>CM055123.1:34572238-35214738 GCA_029206835.1 Rana muscosa | reverse complement strand
GTAATCCCGGAATGCACTGTGGATGAGTGGGTAGAGTTTAAATTTGAGTTGTACATTTCCACTTCTCTCTGTATAATGCCAAAATATTTCAAAGGCTGTGCATACAGTTTCTGAAAGAGAAATCCCATTGCTTTTTTGTTCCTTTGAAACCTATTTTATGAATAAATATTCATGTGCAGCAAAACCCCCTGAAAACCAGCTAGCTGAATCCTATCTGAGCACCATTTTCCGTTATAAGGTTAAAGTCATTGTGTCAACGACTTCATGCTGCCTGATTGATGTATGCTTCATTTTTCTGAATGCATTATGTTAAAACTTGGTCTGCATCCCTCTTTTCCAAATGAAACACAGTATATTGCATCTAGTGCAGCATAACTATTTTTAGCCACTCATTTTCTCCGGTTACCTATTAAAAACTGAAGATTTTACATATAGGTCATTTATATGCCTTACATTATTTTGTTTTGTTTAAGAATATAAATGTTAAAAAAAGTATGTGTGTTCATCACACAACTTATCCAAAGCATTGGCTACAGCAGTGGCTGTAAGGATAAGGAAAAAATTGCTCCACTATCAAACTGCCTACTTCTGCAGGGGATAAGGTCGGCCTTTATTTCCTTTTTTTACAGGATATAATGTGTGCATTCTACATATAGACTTCCACATCCCCACTGCCCTGAATAGGACATGTGGAAACTGGTGGAAACAGCTGACTAAACGATAAAGAGGTCCTTTGTGGATAAAGAGGCCCCAGAACAAAAAAAAAGTAAAAAATTTGATCCGATAAAAAAAACAAAAAAAAAAATAGTACTATTTTTTAGGTTCCTAATTACTCTCCTTTTTTTTTAAAGAAGGAATTAAATATAATGTAATCAAACTATTCTGGGGATTTGTGCGCAAAGTCTTAGGTCATACCATATCCCTATCATAACCACAAATGAAGTAAGAAAAAGTATATAGGTCTTTAATGGTATGACCCCTTAGCAAGCGGTTCACATATGCAAATAGTTTAAATGTACTGTATACCTTTATTTCTACTAAGTAATAAAATGAGAATTAAAATAATTACATTATACATCTCTAAGTGACATCAATAGTAAGCACCAAACAGAGGAACTAGCAAGAGCCTGTTAAACGTATAAGTAGTCATTTTAGATATGGTAATAATAATCCAATATCAGTCGAATAGAGCTGGTATTTTAATAGAGACATTCTTCAAACTCGACATGTTTCACATCAATAGCTTCATCAGGGGTTGGGTGAAATGCATAATATGTCACTAAACAAAATCAGTAAAAAGATAAAGGTATAGCTATTTAAAAGTGTTGCAGGTGACCCACATGCTGCCCTTGGCTTTACTGAAGGGGAACTGCCCACATAACAGGTCCACCATTCAAGGCAGAGATAATGGCCCAGCAATACAAAAAGTACAAAGGAAGGGATGAACAGAATTTTAAAAGTCCAAATCCCACCAGGGCCCAGCAAGTACAGTTTGTCACAAAGCCAGACATGTCTGCCTTCCGTGCAGGCCCTTGGTTTGAATGGTGGACTTGTTATGTTGGCAGTTCCCCTTTAGTGATGTCACGGCCTGCATGTGAGTCACCTGCAAACTTTTAAACTTTTGGATAGTGTGAGGGGGTTAGCTCGGCAGCGGGTGTGTGTGACCCCCGGGATGGGTTCTCCACACAAAAACAGGCCCAGCAAACGGAGGTTGTGGTTTTCAAAATCAAAAAGGTGCGGTTTATTTTCTATTTACAGTGACAAAACACAGCAAAGCAAAAGAAACATAAACAAAATAAATCCTGGTCAACTTGACCTCTGACTAAACATACAGGTTTCCTAACTAACAACTGGGATCAGCCTAGTGCTGTCCTAGTCCCTAAGTCCCTGGTTTTAAATGTCCAAGCAAATAGCCACACAGGCTTTGTCTCACCGCACAGGGGTTCACTCTCCCTAGACAGTCCACACAGGTCTGGGTCCAGGCATGAGCTAACACCTAATGAAGCTGGGAGTTCTTATAGAGGCCTAAATGAGCTGACAAGCTTCAGCTGGTCTCATCAATTCCCTGTCTGCACGACGCCCCACACTCTCCCTAGAGGTATGAGTCATCCATGAGCCCACTAGCCTCAGCTGGGCTTATACAACTCTCCACCTAGTTGTATAAGTCGGCGTAAAGCCTGAATCTGGGCGAAATATATCTACCCCCCTGGATGCAACCAGGTGACTTTACCTTCCTGCTGTCACATACCCCCCCCCCCTCTTGTTTTAACCTCGGGGTTGGAACACCAGCAATCAGGCATTCATGTACTCGAGACAAAGCATCCACATTCCCCATTTGAACGCCAGGGCGATGCTTTACTGTGAAGTTGAATTCCTGGAGGGCCAGGAACCACCTATTCACTCTTCTATTTGTTTCCTTGTTTTGAGCCATCCACTTTAACGGAGCGTGATCCGTAACCATGTCAAAGTGCCTACCTAGCAGGTAGTACCGAAGGGAATCTAGAGCCCACTTCACCGCTAAACACTCCTTTTCAACGGTGGCGTAATTTACCTCATGGGACTTCAACTTCCTGCTGAGGTAAATGACTGGGTGCTCTTCCCCGTTCCAGACCTGGGACAATACTGCTCCTAACCCCACATCTGACGCATCACTTTGTACGACAAAGTCTTTAGAGAAGTCGGGTGAGTACAACACTGGCTGGCTACATAAGGCTTGTTTCAAGAATTGGAATGCTGCCTCAGCCTCGGGGGTCCATTTAATCATGACCGACCCTTTCCCCTTCGTCAGGTTGGTTAGGGGCACAGCCTTAGAAGCAAAGTGGGGAATGAATCGCCGATAATACCCAGCGATTCCCAGAAAGGCTCGTACCTGCTTCTTGCTGTTGGGACGTGGCCAACTCTGGATGGCCTCGACTTTGTTGAGTTGGGGTTTTATTACTCCCCTCCCAATAGTGTACCCAAGATATTTGGCCTCCTCCTGCCCAATGGTACACTTCTTGGGGTTAGCCGTAAACCCCGCTTCCCGAACAGAGTCCAGGACTGCTTGCACTTTTGGCAGATGTGAGGCCCAATCTGTGCTATGGACAATTACGTCATCCAGGTAAGCCACAGCATACTTCCGATGGGGCCTCAGCATCTGGTCCATTTTCCGCTGGAATGTGGCCGGCGCATTCTGTAACCCGAACGGCATTCTTTTATATTGGAACGCCCCGTCTGGGGTTACAAATGCGGTTTTCTCTTTGGCCGACTTGGCCAGGGGGATTTGCCAATACCCTTTTGTGAGGTCAAGAGTCGTCATGTATCGGGCTGTTCCCAGCCGGTCGATCAACTCATCTATACGTGGCATGGGGTAGGTGTCAAATTTTGTAACTTTGTTCAACTGACGAAAATCGTTACAAAATCGCCAGCTCCCATCCGGTTTAGGCACCAACACAATGGGACTAGACCAATCACTTTGGGACTCCTCTATCACCCCTAAGTTCAGCATTTTCTGTACTTCCTCCCGTATTGCCTCCCGTCGGGCCTCTGGGATCCGATAGGGTTTTAACTTCACCCTTTCACCGGGCGGGGTAATGATGTCATGCTCTACCCCAGATGTTTGTCCCGGCAGCTCAGAGAATACCTCCTTGTTGCGAAGCACAAACTCCTTAACCTCCTGTTGTTGGGGTTGTGACAAGGTGGCTGCTATTCCAACCTCAGGAATCACACAACCAGTTTGAGCTGGTGACCAAGTGTCTGCGACTAGGGACTCTCTATCCCTCCAGGCTTTCAACAGATTAACGTGATAGATCTGTTCGGGCTTTCGCCTTCCTGGTTGTCTGACCTTGTAATTCACTTCGCTCACTTTTTCCATTATCTCGTAGGGGCCTTGCCATTTGGCAAGGAATTTACTTTCAACCGTAGGGACAAGTACCAGTATCCTATCCCCCGGGGAAAAGGTACGGGTCTTGGCTCCACGGTTGTACACTCTCTGCTGTGCTAACTGCGCTTGGGCCAAATGTTCCTTCACGATGGACATTACCTGTGCAATTCGGTCTTGCATCAGGGCGACATGCTCAATCACACTCCTGTGGGGAGAACTCTCACTTTCCCAAGTTTCCTTGGCAATATCCAACAGCCCTCTTGGGTGTCTCCCATACAGTAACTCAAAGGGGGAGAATCCCGTAGAGGATTGGGGCACCTCCCTAATAGCAAACATCAGATAAGGAAGTAGACAGTCCCAATCCTTTCCATCTCTATCCACCACTTTCTTCAACATTTGTTTTAGGGTTTTGTTGAATCTTTCAACCAGCCCATCGGTTTGGGGGTGATACACAGATGTACGTAATTGCGTCACTTTGAACAATTTACACAGCTCCTTCATAACCCGGGACATAAAGGGTGTACCTTGGTCCGTAAGCAGTTCTTTACAAATACCCACCCGGCTAAACACAAGAGATAGCTCTTTGGCTATGGTTTTGGCCGAGGTATTTCGGAGAGGGATCGCTTCTGGATAACGGGTGGCATAGTCCATTATAACTAATATGTACTGGTGCCCCCTAGCGGACTTGATTATAGGACCTACCAAATCCATGGCGATCCTCTCAAACGGGACCTCAATGATGGGTAGAGGGACCAGCGGGCTACGGAAATGTGGCATCGGGGCCGACCTCTGACACACAGGGCAGGAGGAACAATAATTTTCTATGTCCTTCATCACCCCCGGCCAATAGAATCTCTGTAATACCCTCTCTCGGGTTTTCTCTGTCCCCAGATGACCTCCAAGAATGTGCCCATGGGCCAACTCCAACACCAACTTCCTGTAAGGTTTGGGCACCACAAGCTGCTCAACGGTTTCTTCTGCCCTTTTTGCCACCCGATACAGTAGGTCCTTCTCTACGCTGAAGTATGGGTAAGTGCAGGTATTATCTGGGTTCACTAACTCGCCATCTATTTTCACTACGTTTTCCCGTGCCTTTATTAGGGCGGGGTCTTTCAACTGTTCTGTGGCAAAGTTTTCCCTGTGAACCTCAAGATCAGAAAACTCCACAGACGGTAGGTTTTCGTCTGAGGAGGTGGGCTCCTCTCCAGTTTCTTGAGTCTCCCCTGCCAATACTGATAAGGGAAATTCCGGAGAGTCCTCACCACTCTCAGGGGAGTTCTGGCTATCACATTCCTGGTACATAGGGGCACCAGTGGGGGGGCTCAGGATCATCCCACAGTTCCCAGAACTTCGGAAAATCCCTTCCCACAATGGCGTCATGCGGTAACTGAGATACTAAGCCCACTGGATGAGAGAGGGTACCTTTGGGGGTCTCGAAACACACTGTAATCACTGGATACTCTCGGGTGTCCCCATGCACACAAATAACAGCTACCTTGCTATTCCCAGAGACCTCTGTTTTAACTAACTCAGCCTTTATCAGGGTCACAAGGCTACCTGAATCCAGCAATACCACAACATTTCTACCATTAACACACATTTTGCATAAATGTTTCTCAGTTCCTCGAATGGCAGTGCATGCGACTGTCGCACACAGCGACTGACGTCTGCCCGTCAGAAAGTCACACTGCATGGGTTCCTCCACAACCGGGCAATTGGCTGCAATATGTCCCGCTTGCCGGCAGCGGTAGCAAACGATCCTTCTTGCCGCCTCTTGAGCCGCTGATTTCCCAGGCTGTTCTCGCCAAACTTGGGGTAGAGCTCCCACCCTCTCACTCTCTCCACCCTCACCCCTTGGAATCCTCTTATCCGCCCCTGGGGATGGTCTGGTCTTAGGGTGGAAAGTCCAAGTGTCTCTGGAAGAGGCCGTCAGGTTCTCTGTAGCCAAGTATTTCTCCACACGATCCACAAGACCATCGGCCGTCTCTGGGTCTCCATGGCTTACCCACTTTTGGATGGCAGTAGGAAGAGCTCTCAAAAACCGATCCATTACAACACGTTCCACAATCTTTGGTGCGGACAAAGTCTCTGGCTGTAGCCACTTTCTGCTCAGGTGAATGAGATCATACATTTGAGACCTGGGAGGTTTTCCAAGCTGGAAAGTCCAGTTATGCACACGCTGAGCCCGGACAGCCTGGGTGACACCCAGCCTTGCCAATATTTCAGCTTTTAGCATCACATAGTCTTTTGCTTGGTTAGGCTCTAGGTCATAGTAAGCTTTCTGCGATTCACCAGTTAACAGAGGAGCCACCAGTCCAGCCCACTGCTCCTCAGGCCACTTTTCTCTTTCAGCGGTCCTTTCAAATGTGGTCAAAAATACCTCTGGATCATCCTCTCCAGTCATTTTTGTCAATAAACGACTCACCCCAAAGGACGCGGTATTAGTGGGACGGCTTTCCTCACTGGTCTGCGGACGTTGCTGCATTACTGCTTCCATCTGTTGTTGTAGTCTCTGCTCTTGCTTCTGCAACAGGTCTATGAAGCGGGCCTCAGATTGCTGCTGGGCTTGTTGCTGAGCCTCCAGACTCTGTTGCAAAGTTGCGTTTGTCTGCTGCTGGGCTGCAAGGCTCTGTTGATGAGCTTGCTGCTGGGCTGCAAAGTTCTGTTGTTGAGCTGCAAGGCTCTTTTGCAAACCTGCATTTGTCTGCTGTTGATTGGCATTTGCTAGAGCCAGCTGCTTCAGTATCTCCTCCATGCTGGCTTAAAAAAAACTGCCACTGGTTCTCCACCAACTGTGAGGGGGTTAGCTCGGCAGCGGGTGTGTGTGACCCCCGGGATGGGCTCCCCACACAAAAACAGGCCCAGCAAACGGAGGTTGTGGTTTTCAAAATCAAAAAGGTGCGGTTTATTTTCTATTTACAGTGACAAAACACAGCAAAGCAAAAGAAACATAAACAAAATAAATCCTGGTCAACTTGACCTCTGACTAAACATACAGGTTTCCTAACTAACAACTGGGATCAGCCTAGTGCTGTCCTAGTCCCTAAGTCCCTGGTTTTAAATGTCCAAGCAAATAGCCACACAGGCTTTGTCTCACCGCACAGGGGTTCACTCTCCCTAGACAGTCCACACAGGTCTGGGTCCAGGCATGAGCTAACACCTAATGAAGCTGGGAGTTCTTATAGAGGCCTAAATGAGCTGACAAGCTTCAGCTGGTCTCATCAACTCCCTGTCTGCACGACGCCCCACACTCTCCCTAGAGGTATGAGTCATCCATGAGCCCACTAGCCTCAGCTGGGCTTATACAACTCTCCACCTAGTTGTATAAGTCGGCGTAAAGCCTGAATCTGGGCGAAATATATCTACCCCCCTGGATGCAACCAGGTGACTTTACCTTCCTGCTGTCACAATAGCTATACTTTTATGTTTTTTTTACCTATTTTGTTTAGTGACACATTATGCATTTCACCTAACTTCTGATGAAGCTACTGATGTGAAATATGTCGAGTTTGAGGAGTTTCTCTATCAAATTACCAGTTCTATCCTACTGATTATGGGTTATCATTACCTTCTCTAAATGTACTATTTATATGTTTAATGGGTTCTTGATAGTGCCTCTGTAGGGTGTTTACTATTGATGTAATTTAAAGATGTACATATGATAAAATTATTTTAATTATCATTTTGTTACATTGTAGAAATAAAGACATGGATTTTATCTATCTGTATGTGTAAATCACTTGCTTAGGGCTCAGACTTTTAAAGTCCTGGTATACTTTTACTTACTTCATTTGTGATTAAATATAATATAATCAAATTCTTTTCAACATGCCCAATGTTGAGTCTCCTATTTATTTAAAATTCATATCTAGTGGTCTGTGTCCATCCTTCATTAAATGAATCTACTACTTTTATAGACCTTGCTTGTGCACTGGTGCGCAGCAGGGTTGCCAACTTTCAGTAAATTTACAAACAGTTTGTAAAATCCATAATTGTTTCATCTGTCCATGAATGTCAGTTACGCACATGCAGCCTACATGTCCGCAATGGACATTCAAGGACAGAGGCAAAAAGTACAAATTTTACAAATTGTTTGTATATTTACTGAAAGTTGGCAACCCTGGTGCGCAGTCATGCTGGAAAAGGAAGGGGCCATCCCCAAACTGTTCCCACAAAGTTGGGAGCATGAAATTGTCCAAAATGTCTTGGTATGCTGACGCCTTCAGAGTTCCCTTCACTGGAACGAAGGCGCCAACCTCTGAAAAACAACCCCACACCATAATTCCCCCTCCACCAAATGATTTGGACCAGTGCAGAAAAGCAAGGTCCATAAAGGCATTGATGAGCGAGTTTGGGGTGGAGGAGCTTGTCTGGCCTGCACAGAGTCATGACCTCCACCCGATAGAACACTTTTCTGATGAATCCAACATAAGTGCCTGAACTCACAAATGCACTTCTGGAAGAATGGTCAAACATTTCCAAAGACACACTCCTAAACCTTGTGGACAGCCTTCCCAGCACCAATCAGGGCTGGCCAGACACAGACTCACAATGTAGAGAGAATATATTAGCAGAGTTATAGAAGCCCCTCCCTAGGATCATTTCCTGCAGATGCCAAAAAACAGGAAACGATCATGTGACCACACAACAGTGCTGCAGGAATAGGGGATTAAAAAAAAATACAGTGGCATGCTATCAAATATGATTTACATGAATGAATTATGGCAATTAACAGTTCTCGTTTTAGTATCATTTTAATTGTGAGCAGCCTAATGGATCCCTGTAACTATAATGGGACTACACATTTTAGTGGGATACTTCCAAAGTGTGCTGCACATCTAAAGTATAAAATGATTCCTTTTAAAATAATGATTGTGTGGTTATAATAAAGGCAGGACTTTATTACTTATTTAGCATGATTTCAGCAACTGCACTGAAACTTCAATATTTACAGGATACAAACAGCAGAACATCTGAT
This sequence comes from Rana muscosa, assembly GCA_029206835.1. Taxonomy (NCBI): domain Eukaryota; kingdom Metazoa; phylum Chordata; class Amphibia; order Anura; family Ranidae; genus Rana; species Rana muscosa. The sequence goes on along the minus strand of CM055123.1, from coordinate 35,205,898 downwards.
ATGTTTGCCGAGATCCTTGAAATATATATATTGGTATAACCTGAAGGTGTTTTCTTTTTTTCAAGCAAAGCTGGCATTTCTTTAAATTTACAGGCACAAGAGAAAGTTAAATGTGTTTCCAATACCACTGGAGCAATGTAAATTTGAGGAACCCAGCGTTAGATCGATTGATGCCACACGTGGTGGTAATTACAGTTTTCATGTGAGTCCTGAGAATGGCGTTATATGTGCTGCCCCCAGGCAAGGCAGTGAGAAATAGCCCAAGGCTTAGTAATTCTCAGGGTTCCATTTTCTGTAAATGAGAACTCTAGGGGAACTAGTCGGTCACGTACATGGAAGACAGACTGCCTGACTCGGTGAAAGCAAAGTGATGCTCACAGCTGCCAATCACACAGCAATACTGTGACACTCTAAAATGACCGTGTTATTGAAATCAAGTATGACAACAGAAAATATCAGCTGTATGCAAAAGCGTGGAAAAATGAATTTTGAAATGGAAATGACAGCTCATGTCAACTCTGGGAAACAGAGTGCATAGCAAGGATGCTATCTTTCATATTTTTATTTATCTTTCTGTGATCACAGCTAAACCCCTACCTGCGTCACTAAAATGTAACGTACGTGGAAATATTCCTAAACCTAAAGTTAGTCTATGAAATGTTCAATATCAAGGCTTCTTAAGCCTCATATACACGATTGGATTTCCATCGCACAAATCCGTGGATTTTTGTCCGAAGGGCGTTGGCCGTGAACTTGTTCTGCTGCATACGACTTTCACGAAACTACAAGGTTTTTCTGCTATTAAGCGCCACCCTTTGGGCAACTTCTGCTAATGTTGTCTTATGGTTAGAATTGGTTTGGAGCATGCGTGTTTGTACTTTCGATTTTAGTCCAACGGACTTGTTTACACACGATCGGATAATCCGACGGAACACATTTGTTGTCGGACAATTTGAGAGCATGGCTATCCAACATTTGTTGTCAGAAATTCCAACAACAATTGTCCGATGGAGCATACAGACGGTCGGATTATCCGACAAAACACGTTCATCACACTATTGTTGTCTGAATATCCGATCGTGTGTACGGGCCTTTATGTTACGACTATGTTTCCATTGTTTCCTTTAACCGCATGTTAATTGTTGCTGAAGGATCGTTCCTAAAAAAGGGTTCCTATGCTGGTCATCTGCTATATAAAGTTAGTACTGCTATTGGTATTGACTAACTGTCCTTGGGATTTCTACATGTTAGTAGAAAATAACAATGGGCATTAGAATCATTTGACTTCCACATGATCATTGTCATGCATATTTGTATACACAGTAGACACAATTCTTTTTTTAAACTGTTTAAAATCAATATTTTTTTCTTTTGCACTCCTGGGAAATACCAATTTTCACAGCTTTGTCAATTTATACCAATTTTGATAGTTTTATCAATTTATATATTTTCTCTGGGCAATTTCTTAACTCATTTTCTCCATATTTCAAGATCAGAGAAAGTAATCTATTGAAATATATTTAGCAGATAGATTTTGATATTTTTTTAAAGGAACTTAAAGTGTATTATTAGTGAGGCAATATTTTAGGTTATTAATGCAGTGTATGCCCTAACGTAATTTTAATAGGACTGTTTTGACTGCTTGATATTCCAGTTTATTGTTATTGTATTAAATATTGAGATGTGTAGACTAAATGCTGGAGAGAGCTGTGTATGTGACTTTCTACTTAAAGCGGAGGTCCGCCAATTTTTTTTTTTTAAGTCAGCAGCTACAAATACTGCAGATGCTGACTTTTAAAATATGGACACTTTCCTGTCCAGCGCGTCCGCGATGTCGGCACCCGAGGCCGACCCGTGCCTCGGTCCTCGGATGCTGCCGCTGCCATCTTTGGTAAGGGAATCAGGAAATGAAGCCTTGCGGCTTCACTTCCCGGTTCCCTACTGCTCATGTGCGAGTCGCTCTGCGCAATCGAAATGGTCCATCCTGTCTTCTGGAACACGTGTGTCTCCCAGAAGACAGCGGGGGGGGGGGGGGGGCGTGTGATGTGGTGTAACTCCCGTGGGAGTCTATGCCCAGAAGTGGGTGCAAATACCTGTATTATACAGATATCTGCACCCCCCTCCCCCCTGAAAGGTGCCAAATGTGACACCGGAGGGGGGAGGGTTCCGAAACGTGGAGGTTCCATTTTTGTGTGGACCTCCGCTCTAACCACTGCGAGATTACAATCACAACGCAAGCAATGTGGTTATAGTGGGTCGACTGACTCATCAAAATTGTGAGAAAGGATAGCTATTACTACACTGCTGGTAGGCTGAGCTAAAAGATGTCTGTCTGCAGTCCCCCCTTCACCAGCACCACCATTAAAACCCTTGGCTACTTTGTTTGTTAACACTTCTGCATATATGATTTGATTTCACTATGCACAGCCTTTTCCAAAATCGTTTTGAATTTCTGTACAGCACTACCAGCACATGCACAACATGGCCTCCATTCATGTCCATAGGAAGACCTTCATTCAGCCCACCAGGCTGGAATCTTGGATCATTCAGAATTAATTGACAAGTGCATTTGACCTGTTTCAAGAAGATTTTGTATTTCCATAGATTTGTGTAGGAACACAAAACTCTCTTGAAGCAAACAAAAGCCCACTGACACAGGCCCTACAACAGTCTTCATTTAGTATAATGTTTAATAATACTACAAAACAATGTCAGTTAGGTCTCAGTATGTGTGTTTGTCTGTGTGTGTATGTGCATGTGTGTATGGAATTGGGTCTCTGTCATAGGTGTGTGCAGGGGGTGTGCCTGGGCACTGCCCACTGCCCTACAGACACCAACCTCTGTCTTACGGACAAGTCCACTTCTCTACTGACACCAACCTCTACCCTACTGACAAGTCCAATTCTCTACTGACACCAACCTCTACCCTACTGACAAGTCCATGTCTCTACTGACACCAACCTCTGCCCTACTGACAAGTCCACTTCTCTACTAACACCAACCTCCACCCTACTGACAAGTCCACTTCTCTACTGACACCAACCTCTGCCCTACTTACAAGTCCACTTCTCTACTGACACAATCCACTGCTCTAGTAACACCGTCCATGTTTTAATACATTTGGGGTGCACACCCTAATGCAATAGGCTGCGCACACCTATGGTCTCTCTATTGGTGTATGTGTGTGTGTGCACACATGTGTGTATGCAATTGGGTCTTTGTATTGGTTTGTGTATGTGTGTGTGTGTGTGCATGTATGCAACTGGGTCACTGGTCAGGAAGTGACACTGTATACACCTGGAGAGCAGAAAGGTACCCTAGTGCTGCTAAACTCCCATGCAGAAGAAAACGAACAGCAGGGCGCTGAGGTCAGTATCAAATAAAAAACACTTTCTTAAAAAAAGCAGCACACTTACATTGAAGTTAGCATGAAACAGCATGAATAGGGAAAACCTGAGACAAGCAGCTGTAATCACACTGATCACAGCTGCTTGGTCTCAGGTGTTCCCTATCCATGCTGTTTCATGCTAACTTCAATGTAAGTGTGCTGCTTATTTTAAGAAAGTGTTTTTTTATTTGATACTGACCTCAGCGCCCTGCTGTTTGTTTTCTTCTACATTGAGGTGATCCTACCCAGATCTTCTGTGGGAGCTGCAGAGGTTCCAGTCCCGGTCCCTTCTCCTGTTCAGCCATCCAACCATCCACCCAGTTGCCTCATCCATTCCTCTACCCTGTTGATGGTCCACAGATACAGATGAAAGTTCCAATGGACCAAGGGACTTTGCACTTCTCCTAAGAGCGCCATATGCATTGTGTACTTGTACACTCTTTGGATTTGCTAAACACCCATGTGCCTATACCTTAGTGCTAGGAGAAGCACTGTACATTGTAGAGTATTTTGAATGATTTTAAAATAAAGTGTTTTAAAAAGGTTTTTATGCTATGGCGGTTTCCTCTTTTTCCCTCCTCCATGTGGCATGAGTTTTTTTTTTGTGAAAGGAACATAAAGAAGAAGCAGAGTGGTTTATCCTGGAAGTGGTTGGTACCAACAAAACCCTGTAAAAACAAGCGCAGAATGACTTACCTGTAGCGTGTAGTCATATGTTTCTGGTGAGTTCTCTGGTCTCTGTGTTGGTGGTGGAGGATTATTAAAACACAATATCACCAGTGTGATGTTTGGTGTTTGAAGAAAGAACATATGGAAGCACCTGTATGAGAGCACTGTATAGACACTTTATTGAATAGATTGAGAAAGAACAGGTGCACTTGATCACTGTATATATGGACACTTTATTTGTTTATGTATATAAACGTTTGAATTAGTTTGACACATAAGCGCTGTATATCGAGTATTGTAATTAGTAGAGAGTGGTTAATTATCACGGTGAACACAGCAGCTGTTGTGGTTGATGTAGCGGCACTGCTTGTGCACTTTACCTTTATTTTTTGATTTTGTTGGTTTTTTTTGTTTGTTTTTTCTTTTTTTGGGAGGTTTTCCCTAATTGCTGGTATATAATATCAAGTATTAACTGGGTCTTTATATTGTTGCTGGGGAGAGCACAATAAACTGGCAAACTGAAAGTGCAGAAGCATGGTTAAAATTAGGAAGTTCCAAGGTTGTCCAAGGGATCAAGCAGGGATCTGTCCAGCATCTCAGGTGGCACAGGGGGAAGAGCTGCAGCCAAACACAACAGAAGTACCAGGTTCAGATCCAGACCGTACATGTGAGTGTATGCAATTCAGTATTTGTATTGATGTGTATGTGTTGTGTGCGTGCCTGTATGAAATGAGGTCTCTGTATTGGTGTGTGTGTATATGTAATTAGGTCTGTACTTTCAATGGGTGTGTATGCCGTGTAAAGACTTTGCTGATGATCTTGTGCTTGAAACCTCATGTGTTAAATAGGATTCTGTCATCAACTTTTCTCTCTTGCAAAAAATTAGGACGAGTCTTTTCTCAGTCATAAATCGTATTGTAATGGCATGTTAGTTAACATATTGAGCTCCCCGTATTGAGCTCCACCGCGATGCTGAGCTGACAGTAATGATCAAGGAGGCTAAAATACACTATAGCAGTCTATGGATGCATTTCTTCTTATTACCCAGACACATCAAAAAGTGGTTTGCGACTTTTCTCATGAGCGTCTAGCTCTAGACAGCAGCTTCCTTTCCTCCAAACTGTAATGTGGAAGAAGTCTAATCTATAGCTCCACATTTAGAGACCACAGCACAAATGGCTTCATAGGCTTCTGCAGTCTTTCAAAAGGAATCTGTCATTAAGATCAATGGAGGTTTACAAATGAATAAGAAGAACAGATGCAGGATGGTTCTAACAGATGGTGTTTTTAATGGTATCTGTTGCAAAGCTAAACACCTATCTAAGAAGCCTCTGATGGAAGCTGTCATTGACTGTCTCACAGGCTGCAAAGTAGTTCTGTGACATTGAAACTGAATTCATTTAAGTTTAATGCATGGAATGTCTTTGCCATGAAACTGACGTGCAGCAACATTAGATCAATGTTTAGCTTTGTAATAGATTTAATTTAAAGCATATGTAAAGCTACATTTTTTACTTTTAGATAGTGTTGATAAGAGTTAGAGCCACTGTTGCTATATGTGTCCCATTAGGGAGGTATTCCTTTATTTCCTGTCCTGGAGATGCGTTAAAAAGTGAAAGAAAATTTCTACAAAATTAGGGGAATTTGTGTCTTGGACATTTGTCATCAGAACAGATCTCTCCAAAGAGAGACTTGCCTTCACCTCTGGTGACAACAATAGAATTTTGGATTTATAAATCACTTTTTGTCTCAGTGACAATATTTTGGGCAATCACCAACTTTTGTCATGTGGTGGTGCACTGAGGGCGGAGGGTCTATGTGGAAACTCCTCCTCATCTCTGGTGACAACAGTAGAATTTTGGATTTATAAATCACTTTTTGTCTCAGTGACAATATTTTGGGCAATCACCAACTTTTGTCATGTGGTGGTGCACTGAGGGCGGAGGGTCTATGTGGAAACTCCTCCTCACCTTTGGTGACAACAGTAGAATTTTGGATTTATAAATCACTTCTTGTCTCAGTGACAATATTTTGGGCAAGCACCAAATTTGTCATGTTGTGGTGCACTGAGGGTTGAGTGTATATGCAGAAACTCTACCTCAACTCTGGTGACAACAGTCACCTCTGGTGACAACAGTAGAATTTGGGATTTATAAATCACTTTTTGTCTCAGTGGTGCACTGAGGGCGGAGGGTCTATGTGGAAACTCCTCCTCACCTTTGGTGACAACAGTAGAATTTGGGATTTATAAATCACTTTTTGTCTCAGTGACAATATTTTGGGCAAGCACCAACTTTTGTCATGCGGTGGTGCACTGAGGGCGGAGGGTCTATGTGGATACTCCATCCTTAGTACAGCTACACTCCCTCCCCGGTGCTGCTACTTTCACACAGACAGCACAGTGGTCGAGGAGTTTTATAGCGCAGTGGACATCGCCTTATGGGAATTTAAACGAATTCCTCAACAGCTTTTGTGATTGACATCAGGCAGTGGGTGGATTCCCTAGCTAATAGACGGCTTGTTATTGTCTGTGGAATCTGCCTATTGCCTGCTGTCAATCACAAGGTGAGAACAGACCTAATGGGGAACTAGTGTCTCTGAATTCCCATCAGGTTCCACCCTCACTGTTAACATCACTGGTTCCCCTCATTGTGTTTGTGATAACACCCCCGTCTCTTGGTGCCTAACAGGGGTCAGTTGATGTATGAATATGTGACTGCTCCTTGAGTTCTATTATCAATTTACACCTTCATTATAAGGTCTAGTGAGACTAGACAGCCATAGAGTTTTACAGGGAACACAAATCTACCAGACATTTATGGATTCTAAGACTGCATTCACACCGAGGTGTGATTGACAAATCGAAGACCTCACATTTGACATGTCATCCATTTAAATAGCACCTAAAACCGTGGTGCAGTTCTGCCATAAATGACACATAATAAATTGTGCTGCAATCGCGGCACTCCACATCGCATGAGGTTGTCGCCCCCCAAAAAAATTCAGGAACTACTTTTGCTTCACACAATGTGGGTTGTTCAACAATCGTGGCAGAACCGAACCGCGATTTTAGTTGCCATTTTAGTTGCCATTCAAATGAATGGCATCTCAAATGTGCATTCTGCGATTTGCCATTCACACCTCAGCACTTTGAAAATGCTATTCATAACACTGAGGTGCAGTCTCAGGGCTCAGTGGATAACTAGAAAAAGAACAGTTAATACATTTTTAGATTCCATCATTTTAAATCCCTGAGTTATCACGTATAGGTAACAGTGTTATCTGGAAAATATATTACTGTTTCCAACCAAATCCACAACTCTTAGGGGTCATTTACACTTGCTTCAGCTTTAACACACATTAAAGTGCCTACCGCTTCAACATGCTTTTATGATTTTTTTGATGCTTCGGTGTTGCTTTGATGAAGCTTTAGTGATGCTTCAGTGGGGCTTCAATTATGCTTCGATAATGCTCTTTTGAAGTTTTTTTGAAGCTTGGCAGGTGCACTGTGTGAATGTTGATATCTCATATCTGGAATTTCTCAGAAACAAAGTGAAGCTAAAGCTGAATTAAAGCCTCTCAAAAGCTTTAGTTGCTTTAAGTGAGCTTTGCCATAGACTGCTATGGAGGCTTTGAAGATGCTTTGAAGCACCACTAAAGCGACGTGGGGTAAAAAAATGTAAGCAAAGCCGAAGCAAAGCAAAGCAAACGCAAGGTGTAAACAGGACTGTAAGCTTACCATTTTATTTAGTGACAGGAGCTTTGACTGGTGTTCAGAGAGCTTTAACAAAGCGTGTCCAAAGCCATGTTTTGAAGCGTAAACTAGCCCTTTATCTGTGATAATGATTTTGAGCAATATTTATATTAGCAAATATCAAATCGTTACTAGACGAATGCAGTTGCAAATAATTATGCACAAAGTAAATAAATGAGAAGTGGAAGTTGTTCATAATCATTTTTTGGGGGGGGTATTTATTATACAGTAGCAAAAAGTAAAAAATATTGTGTTTTTTTTCAAACTTGTCATTCTTCTTTTGTTTATAGCTCAAAAATAAAAAACAAAAGAAATCTCTATCTGTGCGGAAAAAAAATCATAAAAAGGTTGGGTACAGTGTAGCATGAACGTGCAATTGTCATTCAAAGTGCAACAGCGCTGAAAACTGAAAGTTGGCCTGGGCAGGAATGGGGTGAAAATGCCCAGTATTGAAGTGGTTAATTGGATGTGTTTTTTATAGCAGAAAGAAAAAAAAAATAGGATTTTTATAACAGCTTACCTGTAAAATCCTTTTCTTGGAGTACATCACGGGACACAGAGCGACATAGTCATTACTAATGGGTTATATAGTTACCGTCAGGTGCTGGCACTGGCAACTTCCAAAACCGGAAGTACCCTCCCCTATATAAGCCCCTCCCATCCGGGAGCACCTCAGTTTTGTAGCAAAGCAATAAGTGTCCCCAAAGAGGGGCGGGAGCTCTGTGTCCCGTGATGTACTCCAAGAAAAGGATTTTACAGGTAAGCTGTTATAAAAATCCTATTTTCTTTCTCGTACATCACGGGACACAGAGCGACATAGTCATTACTAATGGGATGTCCTAAAGCAATGCCAAATGAGGGGGGGGATACACCATATATAAGCTGAGCGCTATCAGACATGAGGATCTTTTGCGGCCTGCAACACACTGCGCCCAAAGGCGACATCCTCCTGACTTCTAACGTCCACCTGGTAGAACCTAGTAAACGTGTGTACTGAAGACCATGTTGCGGCCTTACAGACTTGAGCCAGGGAGGCCTGGTGATGCACTGCCCATGAAGTTCCAACTGCTCTCGTGGAGTGCGCCCTAACTTTGAACGGAGGCGGTCTACTTCTCAAGCTATAGGCTTGTATTATGACCTGTCGAATCCACTTGGCTAAAGTAGATTTTGACGCTGCCTGACCCTTTCTGGGGCCTTCCGGCAGAATAAACAAAGTATCCGTTCTGCGAATCTGAGCAGTGGCTTTTAGATAAGCTTTAACTGCTCTTACTACATCCAAAGAATGCAATAACTTTTCCTCTACCGAAGTAGGTTTGGGGAAAAAAGAAGGAAGAACCACATCTTGGTTCAAATGAAACCTCGATACCACCTTAGGAAGAAAGGCTGGATGAGGACGTAACACTACTCTGTCCTTATGGATAACCAGATATGGCTCCTTACAGGACATAGCTGCTAATTCCGATACTCTTTTAGCCGAACAAATGGCTTATAGAAAAATCAATTTCCTGGTGAGAAGCACCAAGGAAATATGCTGTAATGGTTCAAATGGTTGTTTCTGTAGAACCGACAGAACCAAGTTTAGATCCCATGGACATATGGGAATATTAACCGGAGGACTAATACGCATCACTCCTTGTATAAAGGCTCTGACTAGTGAATGCGAAGCCAAGGGCCTTTGAAAAAATATTGACAAGGCCGAAATCTGACCCTTGATAGTACTCAAGGCAAGCTTCCTATCTACAGCCCACTGTAGGAAGTCCAGAATCCTACCTATTACGTACTTATGTGGATGCCATTTCTTGGCCTCACACCACGCGATGTACGCCTTCCAGATTCTATAGTAGATCTGCCTGGATACCGGCTTCCTGGCATTGATCATGGTAGATACCACAGCATTAGAGAGACCTCTCTTTTTTAGAATGTGGGCTTCAATAGCCAGGCCGTCAAACCTAGGGCTGGTAAGGAAGGGTGGTATATCGGTCCTTGCGAAAGCCGGACGACGTGGGAGAGTCCAAGGACTCCCCACTGAAATTTTACAATCTCCGCGTACCACGCTCTTCGGGGCCACGCTGGAGCCACCGGAATCACCGGTTTCTTTTCTACCCTGATTCTGCGGAGTAATCGAGGTAACCATTGTGGCGGTGTGAATGCATATATCAGCTTGAACTGATCTCAAGGGAACACTAGGGCATCCGAGCTGCAAGCTAGGGGATCCCTTGTCCGAGAGACAAACCTGTCCCCCTTTGCGTTGAATCTGGATGCTAGAAGATCTACATCCGATGTTCCCCACCGCTGACATATTGTCCAGAAAACCTCGGGGTGAAGGGACCCTTCCTCTGGGCCTAATTGCTGGCGACTTAGAAAGTCCGCCTTCCAATTCTCCACTCCTGGAATGAATACCGCAGATATGGCTGGGACATATTTTTCTGCCCATTTCAGGATGTAATTTACTTCCCTCTGGGCTGCACGACTCCTGGTGCCCCCCTGATGATTGATATATGCCACTGCTGTGGCATTGTCTGATTGCATTCTGACAGGGGACCCTTGGAGTTTGGATGTCCATGCTACTAGGGCATACCGGGCTGCTCGTATCTCTAAGAGATTGATGGGCAGGGCCTTTTCTGCATCCGACCATCTGCCCTGTAGAGACTATTGCTCCAGTACTGCTCCCCAGCCTATAAGGCTGGCATCTGTAGTGACCACCTTCCAAGAAATCGGACTGAAGGATTTCCTTTTTTCCAGATTCTGGGGAACCAACCACCAACGGAGGCTCTTGCGAACGGAAGGGGACAAGGACATTGTAAGTCTAGGGCCTGAACTTTTTTGTTCCAGGCTGACAGTATGGCCCCTTGCAAATTCCTTGAATGGAATTGACCGTAGGGTACTGCTTCGAATGATGCCACCATTTTTCCCAGCAGCCTCATATACAGGCGTATAGACGCCTGTCTTTTTTGTACCCACTAAGTGGATCAAATCTTTCAAAGACAACACCTTTCCTCGAGGCAAGAATATTTTTCTCTGGCCTGAATCCAACCTTAGCCCCAAGTATTCCAGACTTTTGACTGGTTTTTAGGGCTGACTTGTCTCGGTTGATAATCCAACCGTGAGATTCCAGATACTTGATCGTCTTGTGAACGACCACGTCTAGTTTTTTCACTGAGTGGTCTATCAGCAACAAGTCATCCAGATATGCCATTATCATTACACCTTGTGTTCTTAGATTGGCCAATAAAGGGCCAGAATTTTTGTAAACACTCGTGGTGCTGTGGCCAAACCGAAGGGTAAGGCTCTGAACTGAAAATGGCGCCCTTCTACTGCAAAGCGTAGAAATTTTTGGTGGACTGGAAAGATGGGAATGTGCAAATAAGCATCTTTGATGTCGATCGTGGCTAACCAATCCTCCCCTTGTAGGGCAGTGGCCACCGATCGGATCGACTCCATCGGAAAGTCCTGATATACAGGAATTTGTATAGCCCTTTTAGAATTAATATGGGCCTCCCGTCCGCGTTTGCTTCGGGACTGTAAAGAGGTTTGAGTAAAACCCGAACCCTCATTCTTCCAGGGGAACCTCCATAATTACTCCTTGGAGCAATAGTTGTTCTAGTGCCAACAGGAGTGACTCTCTCTTCCGGGGATCCCTTGGCACGTTTGACCTCAAAAATGGGAAGGAGGAGAGTCTTTTAACTCCAAACTGTATCCCAAACCTACTGCGGAGAGCACCTATCTGTCTTGATCGTGTCCCGCCAGGTCTCTTGCGAACAACTGGAGTCCTCCCCCCACCCGACTGAGTGGGGGCCTCATGAATTTAACTTTGGGGGAGGTTTTGTACCTCCCCTGACCCAGGGTTTCTCATTACCCTGCTACTGTCCCTGTTTTTTACCCCCGGGATTTGACCGAGGAGGCCGTCGGAACTGTTACACAGCCGATGCCCCAGGGACTGGAGAAGCAGGCCTCTTAAAGAGGGACCTCTAACTCTGCTTTTAACCGGCAAGAGCGTATTTTTACCGCTGGAAATTTTCTGGATATTTGTCCAGGTTTTCCCTGAATAAGCGTTCACCATGAAATGGGACGCTAACCAGCCATTCTTTACAGGGAGCTTCAGCAGACCAGTTTTTGAGCCATAGGAGCCTACGCATATGTACTATAGACAGCGTAAGGCGGGAGGCCTGATGGACTGAATCCTCTATGGCGTCAACCGCAAAGCCTAAGGCTCTAGGTAGATCAGCTAGGGCAAAGCCTGCTGATCTGTCAAGTCCCTCAAGACCTGTTTCAACTGATCCTTCACTGCTTAGCAGACCCCAATAGCTGCTACTGCTGGTTGTATCACCAAGCAGATTTTCATAAGGACTCCAATCTTTTATCTATTGGGTTCTTGAACATTTGGACATTATCCACTGGACATGTCAGTGATTTATACATACAAGAGATGGCTGCGTCCACTGTAGGGACCTTCCATTTTTTTTTTTTTTCTGATGAACTTATCCTCCATGGGATAGACCACCGGAAATCTCTTGGGGGAATAAATATTTTCTCAGGACGTTCCCAATCCTGGTAAATGAGCCCTTTCAGTAAAGGGTGAAGTGGAAAAGAACAAACAGTCTGGGGGCTTCTAGCGACCCCAACGAGGATACAGTAGTGGTTGATGGTTCCGCAAGGTGCATTTTTAAATGCTGATCGGACCATGTTAGTCAGAGACTGAACCCATAATCTTTCAGCTTGGGATGCTGAGAAAGGGTTCCCCCACTGTTGATTCCTCTATAACAGAATCAACCTTATCCTGATCCCCTTCAGGCAGGTCGATCCCTGTATGGGACTGTTGCTCTGCTAACAGGCACTCTGAAGGAGGAGACGGAGATCGGGCGTGCTTTCCCTGACAGGGAGGCAGCGATAAATTTTGACAATCTCTCTCTAATCCTCCCAGAGCTGAGGAAAAAACCTCCTCTGTTACATACACAGGAGCAGGTGACTGAGGACAGCCACAGTACCAAGTACCCCTGCGGGGTCTCTACGGTCACTTACCTCTGAGCTTCAGGGGAGACTGGTGCAGCAGGAGTATGCCCAAGATCCTCAGAGCCCGATGAGACCCCCTTCGCTTCCTGGAAGATTCAGTTCCGGAGCTACTGGACGGCATATTCCTAAGCCTAAAGCTGAGGTATTCCAGCCGTAATACACCTCTTTTACTGAGAATAGTCTAGCACAATTGCTGCTATATCACAGTTGGTGTCTACTAATGTGCCTTTCTAGGGGATGCCTGTATCAACCGCTTGCTGTATGCCTTTAAATGTTGCCAGCTCTGTCTCTGTACTTCATAGCCAGCTTACTGCAATAATGTGGCTTATTAAAAACCTGCTGGGACGCCCGCACATGCGCAGAAGCGCTGCGGCGCGCACAGAGCGTCATCCCCCAGGCCCCGCCCCTTTTTCCGGCCACCTCTATATATAGAGGCGCGTGCACGCGCACGCGCGCGGCCACGTGCGCCTCGGCGCTAACTTTCAAACATGGAAACCAGGGACAGGAGCCAGGGCCCCCTTTGCCGCAGGCCGGGGGATAGACGAACACTGCAACATGGCAGAGGAAACAGTTTCCTGTAGGAGAACTCACCAGCTGCCTGGACTTTGCTCTCTGAGAAGAAACTAGTCCATATGACAAGAAAAACATTCCACAGCGGCCTCTAGTGGACAAACACAGGTACCGCAGTTTAATATACTAAACATATATAAAAAAAACATTCTTTTTTTTTTTTTTTTTCTCTTGACCACCATTAAAAATTATTACATTTTTTTAGTAGTTACAGGCATGCACAGATATTAGCGGGAATACCGTTAGGTAACAGACAGAAAGACAAATTAGGCTTGGGGGTCCCCCAATAGAACCAAGTTCCTGGGGGCCCCCACTTACCTGTTCCCCGCCGCAGGACTTTGTTTGGTCCACAAAAGCCCAAACTTCACCTATCACGGCAGGCATTGTAATCAAACCTTCAGGGACCGGGTTCCCAAGGATTCCACTCCCCTGGACCTGTATAGCACCCTGCACAGAAAACATCTTGGTCGTGGGTATGACCAGAGCTCTGGATCCCAGGGTCCAGCTCTCCTAAGAGAAGCATTACAGGCAGAACCTTGCTCTTCTCTGCAAGGCCCGGGTACCGACCGTTTAGCTATGAAGCTTTTTTGGTCGGATCCGGAATAGCTTACTGAGGCCCAAAAGAACCTGTACGCAAGCTCAGTGAAAAACACATGTTTCTTCTTGGCCAACACCTTAGACACTGGCAAAAAACTGAGGTGCTCCCGGATGGGAGGGGCTTATATAGGGGAGGGTACTTCCGGTTTTGGAAGTTGCCAGTGCCAGCACCTGACGGTAACTATATAACCCATTAGTAATGACTATGTCGCTCTGTGTCCCGTGATGTACGAGAAAGAAATATATATTTTTTTCACAAAATTGTCTGCTTTTTTTGTTTATAGCGCAAACAAAATAAAAGCCGCAAAGGTGATAAAATACCACCAAAAGCTCTATTTGTGGGGAAAAAGGACATCAATTTTAATTGGGTACAGCAGTGCACCAGCGTGCAATTGTCAGTTAAAGTGACACAGTGCCGTATCACAAAAAAAATGGCCTGGTCATGAAGGGGGGGGTAAACCTTCTGGAGCTGAAGAGGTTAAAGACCAAAGATCAAATAGTTTTCTTCAAATGATAAAGTCACCATTCAAAGATTTCTCTATAGCAGCCATATCCACTTTTAAGTGCCTTTCCTCCATTTGCAATCCATGAAACCTGATTCACTTAGGGAATAGTAAATCAGCCCACAGGGTAGTTACTAGTTCACTATTAATGCTGAAGAATTGCTGTATTAAGGTAGCCCACCTCAATGCATTCAAAACTGCACCTGCAGCATTTTTAGCAATGCAGCACATGTATGCTAGGTTGCATTTTCAGCCACTATATGTGTGCAATGTTGGATGCCAATCTTTATAAATGGCACTGTAGTGCAAAGCAATAGTACCACACATTAATATGCAGTAAGGCACAACAAGGTGTATGTTTTTCCGTGCATTACTGCAGTGCACAAATGTGGAGCCACCATCCATATCGAGAAACCCATATTAACTGATTAAAATTCATCTCTTTTGCCACGTACACACGATCAGAAATTCCGACAACAAATGTTCGATGTGAGCTTTTTGTCGGAAATTCCGACCGTGTGTAGGCTCCATCGGACAATTGCTGTCGGAATTTCCGACAACAACAATTTGAGAGCTGGTTCTCAAATTTTCTGGCAAGGAAAGTTCTTGTCGGAAATTCCGATCGTCTGTATGCAATTCCGACGCACAAAAAAAACAAGCATGTTCAGAATCAAGCAGAAGAGCCGAACTGCATATTGAATTTCATTGATCTCGGTTCGTCGTACGTCTTGTACGTCACTGCATTCTTGACGTTCTGAATTTCCGACAACATTTGTGTGACCGTGTGTATGCAACACAAGTTTGAGACAACATTTCGTCAGAAAAAAATCCACGGTTTTGTTGTCGGAATTTCCGATCATGTGTACGCGGCATTAGTCCCCTTTGATTTATTTTACTAAATAAGCCGCTTGTATTGCCAAATTAGAAGTTTTTATCATTTATCACAAAACAATATATTTTTTTTACTGTCAAATATCACAAGTGCCGTTGCTCTAGAAAATAAGTTATATTCGAATACCCAATTTGCACAAAAATTCAGGAAACAAACTTCAAGATTCTGTTTCAGTGGTACCGCACTCTAGCTTTTCTCCATAGATGATATCCGGATATAGCCGATAGCTGTTGGCATTGTAGGGAGGAGAATGGGACGTTACTGCATGTCTTCTGGTCTTGCTCTAGAATTGAGGGTTTCTGGAGAGAGGTCGGGAGACTTACTCAAGAATTTAGTAACCAGGAGATTCCTGAAGACCCGGCATTCTTTCTATCACATGACACTAAAATCCCGGTTAAAAAGTATAAAGAATCCATTTTATGCCATCTTTTGAACGTGGCTAAATCCCACTTACCTGGAAGTAAACACAACCCCCATCTGTAGGAATGTGGCTTAAAATAGCAGAGGAGTTGAACCGTATGGAAGACTTGGTTTGGACAGCCTGGCAGAAAAGAGGGATATATCTCAAAACATGGTCCATATGGAATTTTTTAATTAATTCAGAGAAGGGAAGAACTCTCATAGATGTGAGTTCTAATAATTGAAAAAATTGAGATGCTGCTGTCGCGCCCCCAGACCGGGGCTGGTTACTTGAGAAAATGACTCACAAGGGGTGGGGGGTGATAGGGGGAGATGAGGAGGGGGGGATGTTTTGTGGGGGAAATTATTCTTTTTTTATTTATTTTTTGTGGGGCTGTTTGGTTTGTTTGAGCTTGTGTTTTTGATTTTGTGGTATTTTTTTTTTTTTTGTAAAATGGGTAGGAGGAGATGGTTGAACATTTATGAACTATACAAGGATACCCCCCAAAGCCTTGGACATTTTTAGGATCCTGGACATGAGGTTGTGTTTATGAGTGCATGACCAAGGGGAGATAGTCGTTTTGGATGCATTGGGTTGTTACTGTATGTTCTCTATGTTTTAGAAAAATGAACCTAAGGTGAGGGTTCAGTAGATAAGTTTCAAAACCTTGTAATGTATGATTTTTTGTAAAATGTATTCTTTGTTCTCTTCCAAATAAAAGAGAGTAAATAGAAACAAAAAAGAAAAGAAAAAAGAAAATAAGTTAGACTTTTGGGTTTATTTAGAGAAGAAATAAGTCTGACCTGTGCTACCCTTAGGTGCCACTGCTATTGCATTTGATGTGAACACGGGGCACACGCAAATTACTCTCAACGTAATGAAACAAAGTTAATATCTTCGGCTAGTCTTCAAGCTGCTTCTTTGCACCTTTTTAATCAATCATTTAGAGCTGCAGCTGCACTGTTAGTCGTATTGGAAAGAAATCATTTCCGTTCCAGTGACAGAGTAATTACTGGGTGTACATAGCTTTCAGCTAAACAGAAAAACATCCTTCTGCTGTGGAGGTATTAAAAAAATAAAAAATAAATAAAACAAGTATCAAGGATGCTGTGAGACTTGGGACAAGAATGCATAAAGGATTTTTATACATTTTGCAATACACAACAACATATACATTTTTTACTAACTATTATTATTCATTCCAGTAGATAACCATCCAATATACTGTATCTGTAATACCCTATAGATAAAAATGTACATCTGAAATTCTGCAAATCTTTGATTACATACCTGCATAGAAACCACTAGTTAAAGTGTGGAATAAAAAAATTATGATTCACCAGTATATTGTTAATACAACCATTTAGCAGGTAAAACAGTAGTTTGTTTTTCACATCCTAAGTAATGGTGGCATTACTATGAAATTAGGCAAGGGTCCTTTATTCCCAGTAAAATAGTAGAATACATTAGATTCACACTTTGATCGAATACTCCTCCTATAGCCGCCCCCCCCCAACTAATTAAATTCAAATCAGTCATTCACTCTAAGTGAATGAACATAATAAACTTCACTTTTTTCCTGTGTGCGATTTTTTTTTTTATCTTCTTAAAGTTTTTCAAAAGCCAAAACAGTTTTTGTCTAGTTTTAGTTAGACTATGGAAAGGTTAACACTCCTGTGAAAAAAATAAATACTGTTTATACCTCATTTGATTATTTCTCTACGCTTTTTGTCTAGGAAACACAACAGGAAGTGCGAGAAAATCTCTCCAAACTAAGAGGAAGTGTCCTTTTAGAAACAGTTTTCCCCTTTGGAATATGTCCCCTCACCTTCTGTTTCAGTAACATAAAATAATGGCAATATTCTTTAAGTTCCACAATGCTATGCTTAAATAACTATTGGTTTTGTAACCGCTAAGGGAACCTAGAACAAAAGACAAGATTAGACAATCTAATCAGTAATAAATATGTGAGCTCTTATGGTTTATAGTCCTCATAAAAAAAAAAAAAAACAATGAGTAGGAAAATTCTCATAATGCAAAATATAAAGACAAATAATCCAAATTAAATCAGCATTTCTTGCTGACAAAAGGGGGAAACAAAGGAGACTCTATTAAAGATATAACTAAAGATCCAAAAACATGTCCTAAATGCTGAATACCGGCACATATTTATCCATCATGCTATACCATTAGAGAGGCGTGTGATTGGCCCAAATGTATTCTGCAGCAGGAGAACAACCCCAAACATACAGCCAAAGTCATCAAGAACTATCTGCAGTGTAAAGAAGAACAAAGAGTCCTGGAAGTGATGGTTTGGCCCTCATAGAGCCCATGTGTCAACATCATTGAGTTTGTCTGGGATTACATGAAGTAACAGAAGGATTTGAGGCAGCCTACATCCACAGGAGATTTGTGGTTAGGTCTCCAAGATGTTTGAAATAACCTACCTGCTGAGTCTCGTCAAAAATTGTGTGCACACGCACTGTGTGTTCCTAGAAGAATTGATTCTGGTTTAAAGTCAAAGGGTAGTAGTGCCAAATATTGATTTGATTTGGATTTATTTTCTGTTGCTCTACTTTTATTTTTGTTAATTGATAAAAACGAAGCTATTAACACTTATATTTCTGAAATCATTGTGAATTTACAGCATGTTTTACACCTTTCTAAAACTTTTAAACAGTACTGTACTTCCTGGAAGTAACTCAGGCATACAGGCAGAAGGGTGTGATTAGCCGATAAAGCCCCCTCCCCTCCTTCCTCTGGACCATGAGTGTCCAAACATTCCAAACAAAGGGCCAGTTTATGGTCTTTCAGACTTTTGGAGTGAGATTAGAAAATGTCCCAGCATCAGTAGGAATACACAATGATTTATACTTGGTGGCCAGTGGTAAGTTTATTACATAGCGCCTGTGGTCAGTAGGAGGAGTAATAGTGCCCCATTGTTGGAATCAGTGGAAGGAATCATGTTCTACTGTTTGTATCCGTGGAAGGAATGGTGCCTCATCGTTGGTGTCAGTGAAAGGAATAGTGCCTCATTTCAATGGAAGGAACAGTGCCCCAAGAACCAGATAAAGGCAAGAAAAGGGCTGCATGGGATGTATGATATAATTTTGGCCTATGCTATAAACCAGGAAGCAACTGAAAAAATTAGAAAAAAATTAAAAATTAAAACGTAAACATATTATGAATTACTATTAGGGTTGAGCGGACCCGAACTGTAAAGTTCGGGTCCGTACCGAACTTTTGGGTTTTGGGGTCCCGGAGCCGAACCCGAACAATTGACTGTATGTTCGGGTTCGGGTCCTGTGTTCGGCAATATGCATGTAAAGTCGCGCTTGTTTCCTGTGCTTAGAACTGTCCCTGCACAAAGTGTCATTTCTGAAGGAAAAAAGGTCATTTAAAACTCACTCGTGGCTATTAATGAATTGTCGGCTCCCAGCAATACATAGAAAAGTCATTGATAAAAAAAAAAAAGCGTGGGGGTTCCCCCAAATTCAATTACCAGGCCCTTCAGGTCTGGTATGGATATTAAGGGGAACCCTGCCGCAAATTAAAAAAAAAATGCGTGCAGTTCCCCCAACTATCCATACCAGGCCCTTCAGGTCTGGTATGGATTTTAAGGGGAACTCCACCCCAAAGTAAAAAAAAAATGGCATGGAGTACCCCCAAAAATCCAGACCAGACCCTTTATCCGAGCACGCAACCTGGCAGGCTGCAGGAAAAGAGGGGGGATGAGAGAGCGCCGCCCCTCCTGAACCATACCAGGCCACATGCCCTCAACATGGGGAGGATGTCCCCATGTTGATTGGGACAAGGGCCTCATCCCCACAACCCTTGCCCGGTGGTTGTGGGGATCTGCGGGCAGAGGGCTTATTGGAATCTGGAAGACCTCTTTAACAAAGGGGACCCCCAGATCCCGGCCCCCCATGTGAATTGGTAATGGGGTACATTGTCCATTTCACAAAGAAAGTGTAAAAAATAGTAAAAAAAAAATACACAGACACCATTGGGAAAGACCTTTATTAAAAATAAAAAAATAAAAAATAAAAAAAAACATTCCCGCGATTAAATCCAGTGTCCCGCGGCGATCCCGATGTCCAGCGCTGTCCAGACGAAATGTCATTGGCTGAGCCTAAGCGGACCTGATGGGGAACTTCCTCGGCAGTGTATTAAATGAATAGACACGCCCCTTCTAAAGTTCCCCATCAGGTCCACTCAGCCATTGACGTAGGTGTAAGGCTGAGGACCTGATGCGGAACGTGAGAAGGGGCTATTCATGTATTAAACTGTGGATGAAGTTCCCCATCAGGTCCGCCCCCTCGTATGTCAGACCCCGCCTACGTCATTGGATGTGCGGACCTGATGGGGAACTTCCTCCGAAGTATAATACATGAATAGACCCGCCCCTTCTCACGTTCCGCATCAGATCCTCAGACTTACACTACGTAATTGGCTGAGCGGACCTGATGGGGAACTTTAGAAGGGGCAGGTCTATTCATTTAATACACTGCCGAGTAAGTTCCCCATCAGGTCCGCTCAGGCACAAAAAAAATAATTCTGTCCGTTGTGGCTAGACATTGAAAACAGTGAAAATATTTCTTCAGTCTGTAGATCTCCAGGGTACACATAACACGAAAAATGGTTCTTAATGTTTCTGGGGTTGAAAGCATGATTTTGAGTATGAATGTTCTTATAAAGGGTCAGAGAAAGATCATGCCAAATTCACAAAAGGGAGAAATGAAGGATATGTGTGAAAGCAGAGTTCAGCATTTGCACACACAACCTCATTTATATTGCTTGGTCTTGGACAGAACAAGTTCGTAGAAAGTAACAAATATGAAAGCATAAACAAGCAGGGTAATACATAACAATACCTTAACAATGAATCACCAAAGAAACAAAGAAAAACAGATGCATTATATTTAAGGTGAACCTATAGTCCATTTTAAACTTTAAAAATTAAAGCTTATTCATAATGAACTGGATAAAATTCACTTAATGATTGCCTTTGTCAGCAACCACCTGCCTGATATCCTTCAATCGAAAAATCTAAGGAGTCAGTTGGAAAATCGTCAGCTAAATATTAGCTGCTTCCAAACAGATGCAGCCACTGTTCTAGTATTCCGACAGCTGCCACAGCCCATAGCAGGGATACAATAGACAGCACTTTAGATTGGTCCATTCATACTGCATTGCATGGATGGAGAAATCTGTTTAGTTTTATTCCTGAGCCTGCAGGCTGAAGGAAAAAAAAAATCCAGCTTAAAGTTCTAACTACACAGGTGATTTTAGTAGCCCAGTTGCACTCTTCAAAATCACAACCACATTACTACTATGGGTGTTGATGGATTCTTAAATAGAAAGAATAAAAATCTCCTTCTGGTATAAGTTACGCAAGTGGTATATAGCAGTATTTGCTCTCATTTGATCTCATTTGATCTCATATGATCACATATGATCACATATGATCACACAATGCACAAATTATATAACTGACTTTTGTGTCTAAGGCCCTTTTTACAAGGGCCTGCTCCACTCCATGAAGCAGGTCATGGTCCAGAACATGATTTTCACTTTTTTGGCATCTGTGCCTTTTCATTTTCATGTCTGCATTTTGATAGTTGACTGTGGTGCTCCTGTGTTTAATCTATGGGCTACCTCTCATCCGACACATTTAGGTCGGGCACATTAGGATGCAGTTATTTTGCTATTTTTTTTTTTTTTTGGACCTGGATGGACTTGGACGTAGTCACATGGAATGAAAGCAGTGTAGGACTGGCCATAAGAGGGATTACTTTGGCACAGTTAGTCAGCTTAAACATTTATTGCAATATGCGTGAACTAAAAATCCCTGTTTTACATTTACATAGCTTGCTGGAAAGCTAGCAGTCTGCAGAGGGTCCATCCAGAATTTGTAGTCACATGGAATGGACGCTAGTCCATTTATAGCCATCTTTCCATAAACCTGCATGAAGATTCTGATCAGTTCCTCCTAAAAATTTGACAGGTGGACCTGAACAGAAAGCCCATGTGAAAGGGGTCTAATACTATAGTAAGTTTTTTGTTTCATTTGTTTAGTAATTGATCACTATTCTAATTCACTTCACTATTCTGAACAATTAATCCCCTGAAAATTAAGAAGTGTGGCTGAGCTGGTATCTTTCGACCTCATAGTGTTAATCTACAAGTATTGATACCTGCTTGTTTCTTTATTAGGCCCCTTTCACACTTAGAAAAAAGGGGGAAAATACTGCACTAAACCAAAAACAATGTGCATGCAAGCTGCCAACACTCAAACAAACAAAGTGTACAGGAATGGTGAATAAAAATAGTGTGGCGCTCAAAACAATAAAAATAAGTAAATGGCTACTTAAAGCAATGAAAACAACAGTGCTCTAATAACACAATTATACATGTGAGTC
The DNA here is from genome assembly GCA_029206835.1 of Rana muscosa. NCBI lineage: Eukaryota > Metazoa > Chordata > Amphibia > Anura > Ranidae > Rana > Rana muscosa. Next base: position 35,183,693 of record CM055123.1, on the reverse strand, counting down.
CGCTACAAGGGTATTCAGATGAATTGTCCTCTTTGCGAACTGTGTGATATACCGTGAAGGTACAACGTGAAAATGGAATAAAGTCCCAAATAACAAAAATATATGTGATCATGGATGTCCTTCAATGGATGACCTTCCCACAATGCAGACTGACAAAGGGACTTCAATGTAGAAGATGAATCAAGCAAGGAGAAGACACTAGTTGTTATAGATGGGTACTCTTACCGCTGATGGTGGACCCACCTACCGTACGGCAGTGGGTCTTGCAGGCTTAATGGTCACCAAGACCAAACGGGATGTAACTGGATGTCCTGGGTCCTCACTTGAACTCCAACCGGATGATGAAAAGGTAACTCAAACGATGGATGGTTCTCACATGGGCCAGGTTCCACAGCAATCCGCGAAAAATATATAAAGATGGGAGAAAACCAAAAAGACTCCAGATGGTGCAGGTCAATAAAAACCGATTGCCGGAATTTTATTAAATAAAAAAATTTTGTCCAACAATCATGCAGACAAATAAAAAGTGATCACGAAATAAAAATATATTTGATGCCCCTGTTGAAGACTGTAGTAGTCGAAACGCGTAGGGCCTGCTGACGCTGCACCCCATATTGCTTTGAATATATTTTTATTTCGTGATCACTTTTTATTTGTCTGCATGATTGTTGGACAAAATTTTTTTATTTAATAAAATTCCGGCAATCGGTTTTTATTGACCTGCACCATCTGGAGTCTTTTTGGTTTTCTCCCATCTTTATATATTTTTCGCGGATTGCTGTGGAACCTGGCCCATGTGAGAACCATCCATCGTTTGAGTTACCTTTTCATCATCCGGTTGGAGTTCAAGTGAGGACCCAGGACATCCAGTTACATCCCGTTTGGTCTTGGTGACCATTAAGCCTGCAAGACCCACTGCCGTACGGTAGGTGGGTCCACCATCAGCGGTAAGAGTACCCATCTATAACAACTAGTGTCTTCTCCTTGCTTGATTCATCTTCTACATTGAAGTCCCTTTGTCAGTCTGCATTGTGGGAAGGTCATCCATTGAAGGACATCCATGATCACATATATTTTTGTTATTTGGGACTTTATTCCATTTTCACGTTGTACCTTCACGGTATATCACACAGTTCGCAAAGAGGACAATTCATCTGAATACCCTTGTAGCGGACTCACATGTATAATTGTGTTATTAGAGCACTGTTGTTTTCATTGCTTTAAGTAGCCATTTACTTATTTTTATTGTTTTGAGCGCCACACTATTTTTATTCACCCTTTCACACTTATATTACTTGTCCCACAATTTTGGACCTCAAAGTAGCATGACAAGTCACTCCCCATAATTTCCAATGACAACCTTTCATATTAGTACGACTTCAAGTCGTTCTGACGTCAAAGTAGTCCCTGCACTACTTTGGTCTGATTCTGATGCCAATTACACAGGCATTCATTGAAATTGCGGCAAAATCGCAGTAAAATCGCGCGACTTTGAAGTCGCACAAGTGTAAAAGGGGCCTTAGCCAAATATGCCCATCTTTATTCTGTAACTGTGCTTTACTAATGGCGTCTGAGATTTTCTTCCTTCTTGGCTAAGCTCCATTACCTGCCATCCTCCTGTCCAATAAGAGGACCCAAACGGACCCATGAGGCAGTCTCATTGGGCAGGAAGACATTATTTTACAGGGGTTAGCTATGAAGCCAGAGTAAGTCATGTCCCAGTATGAAGTGAGGTTAAATCAGAGAAGTACATGGAATAATCTTTTCTAATTGGCAGAGATTTTGTAGCAGGCATTGTGTGGCACCACATACAGGACATTAATTTATGAACATTTTAAATAGTAAGGTTTGCGTTAAATTAAATTACTAAATACATTTATCCAAAAATGATTAAACTCCACTGCCGGTGCATATGCACAGCATCACTGACATGTCCTTATCTTGCCTTATGATAGGAACTGCACTTTGCATGTGTAGTATGATTTAGTGTACAATTTAGCTCTATTAGCTAAGTGTAGGTATAAAACACTAAAATAGTTAAAATCTATTTTGTGTGTTTGTTTTCTTATTGTAGTACATTTCTATATCTTATCATCATCCTGTAGCTAAATAAATATTTATTTGAGTCCATGTTTTAGTGCTTGACATTTTTTACTGGTAATAAAACTAAGCAATACTTTTTCTTAAAGTTTTACTTGTAACGTGTTTTACTTTAAACACGCCAAAAACATGAATCAGTCAGAGAAAGTAGAAAGCTCCAGGTGAGATTCTTGTAAGACTGAACTTCTTTCTGCCTTTCAGAATCTTTACGCTGACAGCTAGTGGAGCCTCCAGTGTATAACTGTGAATGTTCCTTGAAGCATAGATGTGTTCTGCCGAGCAGCAGGAAACCCATGAATCAATTCAGCAGGTAGAGTCACCAGATGATTGCAAATTGACAGGCAATGGACCTCAAGCCGTCCTCTTCTTAACCTCCACTGTTGCTTTTAATTGGCGATTACTGGATACATTTTATAATTTATGCTACAACAGCTGTTACTTCACTTATAATTAAATATAAAAAATAATGTGACTAAAGTAAAACACAAGATTTACAAGGTCATCTAAGGAAAATATATTTAAAGGCTAAGTTAACCTTTAGGAGCATGTTACAGTCATATTTAGGATGTACCATGCACCTATACACCTACCTCCTGCCGCTAACGCTCCCCCCTCTGTGACAGCGGGTGGAGGATCTTCTCCCTGCGCCCCCTGTCACAATTTGAAAACAGCACGTCTGTAAATTAATGAACTATAAGTACCATTAGCCACCGTGGCAGGTGACCTGGGTTGCTCAATGAACTGTGAGGGCACTGGTGAGAGCTCTTGTAGTTCATTGATTCTTCTTGCAGTTCAGTAACTGTTTGCCCATATGGGAGGTATGGGCGATACTGGCAGACAGCGGACTGAAAGTCTGAAGGATCCTGGAATTGCACCCATGATCTGCTGATCACGGATGCAATGCTTTGCAGGTTGCAGTGTAAAAAAAAAAAAAAAAAGACTTGCAAAAATATTTGCATTTGTTAATTATTATTATTATTATTATTATTATTATTATTATTAAAAGGTGAACTTATCCTTTAAAATTAATTGTGAATAATTAGAAAAGCAATGAATGGACAGGCTTAAGAAAATCTTCCTCAAATTGCCTCTGTTAGGTTTACATGGCTTTTACTGCCCCCTCTCCTATTCTTTGATATTTGCTAGGATAGGAATATCCAAGTCCAAGACTCAGCACAAGGTTAATTACCTGGTTATTGTACTGCCTTTTGTCACTACTTTGTGATAGATCCACAAAACCACATGTCAGGATGCTTAAAGAGGCCAAAGAGAGTCTGACAACAATGGCAGTACTGACATTAGATACCCAAGAGGACACACAGGAGGCTTTGACTTTACCACAAGGGTATAATATTTCCTAATTCTAGCCACAGGCAAAATAAACTTCTGCACAGAAACATAGAAGCCTAGAAACCTTGTGGCAAGATCTTCAACACAATACTGATATTTTAAGTGGACACCCTGTATATACAGGTCCTTCTCAAAAAATTAGCATATTGTGATAAAGTTCATTATTTTCTGTAATGTACTGATAAACATTAGACTTTCATATATTTTAGATTCATTACACACAACTGAAGTAGTTCAAGCCTTTTCTTGTTTTAATATTGATGATTTTGGCATACAGCTCATGACAACCCAAAATTCCTATCTCAAAAAATTAGCATATCATGAAAAGGTTCTCTAAACGAGCTATTAACCTAATCATCTGAATCAACTAATTAACTCTAAACACCTGCAAAAGATTCCTGAGGCTTTTAAAAACTCCCAGCCTGGTTCATTACTCAAAACCGCAATCATGGGTAAGACTGCCGACCTGACTGCTGTCCAGAAGGCCATCATTGACACCCTCAAGCAAGAGGGTAAGACACAGAAAGAAATTTCTGAATGAATAGGCTGTTCCCAGAGTGCTGTATCAAGGCACCTCAGTGGGAAGTCTGTGGGAAGGAAAAAGTGTGGCAGAAAACGCTGCACAACGAGAAGAGGTGACCGGACCCTGAAGAAGATTGTGGAGAAGGACCGATTCCAGACCTTGGAGGACCTGCGGAAGCAGTGGACTGAGTCTGGAGTAGAAACATCCAGAGCCACCGTGAACAGGCGTGTGCAGAAAATGGGCTACAGGTGCCGCATTCCCCAGGTCAAGCCACTTTTGAACCAGAAACAGCGGCAGAAGTGCCTGACCTGGGCTACAGAGAAGCAGCACTGGACTGTTGCTCAGTGGTCCAAAGTACTTTTTTCGGATGAAAGCAAATTTTGCATGTCATTCGGAAATCAAGGTGCCAGAGTCTGGAGGAAGACTGGGGAGAGGGAAATGCCAAAATGCCTGAAGTCCAGTGTCAAGTACCCACAGTCAGTGATGGTCTGGGGTGCCATGTCAGCTGCTGGTGTTGGTCCACTGTGTTTTATCAAGGGCAGGGTCAATGCAGCTAGCTATCAGGAGATTTTGGAGCACTTCATGCTTCCATCTGCTGAAAAGCTTTATGGAGATGAAGATTTCATTTTTCAGCACGACCTGGCACCTGCTCACAGTGCCAAAACCACTGGTAAATGGTTTACTGACCATGGTATTACTGTGCTCAATTGGCCTGCCAACTCTCCTGACCTGAACCCCATAGAGAATCTGTGGGATATTGGGAAGAGAAAGTTGAGAGACGCAAGACCCAACACTCTGGATGAGCTTAAGGCCGCTATCGAAGCATCCTGGACCTCCATAACACCTCAGCAGTGCCACAGGCTGGTTGCCTCCATGCCACGCCGCATTGAAGCAGTCATTTCTGCAAAACGATTCCCGACCAAGTATTGAGTGCATAACTGAACATAATTATTTGAAGGTTGACTTTTTTTGTATTAAAAACACTTTTCTTTTATTGGTCGGATGAAATATGCTAATTTTTTGAGATAGGATTTTTGGGTTTTCATGAGCTGTATGCCAAAATCATCAATATTAAAACAAGAAAAGGCTTGAACTACCTCAGTTGTGTGTAATGAATCTAAAATATATGAAAGTCTAATGTTTATCAGTACATTACAGAAAATAATGAACTTTATCACAATATGCTAATTTTTTGAGAAGGACCTGTATATTACTTATATATATATATATATATATATATATATATATATATATTACTGATTTCCATTTGAAAATGCTAGATTACTAGCTTGCTCCAGTTTCAACACCTTAAAGCGGAGGTCCGCCCCAATTTTTTTTTTAAAACCAGCAGTTACACATACTGCAGCTGTTGGCTTTTAATCATAGGACACTTACCTGTCCTGGAGTCCAACAATGTTGGCACCACAGCTGATGTTTCCATCAGCTGTTGGTTGCTGCCGCCGCCATTGAGAGTAAGGGTACCCGGCAATGTAGCCTTTCGGCTTCACGCCGGGAACCAGTAGGCCTGCGCGAGGCCTGCTCCTCTCTCCTACTGGCCCGACAACAGGGGAGGAGGAGGGAGGAGCCCCAGCCATGATGTAAATACCCGCGGCTGAGGCTCCCGGAAGTGGGAAAGGAATCCTGTCCGCCCTTTCACCCGAAAGGTGCCAATTATGGCACCAGAGGGGGGAGGTATCAGATGAGTGGAAGTTCCACTTTTGGGTGGAATTCCACTTTAAGTCACTGACCAAGAGCACGTATTTAGAAGAATAAGTCAGAATGAAGTCAAAGCTCCCAAATTTGCATACTAGTTTCAAGGTAGTGTCTCAGAAGCCAATGGTATAGCATAAAAGTTAGACAACTACCATTTTCTGTAGGAGTGGGGAGCAGTGCCAGTCTACATGTTTCTCTAAGCACAGGTTATACATATGACATTTAGAAGTAAGTAAGGCCAACATAAACCATGTTATCAATGCTGTCTTTTACTTTGTTGCCCTCTGCCCTTCTTTCCCGAGGTATAGATCTGGCTTCAGGGCAAGGAACTTTGGCAGAGGATGAGGGGAGTTATATGGCTAAAGGTACCCCATTCCATGTCCACCTCCATGTTGCTCCAGCCCAACTATCAATTATCAACACATAGAAATAAACTGAAATGATAAATAGAATTCAAAGGCTTGAAAACACATATTTTACTGAAAAAAATATGTTTAAAAGATTTTAAAACGAAAAAAAAAATCCCTGTTGAAAATCTCCAACATAATGAACAATTTTGATTTACATGCTCTGACTTCTCCTAAAGTGGGTATAAAGATTTACCTTACTACATTCCTTGTATTAAGGTAAAAAATGTTTATGCATCAATATGTCCCATCAATTTACTTACCAGAGTCCTTATTTAACTCTGCAACTCTTCTCTTCCCTCACTTCCTGGTCTCACAGCCATCGAAAAAGGAATGGGGGGAGGGGCCACCTCCCGCTGGTTGTGTCTATAGAGGTTCGACTTTCTATGAGGGCACTCACCAGAAAGGAAGAGCCAGGTGCACCGGCGGGGAACCTGGGAAGAGGAGGTTTGAGGGTATGCTGTGAAATTTCCCTTGCAAAGAGCAGGAACTGTAAATATAACCATGTTTGTTTTTTATTTTTAAATTTAAAATAAGCATTTGCAATCACTTTAACAGAACTGATCCCTAACACTAGATGGGAGCACTCGCATGAACATAAAAAGAAAAAAAAATACACATGAAGTTCCCTTTAAACTGCTGTTTCTTATTTCTTGTATAACATTACACCTACTCAAAGCTATTACCTCAGTAACCAAGTAAATATTCAGCAATTTCCATCTAGAAATGTGAATTACATCTTTGCTATTTCTTAAATGTGCATAATAGTCGTCATTCAGGGGTAGAAGCAGATTAATGAAAACACTGTTGTGTTAGGCCTGTCGACATGCTTATTGAAACTTTAGTGTTCTCATCAACTGTGGTGAGCAGCTGAGTGGAACGAAGATCTGATTGTGTTTTTAGGTGCTGTCCTGAAGCAAATTATCATTCAAGTCACAATTCTTTATCCCTTGCTTATTGCAGAGTGGCTAAGGTTTATTACTGTATAAACAAGAACTGAGCAAAAGGTGAATCCCTAATAAAAATATGCCGAAAGCTGAAGGACATCTAATGTTAAATGAGGCACAGAAAAAAAAAATGGTAAAGAAGAAGAAAACTATGCCTAATGAGTTTGCCTGTAAATGTTGGCTTAGCCCTGCTTATACTGTTATGAAGAGATTTAAAAAATTATTTTATGTAATAGATATGACGATAGCCATGGCTTTTTCTGGACTGCTGATACCTATGGGGACCCTGAATAACCCAAGCAGCCCAATACTGAAAAGTCATAACTATAACGCACTATTGCTGAGGTAATAGTCACCATATTCTAAAGAGTACGAAACAGCATAATAGGAAAAAAAAGTAAAAAAATATTAATAAGGGGCCATGTGTTTTGATCCAGGAACACTGTGATAAGATTTTGCTACTGTTACTGTGCAGAACTGCTTATCTGAATTAAAAAATACAATTTTGTTGAACAGCAAAAAAAATAAGAAAAAAATATATAGGCTACGCACTAAAAAAAACAAACCAACTGTTACTGTTGACTTTTATTTTGTGCACCTTTCTACTATACTATACTACATTTTTTTTTTAAGAACCGTATATACTCGAGTATAAGCCGACCCGAATATAAGCCGAGGCACCTAATTTTACCACAAAAAAATGGGAAAACTTATTGACTTGAGTATAAAGCCTCGTACACACGTCCGAGAATCCCCTCGTAAAAAAAAGTTGTTTTTCTCTACGAGATTCTTGTCAAGCTTGATGGGATTCTTGTCAAGCTTTCCTTGCATACACACTGTCAATTAAAAATCTCGTTGTTGTAAAGCGCGGTGACGTACAACGCGTACAACGGCAGTATAAAGGGGAAGTTCGATTCCAATGGCGCCACCCCTTGGGCTGCTTTTGCTGATCTTTTGTTACCGCGTGTTAGTAAAAGTTTGGGGAGAGACGATTCGCGCTTTTCAGACTTCGTGCTTTCAGTTTGTTATAGCGTGACGAATGTGCTATCTCCATTACGAACGCTAGTTTTACCAGAAGGAGTGCTACCATCTCATACTTGATTCTGAGCATGCGCGTTTTTTTAAGACTCGGAAAAGCATACTCACGACCGGTTTTCTCGTCGGGAAACAGGCCGACGAGAATCCCGACGAGAAAAACAAGAATCCTGACGAGAAAATAGAAAGCAGGTTCTCTATTTTTCTCGTCTAAATTCCCGGCAGTTTTCTCGACAAGAAAACATACTCACGAACGGTTTTCTCGGCAAGAAAACTCTCCCAGCAGTTTTTTTGTCGTTTCTTGCTGAGAAAACCGGTCGTGTGTATGAGGCTTAAGCCTAGGGTGTCCATCTGCATGCCTCACTGTGCCTCACTTTGCCTCACTGTGTCCATGAGCCTGCCTCACTGTGTCCATGCCTTACTGTGTCCATGCCTCACTGTGCCCATGCCTTACTGTGTCCATGCCTCACTGTGCCCATGCCTCACTGTGCCCATGCCTCACTGTGTCCATGACTAGACTGACGTTTAACACAGGAGTCTATGGAAGGGGTGCCCATCTTTGAAAATTCGGTGCTCCCCGGCCGTAGGTCCCCCGGACAACAAAATTTGCACACTTATAGAGAAAGAGTGAGGCTACATGTGTGTAAAGTTTGGGGTCCTGGCCGGCCAGTACCGGGTCCCCAAAGTCCGGAAGATCAGGCGCAAAAAGATGACTCGAGTATATGCCGAGGGGGGCATTTTCAGCACAAAAAAATGTGCTGAAAAACTCGGCTTATACTCGAGTATATACGGTACCATAATTACTGATATAATAATGGAATGAAAAATGTTGTATACAATAAAAGAAGTCCAATACAATGAGCTGAACGTAATAAATGCACTTTCAGTGTGTTCACATTGGGGAAAAAATAGGTCCAAAAATCACATGACTTCATAAGCAAGATCTGGTCAAATATTGTCTGTGATAGATCACTAGATGTAATACATTTTATGGATTTAGCTACATGGGTTTAGTCACAAAACAGCCAATGATTAATAAAGGAGAGCTGCAGTCAAAATAGTAATGTTGATTTAGAAGAATAACTATACCTGTGTTTGCAGTTTGCTTTTAGATGCTCTGTTTTGACAGAATCATTTTGACCTCCACCAGATTGTAAACCAATGTAAGTCAATAAGGAATTCTCAAGATCACAGGGGCAGTTCCATTTGTGAATAGATTTATCATATAGACTGTGCAGTGGCATTCAGTGCAGGCAAACCATTGAGGGTTGGTTATTTGGATAGCATTTCATACCTCAGATGGTACTCCATAAAGCAGAACTTTAACTATAATTTATGATAACAATTAATGTTCTTCAACAAATGAACGTACATTACACATTAATAATTATGTTACCAAAATGTGTGTGTTGTGTAAATTGCCTCCAGCGTTGCTCCTATTATTTCTTGCTGAAGGACGCCATTTGGTTGAAGCCCAGAGCAGTCACTTCTTTCTTGGAAACTCAATATTATTAATATTATATAGGTTTATAGTTTATTTTTTTAGATTTATTTAATTAATGAGTCAGTTCCATTTATAGAATAGTCCTGAGATATCACTGTATCACTTTTCAGCACAGATTTTACATTTCACTGCAATGGATCATTGGTAATTTTTGAAAACCATACTGGTGGATCACTAAAATATTATAAATTACGTTAACTATCATAATGCTTGGATGGTAAAGCTTGTTCTTTAGGTGCAAATCCATGAAATTCTCATTATTTTTATGCATTTGATATCGTAATAATAGTAATTTTATAAAGGGTTATTTAAAGCATTATTTATCCCTGAAGAGGGAAATTAAAGAATGCATTTCACATTCTCCTTTATTTTTTATCACATATACAGCATTTTATTTCTTTGTGGTAGGTTTACAAATTGATAGTGCTCATTCACAATGGTATATTTCATAGGCATGGGTCAACTCTGAGCTTAAAAATTGCACGCAGAGACATTTCAGATGATAGTCCTTGTAAAATGCATACTACTATCCCTCACCATGGAGAGAAAGGACTTCTGGAAAAATGACATTTTGACCCGATCATAGCCCTAAAACAATGCATTATTTCAAGCTTTTAAAGTATGGGAGCTGTTTTATTCTAGGGCTTTTTTTCTGGTGAAGCTATGCAAAACAGCTTAGACACTTTCTCACTCTCATCTGTCTGTTTACTGTGCTTTCTCCACTTGTCCGCATTTTTTTTTGTCAGCACATGTGTACCAGAGTCTGATAGGCTTACAATATTGACCCTTTCTCCCCCATTTCTGCCATACAGGAGGTTACTGAAAGCTGATACCAAGTCATATTCAGCTATTTACAATCTCATTATTTTTTAAAGCATATGCATAACTGCCTTCACTTGTTTTTTTGTCACATCTGGTAGAAATTCCATTTTTAAGGATGAGTGAATGATTAAACATAAAAAATATGCTCCCCCCAGGGGCCTTTGTATTAGTTTATAATCAAAACACAAATTTTGCAATACAGAAGCCTCTCTACACTGCCCAGTCTTCAAATAGGATTCCATAGAAAGAAGAGATGTTCTCGTCAACTTGGTAAATGCTCCCTGCAACCCCCATAGGATGGGAGTAAGGGTAATCAATTAAAACCTATGTTGCTGCAGGGCGTACATACGCCAAGTTGCATAAGATGTCTCAGCACTCACATTTCTATGGAAACCCAATTACCAGGCAGCGCAGAGCAGTTTCTGGTTTCAAATGTTAACTATTTTTAGCTCTAAAAAAGTAAAAAAAATCCCTGGAGGTAGCATATTTATTTTTTGGTTGTAAACATGTAATTGTCTGCGACTTACTGTAAGAAAGGTATTAAAAATTAAAATGTGCCTAGAAGGTGTAAAGATGGCTTTTTACCGCTATCTTTGTTCATTGGTTGAGCCAACAGATAGAGCAACTGCCTACCGAGATAGCTGGCTTTCTAAAATGTTTGTTGTCTATTTGAAAAATGAGATGTCTTATCTGGCTGTGGACATAAATGTAAAAGTGCTGGCTGTAAAAATGCATCTATAGGTTTCCGAAGGAATTAGTATCATTCTCTTTTTGTGTGTGACACATGATAACAAAGGTCAACTGTTCACTCTCCACAGTGCCACTTAAACTGTCATTTCCTTTTTGTTTGTTGGTATCCTTTTTAAATCACTGATAGTAAATGAATCATCATCTTGGTTCTGGGGACAATTAGGAGATACTTGAGAATGAACGATCACAGGGATTTTCCAAACTGTCAGGATTCAGTGATGATCATCTTTGGGTACCTTCAAGAACACCTGTTTCTAAAATAAAAATAAAACTCATACCTTGTATTAAACTGATAATTACCTGATTGGCAGGTCTATTATTTTTCTATAGCTTCCTGGGATTTAATGGTAGAACACTCAAAAGGTTTATGCAGATGAGCACTGTTTCTGTAATTGAGATGTGTGTAAACACCCGTCTACATATTTACTTTTACTTTAATATTGTAGTGCTTCTAAACATTCTGAGGCTTGATTCATATCTATGCATGTTGCTTTTGATTGTTTCTGCAGTGCTTTTTGCTGTGCTTTCTGTGTTTTTGTAACTGCGTTTTTACCGCGTTGTTACTGCGATTTTACTGCAATTTGTGTTTTGCGATTTGTGTGTGTTTTTTTACATTCACTGTATATAGCTGGTTGCTAAAGAGCAGGTCGGGAAACCGCGTCTATAACAATGATGAGTCATCAGCTGTCAGCGGGCTTCCCCGCTGAAAGCTTAATGTAAAAAAAAACACGAAATAAAAAGTGTGGGGTCCCCCCCACAGACCATACCAGACCCTTATGCGAGCATGCAGCCTGGTAGGTCAGCAAAGGGAGGGGACGAGCGAGCACCCCCCCTCCTGAACCCTACCAGGCCACATGCCCTCAACAAACACCTTTCCCCCATGTTAAAGGGGACAAGGGGCTCTTCCTGACAACCCTGGCCGGTGGTTGTTGGTGTCTGCGAGCGGGGGGCTTATGGGAATCTGGAAGCCCCCTTTAACAAGGGTACCCCCAGATCCCGGCCACCCCTATGTAAATGGGTATCGTGTACATCATCCGGAAAAAACAATGAAATGTAAAAAAAAAAACAAGAGCCTGTTTTTGACAAGTTCTTTATTAAAAAAATAGCTCCAAGCCATCTTCTCCATGAGCGGTCTTGTCCCGCTGCCGTCTTCTCCCGCTGCCATCTTTTCCTGGTGTCGTTGTCTTCTCCCAGAGCCATGTTCTCCCACGCCGCTATCTTCTTCCTCGCCACCGCTATCTTCTTCCTCATCGCCGGTTACCCACTAAAAACAAAAAAGGCCGCTCTTGTCCTGACGTCTTCCTCTGTTGTGTCGTTCCCTGCTGTCTGACATCTCTTATATAGCCATGGGGTGTCCCCTCCCTTTTTGGGCATGGGGTGTCCCTTCCTAATCCATACCTGACTGATTTGGTCTTGGGGGGGACACAATCAAGACTGAGACTGTGTTTTACCTGTTTTGCATTTCCTTGGATGCAGCACCTCCTATTGAGATTAAAGCAGAGTTACAGCATCTAAAAAAACATTATTTAAAAGTCAGCAGCTACAAATAATGTAGCTGCTGACTTTTAAGCCTGGTTAACACCTATACAGGTTGCAGTTTGCATATTCCAGGTGCATTTTGCATTTTTCAATACACATTTTTGATCCATTGAAGTCTATGGAACCAAAAACCAGAAAAAAGTCCCTGGCCCTTTCCATAAAATGCACAGATGTGAACATTACCCATAGGAAACCATGTTAAATGGACTGTAGTGGGTTTCTGCAAAACTGGAAACGCACTAAAAAAATGCATAGGTGTGAACCAAGCCTTAATATAAGGACACTTACCTGTCCAGGGATCCTGCAATGTCGGCCCCCCGAAGCTGATTTATCCATCGGCTTGGAAGTCCACCTGGAGAGAAAACAAAGTACAAAACAACCTAAAAAAAGTTCCAGCATCAATTATTTTTTTTTTTTAAAGTCAGCAGCTCCAAATAATGGAGCTACTGACTTTTAATATAAGGACACTTACCTGTCCAGGGATCCCACAATGTCGGCCCCTCCGAAGCCGATTCATCCATCGGCTTGGGTGCAGGTGCTGGCATTGCAATTTAGGGAAACCAAAAGTGAAGCCTTCAGTCATGCTGTGCTTTCCTAATGGTCTTGTTGTTTTTGTTCCTCACCGCGGTGTACCTGGAGAGAACAAAAAAAGGTACAAAACCACAAAAAAAAAAACAATATCCAAAAATGAGGGGGGTGTGGTGCTCTAATGTTCAAGACCTAGATTAATTTTAGCCTGGAACTCCCCTTTAAATTGCTTTGCAGACCAAACAGGAGCCTACCTTCAAATGCAAAAGGTAGGGTTCAATGGAGACTGTCCACATGTTTTTCAGTGGCTAATGATTGCTTCCCTTTCACCTCCCACATCTCTCTATGATGGTAATAGAGAGGGAAAGGAGGGGCCAGGAACTGGTCATTGTTTGTACTTTAGAGAAGATGTTTTGGGCATTCTAGAAAAGAACAACGTATGTTTTTTGGCTAGGTACGCTACTACTACAACACTATGTTTTAAAGAAAAACCTCAGCATCCAGCCATTTAGGAAGCAATACCACCCTGCAATGGAAAAAAAAATATTAAAATAAGAGGCTCATTACATAAAATAATCGATTTTTAGTAGGATGCAGATAGATTTGTTGATCCCATTTCACAATCGACTTAAGCCCTGCACAGGAGAGCACTGTGACATGAACAAAAGCCTAATGGAAATTGCAATGTTCTGAGACAAGCGGTATCTTTTGATATGCAAATTTTTCTAATTATCTAACAATAAGCAAACACATGAAATTGAACCTAGAAGGGTGATCACTTTAGCATTACTATATATGATAAAAAAAGGTTACTACGCTTGAAACAAAAAGTGGATTATAATAAAAAATATTAATTTGTCAAATCAAAGAATGGAGAAGTGATTATTAATGTTTTAAGGGTAATTAAAATGATTTACATCAAAATTGAGAATTATATCATAGTTTTTGTTACCATTTTCTAATTAATTGATTATAATTTTCAGGTGCACTAAAATGTTCTCTCTAATTTTCTTGTCACCTATTGCTTTTCATTACCATTAATGTTTTTTATATTTTTTAATCATACTTAGCAGTGGCAGCCAGCAGCTAAAGCTCTCAGTTAGTCTTAAGCTGACCATAAATGGACTGAATGGATTCTTCTGTGTGTCACATACCTGATTGTGGAGCCCGAGATAGTGAGGGTGGCCTGTTGCATAATTCCTGTCCAAGCACCCCTGGTAGTGGAGACAGGGACTGCTAGGGCAGTGGAAGGGCACAGGTGCCAGGAAGCTGTTGTAGTGAACTGAAGCTTGGAAACACAAGAGTCCTTCCAGTGGTAGTATGGAGTCTGGTCACAAGCTATGTCCAGCAACAGCCAGGCAAACAGGTGCAGGGTCAGGATCAAGTTCAAGCTCAGGAATAGGCAGTATCCAGTAATAGGCTGACAGCGAGGTGGTCAGAAATCAAAGCTGAGGTCAGTAACACAAGTAAGCAGCAGACATAACAGGCAGTGGTGATCCAATAGAGATGTCAAACATAGCTGGGTCAGTAACAAGGTAAGAAGACTTTCAAGGACCAGAAATACAGGAACCAGAGCTGGAGACAATCCAGCACAGATGCCAGGCAGACCCTCAGTTTAAATAGTGGACATGTGTCCTTACAAGTCCAGTTAAGCTTCTATGCTCATGATACTGCACATGGACATAAGAAAGAGTACCTGCTCATGTAAATGAGCATTTGCTGTACAAGATCCCTGAAACCCAGCCCCTGATTCAAGGTGGATTAGGGAATCCTCCCCGCTGTGCTATTGTATACTGGCAGCAGGACTCCTCTGCTGCTAAAATACAGTGATCAGCACTGCAGCTGATTGTATATTTTCACTCAGCACTTGCAGCCAAACAGTCCCATTCCAGAGGAATTGTTAATTAGATCGACTCCTCTCAAATGAGAACGGTCATAGATAGATCAAAATTTTGCAATCCCTGTTGAACCAGCTGAATTTCGATCCATCTATAGCCAGACTTTAGACAGCTGCTGACAAGAGAGACCTGTCTACCTCCACCTGTCTAGTAGAGATAGCAACACCATAACTAGTGGATTAACTCAGTCTGTTAGCGTGTATACTGTAATTTCAAATGTTGGACTTTCTTATTAGAAAGCTCAACTTATATTATAAATATATGATTTACTAAAGTAATTGAGTATTACTTTGCAAAGTAATTTTCCTTTAGCTTAGTAAATCTAGTGAAAATTCATGTTGCAAGTAAAATCCAAACCAAAATATCCAACCAGGTACTGCCAGGCCAGCAATGGTGGAATATTTTATCACCAAGATTATAGCAACCAGTACAAATACAGCAACAGTGAAGCCCTGTGATCCTACCCCTAAATCAGAGGGGTTTTTTTTAGGTCGAATTATGCTTTCAGCTTGTAGTTGAGCACAATTAAAGTTATTTTCAAGCAGTGACACATTTGGCTGTTAATGGTCATTGGATCATTGGGTTATTGATGGCCACTAGTCATTTGGTCCATTGAGCTATTCAAAATGCATTTAAATGCTCTAGTGTAGCTTGCAGGGCTGTCAAAGGTTTTATTTTTAACTAGTAATAGTATACTACTAGCATGTTTCTGCTCAGCAGGCAGAGAATCACAACCAATTAGGCTACTCTAAAGTAATGTGTATTTGAATTTTTTTTTCTTTATAGGGTGAAAAGAAAGAATATAAATTATAAACTCAGTAAATTACCTATTTATTTTTTTCTAAGAAAGCATTTTCCATGCAAAGAGACAAATAATATTACATTTATTTATTTCATTAGATTGGAGCCAGGGCTGAACATTTCAGTAAAGCTTCCTGTGTAAAATGTGCTAATGTTTCTGCAGCAAGGCAGATAAGCACATTAATAATTCACAAAGGTTCTTTCCTTGTGCTGCACCTCACAAGATCAGAGAGTTATAAAAATGGAACAAATTAGGACTCACTCTTACAGCATAGCCTGCACAATAAACATAAAAATCCTAAAATGGCTGCTTGTCTTCAACACTACCTGCTCAGATTCTTTAACCTCCTAAACGAATCCAGGGACACATATATTTAATTAAGTTAACTGATTGAATTTTGATAGTTAAAAAAAAGAAAAGTAGCGCTTTTACCTTATTAGGTAAAATCTGACAGATTTTGAATTTTATTTGTATATATTTCATTATCAGATTATACATGTGTTTTCATAGAGAAAAAAAGAAAAGAGAGTGTCACTATTTTAGACAATAAAACGTAACTTTTACTGTCTCAATTAAAAACGAATGCACACACATAAATCTGTGAAGAACGGCATGTAATGCACAGGAATGAAGTCAGTGTCAGGACCAGCGGTATGTCTGCAGGAAAAGCTGTTTTCCCATGGAAAGTCTTGCATACTGGGAGGCTGGATGAGGATGGAACCCTGTGCCTGTTGTGCATTCCAAGCCAGGGCTCTCCCACAACTGTGCTATATGGGTTTTCATCAGTTGGTTTCCAGCATCATCCATGTGGTAACATGTTTTGCTGCCATAGGTTGACGCACGCTGCAATTTAACATTAAAGCGGTTGTAAACTGCTGAACATTTTTTTTCTTACCTGCAAGGCAAAGGCATAATGTGCTAATATGCATCTCATACTAGCACATTATGAGAAAATTACCTGAAAGCAAAGCCTTCCAGCGATGCAATGTAATCGCTGGAGGCAGCTTCCGTCTTCACCCGTCTTGCTTCCGGGTTTGCGGCTCTGTGACTGGCCGGAGCGGCGATGATGTCACTTCCATGCAAGCGCATGGGAGCCTCTGGTCATGGCACAGGGCTCTGAAGGAATGGCACGGGTGGCTGTTCCTTCGGAGTGCATGCGCAAGTGATGTCATTGGCTGCATGTACAGTAAATATCTCCTAAACGGTGCACGTTTAGGAGATATTTACACTACCTATAAGTAAGCCTTATTATACAAGGTGGAGTGGGAAGTGCTGCCATCCAAGTGCAATTCATCTAAAAACAATTGAAGCCAGAGATAAATAAAAGGTGGCACTCACATTTGGTGAAATTGAAAAAATATGTATCCTGGTGGAAACTATGCAAAGTTCGGCAGGGTCGTGGCTGGGACTCTAAGATCAGGATGCAGGAGCTGCTGGGAGAGGACATCCATTTGGCTGGGAAGGTGCTGTGGATGGCAACAGGTCAGCTGCAAGATGAAGACAGCAGGTGACTGTGCAGATAAGCTTAGGGGATTTACAGAGGGGATGGAGGTCCAGTCGGCAGGTTGTGGTGACTCCGCTGATGAAGACTCTGAGAATGGCGACTGATTAGCCACGTGGCAGTGGCGGCAGGAATCTGTAGACATTTGCTAGCTGGGTGCAGCCCAGTGATGGTAGTCCTGTCAGCAGGTTGGGATGATAGAGCTGATATCCGGGAGTATACGAAGGCTAGAGCCGGAGCAGTGAGGTGGCAGTTTTCCAAGACTCACAAGTTCCAAGAGGTGCACGTGGGTGGTGTGGAGGCGTGGCTATGCATTTCGGGGCAACGAGGACTACCCCTTTGTCAAACCATCAGATCAGTTCCCACGTCCTAATCTTGGAACTTACGATTCTTGGAACACTGCCACCTTGCCACTCTGGGTTTAGCCCTGGTATAGTGCCGGACATCAACTCTACCATCCTATCCTGCTGACAAGACTACCATCCCTGCACTGCACCCAGCTAGCCAATGTCTGCTGCCTCCATCTTGCGGCTGATCTGCCGCCATCCACAGCACCTTCCCAGCCAAACGGATGTCCTCTCCCAGTGGTTCCTACAGCCTGATTGTAAAGACCCAGCTGCCACCCTGCCGAACCCTGCATAGTTTCCACCAGAATACATGTTTTTACAATTTCACCAAATGTGAGTGCCACCTTTTATTTATCTCTGGCCTAAATTGTTTTTAGACTAATTGCACTTAGATGGCGGTGCTTCCCACTCCACCATGTATACACAGATTCTAAGGTCATCAAATCCTTTCTTGGGACAGCTGCAGCCTGAGTGTTTTTATGATGCTGTCTCCGAACACATTGGTGCTTTAAATTTTTTTCTCCCAATAAATAAGTACACCCCCTCCCAATCTACTTTGCGCCATAATTTACCAGTTTTTGCACATAATCCTTATTGTAGGCTTACCTATAGATAAAATTTAAAGATGGAAGTTTACTTCCTCTTTAAAAGACTATTTCTGAATAGTCTTTGTGACAAACTGCAGGACAGCGGACCTAAAAGGAGCTCACATTACATTGCGAGGGAAAGGCTCTAAAGAAACAATACAGCAAAGTAAATGGCAGTGCGTCTGGTGGGAAAAATCCCTTTAGCTTTTAGCTATCTTCTATTTCAGATGCTAGAAGCCCAAACTGAGCCAACCTAAAGGCCCCTAAACACAATCAGAAAATCATACAAAAAATACCACTTTTGAATCAATTGTACGATCATTAGTACACAGCCTTTGTCCGAAATTTCCAGAAGGCACAAACATGATTTTTTTTCTCGTACGATACCAGATCGCATTATTTTTGCTTAATCAGTACAGTTTTTGTCTCTACAACACATGACATCACTTTTTTATTCTATCATACGAGAATTTTCATACTTTAGTAACCTCTTTTTTTTCGATCTGGAGACTAGCATGCAAGAAAATAAACTGACTATCATTCGTCAAATAATATCATTGTGTGTCCTAGGCTTTACTGTCTGGGGCACTAAAAATAACTGTAATCCTGCTGGGATGACTTTGCATGACCCAAGACTCACTGTTGAATAATCCTTGCTAATAAACACAAATATTTGGAGCTAATATACACTGTTCCTAAGTTCACATTAAGTGCGGCTTTGAAATTGTACGATTTCACCTGAAATCGCACAATTTCAAAGCTGCATCTCAGTGTGACTTCAGGTGCGACTTTGAAGACATCTGTGCGGCTTCATGTACAGATGTATATTGATATACCCAAAATCGCAAAAGTAGTGCATGCACTACTTTTTCAAATCGATGTGGCACTGCAAAGTTGACATTTCATCAATTTGAACACCGCCATTGCCAGCAGTAGGATGCAATTTGTCTTGCAAAAGGAACTATCAAATCGCATGACAAATCACTCCAATGTGAACGGGGGCTTACTGTCTATTTTCTGTGTCTTTTAGGCTGGGTTCACACCATCACCGCATCTGTCTCAAAGCAGATGTCAGGTGGGTCCTGGTTCACACCATCACCGATTTCAGCCCGAAATTTGGTCTGAATTTGGACCTGAAACGGACCAAAAGACACACAGTGTTTTTGGGCAAAATGCACCTGACCTGCTGCGGAAATATGTGCTTTTGTAAAATGGATGCGGGGAACCCAGCCTAATGCCCCATACACACGATCGTTTTTCATGCCGTTAAAAATGCCATTAAAAAAAATGGCCATTAAAAATGATCGCGTGTAGGCTCCAGAGCATTTTTAACGACGTGAAAAACGGGCATTAAAAATTTCGAACATGCTCTCTTTTTTCACGTCGTTTTTCATGTTGTTTTTTTAACGACGTGAAAAACGATAGTGTGTATGCTTTAACGACGTGAAAAAAAATGCGCATGCTCAGAATCAAGTATGAGACAGGAGCGCTCGTTCTGGTAAAACTAGCGTTCGTAATGGAGATAGCACATTCGTCACGCAGTCACGGACTGAAAAGCACGAGACTGAAAAGAGCGAATCGTCGCTCAACAAACTTTACTAACATGAAGGGTGGCGCCATTCGAACGGAACTTCCCCTTTATAGTGCCGTCGTACGTGTTGTACGTGACTGCGCTTTGCTTGATCGTTTTTTAAAATGATCGTGTGTACGCAAGACAGGCTTGAGAGGAAACATGAAAAAAAACGACGTGAAAAACGGCAAGAAAAAAAATGGCAAGAAAAACGATCGTGAGTATGGGGCATCAGGCAGATAAAATATCATCAGGCTGATTCTGCAAGTCAGTACAAAAAAGCAATGGTGATGGTCAAACATGCACCCAACAACAGTAGCTAATCATATTTCTCTTTACTTATAGAAGAATTTAGGGAAAATCCTAACTAATCTTAAAATGCTCCCTATCCCTCATAACACATATGCTGTCTAACCTGTGTAAGAAAGTTGTATATACTTACCTATTTTCAAGTCTGCTCCAGTCATGTGATCTCCCCTGTGTCAACCCGCATCAGCCGCAGGGGAGAGGAGAGAGTGCTTGATAATGGCTGCTAATGTGTGGGAGTGGCAATGTCACCCATAGGATTCCTATGGCCCACCCATTGCCAGTGTTCCCTCCTTTCCCCTGCAGCCACCTCTGGCTGACAAAGGGGGGCCTAATCACATGGCGGGACTGGAATAGACCTGAAAATAGGTAAATATATACGTATTTCTTACACAGGTTAGTCAGCATAAGTGCTAAGAGGAGGGAGGGAGCATTTATAAGATTAATACGTTTTATCCCGGAAGTCTACTTTAAGCAAGTTCATAAATAGATGATATTAGTTCAGTTGTAATGGGTCACTGTCTTAACTATTTTATCCTCTTTCTATATCAAATAAACCTTATATGTATTAATTAGTACATCTTTTTATCTATTATTGTCTTTTTTGCATGTACTGTATACCGGAGAATGTTTCTAAACCTGAACCCGAAACCTGTAAG
This sequence comes from Rana muscosa, assembly GCA_029206835.1. NCBI lineage: Eukaryota > Metazoa > Chordata > Amphibia > Anura > Ranidae > Rana > Rana muscosa. Next base: position 35,162,805 of record CM055123.1, on the reverse strand, counting down.
AACATCCATTTTTAAGATATTGGATCTATCTGAATCAATGTAAACTGCAACAGCCTCCATTAAATTGCTTTTTATGTTAATTGCCTTAAATGGCAAAGTATTCTTTTAATAAAATATAATTATCATTTTAGCTTTATTAAAATAATAGTAAGCCATTACAGGTTCGGTGTTATTAAAATGATGCACAGCTATTAACAGTAATTAAATGGAGGCCATCACAATGTGCATTGTTTAAAGCTTAATTTAGAAGGGATGACCTTCAAGGACATTGGGTTGCTTCATTCTTCTTTTTTTTTCTTCTTTTCATTTCTGGAAAGCAGAAGACTTAACATTCAAGCTGTGTTGGAAATCATTTGTAGCAGGACGTATTCATTTAAAAATGCCTGAAGGTTGCAGGTTTCCAGGTGACCTTCTCTATGAGCTCAGTTGCCAGTATGTGTATAACAAGATGGAGAAAGCAGCAATTTCACAGTAACAATGCTGGATGTGAGCACAACAATAACTGGCACAAATGCAGCTTTGAGTTTATATCAAGTAGAGTACGTGATGTGAACCAATTAACCATACAGGTAAATGCCAACCTGAATCACTAGTTGGTGCTATTATCAAAAGAAAATATCACAATGACAACACAATCTCTCCAAATTTAGGCTTCATATTTCAAAATATTATTATAATAATAAACTAATACACAAAAACATAAATAACGTTAAAAGGCTTTGTTCACGCTATTTTTTGCGTTGTAAATAAATGGGCCTCAAAACAAACAAAAATAAATGTTATTAGTATTTATACCATTTTAACTATGACTATTTAAAGGTCTAAACAGAAAAATGAGCAGTATAATTAAATAGATCTTATTAATGATAAAAAATAAATTAAATTAAATATAATTTTCTTATTTGAGTGACAGTCTCAAGACTTTCTCCAGATGAGTCTAAGGATGACAGCCTTAGAACCTGCACTTTTAACCATTTTAATGACCAGAGGTCATTGGTGCCTAAAAGTCTAGGCCACAATTAAAATATCAATATGTGTTGGTTTATGTGACCATAACTCTCTCAGTTATTTGCTTAACTAAATATTTTTTATATTTTTAAGTACACAGTTTTTTTAAAAAAAATATTGCACCTTTTGTTTACATTACATTTACATTACATTTTTTTTTTTTTTAATGAATGCATTATTATTTTTTAATAATGCACCTGTATTTTACAATTACTTTATTACAGTAAATAGATGGTACCACACAACACTGCAGCTTGAAAGAAGGAATGGTCATCTGTGGACTGAAGGCTGTCAATTTTATCAATTTTATCATTGAAGTCTCCAGCCTGCAGGTGATCACCAAGATAGAGCTGACATAGTGATCACATGATCCGGAACGATGATCATCAGTAGGGGCCTTGACTGTCAGTTAGAGATAGGATAGTGCGGCAGAAACCATGCAAAGTGTCAGCTATCGAGCTTCAAAGATTAAGACATGTATTAACATACCCCCAGCATGCAGGATATCTATTTTATATATCTAATATATATATAGATATAGATATAGATATATACACTGTTTATATATATATATATATCTATACAGGTATATATATATATATAGCTATCTATACATACATATATATATATATATATATATATATATATATATATAGATATCTATATATACATATATAGATATATACACACACACATTTTTCTTATTACAGTTGCAGTTTACCATTTAAATAGAATTAGCATAGGAAGAGTCTGCCATTTCTATCAATCTTGATGACTTCCCATTTATTGTGTACATGGACTGTCTATGCTTGTACATTCAGAAACACACATAATATAATACACATACAAAATACATATCTTACACAGCACAGGGCATCATGTCTACATAGGGTGTGTCATACTCATAAAGGAGCAAGAGTTGGTTGGGGACCAGGAGATGGGGCAGTTCAGGGCCGGGTCACAAATGCCCGATTGCATGGCCTCTCATTCACATCTAGAAGATGTCCGGTTCACTTTTACAATGAATCACACCAAAGGTATAATGATAAGAGGGCAATGGTGACCGCTGGATTGTTATCCAAAATGTCCAATATTTTATTTGAGTACTAATCAAATCTTTCAGAATTCCTCCCACTATAGTCTGAAAACCCCTCCATTATGGATCCTTTAACCACTTCAGCCCCGGACCATTTGTCAGCTTAACCACTTCTCCACCGGGCCTATTCTGGCACTTCTCTCCTTCATGTAAAATCATCATTTTTTTGCTAGAAAATTAATCAGAACCCCCAAACATTATATATTTATTTTTAGCAGACACCCTAGGGAATAAAAGGGTGTTCATTGCAACTTTTTATCTTGCACAGTATTTGCGCAATAATTTTTTTAATGCCTTTTTTTCAAAAAAAAAAACGGTTTCATGAATTAAAAAATAACAAAACAGTAAAGTTAGCCCAATTTTTTTGTATAATGTGAAAGATGCTGTTATGCTGAGTAAATAGATACCTAACATGTTATGCTTTAAAATTGCGCACACTCATGGAATGGCGCCAAACTTCGGTACTTAAAAATCTCCATAGGGGACGCTTTAATTTTTTTTACAAGTTACTATTTTCAAGTTACAAAGGAGGTCTAGTGCTAGAATTGTTGCTCGCACTCTACCGCATGCGACGATACCTCACATGTGGAGTTTGAATGGCGTTTACATATGTGGGCGGGACTTACATGCGTGTTCACTTCTGAGCGTGAGCTACCGGGGACAGGGGCGTTTTACTTTTTTTTTTCTTTTTTCTTTTTTTTTTTACAGAATTTTTTTTATTTTGACACTTTTTTTCATTTTTTTTTAATCACTTTTATTCCTATTACAAGGAATGTAAACATCCCTTGTAATAGGAATGTGTGTGACAGGTCCTCTTTATGGAGAGATGCAGGGTCAATAAGACCCCACATCTCTCCTCCAGGCTGGAAAGCATGAGATCAGTGGAAAAAAAAATCACCGATCTCATGCTGACAGCCGCATTTGCGGCTTTGTTTACTTCCGGGTACCGGGCGTGACGTCACAACGTCGCCCCCGGGACTCCGACAGTCATAGAGATGACTGGAAATCTCTATCGTCGTGAGCCGGCGCCGGCCGATACGTTCTCTGGGCCCCCGATGGCACGGGAGAGCCCGGAGAAGCACCGGATGGCGGCGGGAGGGGGGATGTCCCCTCCCGCCGCCTATAAGAACGATCAAGCGGCGGAACTGCCGCTATGATCATTCTTATGGTGCGCAGAATCGCTGGCATGACAGAATGATATCTGAATGATGCCTGTAGCTGCAGGCATCATTCAGATATACCCCCTCAAGGTCAAGGACGTCATATTGACGTCCTTGGTGGAGAAGTGGTTAAAGACAAGAGGTATTTTTACAATTCGGCACTGCATCGCTTTAACTGACAATTGTGCGGTCGTGCGACGTAGCTCCCAAATAAAATTACCGTCCTTTTTTCCCCACAAATAGAGCTTTCTTTTGGTGGCATTTAATCACCTCTGCAGTTTTTATTTTTTGTGCTATAAACAAAAATAGAGTTACTATTTTGAAAAAAAGGAAATATTTTTTACTTGTTTACATCAGCATCTCCCCGTTCTAACTCACCGTTAGACGATTGCGGGTATACCCGGCAGCGCGCGCACGTCCACAATGCAGCGATCTTTTTTTGTTTCATAAAGATTTTATTGAAAAACAGCGTAATTACACATTACAGCAATAACAACCATAATAGGGGAAAAAAAAGGGGGGGTAAGCCTGGAGATCCAGAGGGTCTGGCTCCATGTACAATATAAATACATGTTATGTAGTTGTGGCAATGCCCATGTACAATGTTCAGTTATATAAAATAACAACATCATCTCAGATAATAACAAGAATATATCTCAAGTCCTCTGTGAGGGATCGTGTTAATGAAAATGCATTCAGATGCTACCAGAACCTTTAATAAGAGTGGCAAGTCATGGTCATTACCACAGTAGACCAGAACCTATGGCTCGATTTCTACCTTCCTCTCCAAGGATCTACATACTTTGGAGAACATGAGTGGGGGGGTCCATCAGGACAACCCCGACCCCTCATACCCCCCTTTCGTCAAAATCAAGTAAAAGAGGAAAAGCGAAGGGAGAAGAAGGAGACAAAAGGAGGAAGATCTAGGGGAGAAAGGTAAAGAAAAAAAAAAAGAAAGGGGGGGGTGCGGGAGGAGTGGTCGTCCGGGGAGGGGGGTGAGTATGAGGAAGAGAGCGTTTGGACGTGAATGCTTGAAGAGGGGGTGGGGTAACCACCAACTACCCTCTCCGTCTATTTCTGTTTGGCAATAAGAACATACTGTCAAGATTATACCTCAGTTGTCGAACAAGTAGCACTCTGTATAAAAGTCCCAATCAGCTATTAGTCTATAAGAGATTTTGAAATTCCGCAGAATTCCGAAATGTAAACCAGTCGTCCCAGATAGTGGCAAAGTTGGAAATCCTATCCTGCGCAGTGTATATCAGCTCCTCCATCGCTGCGATGTGCCCTATGCGTGTCACCCATTCTTTCATAGATGGTGGCACTGTGGCCCTCCAGTGGACGGGTACACATAGTCTGGCCGCGTTTATCATATGGATCGCCACCGAATTGCGATACCGTTTTAGATATTTTGGACAAATGGAGAAGATACTGTGCTGGCGAAAACTCCAGTGGTAGCGAGGAGACCGCAGTCGTCACATCATGTACCCTCTGCCAGTATGGTTGGATCAGCGAGCATTCCCACCAAATGTGGCGGAAGGTACCCAAGCCCTGCCCACATCTCCAGCACCGATTTGACACATTCGGAAAGAACTTGTGGATCAGATCCGGTGTCCTATACCACCGCGTTCTAATCTTGTACCCATTTTCCTGGGTGTTTACATTCAATGAACCTTTATGGATATACCAATGCACCCGCTCCCAGCTCTTCTTCTCAATCGGTGTTTCAAGTCGGGCCTCCCAAAAGGTCCGTTCCGCCTGCATGGAAGCAAAGGGTTCTTTGAACATTGATGCGTAAAGCATCGAGATCACATGTCTCTGGGGAGACGTGCTAGAGCACAACGACTCAAACACTGTAGATGGTTTCGTAAAGTATCCTCTGGTCCTCGGGCTGTCTAGAAAGTTCTTTATCTGGAGGTAAGCAAAGAGAGGGAAGGCTTTGGTCAGGGATAGTGACGCTAGTTCTCTCAGGTTAAGAAACCTATCCCCAGAGAAAAAGTGTTTGGCTAGCATATCTACGTGTGGCCATTCTTTTGTCAGGTAGGAACTGTCTAGCCCCGGCATAAAGTCTACGTTTCCTCTAAGGGGAGTTAACTTACTCTCTGTAGCCGACACTGCATACGTTCTACACGTTTGTGTAAACGCAGAAAGAGTTGCCCCTACCAGAGGGTGAGATTGAACGTTAGGCATCCAATGTTTGCTAGAAACCCAGGGGACTGTCCCAAGTTCAGTTCCCGTAATCAAATTTTCCAGGAGTACCCACCCTTTACGGTGTGCGTGAACCCTCCATTCCACTATCCGTGTCAGCTGGGTAGCACAGTAGTACCTCTGTATATCCGGGAGACCAATGCCCCCATCCAATTTCGGGAGTACCAATTTCGCCCAACTAATTCTCGGTGCCTTGGTTCCCCACAGAAACTTTCTACATAGTCTCTTATACGTCGCAAAGAAAGAGGGTGGTAAGGCGATCGGAATTGTCTGTAATTTATATAGTATTCGAGGAAGCACTGTCATTTTCAATATGGAGGCACGCCCGAACCAGGAAATCGTGGAGAAATCCCACCGACGCATGTCTTGCTGTATAGCGTTTAGTTCCGCTAGGAAGTTCTTATTGTAAAGATCTGTGAGTTTACCCGGAAGCCGAATACCCAGGTAGGTAATATCATCGGCTTTCCATCGAAAGTGGAAATTCTCCTGGCAAAGGCCAACCAGCGATGAGGGCAGCGAGATATTCAGAGCAAATGATTTGGAGTAATTGATTTTCAAGTGTGAGATAATTTGGAATTGTTCAAGAACATGCAGCAAATTAGGCAGGGAAGTCAAGGGGGAGGAAAGAAAGAGCAAAATATCATCGGCAAAAGCTGCAAGTTTATATTCCTTATGGCCTATTTCAATACCCTTTATGTTAGTATTCGCCCGAATGCAACGAAGAAGAGGTTCCAGCGTGAGAATATACAGTATAGGAGAAAGGGGACAACCCTGTCTCGTGCCATTGTGGATGTAGAAGGCCTCCAACAAGTGACCATTGACTCGCACTCTCGCCTGTGGATTTGTATACAAAGCTCTGATATAATCCCTCATTCTGGTTCCTAGACCTAAAGTGTCTAACATGGAGTCCATGTAGTCCCAGGCCACTCGGTCGAAGGCCTTCTCTGCATCCATTGATAGAAAAAACCCTTTGTGTTTGGAAGAAGTGAGCCAATGATGCAGGTTGAGGGCCTTGATGGTGTTGTCCCTGGCTTCTCTGCCGGGGACAAAGCCCACCTGGTCTAGACCCACCCATATTGGAACGTGATGAGCCAACCGATTCGCAAGAATTTTGGAAAAGATTTTCACATCCACATTTAGGAGCGAGATCGGCCTATAATTCGCTACATCTGCCGGATCCTTATCCTCCTTGTGTATTACTGAAATATAGGCTTCCAACAGGGTACTAGAGTTGCATGTGGCATCTGCTAGGGAGTTAAAGGCTCGAAGGAAACCTGGCGCTAGAAGATCCGTGAAACATTTGTAATATTGTGCCGTGAATCCATCAGGTCCCGGGCTTTTGCCGGGTTTTGTGGTTTTTAAGGCTTCTACCCATTCTTCAGACGACAACGGGGTATCCAGGGATTGTCTATCTTCCAGGGATAGTGCCTGTGGGCAATAACTATGCAGAAAGTCCCTTATCAAGTCTTTCCGCGTGTCCGCTGAGACATTACTTTCCTCATTTGCCTTAATATTATATAGTTTGCTATAAAAGGTTTGAAACTGTCGAGCAATATCCCCATTTTTAGTATGGATCCCTCCATGCTTGTCCCTCACATGATGGATTGTGGAGGCGAGCACGCGTTTCTGTGTAAATCTCGCTAGTAACCTCCCGGGTTTATTCCCTTGCTCATAGAACAGCTTCTGCGACAGCATGTGTCGCTTTCGGGCTCTTCTGTATAATTCCTCGCGTAAGAGTACTCTCGTATCTGCCAGCTCGGTCGCTACTCCAAGCGCCCGTGCACCTTTGTGTTGCGCTTCCAATCTGGAGATCTTTTCCGCTAGGGTCTGAATAAGAGCTATGTGCTCCCTCTTTCTCTTAGCTGCCAAGGAGAGCAAGTGTCCCCTCACCACACACTTATGTGCCTCCCATTGAGTCATGGGGGACACATCTGGTGTGTTGTTATGCTGAAAGTATTCACTAATGGCCTGTTTAAGAGTGACTATGTCCGCAAGATCTGTGAGAAGGGAAGCATCTAACCTCCAAATCTTAGTGGACGTCTCCCTCTGCGGGAATCGCAGGGTCAGGGTAACCAGGTGGTGGTCTGATAAGACCATATTTTCAATTGTCGCCTCATGTAGATAAGACAGATCTCTCTGGGAAATGAGGATGTAATCCAGCCTCGAGTAGCGCTGGTGTGGGGATGAGAAAAAGGTATAGTCTCTTCCTCAAGGGTTTAAGGTACGCCATGTATCATGTAGAGCCAGAGATGCTAGCCCCAATTTCGCTTGCCTTAAGGCAGAGAAGGGAAGGGACGAGGTACCCGTGGATGTGTCAAGAATCGGGTCCATGGCCATGTTAAAGTCTCCACCCAAAATAAGGAGACCGGACTGAAAAGATGTGTGTTTCAGTAGCGTATCTTTCAAGAAAGGGACTTGCTTGGAGTTTGGGCAATATATATTTGCGAGTGTCACTGGTCTGTCCTTCCAGTGCCCTTTCAGAAAGATAAATCTACCTTCTGGGTCTACTATCTGGTCCGTTAGATGAAATGCGAGCGACTTTGCGAGCAGAATCGCCACCCCTTTTGTCTTAGAGCCAGCACAGGTCGCATGATAAGCATCTGGGTATGTTTTGTTAGTGAGACGTTGGATGGCGCTCGATTTAAAGTGAGTTTCCTGGAAAAATATGATTTGAGCCCTGTGTCTGTGGGCTTCTGCCATAAGGCTACTACGCTTCTCAGGAACATTGAGGCCTTTGGCATTGACAGAAAAAATCTTGAGCGACAGAGGAGCTGAAGACTGCATAAAAGAGGCCATATGGGCGAACCAGATATGGTGTCACCCACTGCTTCCAACTACAGACGGAGAGAGTAACCGGGAGAGGGAAAGGGGAAGAAAGAGAAAGGGGGGGGGGGGCGGGAAAGAGAAGAGAAAGAAAAAAAAAAAAGGGGGACAGACAGAAAGTAAGTACAATGTTTGTCTTTAAACCGTATTAATGGTATCCGGGGTCAAACCGGAACGTCCTCCCCAGTAGAGAAGGCGCCCCCAGTAAGGGGTTGTGAACAAAATACCGGAGGTAGTCAAAGTCCCGCTGAACTACCTATAGAGAATAGTGGGTAAACTGATGATAGGATAAACTTATGCTATGCCGGCAAGTACAAGAGGGGAGCCCGCCTCTCTTGAGGTAGGGACAAAAACTAGCACCCAAACATTCCCACCTACTCCACCATCCAGATACTGCAGACTTAATATGTATCTAGTTCAACGTAAAATGAAAAACGAACCATGAACAAGTAAAGGCTAAAGAAAAACTCCCCTCGGGTTAAGGGTAGGGTAAGGGGCTACATTGCCAAAGCCCGTGCATGAAACGATGACGGGTCTTCCACGACAGCACCCCTCACTCTCAGAGCCATTTCCCAGAAATACAGTCTGGGAATAACCTAAGTGTCATAATGCTTCGTCTCCTCATATTTCCATTAACTTTAACAGATATTTTGACCTACCACAGTGGCCTTAACACCTCCGGACACCCAATCTAGTCGGGTGTCCCAGGTGCGGGGCCCCTGCGGTCTACTCCCCACTCGAATAGACCCCCTAAAGAGGCAATCAGGGCCCAGGAGCACCAGAGATCAGCTATAGTGCAAAATGTTGGTAAACAATAATAACTTTAAAAAGGTACAAATAAAAGGGAAGAGCACTGTGTGAAAATCCTTATACCTCCACGCTAACCTGGAGAGGGCCATTCTAAAGAAAGGATCCCCATTCCCTAGATCTGCAATCAAACTTCATTAGAGGGAGTCTCAGTCCCTGAATCCCAGTGTGATTGACCACGCGTCCATTGGCCATAAGGTAGTGTGCTGGCATGGTTATCAGAGGGCATATCTGCCAAGGCCCCCCGGCTCCGCCCAAGTCAGATATTCGGAACCGCGCCCTGGGGGCCTCGGGAGGCACAGCCCAGTAACATCAGGAGACCAAGAATGGCGTACAGCAGTCATGAACCAATCCTCACCCACATCTCTATCAATATTGAGCTTAGAATCAAAAGGCACAGTCGCACTAAGGTTGCATGGTCGCATCAAAACAAAACAAAAACCAAAGAAAGAAAAAAAAAAGAAAAAAAGAAAAAAAAAAAAGGGGGGGCGGAAGGAATATGGTAGGGGGAGTGGAGAAGGGGGGGAAGGGGAAGGAAGGGAAGGGAAGGGGAGTGCAGGTGGGGAGGTTAAAGGATGAGGGGCAAGGGGAAATCTGCAGGGAGGGGGATGGAAACATCACATATATCATCCATCATAGATCAAAGAACCTGTTATAACAGTAAAAGCAGTTAAGATCTGTATCTCACGTGGTTACATTAGTGACAGGTACGTAAAGTCAAACCAAATTTGGGACATCCGATCGGCATACCAGAACCATAAAGTCTAACAGTATAAGATCCAAGCTGTGACCCCCCCCAGGAGCAAGTGCCTAGCCCACGAAGATAGTCATACCTAACAGCAGGAAGAGAGTGTAATGCCCCATACACACGATCGTTTTTCATGCCGTTAAAAATGCCATTAAAAAAAATGGCCATTAAAAATGATCGTGTGTAGGCTCCAGAGCATTTTTAACGATGTGAAAAACGGGCATTAAAAATTTCGAACATGCTCTCTTTTTTCACGTCGTTTTTCATGTCGTTTTTTTTAACGACGTGAAAAACGATAGTGTGTATGCTTTAACGACGTGAAAAAAAATGCGCATGCTCAGAATCAAGTATGAGACAGGAGCGCTCGTTCTGATAAAACTAGCGTTCGTAATGGAGATAGCACATTCGTCACGCAGTCACGGACTGAACAGCACGAGACTGAAAAGAGCGAATCGTCGCTTAACAAACTTTACAAACATGAAGGGTGGCGCCATTCGAATGGAACTTCCCCTTTATAGTGCCGTCGTACGTGTTGTACGTCACTGCGCTTTGCTTGATCGTTTTTTAAAATGATCGTGTGTACGCAAGACAGGCTTGAGAGGAAACATGAAAAAAAACGACGTGAAAAACGGCAAGAAAAAAAATGGCAAGAAAAACGATCGTGTGTATGGGGCATAAGTCTGGGAGGTAAAAGCTCACCTCCCCGTCTTAGTGCTCCAAGGCCTGGGGTTGTGGAAGTCAGATCTGTCACAGTGTAATCATAGTCTGGTATTGCCATCATGTAGTCCCAAGCGTGGGACAAGCTTGCAATGAAACCACCGGGGATAGTGTCATATAGCACAGACTGACGCCCATGCCACTACTGGGGTCTAGTCAGTGCAAAGGGAGTATAGGACCTGCTATGGATCAGGGTAAGATTGACCATGCACACCATAGGGACCAGTCGTGTGCGTATGGAAGTATGGGAGCGTGAGTGCGGTGAAGAGATAGGGATCAGCTTACCGGGCCATGCTTAGTGTTATCAAATATGCTCCGTCCGTCGTCGAACAGATGACGGTGAAGCCCTCGGGCTCTCTTCTGTCTCCATGTCTCCTCGAAGTCTCGGTGGGGTGACATCAGAAGGTCTGCGACGTCTTTGCTGATTCCTCCGAGATCGTGGGGTGTCATCCGACTGGGTGGGGATCCAGGGATCTGGTTGGAAAAATGCACCATACCAATCAGGAACGTCGACCGCAGGGATGCCAAGGGTGTCGCAGAACTGCTGCAGGTCTGTCGGAATCCTCAGCGAAGCCGTTCGGTTACCAGCTGTTGCTTGGAGACAAAAGGGGAACTTCCAGCGGTAAAGGATACGTCTGTCTCTCAAGACTTGTAGAAGCGGCCGTAAGTCTCGCCTGTGCTGTAAAGTAATGGCCGACAGGTCCTGGAATAGTTGTATGCGCGCCCCCTCATATTCCAGATTAGCGTGATTGCATGCTAGCCGCAGTATCTCTTCCTTCTGCAGGAAATTAACTAGGCAGCAAACGGTGTCTCTAGGTGGGTCTGTTTCTCTGCCCCTGGGCCGCAGCGCTCTGTGGCATCTCTCCATCTCCACTGGGGCATCTGGCGGTCTGCCAAGTAGCGTATTAAAGATTGCCCATACAGCCTGTTGTAGTTGGGGTCCCTCCACCGACTCCGGTATCCCCCTCACACGTAGATTGCGCCTGCGCCCCCTATTGTCCAGGTCTTCCATGTGCCTGTGCATGTCTACAAGGTGCTGTGCATGGGAGGTGGAGGCCCTCTGTACTTGTTGGATGGCTGCCCCATGTGTCATGGCAGCCGACTCCACACGCTCCATCCGGGTGGCAACTGCTCTGATCTCTCCCATCAAATCAGAGATCGCAGCAAACATGGCATTTTTAATATCCAGGGCAACCTGCTGCAGGTCCACCATACACAGAGGGGGTGAGGGGTATCCTGCATTCACTCCCTGCGGGAGTACCGAGGAGGTAGCGGAGGAGGCCGTGGGCAGTGCTGTACTCGAGTCCGAGGCCTGGGATGCGGCCTGCATGTCCGCCGGCAATGTGCGGAACATCGCCGGGATAGTTTTGTTGGGCTGCGTGGAGGAGTCCAGCTGTGACCGGGCAGTAGGCTGACTTCTCCCGGTCATCTGAAAGGCTTAAACCCAAGGGGTTTCGCTAATGGGATGCTTGTCTGTAGTTCCGGACAGCGGAGCTCTCCTTCTAAGCTGCCATCTCGCTCCGGTGCCAGGCCACGCCCCTCAGCGATCTTAAAGGGGACATACAGGTACGTCCTTCTGCCTGTCCGTGCCATGCTGTCGACGTATATAGTCGTGCGTTGGTCGGCAAGCAGTTAAGGTAAATGTGACATCAAGAATTTAAAATAAATCACTTGATTTTTTGGTTAACTGCAGTCCTTGCTCCTTATTTATTTTACCCTTGGGTCACATCTGTGCATGTCGAGAACATAGGCAAAATTGTGCACTTTCCCAACACACAGAAATGCACTGCAGGTGCACGCAGGGGGTACTAATAATTGTTAATGGCCTCTAATGTATATGTAAACGTGCACAGTTAGGTGCTCCGGATTTTTGTAAAAGATTCAGGGATTTATTTTCTGTTTCTTGTGTCTAGGACAATTCACTGAAATGACGACAGTACACATAATGCGTGAGAACGCGCCTAAAATGTATGCATGCAGTGGTGTGAACAAAGATGTATTTGTTTGCATAATACATAAAAGAGAAGTTAGTTTAATTTTTTCTTTTGAATCATACCTCCCTAGGTGGATGCAGCTCGGTTTCCGAAACTGCATCTGACTCCCACTGGCTCTAAAGCCTCATACACGCGACCGGTTTTCTCGTCAAGAAACGACAAGAAAACTGCTGGGAGAGCTTTGTGTATGGTTTTTCGTCGAGAAAACTGCCAGGAATCTCAACGAAAAAAATAGAGAACCTGCTCTCTATTTTCTCATCAGGATTCTTGTTTTTCTCGTCGGAATTCTCGTCGGCCTGTTTCCCGACGAGAAAACCGGTCGTGTGTATGCTTTTCCGAGTCTTAAAAAATTGCGCATGCTCAGAATCAAGTATGAGACGGGAGCGCTCCTTCTGGTAAAACTAGCGTTCGTATTGGAGATAGCACATTCGTCATGCTGTAACGGACTGAAAAGTGCGAATCGTCCCTCCCCAAACTTTTACTAACACGCGGTAACACAAGATCAGCAAAAGGAGCCCAAGGGGTGGCGCCATTGGAATCGAACTTCCCCTTTATACTGCCGTCGTACGTGTTGTATCACTGCTCTTTACAACAACGAGATTTGGAATTGACAGTGTGTATGCAAGGAAAGCTTGACAAGAATCTCGTTGAGAAAAACGAAGGGTTTTTTACGACGAGATTCTCGGTCGTGTGTTCGAGGCCTCAGACTGAGAACTGAGCGACCAAAGACCACGATCACTCTGTCCTCAGTGCTCCATGACTGTCAGTCACCACTGTCTGTTCTGCCCCCCCGGGCTCACTGGAGTGCTGAGCTGTGGAGGGGGAGAGAGCGACTGGTCCAGGCTCTGTGGCTCGCTAAGAGGCTGAGCCAGGGGCCGGTCCAGACTCCTGGGTGGATCCAGGCCATATGGTTGCAATCTTTCCCCAGCCTGGACCGACTGTGATGTCAGCCGTCAGGGGGCTTCTGCCCGCTGTCAGCTGAGAGCAGGTCTCAGGAGTGCACAATGAACTGCACTCCTGTGATCCCCAAGAGAATTACAGCCAAAAAAGCTTTGGTTGTACTTCTCCTTTAAGTATTATATGAGGCAAATATTTCCATTATGTGTATACTTTGCACAGTAAAGAACCATTCATATCAGTCTGTACTATTGAAGGAGCTAACAGTCTTTTATCTTTGACACACGCATTTAGACCCTATGAAGATAATATGTATTTCTACTGGATCAATAAAAATATTTACAAGAACAGCATAGTATCATTTGGAAGAAGTGCATTACCTACTCTAGGCGATAATACTGTATCGATTTAACTTGTTAAACTGCTCTTTTGAAATATAGGTGCCTCTTAGTTTAGAGTTATTTTTCAAAGGAAACATGTTATGAGAATAAATAGTTTACATTGTTGGTTTGCTCTTTTAGAAATACCAATTTCCTGGCTATCATGCTGATCCTATGGCCTCAGTACTTTGAGTCCCTGAAACCAAAGAAGTATACAGATGAAAAGCTTTGACGATTGCAATGTGCAGGCTGGGTATGGACCAGTGCCTCAAACAAATCTGCAGCCAAGGACAGGACAGCCAATTAGCATTTCCAGATGAAAGTTAGCTCTGGAAACCTCCTCTTTTCTCTCAGTACAGGTTTTCTCTAAAGAATATCTACCCAAAATTTCCCTGCTCTTAAATCAACCCTGCAATTTGCTGTTTCAAAATTCTTCCCAGTGGCTATGGTTTTCTCTTTTATATATTGTAGTCATTTCTTGTGGAGATACAATGATGATCATTGTATTATGTGAACCTCTAAAGCCTGCTAAAACAATATTTTACTCCCAAATAGCCATTGCAAGGCTTTTATATTCTGGGAAATGCTTTCTTTGCTACTCTAAAAAGTATATATTGTACAGAATAAGACATATTAAAATGCAATCATTTCCCAGAAAAAAAAAAAAACATTTCCAGGCTAAAACAAATAATACATTGCTTCTAATGAAAAAAAGAAATGCACGTCAAACTTAAATTTTTTTTTTGGTTCCAAATATTTTGCATACAGTAAGGAATGTCTAAAAACCATCAAGACATTTTACTATTTAGAGCAGGCATGTCAAACTCAAATAAAACAGAAGGATGAACTGTGTAAATTGTTAGTGTACAGGAATTACATAGTGCCAACAGTTTGTCAATGGATTACAATATAAAGAAAGTCATTACAGTTAAAATACAATTGTAGAAAAGATTGTTAGGAGTCCCCTTCTTGTGACAGTTTACAATCTAAAAGGGAGGGGCAAGTAGTAAAACAGGTAATACCTGTGGGGGGATGAGTTGATAAAGAAATAAAAGTTCAGTTATTAGGAAGAGGTAGTGTTACTAAACCCAGCACACTGCATTCACAATTTCTGGTCTCCCACAGTACGCAGAACATGAAAATACAATTATTTCAGTAAATATAAACTGCTAAATAACTTTTTCATCAGCAGTATATAGCAGTCTTGTGACTTCTATTGGTGTCCAGCCAAGCACTGTTTAAAGCTTGTAGGAGGAGTTTACTAACTTACCTATGAGACTGCAAGATGCCTCACCCTCTGTCTGAACAGTGCTGATTGGCCCTGTGCTGATCACATGCACCATCCCAAAAAAACGAACTAAAAAACCTCTCTAGTAATACACACCAAACTGAGCATGTGCAGCCTGACTCCATAGACTAGGAAATTATTAGGAGTCAGTGGAAAAAGGGGAGGATCAGAGAAGCCGTGATCAAACAGTCTTTTTACACAATGGATTAGTAGAGGATTTTGCTCTTAAGTTCCATAGTGAGTATAACAAGCATGCTTTACTGCCTATACAGACTGATTTTACTGTTGTGGGTTTAGTAACACTTTAAGAGATATGTTTTCAGGGATCATAAAAAGGTAGACAGTGTAGAAGATAGCCAGACAAATTTGGGTAGAGAGTTCCAGAGGATGGGGGAGGCACTAAAGAAGTCCTGGAGCGTTGAAGGAGGTGTGTGTTTTTAACATGCAGAAAGAAAAAAATGCTTTAAAACTCCTGTAGCTGTAGATGCCATGGAGTAATCAACCTGAGAAATATATTTTTTTTGATTGTATTGGTGCACAGGAACAAATGTACTGGATCTCTTGTGAAATTTGAGGATGAATTGCTCCACAGAACTTTCAGCTTTTCAATACACAGTGCAATCAATTTGCAGAGTATGTGGGGCTTTAATATAAGGACTATTTGCTTGATTTGTTGCCTGTCTGGGTAAACAAACATACTAAGATATTCCAATATCTGCCATGGGGGAGGAGTGGATCAGTCTGCTCTTTAGGTATATGTGTAAATTAGTTGCAGAAAGATCCCATTACTGCATAAAGTTCCATCAGCTTGTTATATGTGGTAAAAAGCAATTCATCGCATTTACTTAAATATTAAAACGAGATACAAAAATGTATTGTTTAGCCCTGGACTTAAAGTGGTTGTAAACCCAATTATATATATTTAAAAAAATAATAATAACCTGCAAGAGAAAGGCATAATGAGCTAGTATGACTAGCATACTAGCTCATTATGCATTACTTACCTTAGATCGAAGCCCCCGAAGCCATCCTCGTCTCCCCCTCTGGCCACAGACATCGCTCCGGAAGGTTACTTCCGGGTATCGCCGCTCCAGAGCTCTGATTGGTCGGAGCGGCGATGACATCACTGCACTGGGAACCCAATGCGCTGCCTGGCGGCCTCGATGTCCACCGGCCACCCGCGATTGCCCAGCAACTGAGCAGGACCGTGGATCTGTGTGCGGGCGGGAGCCGTCAAAGCAGGCATTATCCATTGATAAAACTGGCGTTGACAGTGCGGCAGTGCCGTTGTCTATGGCGCGGATGCGTGCATTCTTTTTTGGAAAATATCTCCTAAACCGTGTAGGTTTAGGAGATATTGCAAACACCTACAGGTAAGCCTTAATCTAGGCTTACCTGTAGGTGCAAGTTGCATAAGTGGGTTTACAACCACTTTAATAAACATAATGTAGTTGATTTACTAAAACTGGAGAGTGCAGGTCTGCAAAGAAACCAATCAGCTTCCATTTGTTTTTGTTTGTTTTTTTAATTGAAAAAGCTGGTTAGAAGCTGATTGGCTACCATGCACAATTTCACCAGATTTTGTACTCTCCAGTTTTGGTAAATCAACCCCAATGTATTAAAACACTATACTGTAGATCCTCTTTAATACTGGCGTAACCTTTATATACAACTAAATTATTGTTTCTATGATACCGGAAAGCATTACATATCTCTGGAGACTTCAATAATGAATAAAAACATGTATCAGTGGAAGAAACCGAAATAGATTCTACTAATGCATATGTAGAATGGGCTTGTCAATGTGAGACATCATTGACAGATGGATAGATTCATTACCTTATTATATGTGATGTGTATGTGGGAGGACTGTGGGGAGGACCGGAAAACAATGTATACCATTTAAAGGTTATTTCAGCTAATAGCAACAACTTGAAAGAGAGAAACTGTGCTTATATTACGGAGAGTGAGTGGTAAAGTGCATGTGAAAATGGTACTAACATACACAAGGATTTGATTGCATTCTTACTTAAAGGAAACTCTAACAGTTTTGGGTCAGTTTTTTTTTTTTTTTTTTAAGTTTGTATATTTTAATCAGAGTTTTTACTATACATATACACGCTTTGCATTACAAATGTAACACATGACAACAGATTCCTAGATCACTACGTTTTCTAAAGAGAAAGTGGGCACAGGAGTAGCAGCCTGCTTCCCCTTGGCTCTGTCTGATTGAAACTTCCCACTGAGCTGTCTTATGAAGGATGTATCACAGCAATGACTCACCTATTTCTGTGTGTGATTTTCAGCCTGAACTACTGGGCTTTGTAAGCAATAACCTTTAAAAAAGACTACCATCCAGACTTGGGAAAACCTAAAGTTCCTTGCTTGTTACAAAAGTACAAAATATCATGTCATATTTCATATTTTACCTGACTTAAAAATCTAAACAATGCATTTTTTATGTCACCATAATAAATAAAGGAATGGAAATTTTTCCTTCTAAGTGAAAAAAATAAAAGGATTGTTATTTTTTTTATAAATAACATTCCAAAATGCATAGAAAGTGGAAATTATATTTTTACATTTAAGAATTATCCCTAGAGGAAGATGAAGCAGGGCTTACTTTAGCAGTTGCAATGCAAGGTCCCTCATTACTTCTGAGCTACCATTAATTTCATAAGAAATGAACAATTCTTTACGCCTTCCTGGGGTTAATATTACAGATAGCTGTAAGTGCCTGCTAAAGATGTGTTTCTAGAATCTCACTTTCCCCATACAATCAATCATTTCTTTTATGTAATCCCTGCTGGTGACTGTGATATGTAGGCACTCAAGTAGGGAGTAAGACAAATTTGCTAGAGTCTGAATGTAAGAGGGGTTATATAGAAACAATGTAATGGAAAAGCTCACATTCAGCATAAGGCATGAACTGAGACAGGGATTTCATAAATGAATTACCTCCTACTAACTCCTGTTAGAGAAGGAATTTGAAGACTTAAAAAGAGTGCTGGAGGAGCTACACGGGTAAGCAGTCATTCTGTACCACTCTCTGCTTACCGTCTCTTAAAACAAGGAGGTCATGACCCAATCAAAGCACGATGGGCACATGACAAGAGAGCCCCTGTCTAATGGCATTTACATATTATAATACATCTCATCAACATTTAGCATCTAAAGTATACCTAATACGCAACGTTTGCTGAGAAAAAAACAATTTCTACTAGGTAATGCATTTACATGCAAGGATTTTACCAACTTTGCAGTCGATTCCTATCTTTTGCTGTTCTAAAAAAAAAAAAAAAAAAAAAAGCTGTGTGCTCTGCCAGACTGATTGCAGATTCTGAATGGGGGACACAGGTTCATTATAATCAGTTGATGCACTCTCAGTGTTCAGTGAAGCATGTGATGCACAGGCAACAGGAAGTGTTATGCAGAATTCAGCAGGTTTCAAGACAATGGTCAGAATAACTTCTTTCTGAATCAAGAATCAATACAATTGACCAGTATGTTCACTTCACAGATGCTTATTAATCTCTAGAGGGTCTCTAAAGTATTAATCTTTTAAACAACAGATTTCAGATATAGAAATCTACAGTTAAGCCCTGTACACACGATCGGATTTCCTATGGATTCTAATCCGATGGATTTTTCCATCGGAAATCCGATGAAGCTGACTTCCATCAGTCTTGCCTACACACCATCAGTCAAAAATCCGACCGTCCCAAACGCTGTGACATAAAACACTCCGACAAGCCGAGAAAAATGAAGTTCAATGCTTCTGAGCATGCGTCGACTTGATTCTGAGCATGCGTGGGTTTTTTGTCCGATGGAGTTCCACACAGACGATTAGAATTTGCTATCGTTTTTTTTCCCATCAGATAAATTAAAAACATGTTCTATTTTTTCTCACCAATGGAAAAAAGACCGATGGGGCCCATACATGATCGATTTGTCCGATGAAAAAAATCCATCGGACTGTTTTCATCGGTAAAACCGATCGTGTGTACACGGCATAACAGCTAAAACTATTAGCACTCCTAAACTTTTCCCCAAAGGAAAGATATGTTTATACTGATTACTAGAAGGTTTCTACCATTCCATTATTCCATAGTCCATAAGAGCAGACACGTTGCTTCTTATTTAGGACTTAAAGTGGTTGTACACCCACTTTTTAAACAAAGACCTACAGGTAAGCCTAGATTAAGGCTTACCTGTAGGTGCATGAAATATCTCCTTAACCTACACGGTTAAGGAGATATTTGTATGTAAATGCGGTGACGCTGACGTCACCCCATTCACAAATTCGGCTAGGTCGCAACATTCGACGACGTAGCCGAATTTGACAGCTCACGCACGCATGCGCGGAGTCACGTCTTCGCCGCTCCGGCCAATCACAGTGCCGGAGCGGCGCTGTGATTGGCTGCAGCGGCGATACCCGGAAGTAACATTCCGGCTATCGCCGCAGCAATGGATGCGGCTAGAGGAGGGACACGAACGACTTCGGGGGCCCCGATCGAAGGTAAGTGGTACATAATGAGCTAGTATGCTAGTCATACTAGCTCATTATAGCTTTGTCTTGCAGGTTAGAAAAAAAAAAAAAAACGACAAAAGGGTTTACAACCACTTTAATACCGTGGTTCCCACCTTCACTCCTCAAGTACCCCCAGCTGGTCATAGTTTCAGGATTTCCTTCACAAGTGCTCTAAATCAATGTCAAATGCTGGGTATTTTATTTTGGGAAATTCCCAATCCAAAACATTGTTTTTTTTGGGGGGTACTTGAAGACCGAGGTTGGGAACTACTATTTTCTTCAGTACATATTCTTGTAAATACAGTATTAAAACAAATGAAAATTTGTATATATTTTCTACATTAAGAATGATAAAGGCTCGTAGTAGGGCTTTATTCAGAGAAGAGTTCAGGATGCTTACACGCCCTCCTGCTTTATAAACATAATAAATGGTACACACAACACAAAGAGACCGCGTTTGACCATTGTGCAACCACAAATGAATTCCCCGGTATTGTGCTTTTGCCTTTCAAGGACTACAGATTCTTTCTATCCTTTCAGTTACGGTCTCCTCTGTCAGAAATGCTTCCATGTGACTGTATTGGAGAGAGGTGAGAACAATTTCTTTGGATTAGGGGCAGGCATAGTTAAATTGAGTCAGTCTTGGTTCATAAGAGAGTATATTGTGTATATATACACAGGTATACATATATATATATATATATATATATATATATATATATATATATATATATATATGCATACAAGGAGGTTACAGCACAGTGATCATGACTTATTGTCATAGACTGCAGTAACTTCAGTCATCCTTGCCTATTTTAATTACTAACCTGCACTATGCAGTGAAAATGAAGATGTGTATGCAGGTCCTAAATAGCTTCAATACTGTATATACAACACCTGAGATACTAAAGAGGTGTAGCCACTTATTAATCCTTACATATTCATAGCAAACTCTTGCTCATAAAAAGGGGACTCTTAACCTCCCTGGCGGTATGATTCTGTCAGATTTTAGGTGCTGATGGTGAAAGCGGTACAATTATTTTGCATGGAAATTTGGCGTTTTATATTGTAGGCCTGCAATTCTTAGGAATAACTCACTTAAATCTGTCCAAACCAGAGTCTAGTAGACATCCCGGGTATGATAAAGTTTGAAACACAAAATCATAAATTATAATATAATAAATAACTATAAATAATTATAACAAATAATAATATAATAATAATAAAAATGATTCAATAATGAAAAATCAAATCAAAAACACTGAAATTTGCTCAGTTTCAGAATTGTCGCTGTCGTTACTTTCAGTGTTTGATAACGAATTTCCCCACAAATCGCTATCGCTCAATTCTGCAAGTGATTCTAATTCTAATTCTGTTTTCTAGCTGGTCTAAAACCACTTTTGACATAAAGGGATACTTTTTGGTTGCTATTGTAGCGAACTCACCCCTCTCCCCCCTTCTCATTCACGGCTTGTTTGTCTCGTCTAGGGGTTAGTACTGGGGGGAGGGATGAGATACACCACGGCCCATGTCCTCCAGAAAGACTGGAGGTGAAGGCCGGAACTATCGGGCTTTGTGTGTATGTCTCAGAGTCAAATCCTTTACTGAATGACCCCCCTTTGCTTCCAGTAACTAAAGTTCCACACACTGAAAACGGTCCAACTCGTATTTATTCTTCTCAATAAATAGTCATTCAGCACAGACAGGTTGGGACCCAACGAACAGTTCAGTATTTGTAGGGAGTAGGTTGAGGCACAATCCTTTTTTCAGATAGAGCTAACCACTGTGGTGTCACCAATGGCGAATAGTCACTGCCACTGACTATATTGAACAGAACATGGATTACCTTCGCTAACGAAGCCCCTATCAGGGGGAAGACATCCGTCCAAGACAGTTACCCGAGGCCTCTCCATCACCAGCAATGCTGCGCTGGACTCTCCGGAGAAGTTCCGCTCACCGGCCTCCTCGTCTCAGACACGGGCACCCAAGGAGTTAGGGCCCCCTCGGATTCCTCCACCCTCGCGGAACTCAGTCGAAGGTACTGAGCTCCAGGCTTCCGCCATAGTACCTCACCCCAGGCTAAAGGTGCCTGAAATGGACTCCATCTCCCGCTCCGGCCAGGTCGAGGGCACCTGGCCCCGGAACTCCGGAATGCCAGCACCCAGGCTGAAGGTGCCTGGGTGCGGCCGCGTCCTCCGACTCCGAACTCTGAACCCCAAGGTCAACGCGTCCGCCCCTTTTATCTCCTCTCCCTTTGTGTCACAGCAGGTTCCCCGCCCCGCTGTACCAGCGCCAGGAAAGGACAAAAAGGGATGCAGTCTTGCGGTGAGTGTTCAGCTCCGGCCCAGGGCGACAGTGCCACCTGCAGGCCCCAGGGAACCTCACACCACCAGAGTCCTCCAAGAACCACCCAGATGCCTCCCCTAAATCAAATACCCGCTACACTATGGACAATCTCCAGTTTCCAGGCAGAAAAAAACTGTATTTATAATATAAAAGTGCATGCAGGACACTGAACAGACCACTAGGGACAAAGGGGATGTGTAATTATTTTATACAGTACTATAATCTGTAAGATTACAGTATACTGTATGTGTATTGTGTTTTTACTTTTTTGAATTTGGCACCGATCTCCGCCCCCCTGCGCTGCAACGTTGCAGGGAACGGAGATCGGCGGCACTCGGGCACTGTGTGAATCGAGCGAGGAGACAGCTCGCACACACTGCGGGGAGACATCACAGGATCCAGGGGCAAGGTAAGTAACTCTCCTTGTATCCTGCGATGCAGCCCGAGTCTGGCTCGGGGTTTCCGCTAATGGTACTGAAATCTTACCCCGAGCCAGACTCGGGAATACCGCCAGGGAGGTTAAGCATCATACACACGATCATATTATCCAACAGGAATTGTGTGATGACAGGCTGTTGTCAGAAAATCCAACCGTTTGTATGCTCCATCAGACATTTGTTGTCGAATAGCATGCTTTAAAATTGGGCAAATAGCAATCAGATATTTTCAGAAAAAAATATGCAAAAAAAGTAGTCCCATAAAAAGTGCAAAAGTGATCCAAATATGTTAAAACATAGCAACAGATCAAATCGTGCAGCAAAGTTAATCAAAGTAAAGTGCAAGTGCCACCATCCAGTAAGTTTCCACCATCCAAAGTTTGCCCCAGTTTGCCCCAGCCTCTCACCTCATACAGTAGGTGCCGCCGATATTGTAGATCTATCGCGCTCCCATTCCTGAGATTCTCGGCGACAGGAGTGCCGAGATCTCGGCAACAGGATGCCGACATCTCGCGCTCGCTGCAATAGCGAGAGGGAGACGCGGCACTGTATTGAACGGGATCCGACGTGGATTCCCGCCAATACCAGGCACTGCGTTTGGTATGAATCCTGAGCGGGAACTCCGCGCCGGTTTTTAAAGAAAAAAACGGCGCGGAGTTCCCCCTCCTGGAGCATACCAGGCCCTCGGGTCTGGTCTGGATTTGAGGGGGAGCCCTACGCCGAAAAAACGGCGTGGGGGTCCCCCTCAGGGTCCAAACCAAACCCTTATCCGAGCACGCAACCTGGCAGGCCGCAGGGGAAGAGGGGGGACGAGAGCGGCCCCCCCTCCCTCCTGAACCGTACCAGGCCACATGCCCTCAACATGGGGGGTTTGGTGCTCTGGGGCAGGGGGGCGACCTGCGGCCCCCCCACCCCAGAGCACCCTGCCCCCATGTTGATGAGGACAGGGCCTCTTCCCGACAACCCTGGCCGTTGGTTGTCGGGGTCTGCGGGCGGGGGGCTTATCGGAATCCGGGAGCCCCCTTTAATAAAGGGGCCCCCGGATCCCGGCCCCCCACCCTATGTGAATGAGTATGGGGTACATCGTACCCCTACCCATTCACCTGGTGGAAAAAAATTGCAATTAAAAAAAACAACACAGCTTTTTAAAGTATTTTATTGCACAGCTCCGGGGGTCTTCTTCCGCCGCGCTCTCCGGTTCTTTCTTTCTTCCGCCGGGCCTCCGCTAACTTCATTAGCTCTCTTGCTAGCGGAGGCCTGGTCTTCTCCGTCGTGGCCGTCTGCGTCTTCTTCCCTCTTCCCCCCACCCGCAGACCCCGACAACCAACGGCCAGGGTTGTCGGGAAGAGGCCCTGTCCTCATCAACATGGGGGCAGGGTGCTCTGGGGTGCCAGAGCACCAAACCCCCCATGTTGAGGGCATGTGGCCTGGTACGGTTCAGGAGGGAGGGGGGGCCGCTCTCGTCCCCCCCTCTTCCCCTGCGGCCTGCCAGGTTGCGTGCTCGGATAAGGGTTTGGTTTGGACCTTGAGGGGGACCCCCACGCCGTTTTTTCGGCGTAGGGCTCCCCCTCAAATCCAGACCAGACCCGAGGGCCTGGTATGCTCCAGGAGGGGGAACCCATGCCGGTTTTTTCTTTAAAAACCGGCGCGGAGTTCCCGCTCAGGATTCATACCAAACGCAGTGCCTGGTATTGGCGGGAATCCACGTCGGATCGCCGTCTACCGGCAATGCGTGTCGCGCATTGTGAAAGGAACATTTTTCCTTTCCCGATGACGAGACAGCTCGGCGCTGGCTCTCGCGACGGAGCTCATAGGGTGTCAATATCGCCGCTAGAAGTGGCGAGATTGACACAATATCGGCGGCACCTACTGTATATCAAAACAATAGGCCTCTCTGATATTTCCACACTCTCCGATCGATTCCCAGGGCGTTCACAGTGGAGTCAATCACAGGATAATAAAACTCATTCTCATGTAAAAGAAGAGGAGGGCTCCATGGTGCAGTATTTTCACAAATAGGTTTAATAAAAAAGGTAGTAACTTACAGTTGAAGATAAAAGCAGACAGCGTAACACACATAAACTTCCGGTCTCGGCTTCGGCCGGAAATGACGTCACCCGACTCTTTCCCTACTTTTTTTGCACATTTTTTCTGAAAATATCTGGTTACTATTTGCACAATTTTATGCCATTACCCACACAAGTTTTTTTGAAGTAATATTTATGGCACTGTGATTATTTATGGCACTGTGATTAACCTATTCAGTGTTATTTGCACATACTTTTTATATTTTATGCACTTTTACATGGTATGAATTTTACACATGTGTGAGATTTATATACCGTATATACTCGAGTATAAGCCGACCCGAAGATAAGACGAGGCACCTAATTTTACCACAAAAAACTGGGAAAACTTATCGACTCGAGTATAAGCCTAGGGTGTCCATCTGCATGCCTCACTGTCCCTCACTTTGCCTCACTGTGTCCATGTGCATGCCTCACTGTGCCTCACTGTGTCCATGTGCCAGCCTCACTGTGTTCATGCCTCACTGGGCCTCACTGTGGCTATGCCTCACTGTGTCCATGCCTCACTGTGCCCATGCATCACTGTGCCCATGCCTCACTGTCACTGTGCCCATGCCTCACTGTGCCCAATCTCCCTACCTGATCTCCGGCGCTGTGTGACTAGACTGACGTTTAACATGGGAGTCTATGGAAGGGGTGCCCGGCTTTGAAAAATCAGTGCTCCCCGGCCGTAGGTCCCCCGGACAAAAAACTTTGCACACTTGTAGAGGAATAGTGGGGCTACGTGTGAGCCAGTATCAGGTGCACAAATGTGAACATAGATACAGGCTCGAGTATAAGCCGAGGGGGGCATTTTCAGCACACAAAAAATGTGCTGAAAAACTCAGCTTATACTCGAGTATATACATTATTTATGAGGATCAATTGTTTATTTAGTAAGCACCACATTCCTCGTATTGTCATTTATTTTTAGTGTGAGAACACCTTTTATGTTGGCAGCTACTTTATTAGTCTTATATTTAATTACTTTCACCCCCTGGTTTGGGCATTAGTATTTCCCACTTACATGCTTAAAAATTGTCCGCCAACAAATGTGTTTTGTCGGATTATTCGATCGTGTGTACACAAGTCGGTCGGACAAAACTCCAAAGTACAAACACGCATGCTCAGAAGCAATGCTAACCATAACACAACATAAGCAGAAGTTGCACAAAGGGTAGCGCTAAAGAGCTGAAAAAACACATAGTTTTGTGTTTGCTGGCCGACAATTCTTTGCCGTTTGTATGCAATACAAGTTCCTGGCCAACGCCCTTTGGACAAAAGTCCTACGCTTTGTCCGCAGAAAATCTGATCGTGTGTATGAGACTTAAGGGGTTGATTTACTAAAAGCAAATACACTGTGTACTTTGCATAGTGCAGTTGCGCTCTGCAAGAACAGTTGCTCCATGAGCTTAGTAAATAAGCAAAAGTTCTGCTGACTTCCATAATCCAATCATGTGCAAGCAAAAATTGTTTTTTATTTTCCTTGCATGTGATTGGGTACCTTTTGCAAAGTGAAGCTTTACCTCATTTATTAAGCTCTGGAGCAACTGTACTTGCAGAGTGCAACTGCATTTTGCAAAGTGCACAGTCTATTTGTCTTTATTAAATCAATCCCTTAGTTTGCTTATAATGCAATAAGTGTTCCAGCTGGACAACTGCGTCAACGTGATTCCTTAGCAGACCCTAATCTTGCATATTGCAACCTCTTATTTGCTGTGTCTGTTTGCCCCATATTGGCAGTATATGCCCACGCTCTTAAGAGTGCGCAATTTTAACAAACAAGTTGTAATATGCAACCTATGAAGTACTTTATTCAAATTCTAAGCAGAATAGATTAGGGACTAGCCAGTGAAGGACTGCTTTTAGGCTGTTCTGGAATATGTATTGCAATTAATGTGAATTAAGAATTTTGTTAAGTAAGCGTTTCCTATGAATATATATAAAAATATATACTATATTGTCAAAATTATTGGGACGCCTGCCTTTGCATGCACATGCACTTTAATGGCATTCCAGTCTTAGTCCATAGGGTTCAATATTGAGTTGCAGCTAGATCAGATTCAACACTTCTGGGAAGGCTGTCCATAAGTTTTAAGAGTGTGTCTATGGGAATGTTTGACCATTCTTTCAGAAGCACATTTGCGAGGTTAGACACTGATGTTGGACGAGAAGACCTGACTTGCAGTCTCTGCTTTAATTCATAGCAAAGGTGTTCTCTCAGGTTGAGGTCAGGACCCTGTTTAGACCAGTCAAGTTCCTCCACCCCAAACTCACTCATCCATGCCTTTATAGACCTTGCTTTGTGTACTGGTGTGCAGTCATGTTGGGACAGGAAGGGGCCATCCCCAAACTGTTCCCACAAAGCTGGGAGCATGACATTGTCCAAAATGTCTTGATATGCTGACGCCTTAAGTGTTCCCTACAGTGGAACTAAGGGGCCAAGCCAAACCCAAGAAAAAAAAACCCACGCCATAATCCCCTCTCCACCAAATGAGTGCACAAAGCAAGGTCCATAAAGACATGGATGAACGAGTTTGGGTTGGAGATATTTTCTGAAAATGTTAGTTTAAAAAAAGAAAAATCTTGCAGCCCACGCATCTAAGAACATTTTCAGCAAATACAGAAAATACCTTGTTCTTGCCAGAAATGAAGGTGTCCTTCTCACTTCCTGTCGTGGCACTGAAGAATATCTTCCTTCCTACCTATGATCTGTAATCTACCAAGCCCTGCCTCTATGTAATGGAGATAAAAAGATACCGAAATGTTTGTAGTCCATATCAGGAGAGCAGCCTAGGGTGACAACCATGGTTCCCTCCAAAGATACAGTGAATGATTGAAGTAGCCACCCAGGGAGAAAAACTGTGTTATTTGCAGGATTACCAGGGGAAAATAGAAAAAATAAAATTAATACAGCCACCACACCAGGGACTGGTAATCTGCAATGTATTACAATTTTTGTTTTGGGATTAGCTATACTTCAACTTTACTAACTTGTATATTAGCAATAGGGATGAGCTTCGAGTTTGAGTCTAACTCATGTTTACGCTCTGGAAAAAAACGGCAGTTTTTAAAACTTTTTTTTGCATTGATACATGTCCCCTGGGGCAGGACCCGCGTCCCTAAACACTTTTTAGGACAATAACTTGCATATTAGCCTTTATAATTAGCACTTTTGATTTCGAACGTTCGAGTCCCATGTATTTAATAGGGTTCTAAAGTTTGCACGAACTTTAGGTCTGTTCGCAGGTTCTGGTGCGAACCGAACCGGGGGGTGTTCGGCTCATCCCTAATTAGCAATATGAGGGTTATAATAATTAGACAGTCTCTTGTGGCCAACTGAGAGAACACATTTCACCTGTTTTGAGAATAGCCTTTCATAAACAGTCCAGAATGCAATACAATAAATACAATAATAGATTAAAGCAATATTAAATGGCTGCATTTGTTTTCTTTTTTTATGCTTTTTTTCCCTCTTATGTTTTCACCTGGTAATCTGCCCAGTAAAACACCTCCTGTATTAGAATGTCTACACTTTGGATGAAGGAACAATAGAGACCAAATAAAAAACAAACAAAAAAAATGACCATTGTAAGCACCTCTGTCAGTGTTAAACGACCCTCTAACTCAGGGGTGTCCAAACTTTTTTCAAAGAGGGCGAGATTTGATGAAGTGACCATTTTGCCTGACATTCTTTGAACCATTAAAATAAAATGCAAATTTACTAATACACTGCCCAACAAAAATACTCCTGCCTTTGTGGCTGTGTGTGGAGAAGAGGCTAAGGATGAACTTGGGTGTGTTATTTGGCTATATATATATATATATATATATATATATATATATCTTTTGTGGTCCTCAATGAATCCCTGAGCGCCGCTCAGGACTAAGGATGAGCTTGGGCATGTTATTTGGATATACTGTATTTATCGGCGTATAACACACACCTTTACTTTAAGAGGGAAGTTTCAGGAAAAAACCAAAATTTTAAATAAAGAACTGTGAAGCAAAATAAGGGTTAGTGCCCATCAATGCAGCCTAATCAGTGCCCATCAATGCAGCCTAATCAGTGCCCATCTGCAGCCTAACCATTGCCATGGATGCAGCCTCACCATTGCCATGAATGCAGTACCCCTATTGCCATGGATGCAGCCTTTGAATGCAGCCACACCATTGCCATGAAAGCAGCCTCTGAATGCAGCCTCACCATTGCCATCAGTGCAGCCTGATCCATGCCCATCTGCAGCCTCGGAGTGGACAGGGGGATTCTCCTGTATGTAATCTGACGGCACTCGTCCAACCCCCTCCCTGTCCCCTTCGAGGAATGATAAATACGGTATATATCTTTTGTGGCCCCCCAATGAATCCCAGAGTGCGGCGCTTGGGGATTCGTTAGGGGCCACAAAAGATATATATATCCAAATTACCAGTGGGGCCTTATGAAACTGAAACACGGTCAGCACTTTGGACATGCTTTAACTGCTACAATTGCAGGACAGTGTGTTCTGTAGAGAAACAGCAGACTTTCTGTCAGGATCACCAGGTGAAAATAAAGGAAATAAAGACTAAAAAAACACACATCTAAGAATTGGTAAGCTGAAACATAACAGATGTTTTCTTTGGGGTTTAATACCACTTTAAGTTGAAAGATGACAAAGATGACAAAGATGAAATTTAAAGATGACAATAAAATGTTGGTTATTTTAAAGTGATTGTAAAGTCTTGTTTTTTTTTTTTAATAATGAACATGTTATACTTACCGTATTTATCGGCGTATAACACTCACCCTAACTTTAAGAGGGAAGTTTCAGAAAATAAACTTTCCACAGCCCAGTTTACCCTCTATTTCAGGGTAAAAAAGTGAGTGCTTTACGCCAATTAATACAGTACCTGCTCTGTGCAATGGTTTTGCACAGAGCAGCACAAGTTCTCCTCTTTTGGGGCTCCCCTGGTGCTTCTGGCTTCACCCCCCCCATAAGACACACAGAGCGAGGCGACTCCTCACCCCCTAATCCCTCATCACTGGCTCTGATCTGCTGCATCTGAGACAATGAGGAGCGACAGACCCGGGAGAGCCTTGGCTCTTGTGCACTTGGATGGAGATCAGGCCCAGGTATGTATTTAGGGGGCCACACTCACACAGGATGTTGTTTCTTACTGAGGACTCCTCATCCTAATTGTTATTTACCAGGCATTTTTTCACCAAATATCCTGTCTGTGTGTTGTTACATGGCGTCCGGACCTTTCTTTTTATGTCGTATGTCATGTTTCCTGTTTGTGTTTTGTTGTTGTTACTACTTCCTGTGTAACGTAACACAGTTGGGATAGCCTGTGGCATTTTGAAACTGTGTCACTATTTTACATCTGCCATATCTTGTCTTACTAATAAATATATACTTTTTAGATACACTCTAGTATGATCCATTTATTACCATTGTAACCCTTTTTTCCTGGTGATCTATACCGCCACATGTTGTGTTTAATGGGGTTTTTGGTTTACGGTAACAACACCCTACACGGTGAATTATCCATGAGCATAGGTGCACACAGCCTATTGCATTAGGGCGTGCACCTCAAAGCCCAAACACATATGCGTGTGTGCTGCATTTGTGTATATATATATATATATATATATATATATATATATCAGTAGGGCAGAGATTGGTGTCAGTAGTTTTTATTTGTATTATTTTATTTTTTATTATTTTTTACAATTTTATTTTTCTATTTTTTTTACATTTTTTGTAGGAAGCCCATTAGGGGGCT
Organism: Rana muscosa; assembly: GCA_029206835.1. Taxonomy (NCBI): domain Eukaryota; kingdom Metazoa; phylum Chordata; class Amphibia; order Anura; family Ranidae; genus Rana; species Rana muscosa. The sequence goes on along the minus strand of CM055123.1, from coordinate 35,132,533 downwards.
GTGGTGAAATATCAGGGATTTAAACAGGGGCGATCTGCGCCAAACAGGGTGATTAGGGTGTGCCCAGGCATGTCCATGAGTGATTATTCCATGAGAGTTGATTAATTTTTGATATGCCAGTTTTCTAGACATTGAAATATTTTGTTTCGGAATTTAGTTTTCGGCCGAAAAATAAATGTATTTAGTTTATCCCCGAAATTAGTTTTTATTTATTTTGTTTTTCGTTGAAAAATGCATTCGTCCGAAAATCCAAATTAATTAAGGTTGAATCTGTCAATTGAAGGCTTACGGTGTCTGTCGATGTTCTAAGAAGACGCCACAATCGTACATTTCCGGTTGAATGTTCCGCCTACAAGCTATAGTAGAATTCTAATGTTGTATGACTAGTAATAATAATATTTAATAATTATTATTACTAGTCAACCAACAATAGAATTCTTCTATAGCCTATGGGCAGAGCATTTGACCATAAATGTCCGCTCGCTGCGATCGTATGTTTTTAGCTGCTTTGTCGAATCTTCATGTCTCTATAATGTCAAATCTTTTCTCTCTATGTCAAATCTTTTCTCTCTATGTAGAATAATCTTGGACTAATAGAGTTAAGGTTAGGCACATTCAACCACAGGTTTGATAGACACAGATTGTTATTGTCAGCGTCATGTCAAATCTCCTATCTATATCGAACTGTTGTCGCAACAAAAACAAAAATAAAGCATTTGTTTATGTCAGATCTTTCGGATTTCGGATTCTGCGCTTTCATTATCGTTTGTCAAAACGATAACGAAAATACGCGAAATTCGGACGAAAACGAATGCACATGTCTACCGTTTTCTGTGTTTTGTTTTTATATATTAAGGGGGGACTACAGGGGAGCTGCATTCAGATTTTTTTTTACCTTACTGCATAGAATGCATGAAGGTAAAAAAAAAAAACTTCTGCCTTTACACTTTAAGGTTGTTCAATTTAGCTGATCCTTTAACAGCCACACTAATTGGTTTTCGCATGTTTTAGGATTTCATTGACTAATTTTTATTTACACCATCCAAGGTACAGCTCAAGCAGGGTTAATATTTAGCTGGGTTCCCAGTTATACGCTGGTCTATGGTTTTTAGTGCAGACCTTATTATCTTATAGATTATTTACAGTCTAAACCAGAAGGTTAGTTGTAACTATATGGTGTCTCATATTTGCACATATAAAAACACATAAATTAAATGAGCTACACCATTGTTCATTCCCTTTGGCATAATACAAGTAAAATGATCATTATGAATGTGCTGTACAAAATTATTACAATCACAGAAACCTGCTCTTTGGTGCAGAAAGAATAATTATATTTGGCAGGTGCACAATGGGTTCCTGCACATTGCAATTCATGTTGTAGTATAAGGCACGAAAGGGCTTGAAATTGCATTCTAGTTAGAAGTGGTGTTTAGGCAAGGTACAGCACATTTAGAAAAGACTGTCAAATTGATTTCCCGGCTTTTAAGTCCTCGTGTCATTTCTTTTGCTTACTCTGGTCCGATTTCGATGCTATTTGCTGTGCAGTCAAATTGCTACAACTCCACTAGACTTCCAGTCCTTAATTGATCTCTTTTCACCTTTCAAACTCTTAAAATGGCAACAGATTTTTATATCACTGAATTTAGTGAAAGTCACTCACTCTGAAGATACGTCGGAGTCTACAGCTCACTAGACATTGTAAATCCCTCTAAAGACTGCATATTGGCCGGTTATTCTATTTTCTCAGGCAAGCTTTAGATTACGGCTCTTGGGAAAAAAAAATCAGTTAGATCATGTGTGGACATAATCAAACTCTATTTAACTAAGATGTTGCCAAAAACATTTGCAGTGCTACAGTGTCAGCAACCTCTGCGAGGGAAGGGATTAACATTTCGAAAATGCTTTTTAATCACCTGCACAATACTTGCTGACAAGTAACTACACTGTAAAACATCAGACGATTCTTAGCCCAGCACAGGCAATGTGCCTATGAACACAAGTGTTTTGGAAAGTAAGCAAATGCTTTCCTAGAGATTAGGATGCAAAGCCAGGCTGATTTGCATAAGACCCAGTTTAATTAATGGAAAAGAGCTGCCTATGTGTCCATATCCTGAAGGATTGGAGAATTTGGATGGCACTGTGATCCTGCTTATGCCGTAGCACAGATCGTCAGACAAATGACTTGGTCAGGATCCAATGCTTCTATCTGGTCCTGGGGGGAGGATCTCTGCAGTATTTATTTCACAGGCTCAAGCACTCATGTCATGGGTCTGTGTATCTGTGTGTGCGTGTTTGTGTATGCACATGTGTCCAAGTGCATATAAGCATAAATATGCATGCTCACATTCAGTGCACTGAACTAATCAAGCTGCCATATGTTATAACTAATGCTAACTGTGGTATTTTAAGCAATGAAACCATGTGATTATATTAATATTTTATCAAAGAAAATAGATAAACATGTTTAAAGTCTAAATAGGTTAGTGTGTATTTCATATTTGTATATTTTTTCACATTTTAAATTTAATATATAATAACATGCTGGGTTGCGGGATCCTCGGGAGACCCAGACTCTGTCACAAGTGGAATAGATCCCGCTGGAGGATCAAGACTATCGTTTTATTCTTGTATATGGGGGTTGCCATTTGAGACTCACAGTCGCAGTGCCCATTTGGGTGAGGAATGGCTATTTTATGATGGTAGATGTAATATACACACATGGAGGGAACAAATTATCCTTTTTCAGGGAGTCCTTTCTGCCCTTTGATACAAGTAAGGAGTCTATTTGACTTGTAATGGATGATTTTCCTCATGAGGTTTCAGTCCAGGTTGTGTTTTTTTTCTGGTTTTCCCTTAATCCGGATATCCCGAGATGTTTTTAAGATTGTGAGCTAGTTACAAGCAAGCCCTGAAGAAGCGGATACATATACCGTGAAACATGTTGGCTACTCCAATGTAACATCTCTATTTTGATTTTCTGTACACATAATGCATTTTTGTATGTAGAGATATGTATGTTGTTTCCCTACTGTCTTATGTCTATATGTGATTTTCTATTTTTCTAATACATATTTAAAAATATATATATGTATTATTGTCTGTCTGGAGGAGACCATTTGTGCCCTAACTTCCCATATTTCCCTTTCCAAAATTCATTATATGCTGTACTGTAATATATAAAACAACAAAAGCCATATATCTGGATATATATATATACTGTATTTATTTTTCACATATAAAGATTCACTCTGGCTTGATCAAGCACGATGTGTTTCTAAAAATATAGCATAAAAGTTGGTTCCTACAAAACATTCCATCTCAGATGGAAATCCGTTTATGGTCCATAGGATGAGGAGAGTCACGAGGAGAGAAATCTTAGTTTGAGCTATGGAACACTGTAAACTATAAGCTTTCTACAATGTACAATGGGAGGTAGGGAGAAACCAGAGTTCATGTGTAAAAAAAAGCCTAAAACTCTACTTTGGTTATGAGAGAAAAAGTATTTATTTGCAATAATTATGCAATAATTATTATATATACCTGCTTTATTTATTTTTTATCCCAAATGAAAAACAATTATATATACAAAACTATTTTACATTTCCTTTAACCTGCAACAAAGAGATATGGCATGGACTGGGGAGTGACTAGTTGGATATCAGGAAAGTAACTGCCAATCCTATACTCACCAGTCCTCTACGGAGCTTACTGTCAGAATCTATTCCGAGTCGATACATGTTGTAATTTCCATTGAACCCTAGAAAAAACTAAATTCAATGGTGAAACGATAGAAATTAAACTCTCAACATGTTTAGCGTTTACAGCATGTTAGCATATAAGATAATTACACATGAACGATGATTTATGCAATCATTCAAGGCCTGTTCCATCCAAAAAAATGTTTTTAGTTTCAGATGGGTAGAGTTTGAGGCTTTGCAAAGTTTTTATTAATATATCACTATTGAGGAGGTGCATCCTCACGTTTTGTCAAGGTTGGAAGTTTTTAGAAAATTATCAGATGGAGTTACAGACAAGTCAAACACACATTTGTAGTAGAATGGGGAGGATTTAGAACCCCCTTAAAGAAGAACCCTAGGAATGAGATTCGTTTAAATCTAGCTTGGCTCCATTGAATTATCCAAATATTACCTACTTATGTCAAATGTTGAAGCTGTAATTCACTGTTGTAGCCTATACTATATGTGGTAAGTAGCATCCTTATCCAGCGGATGCTTTAGTTACTTTCACTCTGTGCACTAAACATAAAACATTGCATACTTCCACACATCCACCTATGGAGAAGTCTCCCTTTTTTTCAATATACTGAATATAAGACGTTCTCTGACTGGCCAAGGTAGAGAGGATGGAAGGAGCACATAATGATCTCCACCCAGGGAGGTGCAACAGCAAGCATTGGGTCGCAGAAAGAAATAAAAACCTGACAGAAATGTAACTCTTCCCTACTCTATCCAAAATGACAGCATTTGGCTACAGTTAGAATTTAGTAGTTATTTATGTTTTATATTTGTAATGGAGCTGTGCCATTTATTTAACATCTATCAACCTTCAACCGCTTGCCGACCAGCGCACGACGATGTACATTGGCACAATGGCATGGCTGCGCAAACGGGTGTACAGGTACGTCCCCTTTAAATGGTGGCTTAGTGGGCGCGCCCGCCGCGTACTCCGTGACCGTGGCCGCGGGTTCCGCGGACTCGATGTCCGACAGGGGCCCGCGATCATGATACGGAGCTGCAGAACGGGGAGATGCCTATGTAAACAAGGCATTTCTCTGTTCTAAGGTGAACAAATATCTGCGCTAACCAAAAAAAATAATAAATAAATAAATAAATAAATAGAGCAGCTAGCACAGTCTGTAGATAAGGCAAACGTAATAGTATAAAGTCCAAAGTGCAGCGCTTAGTGAAAAATCAAAATGAAAAAAACAGTCCAAGTGCAGAATCAGCAAACAAGATGAATGTGGAAACTGATACGGAACCACCACCAGAACTTTCAGTGTGCAAGCGTAAAAGCACACCACCCCAATGTGCTCACAAAATGCTTACCGGAAGGCAAACATACACAAGCGATGTAAATATATTTGCAGGAGGTCAATGTATAGACACAAATTTCCAAGCCTGATGGATCACACCCACATCATTATACGACATCCAGAGCTCAGTTGGAAATGGAGATGATATGTAATCCTCAGCAGGGAGTAGTTTAACAAATGAGAGAAAAAACTAACATAGTGAAGCCCATAAGGTAAAAGGACAAAGGTATTTATTGTATTCTACTTACAAAAAGGACCATCATCAAGGCATAAAAACATATATATCCGCGGCTCTCAGCGTGCTTGTATCAGCCAGCCTGACATGTTTCATCCGAATGGATATCATCAGAGGCGTGGCCTCCAATACAAGCACGCCCATATAAATACAAGAGGTCAATAGCCACACTAACCTGTGATAGGGTAATGCGGCGAGATGTTCAGCTGTTCCGTGTTGGTAGCATATAAAGCGCCAAGGCTCCGCATGTGTAAGCTGCCATACTACAAAAACCGGAAGTAAACAAAAAACAAAGCAGACGCGGCCGCGCATGCGCAAACGGCCGTGCGGTTCACGTAAACAGGAAGGTGAACCAGGAGTATGTCTATCCTTCCTGAAGGCGAAACGGAAGGCGCGATAGATGCAGCCTCGCTTGCGTGATTGGTCACGCTGTATGATATAACTGATGGGCGGAGCAAAAGGCGAGATGAACACGGCTTTACCTGCGTGAATAATCACGCTCTGTAAAGTATACGAAGGCAATAGAATTAACAACTCCAGTGGGTCGGGCCTAAATCGCCATCAAAGGGACGCAAAAAAATACACCCAATCACTGCAGAAAAGCCTCCATCTCCGGGACAGAAACCTCCGCTCTAGGAAGATCACTGGCCTTGAGACAGCACATAGACTGTCAATAAATTACGCCCGAAAATAAAAAAGGAAAATAAAAAGGCTGATAGTTTATCCAAAATATGATACAAAACAAAGAACAGCTCAACATAGTTACATGTTAAAGTTTGTTCAATACAATAATTCCTGGAATCAACTAAAACTATATAAAAATACAGGTAATTAAACATGTATATAATTAAGAAACACAAAATACAAATGCACCAAGGGGGAGGCTAAGGAAAGAAGGGAGGCTCACCCTGATGCATAGCATTAAATGAAACAAATATTAAATGTTAAATCCCTATCATCCAATCAGGATGACAGAAATCAATATGCATATACAATATGAAAAACAATAAAGTATAACAAACAGCAGAGAATGGAGAAGGCAAAAAAAACTCCACTCGGCTGGATGTAAATACATATACACATAAAAAAACAACTAGAGAAAAAAAAATGGGAATGTCACCTGCACATCCTCCAAAAAAAATCTCTCAGCTGTTATTAATAAAACAGTTCACGTCCCAATCAACGTTCATGCCAAAAGGGGTGTAACATTTAAGGTCATAGATCCAGCGAGTTTCAAGTTTTGAGATTTCACGCTTGGATAAACTCCCCCGCCAATGAGGAGTAAAATGATCTATGGCCAAAAATGTAGTGCCCTTAGGGTTTTTTTTGTGATACTCCAAATAATGGCGGGACACAGTGTGCTTAGGGAAACCTTTCCTAATATTGGTTATGTGTTCGTTTACTCGAACGTGCATTGCACGTGTCGTGCGGCCTACATATTGGAGACCGCAGGGGCAAATTAGAAGGTAAACGACATTTAAAGAAGTACACGTGATAAAGGTATTAATGTTGTAAACTCTACCCGTGGCATGGGAACTGAACTGACAGATTTTCCTGCTTTTTTCTTTATTAATAGCACACATGTTACAATTACGACAAGGGTGATAGCCCTTAGTTCTTTGAAAAAATGACACCCTGTTGGGAGCATCCAGAACGTTGGGAGCCAGTTGGAGCCTCAGAGGGGGAACACCTCTGAAGACCACCTGTGGTCTATCAGGTAAAACTGGCCCCAAGATTTTATCATTTTTCAAGACGCCCCAGTGTTTATTTAAGATCTTTTTAATATCAAAGTGTTGATGTGAGAAAGTGGTTACAAAGGCAAAATTATAATTTATCTCACCAGTGGACACCTTCTCTCTCTTCTGAAGAACAGAGGCACGATCCAAGCTGCCCACCTCTCTGATAATAGTATCAAGGTCATTTACAGCGTACCCCTTCTCCATAAACCTCTCTTTGAGTACAATAGCCTGTGAGAAGAAGTCATCTTTCAAAGTACAATTCCGTCTTAAACGAAGAAATTGACTTTTTGGCACTGATTTTAACCAAGAGGGGTGATGGCAGCTCCCCTGTCCAATATAACCATTACGGTCAGTATTTTTAAAAAACGTTGATAAATTAAAAACACCATTTTTAACCCGTATGTTGAGATCCAAGAAATGAACTACCTCAGAGCTCGTTTCAAACTCCAATACAATTCCCAGTAAATTATTATTGAGGTATTGCATAAACGTGGTAAGTGACGTCATGTCGCCATTCCACAGGAGGAGGATGTCGTCTATATACCTGCCCCAGAAGACCAACTCGGGTCTCCTATTGGCATAGACGACATCCTCCTCCCATTTGGCCATGAATAAATTGGCCATGCTGGGCGCAAATTTAGCGCCCATTGCAACCCCTCTGTTTTGGAGGTAATGAGTTCCCCCAAACCAGAAATAATTATGGGTCATGGCATATTTCAACAGATCCAACACAAAGTCCTGCTGAGATGGAATTAATTCAGAATCTCTAGTGAGGAAACTTTCCACCGCTTTTAATCCATCATCATGAGAGATGATGGTGTAGAGCGAGGCCACATCAGCGGTAGCAAGAATGTAACCCTCCCTCCACTCCAGTGCCTCAAAACTACGAATGACCTGTGCTGAGTCCTTGATGTATGATGGAGTGCCAGACACCAGAGGTTGTAGGAATCCATCAATGTATTTGCCAATTCTAGAAGTGATGGAATCCAACCCACTAATAATTGGTCTCCCAGGAGGGTTGGTCAAACTTTTATGTACTTTAGGCAAAAAAATACATGACTGGCTTCCTGGGGGCCGACGGGATCTCTGTTCTGCCTAGCAACATGACAGGGAACTACTGCTCCCTGTCATCGGGAGCAGTGATTGCTGTCATGTTGTAGTGACACCACCCCCCCTACAGTTAGAATCACTCCCTAGGACACACTTAACCCCTTGATCGCCCCCTAGTGCTTAACCCCTTCCCTGCCAGTGTCATTTACACAGTAATGAGTGCATTTTTATAGTGTGTCCGCCATAATGTCGCAGTCACAAGTCATAAAAAAAAATCCATAAATCTATCCCCTATTTTGTAGACGCTATAACTTTTGTGCAAACCAACCAATATACGCTTATTGTGATTTTTTTTACCAAAAATATGTAGAAGAATACATATTGGCTTAAACTGAGAAAGAAATGTGTTTTTTTATATATTTTTGAGGGATATTTATTATAGCAAAAAGTTAAAAATATTGTTTTTTTTCAAAATTGACGCTCTTTTTTTGTTTAAAGCACAAAAAATAAAAACCGCAGGAGGGGAACAAATACCACCAAAAGAAAGCTCAATTTGTGAGAAAGAAAGGACGTCAATTTTGTTTGGATGCAACGTCGCACAATCGCGCAATTGTCAGTTAAAGCGACGCAGTGCCGTATCGCAAAAACTGCTCTGGTCAGGAAGGGGGTAAATCCTTCCGGGGCTGAAGTGGTTAATGAATCAATCCCAGAGAGCTAACTGCCAAATTACTACACACTAAAGAAGGTTTTTTAGAATACATTTTTTATTACCATGACCACATTGTAGGCTTATAACTATAAGCCTACAATTTTGAGTCACATGGATCTAGTATTCCTTTTATTCTCCATTATGACCTCAACCTCCACAGGCCAGTGAGCACATACTGGTCAAATTTTCTTTCTCTCCCACTAAAGAAGATTTTTCAGAATACATTTTTTATTACCATGACCACTTAGTTATAAGCCTACAATTTTAAGTCGCATGGATCTAGTATTCCATTTATTCTCCATTATGACCTCAACCTCCACAGGCCAGTCAACACATGCTGGTCAAATTTTCTTTCTCTCCCAATGATCAGTAGAATTAACAATTTAATTTAAACATTTCCTAAAGTTTATAAGTCTTGAACATGAGTCTCACTCAGTAGTAACCTCATTTAGAAAAGTTGGGATGAGTAATTCTTCTATAAGAAAATAAAACCTTAAAGAGCAACAAAGTATTTCATAGAACAAGTAGCTTTATTATGCCTGTATTTTTCTAACCATGACATTTTGCTTGTTTTTGTGACATTTTATTCACATTTCAGAGAAGTCGGGATCATTTGGAGTATAAATAGTTGAATATATTTTACTTTAATGGCTTAGCAGCCCCAGCTCCAGAGAAAAAAATATTTTCCTATTTTTATTGCCATTGATGCGCACAATTGAGAATTTACATACTGGTAATATCTTCCGTTTCTCTCCAGGATTAATTCATGATTATAACTGTATTACACTGGGAAAAAGTGAGGCAAAATTTACTTTCCTCACTGTGCTTAATTTGGAAATATTTTAAAGAAAGCAATTATAATAAAACTTAAACATGGAAAACTTACCACTGCTGCCAAATCTAATGGTCCCAAAACGATGTATGTGCAACTATAAAACAAACTAATCGTTTTGCATTTTATCTTTTTTCTAGAAAAAAAAAAACCTGACCAATGTGAATAATTTTAATTGCAATCATCTCTGACTATAAAAAAATATCTGGCAAAGATACGTTAATAAAAAAGTCACACTTGCAGAGCATATATATATATACTGTATTTTACAAAGGTATCTTCAAAGCAAAGTGATTAGAGCCCAAACCCTTTAAATGATTTAACAAGCACACTATTTGTAACTTGAAAGTAGTTGTTTGCACTGCTGTATTCACTTTACTAACACTACTTGCTGCAGTTACTTTTTCTCATGTGCTAGAGTTTGTCAATACACATTTCTACTTACATCTATCATCAATCACGATGAACGACTGTCATGATGACCCACCCCCTGATGATGTTGACCTGCCATCATGATATTCTACTGCCTGAAAATGTTACCCTGACTACTTGCAATGTTCTTATCCTGTAATGTTCTTATCTCTCCACTGGAGCTCCAACATGTCCACCAACTCCGTGTAATATTCTTATCCTGTAACGTTCTTATCTCTGCACTGGGGCTCCGACATCTCCACCAACTCCGTGTAATGTTCTTATCCTGTAATGTTCTTATCTCTCCATTGGGGGCTCCGACATCTCCACCAACTCCGTTGCAGATAGATGAAGTCACAGCGACATCACCCAGCTCCTCCTCTTATCCCTACTTAAACAGCTGCCGCCATTTGCTTGACGTTCGTGCTAGGAACCTGATGCCAGGCAAATACCTCCATCAGAAGACTGCCATCTTCACTCACTATTGGGCCGATCAGAGCCCCAACTTCCATCTCTCTTTTTGGGCTGGACAGAGCCCTGTCTGCCTCCTCACTTTTGGGCCGGACAGAGCCCCTCCAACTTCCAGCTTTTGGGCCAGTCAGAGCCCCTTCCTCACTAGTAGTCAGAGGCTCTCCACTCTCCACTGACCTACCCTCAGTCAGCCTACTCTGCTGGCAGAACTCCCTACCTATACCACTACAATAGAAGACCAGTATATCTCTCCAGAAGCCACTGGGTGACACCAACACCAGAAGTCCACTCACAGCAAGTATCATTTTGTTTACTATAAACTGTATTCCTGTGTACTGCTACTACTCTCAAGTTACCTCTGGTGCTCCCCCTTATGGCTGTGTATTACCACACTAAATAAAACCACTTGATTTTCCAATTTATCTGAGTCTTCCTTCCTGATGTCTGTCAAATTGAAGTTAACTGTTTAGTATATCATATTCATAGACTCCTGAAGCTCTGATCCACGCCAACCATTATAATTACACTGCCTGAAGCCTTACACTACTACTGCTAACCGTGCTAAATAACAGTCAGATTTATGGCTGCTGTATGTAAACAAACCAGCTGGGCATGCAGAATATTTGGTCACTGATATCACCTGATCAGACAGCGGCTGGGATCTTGCACGAGTGACTAGCCAAATCTAAACAATTAGTTTGTACTCCATCAACAATCCTTATTAGGAAACTTTATTGTAAAGATCTTAAAACAGAGTCTATTCACTGTATAATGTAGTACTAATGAGCAACAATGTATATGGAAATAACAATATATAGTAGACAACACAATAATGATGTTTAATGTGAAGAAGCCAATTTGCAACCAATTAGATTTTACCTTTCATCAGTTTGTAGCTGTATGAATGATGTAAGATGATTGTTGACTGGCTGATATTAATTATTGCCTTATGCATATCATTTTATGACATATTAATTAAGAGTGCAAGTGTTTTCCATTTCATACAGGTAGTCCTGAATGGTGTTTGATCATAATAAATAAACCTAGTTTAATTTCCTTTAAAAAGATCAATAGTACAATAAAATGTTTCTCCTTGGAAAACCTTGATTATTTCAGTATTATATTAGGTAAAACTTCATGCTATTATAGCGTAACAGTTAACAGAAAAAGCAATGTGTGCTTTTTTTCTACATCAGCTAATTTACTGTGACAGCTTCAAGGACAAATTTAATCTGAGGTCATTTTAAATATGACGCAATCAACAAACATGAAAATAAAAATGTCCTATTTTAAAGTGGTTGTAAACCTCAAACATGAAATATAAAATAACACATCCCTCTTTAATGTGTACTTGTCTCAAAGCTCTGAGTGTAATTTCTCTCTGCTACCTTGTTATTCTCTTATCAGTGTAGCGGCTGTTTGAATTTAGGGGAGGCATCTGGGTGGTAGTGTAACCCAGATGCATTGATTGTTAGGGAATCTGAGACCCTTATATGGTTCTTGGAGGACTCTGGTGGTGTGAGGTTCTCTGCGGCCTACAGGTGGCGCTGTCGCCCTGGGCTGGAGCTAAACACTCACCGCAAGACTGCTTCCCTTTTTGTCCTTTCCTGGCGCTGGTAGCTGTGCTGCGCTGTGACGCAAAGGGAGAGGAGATAAAAGGGGCGGACGCCCTTACCTCGGGGTTCAGAGTCGGAGGACGCAGCCGCGCCCAGGCACCTTCAGCCTGGGTGCTGGCATTCCGGAGTTCCGGGCCCAGGTGCCCTTGACCTGGCCGGAGCGGGAGATGGAGTCCATCTCAGGCACCTTTAGCCTGGGGTGAGGTACTAAGGCGGAAGCCTGGAGCTCAGTACCTTCGACTGAGTTCCGCGAGGGTGGAGGAATCCGAGGGGGCCCTAACTCCTTGGGTGCCCGTGTCTGAGACGAGGAGGCCGGTGAGCGGAACTTCTCCGGAGAGTCCAGCGCAGCATTGCTGGTGACGGAGAGGCCTCCGGTAACTGTCTTGGACAGATGTCCTTCCCCTGATAGGGGCTACGTTAGCGAAGGTAATCCATGTTCGGTTTTATATAGTCAGTGGCAGTGACTTTTCGCCACTGGTGACACCACAGTGATTAGCTCTATCTAAAAGAATTGTGCCTTGGCCTACTCCCCACAAAGACTGAAGTGTTATATGGGTCTCAACCTGTCTGTGCTGTATGACTATTTATTGAGAAGATTAAATACGAGTTGAACCCTTTCAGTGTGTGGAACTCTGGTTACTGGAAGCAAAGGGGAGTCAAGTCGAGGAGAGGATTTGACTCTGGGACACATACACAAAACCCGATAGTTCTGGCCTTCACCTCTACACATTGGAGGACATGGGCCGTTGTGTATCTCATCCCTCCCCCCAGTGTTAATCCCTAGATGAGACAGACAAGCCGTGAATGAGAAGGGGTGAGAGGGGTGAGGTCGCTACATCAGCATGACCCGCTTTTCCCGACAGCAAGCATTAAAATGGTGATGAAGGAGGGAGTTTCGGAACAGCCTGTGTCTCACATTCCCCAATCAAGGCTCAGAGCTGTCGGCACTGTGAAAAATCTAGATTCCTGCCCCCTGCTCCTAGATTAACCACTTCCATACAGGGCACTTATACACCTTCCTGCCCAGACCAATTTTCAGCTTTCAGCGCTGTTGCACTTTGAATGACAATTGCGCGATCATGCTACACTGTACCCAAACTAAATTTTTATCATTTTGTTCCCACAAATCGAGCTTTCTTTTGGTGGTATTTGATCACCTCTGGGATTTTTATTTTCTGCAAAAAAAAAAGACCGAAAATTTTGAAAAAAAACATATTTTTTTTTTCAGTTACAAAACTTTGTAAATAAGTATGTTTTCTCCTTCTCTGATGGGCACTGATGGGGCCACACTGACGGGCACTGATAAGGCGGCACTGATGGGCACCGATGAGGCGGCACTGATGGGCACGATAGGCGGCACGGATGGGCACTGATAGGCGGCACGGATGGGCACAGGTAGGCACAGATAGGCGGCACGGATGGGCACAGATAGGCGGCACGGATGGGCACAGATAGGCAGCATGGATGGGCACTGATAGGCAGCACGGATGGGCACTGATAGGCGGCATGGATGGGCACTGATAGGTGGCACGGATGGGCACTGATAGGTGGCATGGATGGGCACTGATAGCATGTAATGATACTGTAATCTGTTGTACTAATGGATGCCAATCAGTGCCAAACAATAATGCCTGCCAATCAGTGATGCCCATTGTGGGCACTGATTGGCATCCATTGTGGGCACTGATTGGCATCCATTAGGGGCACTGATAGCATCCCTGGTGGTCTAGGGTGGCATACCTGGTGGTGGGCATTCCTGGTGGTCTGGTGGCATCCCTGGTGGTCCAGTGTGGGCATCCTTGGGGGGCTGCGCTGATAATCGATCATCACAAACCCCCCCTGTCAGAGGAGCAGCCGATCAGCTCTCCTCTACTCGCGTCTGACAGACGCGAGTGAGGAAAAGCCGATGACCGGCTTTTCCTGTTTACATCGTGATCAGCCGTGATTGGACACGGCTGATCACGTGGTAAAGAGTCTCCGTCGGAGACTCTTTACCTAGATCGGTGTTGCGGGTGTCAGACTGACATTGCGCAACAACGATCGCCGATATGACGTCCAGTCAGGATTTTAAAACCACTTTGCCGACGTCAATCCGCTATAGGGCGGACGGCAAGTGGTTAAAGAAGAAATCCTTTCCTGTTTGAGTTTTCAGATCAATCTACAGAGATAGCTGCAAATACACAACTACAACTTATGTAGGAGGTTTTGTTTACTGTATTTTCTGGTGTATAAGATGACCTTTTACACCGGGATTACACCCCCGGGTGAAGCAGCTGCCCAGTGGATATCAGCCCGGCGGGTGCTCTGTAAAGCTGTATGTAATTCAGTATATGTGCCGATTAGCCAATCCCGGCGGGCGATGCACTCTGTTGATGACTAGAGCCTGCTAAGCCTGCTTGGATTGGAGTAACAACCTCTGCCAATCCGAGCAGGCTACATTATGTAGCCTGCTCGGATTGGCAGAGGTTGTTACTCCAATCCGAGCAGGCTCTGTAGTCATCAACAGAGTGCATCGCCAGCCTGGATTGGCTGAGCGGCGCATATATTGAATTCCATACAGCTTTACAGAGCACCTGGCGGGCTGCAGCCTCTTAGTTTTTGAATGGTATTACGGCACAAGGGGGTCACACAATGGGGTCGTCTTATATGGTGAGTAGAGCACAAAACCACTGTTTTAACTGATTATTAGGGGGCTGACTTATGTGCCCAGCTGCCTTATACACAGGTAAATATAGTAATCTCTGTGTAACACCTAATGCTAGTCACTTCACTGAGTATATGTACAGGTTTACAACCACTTAAAAGGGAGCCTTGTTCATGTGTACAGACTAAAGCAATGACCTTTTGTCCCCTTCACTTTCCACCACTGGAGCATCCTTTTTACTGATGACCATTGACACAATGCACCCCCCCCCCCCCCCCTACGCTCACCACCGACGGTGGCAAAAAAATTTTTCCACTGCAAACCAGTGCTGCCCTTTTTTCTCCCACTGCTGACCACCAATGCCTGCCATTTTTTCCACCCACCGACCACGGATGCCAGACATTTGTTCTTCATTATGACCACATATTCCGGCCTGCTGGCCCATTCCTGCTGGCGCAAGGCACTGGCCGTTCTTTCCTCATACTGGCCCAAGACACTGGTCATTCTTTCCTTCTGCTGGCCACAGATGTAAAAAAAAATTCTCCCACTGTCAAGCACTATGGGGCACTATAACACATACTGCTGACATTTATACATTGTGTTGTACGCAGCAAAGTGATTATTGTCTCAGCAGTTGCTGGTTGCTATTTCAATTACTATTTTAATGAAGTTCTTTAATGTAGGCTCAGACAAATTGTTAGCTCTCTTTGTACAATTTTCTGTCTCTCTGAAACTCTCATTTGTGGTACAGTAAGTTTGACTCGAATATCGGGTGTTCGCCCGTTCACCATATTTAGAACATTATCGGGCGTTTGCGGCAAATTTGAGCGCCACGGAACGCCCCATAATGCACTGCAAGATTGCAGTGCAATGGCGTCTTATGATTGGCCAAAGCATGCACCTGATCTGCATGCTTTGGCCAATCACAGCACGCTCTGCTGAGAGAGCCATAATTGGCCAAAGGCAGGGTGCCTTTGGCCAATCATGGCTCAGGGGACTAAGTCCACGCCCCACACTATATAAGGCTGCTGCTTACACGGTGGCCATATATAGTGTAATGAATGAAGAGAGATTAGGCAGCCTACACGGGAAAGATGCACTACTTTACAGGCAGACTAAGGTAACCTCCCAGGCATGATATTTAAAGGAATATTTAATTTTATTGTTTCACTTTAAGCATTATTAAAATCACTGCTCCTGAAAAAAAATGCTGTTTTTAAAACTTTTTGTTGCATTGATACATGTCCCCTAGGACAGTACCCGGGTCCCCATATACTTTTTATGGCAATACCTTGCAAATAAGCATTTAAAATGAGCACTTTTGATTTTTCATGTTCGTGTCCCATAGACTTTAACGCTGTTCGCACAAATTTTGTTTGCATGCTCTGCTACAAACCGAACCGGGGGGGGGGGGGGGAGTGCGGCTCATCTCTAGTAGCTAAGGAGTATTTTGTATGTACAATGACTGTGGCATTGACATGCAAACTGTGTGCACAGTGAGTAAGCTCAAACAATAACCATTGTCCTTTAGGCTATACCCAAAATTTATTGCATAGAAATCACACCAATTTTTCTCTGTGAGCTGCATATATTTCCTTTCCAAGCTGTCCCTTTTTCAATTTCTGATGTTAGGATATATAAACCGAATTTGCAATCAGAGTTTGAAAACAGCCCGTCTCCTCTTGACTTTAGGCCTATGTGTATTACCACCTAGCCAAACTGTATTTTTCATTCTCTCTCCACCACCAGCCTTGGTTTGTCTGCAACTGTGTCTAATTTTGTTACTGAAATTCTAAGGCTAGCTGGAGGACTGAAATAGAGGAAAGTATAAGATAGTTGGCTTTGCAGTGCAAAAAGTATCAATCTAGCCATGAAGAAAATGTGGCTCATGTTCATAGACAAGCCCTTTACTTTTTATTTTTTTACTTCTACTTTTTAACCGCTTGCCGACTTCCGCACGCAGATATACGTTAGCAGAATGTCACGGGCAGGCAAAAGGACGTATATATACATCCCCTTTAAGAAGCGGCATTGTGGACGCGCGCGCGCCGCAAGCTCCATGACTCAGACCGCGGGTCCCGCGGACTCGATGTCCGTGGGCATACCCGCGATCATGTCACGGTGAGGAAGAAGGGGGAAATGCTTATGTAAACAAGCATTTCCCCAGTCTTCCTAGTGACAGGACAGTGACCACAGCTTCCTGTAATCGGAAGCGGTGATCACTGTCGTGTCACACATAGCCCATCCCCCCTACAGTAAGAATCACTCCCTAGGGCACACTTAACCCCTACAGAGCCACCTAGTGGTTAACCCCTTCACTGCCAATGCAATTTTCACAGTAATCAGTGCATTTTTATAGCACTGATCACTGTAAAAATGACAATGTTCCAAAAAATGTGTCAAAAGAGTCCGATGTGTCCGCCATAATGTTGCAGTCCTGATAAAAATCGCTGATCGCCGCCATTACTAGTAAAAAAAAAACATTAATAAAAATGCCATAAAACTATCCCCTATATTGTAGACGCTATAACTTTTGCGCAAACCGATCAATAAACGCTTATTGCGATTTTTTTTACCAAAAATATGTAGAAGAATACGTATCAGGCTAAAATGAGGAAAAAAATATAATTATATGTAGCACACCCACCCCAGACTTTACCTGCTTTTCTTCTGCTTGGCTCCTCCGCAGGAAAAGAATGAGGCACACCGCACCACAAGCCCGTACCCTCCTGGATGGGGAGGTTGAGCGGTGTTAGTTTCTCGCGCCTGCTTGCAGCCAGTGTTAAAAACCTCCAGTGTTGACCTTGTTTCTGTGGTATTCAGAAACAAGCCTTCAGTTCTCCCCAGTAAGCAACTGTCCACACCAACTGAAAGGTCCAACTCTTATTTATTCCTTTTAGCACAATAAACAGTCTCTTTGAGAGCAGACAGGTTGGGACAAGACACAGGTCAGATAAGGTGGGAGGAGGTCCAGGCACAAACTTGAATTTGGGTTTTCTCCTGTTCCGATTAGCACGAACAGGCTTGGCGCACGGTCTCTGCCACAGACCATGAAGTTGGTCACTGCCACTGACCGGGTGAAAAAGACCTTGGGTGAGTAGTGTCACTGCCACTGTGACCTAAAGAACACTCACTTCCTTCCGTTAGTGAACTAGCCCTTTATAGGACAAGAACATCCCTCCGGAGAGTTACCAGAGGCCCCATCTGTCACCACGACTCTGTGCTGGGTCTTCAGAAAGGGTCACCTCCCTGGCCTCCTCATCCTGGATAGGGGTCCCCTCACAAGGCAGATCCCTGGGAGTCTCGGTCCCCTGCAGATCCCAGCCGAAGGCTGCTGGGCTCCGGGCCTTTCTCCAAAGTAACTTACCCCAGACTGAAGGTGTCTGAGATGGAACAGCAGCTCCGTCTCCGGGCCTAGGGCACCCAGAGACAACCTGACCAGGCCTCCGGGCCTAGGGCACCCGGAGGTGACACACACGCACCCAGGCCTAAGGTGCCTGAGCGCAGAACCGACCTCACTGGAAGATGGCCGCCCCCTTTTATATCCTCTCCCGACAGGCACAGCAGGTTCCCTGCCCCGCACGACCGCGCAATTGTCAGTTAAAGCGACGCAGTGCCTAATCACAAAAAGTGGCCTGGTCTTTGACCAGCAAAATGGTCCGGGGCTTAAGTGGTTAAATGGTTAAATGTAAAATGGTTGACAGAATACCATAAAACTATATCCAAACTGTATTTAAATTGTGTTTAAGGTGCTAAAGCAATGTGTATTATAAAAAAAGTGTTAAAAAATGTAAAAAAAATTTTTCTAATGTTATGCCGCGTACACACGACCATTTTTCTCGTCAGGAAAAATTAAATTTTTTCTCTTTGATGAGAAAAATGACCGTGTGTGGGCTTTTGGTCATTTTTCCAGACGAGAAAAATGGCATTAATCACGAGGAGAAAAATTAGAACATGCTCTAATTTTTCTCGTCGTAATTCACGGCATTTTTTTCCGCGCCAGTTTTCCCATAGGGAAACACTGCTGGGGAGCCTACACACGGTCGTTTTTCTCGACCAAGAGAACAAATGTCGGGAAAAACGGCTGTGTGTAGGGGAACAAGCTGTTCCTCGTTTTTCCCGTCGATTTTCTCGACCGTGTTTTCACCGTCGAGAGAATCGATCGTGTGTACACGGCATTAGTGATTTTGAACTCCTCCAGCCTTTTTACCTACTTTCTGTTGGCTGCACATTATCGCTTTGGATTTGGAGCCTGATGTAATGGAAAGTACTCAAAAAGGACCTTGACAGTATCACCAAATATTATTTCAATGAAAGCTTCAAATTTAAAAAGATTGAAAGCAATGTTTGAAATTACATTACTGTGTTAAAGCTCATATGAGATTTTAGTGATTTAGATTTACGTCAAAGAAAATACCATACCATAGTAAATGAGACAGAGGAGCATTTCCATTGGAAGGGCAACAGAATGAGTAAAATGTTAATGTTTCACTGAGAGCACAGGTCTCAGTTTAATAGTCTATATGAGGAAAAGAAAATAGAATAGCCAAAAAATGTTTGAAAAAAAAAAAAAAATCACTTTGTAGATTTACAGGGTTAGATTTACCCCAAAGGCGGAATTAAGCTTCAAGGTACAATGTGTATGATGCACAGTAAACACATACCCAAATCTGCAACACCGCTCCAAACCACTTCCGCTCATCATTTAAGAGCTGTTAGGGTGTTGGCTTCTGTAGCCGGTCTGTGCTTCCACAGAAGTGTAAAAAATGTTGAATCACACTCCATCTTATATTTATGTTGTTTTATTCCATGAAAACAAAAGTTAATGCATACTTCCTGTCTTTATCCAACATGCCACACTCCACAGACACTTCTCCTAGGGCTTTCACACCGGGAATAGAGTAGGATCCAACTAATGCACCTATTATAATTCCTGTAAGCAACTCCTTACAGGTAAATGTGTCTGTGGGAGTGTGGTACATTGGGTGGAGACAGAATGTATGCATTTACTTTGGCTTTCATGGAATAAAACAATATTAAGAATTTAAGATGGAGTGAGAATCTCTTTTTATACACAACAACATGTGTATGTGGTTCTAAAGTCGTATGCACACAGGACATTTTTGCAGCTCTCCTAGAAACCTTTCCTTCCGGCAGCAGAATTTTGACACTTGAAAAAGTGTGTGACGCATTAGTCACATTAACAGCCATCGGGCACTTGGGCATTAATTCATTTCATTGACATTGACCAATAATAATAATTTATTCTGGCAATTGAAATTAATTACCTCTCAAGTGCTAAACGCGCATTTAGAAGCATTTAGAAGCGTCAAGCTTTTTTTCTCCCAAAGCTCTTCTGCTCCCGGATGCACTGGCACGGTGTTTTTTTCCTGCCTCTAAATACCTCTGCCTCTTAACTTTTCTAAAAGCTTATGGGGTTAATTGACTAAAACTGGGCAGTTAAAAATCTGGTGGAAAAAAAATCTGGAAGTTGAAGAGCTGCACCAGTTTTTTCACTCTCCAGTGTTACTGTAATAAATCAACTCCTATGTGTGCATGGACACATAGGCTAACATGTAGGGGCTTTTAGAGGCAGGAAAAAAATGCCAGATGTCCCTAGGAGCGCCTGAAAAAATGTCCAGTGTGCATGAAGCCCTACATACATAGTTACATAGTTAGTCAGGTTAAAACAAGACACAAGTCCATCCAGTTCAACCATAAAAAAATAACATAATCATATCACACAATCCCATATACCTAATTCTATACCCACAGTTGATCCAGAGGAAGGCGAAAAACCCCAGCAGAGCACGATCCAATTTGCTACAGCAGGGGAAAAACTTCCTTCCTGATCCCCCGAGAGGCAATCGGATATTCTCCGGATCAACTTTACCTATAAATGTTAGTACCCAGTTATATTATGTACATTTAAGAAAGAATCAAGGCCTTTCTTAAAGCAATCTACTGAGCTGGCCAGAACCACCTCTGCAGGGAGTCTATTCCACATTTTCACAGCTCTTACTGTGAAGAAACCTTTCCGTATTTGGAGATGAAATCTCTTTTCCTCTAGACGTAAAGAGTGCCCCCTTGTCCTTTCTGTTGACCGTAAAGTGAATAACTCAACACCAAGTTCACTATGTGGACCCCTTATATATTTGTACATGTTGATCATAGGTTGTGAAATTATTACAAATCACACATAAGTAAATGCATTTGCCTAATTTCAGTTCTGCGTTTCCTAAAAAATATAAAAATATTAAATGTCAGCAGCTACAAATACTGCAGCTGCTGACTTTTAATATATGGACACTTACCTGTCCAGGGTGCCCGCGATGTCGGGTCCCGAAGCCGATTTGTCCCTCGGCTCTCGGGTGCTGCCGCTGCCATCTTCGGCTTCACTTCCTGGTTACCTACTGCGCATGCGTGAGTCGCGCTGCAGGATCCCACTGGTCCCTGCTGTCTTCTGGGACCTGTGTGTCTCCCAGAAGACAGTGGGGGGGACGGAGTAGGCGCCGGACGTAGCGTAGATTACTGCGGCCACCGCAGTGATCTATGCTCAGAAGTGGGGCCATATACATGTATTACACAGGTATATGCTCCCTCCTCCCTCCTGAAAGGTGCCAAATATGACAGCGGACGGGGGAGGATTCCAAAAAGCGGAAGTTCCATTTTTGGGTGGAACTCTGCTTTAAACACAATTCAATAGGCATTGAATAATATGCATGATAGGTTCTTGTATTTACAACCATTATACAGTATGTGCAATATTTATATCATTTCATATGCCGTTCTGGATAGGTTCCATTAACCTATGTGAAATAAAGCCAACAGACAATAAAGTCCTTTTTTGTATTAAGAGAGGTATAGACGCCAGAAAGAAAAATATAATTTTGCCCCTGTTCAAATGATTAGTAAGACCTCATCTGGAATATGCAGTTCAGTTTTGGGCACCAGTTCTCAAAAAGGATATTGGGGAACTGGAGAAATTGCAGAGAATGGCAACCAAACTGATAAGAGGCATGGAGGAGCTCAGCTATGAGGAAAGATTAGAGGAACTGAATGTATTCACTCTTGAGAAGAGGAGAATAAGGGGGGATATGATCAACATGTACAAATACAAAAGTGGTCCATATAGTGAAATTAGTTTTGAGTTATTCACTTTACAGTCATCACAGAGGACAGGGGGGCACTCTTTATGTCTAGAGGAAAAGAGATTTAATCTCCAAATACGGAAAGATTTCTTCACAGTAAGACCCCTTACACACTGGGGTGTTTTTCAGGTGCTTTTGGGCTAAAAATAGCACCTGTAAAGTGCCTGAAAAACATCTCCCCTGCAGTACCAGTGTGAAAGCCCTGGGACGCTGCCCGTGCCCCAGTGTGAAAGCAGCCTAAGCGCTGTGAAAATGTGGAATTGACTCCCTCAAGAGCTGGTTCTGGCAAGCTCAGTAGATTGATCCAGGGAATATCCGGTTGGCTCTCGGGGGGTCAGGAAGGAATTTTTCCCCTGCTGGAGCAAATTGATTCATGCTTTGCTGTTTTTTTTTGTATGATTTTCTTTTAGGATTTTTTTTTAGGATTTTTTTTTTGGTTGAACTAGATAAACTTTTGTATTCTTTTAACCAGACTAACTATGTAACTATGTAATATGGGGTTGATTTACTAAAACTGGAGAGTGCAAAATCTTATGCAGCTCTGTATAGAAACCAATCAGCTTCCAGGTTATACTGCCAAAAGTTAATTGAACAAGCTGAATTTAGAAGCTGATTGGCTACCATGCACAGCTGCACCGGATTCTGAGTGTGTCAGTTTTAGTAAATATCCCCCTATGTGTCCCCTAAGACCCCTTTCCATTTCTGTTATGTCTCCAGAGTCTAGCACAGATATACAGCAAATACAATAAGGATTATGCTTATTGGTAATTACAGCTCTTTCACAGCACAAGATAAGCTTATATATTCAAGTAGAATGTAGTAATAATACAGTGGTTTGTTGTACTATCTAAACCTCTATACAGAATGACTAAAAGAGATTATGGAGATTTGGATCAGGAGTTTGTAACAAGATCCCAGTTGGCAGCTGTCACTGTAACAGACAGAAATAAAATGTGTATGCTGGTTACTTGTCGTTTGAATATTACATCCAAGAAGAGGAGTGCATTTGAATTGGTCAATGGACAGACTACACAATATATCTGTTCCTTTGATTCCATTTTGAAGCAGAGTAGAATAAAGAAAAGTTTTTGATAACGTATTTAAGATAAAAAAAATAAATAAGAATAAACTATTGCACAATAAACCATATTGATTCTGGTCCCTTTAATAATGAATACAGGTTAATATTTATTTATTTTTGTTTTTGTTTACTATATATACATTATTTTTATTACAAATTGAATTTAACACATTATAAAGAATTCCCTGATAACTGTGGGTTGGCTACATAGAAAGCACAGTAGACGCTCCCTTTCAGACACAGCTGTCTCTAACTGAAAGTTAGGGCTGAGCTGTCTGATAAGGTATACATTATTGCTCTTATCCATCTTGTCCTATCCTATGGTTAACAATTACAAACTATTTATAAAAAATATTTCATATTTACCTGACAACAAAGAAAAAAAAAGTTTTTACATTTTTATTTCCCTGACCTATTTCCCTGACCTTAGACCTTTTGTACAAATCCATTATGCATTCAATTTAAATGTAATCAATACAAATATTCATAATTAAAATAATATTTTTAAATATTTATTTGTATTTGATGTTTCCATTACTATAAGCATTTCTATTCCTAAATATAATTATTTATTTAATTTTTTGGCAAGATGAGTGTATAGGGATGTAGCCTAGTTTTACAGGAAGAAGGGACTAACATTAATATTATTAAAATGAAGACTTTAAAGCTAAGTAAAGTCTATATAATAAAGGAAATAAATGGGTCTCCCGGCAGGTTTAATTTATAATATACTAGTATGCACAGCATACTGGTACATTATGACAAACTTACCTTCCAACAACCTCTACCGCTGTGCTGACATAGCTCTCCCTGGTCCCCATCAGCTTCCATCTTCACCCGGCCTTCTTTCCAGGTTTCACGGGAGTCCCACCAGGCTGTAATTGTGGTCTGAACTGCGCAACCTGCGTGTAAGCGTTTTTTTTGATTTTCACTTTACTTTGATGCCAAAGGATCAAGGAGCAGACAGAGCAGGATGCTATAGTTAATAGCTTTAGCAAATTTCCTTAATGAAATTCAAACCTGTGTTGGACACTTGTTTGTAATTGGTGATACAGAAAGCAGAGCTAGAGAGAGAGAACCAAATCTAGTATTTTTCAGGAAGTACACTTACCGTTCAGGAAGTTCACCAGCAATGACTATGTGAGGTTTTCTCTGGATTGTGGGTACAGTAAATTATATAAAATGCACACTTTGGTTAAAGTAGATTTTTTGGTTTTAGTGTCTATTTTTTTTTTTTTTTAAATTGCAGTAGTCAAGTAATAGTGATATTACAGACAGTATATGTCATCTGATAAAATTTCAGCCTCTCCAAAACTCACATCTTTTGACTTAACGTTTCCAGTATCTCCGCTGGCAATATTCAGTCCATGAGCATCAGTACTGTCTGCCGATAATTCAATTAGTGACCTCTCTTTTGAGATTCCCACCTAAGGTGACAAATGTCAACTAAGTACTTTCATGCTGAGTTGTTGACAAGTGCCTGGCGGGAACAGAATAGAGGGCTCAAGTGTCACAGTGGGGCTTCGTTGGCAATGCTTTGCCATCCTTGCAGAATTCTGGATATTGTACTCAGGACACGGGCCAAGAGGACACCAACAACTGTGTCAACAGAAAATGTTTACAATTTCAAGAATAGCATGTTTCTTATTAATTTATGGCCTCAAAAGATAAATAAAGACCATTTGCGAAAAAATAAAAATAAAGCAGACAATAGTGAACTACAGTACTCCTTTAAACTATTCAAATAAATAAAAAAATAGTTAAATTTTTAATATCATTACATTAATTAATTTAATAATGTTAGGCAACAAACATGAATGATATTCATGGTGCATTAACCACTTCCATTTAATTATGTTCGTTTATTGTAGCCCAACCAGTAAACAGGTGATTGGTTGTTGTGGGTTGCTGCACTTTACAAATCCTTTACAAATCCTAATTACTATTAATCCTAATTACTGTAGGTATTTTTTTTGTTAAGCACATCAAACACAATTTTTGGAAATACAAAGTGTAAAGCTTTCTTGTGGTTATTCCTTGCTTTTGAATGTTAGTATCCCTTATGGTACTTCAAATTAGATGATCTTCACTCCTTAGGCTTCTTTCACACGGGACGGATCAGTCATGATCCGCCCCGTGAACCTCCGCTTGCTCAGCGGGGATCGCTCCGTTGATCCCCGCTGAGCCGGCTGATGACTGGGCGGTCCCCGCACACTGTGCAGGGACCGCCCTGCCAGATCTCCGCTCTCCCCTATGGGGGATCGGATGAACACGGACCGTCTGTCCGTGTTCATCCGATCCGCTCCGCAGACGGATAGAAAAATAGAAATTTTTCTATCCTGAAAAACAGAGCGTAGCGGACACGGGTGAGATCGGGTGTCAGCGGATGTTCATCCGCTGACATCCGCTGTCCCATAGGGATACATGTATGTCCGTTTTTCATCCGAAAACGGATGGGTGAAAAACGGACATACGGTCCGCCCGTGTGAAAGGGGCCTAAGCCTCTAGTATGGATGCAGCAATATTTACCTTTTGGTAAAGTGAAAGTAAAGGATTTTTTTTTTAAAATAAAACATCTTCATACATACTTGCTCTATGTCAATTCAATATAAATGCACAGAGCAGCCCCGAACCGCCTCTTCTCGGGTTCTCCACTGGCAGAACTGGCTTCTCCACTCTGTCCAGTGCCCCCCAGGAAGCCATTTTTACATGGGGGCACTCATGCGTGCTTGCATCTATTGAAACAGACAGCGAAACTAGCTTTGATTGACAGGACTGCAAGCCAATGGCTCCTGGTGCCCCAGCAAAGCCAGTGAGGCATTGAATTTAGGGGAGAGAAGAGCTGCAGACATGCACCGTGCTGGATGGAATGCAGGATCAGGTAAGTATAAGGGGGGTGAGGGGCCAAAATCAACCCGTAAACATTTTTTTCCTTAATGCAAGGAATGCAGTAGGGTAAAAAATGTTTAGACGTTATAACCACTTTAAGTTAACATTAAAATTTTATTTTTATTTTTGGGGATTTATAAAGTGGCAACAATTTGTGCAGTGCCTTACAATATAAGGGGTTAAGTGTGTCCTAGGGAGTGATTCTAACTGTGGGGATGGGCTCACTACAGCATGACAGAGATGACTGCTCCCGATGACAGGGAGCAGTAGATCCCTCTCATGTAGTTAGGCAGAACAGGGAAATGCCTCGTATACATAGACATCTCCTTGTTCTGCCTCTCCTCGCTGCAATCGAGTTGGCGAGACCCGCGGGCACGCTCCTGCGGCGTGCACGATAGGCGGCAAATTCAGGTACAGGCCCATTTGCCTGTGCGAGCCATTCTGCCGACGTATATGTGTGTGCGGCGGTCGGCAATCGGTTAAGGGTTGCAGAGAAGACACATAGCAATTTGGAAACTAAAAAGGTCCTTATCTAATATTCCAGCCAAAACTTTTCAGTGGTTTTAGAATAGAGTGAGGAGAGGTATTTTTTTTTATTGCAGTGTCCCTGCCTCGTTATTATTTGAAGATCACATTCAATGGTACAATAAAAGTAATGGGAAATCAAACGGGGTTGGTTTGCTAAAGGCAAATATGCTGTTGACTTTGAAAGCGAAATATACCTTAGATTGGTAAATGTAGTGAAAATTTCACTTTGCAAAGAATGCCCAATCACATTCAAGAAAAAGAAAGGCAAAAGAAAAAATATATTTCTGCTTTACTTTATTCATTAATATACTATAAATGTAGTAGCTTTTCACCACTGATCACATTTTTACCCAATCAGGGCCCTATATAGCAAGTCCGCCTATGGTCCTCTGTTCCTGCAGCCTGGCTTAAAATATCTTTGCTCTATGCTGGCATAGTTGAATAACAGCCACACACAGTCTTGTATAGCAGAAAAGGGGAGTGGGCATGTCAGATCAGGTCTACCACTGGGCATTGACTACTCAGTGCACTAGGTTAAACTCTGGTGCCCATTGGACTCACCCTGAATAAAGGAAGCAAGGCTATGGAGACTTCTAGTACAATGTATTCCATACATTTCTTCAATGTGGGTTTCATTGCAATATACCGTATATACTCGAGTATAAGCCGACCCGAATATAAGCCGAGGCACCTAATTTTACCACAAAAAACTGGGAAAATGTATTGACTCGAGTATAAGCCTAGGGTGTCCATCTGCATGCCTCATTTTGCCTCATTGTGTCCATGTGCATGCCTCACTGTGCTCATGCCTCACTGTGCCCACGCCTCACTGTGCCCACGCCTCACTGTGTCCATGACTAGACTGACGTTTAACATGGGAGTCTATGGAAGGGATGCCCGGCTTTGAAAAATCGGTGCTCCCCGGCTGTAGGTCCCCTAGACAAAAAACTTTGCACACTTGTAGAGGAAGAGTGGGGCTAAATGTGTACCAAGCTTGGGAACCAGGGGCCTACGGTCGGCCGGTACCGGATCCCCAAAGTCCGGGAGATCAGGCGCAAAAGGTGGCTCGAGTATAAGCCGAGGGGGGCATTTTCAGCACAAAAAAATGTGCTGAAAAACTCGGCTTATACTCGAGTATATACGGTACCTGTAATAAGCATAAGTGCAACAATGGGAGTCTCTCTCAGTATACCTAGGAGTGAATGCCCCACATGTACGGGTCCACTCCACATTAGTCTATTAACATATCTGTCTGTTTTCTTAGCAATTTCATGTTTTTTTATCAGATACACTGAATTTGAAGCAGAATACTGAAATAATTACAAATATCCATAGAGCGTGGATTATTGTCAAAATCAAACAAGTTTTAGACAATACAGTTAATTTGACTGCAAATTGGAATTCAAAATCTGATGGGAAATGTCCTCATTTGTTTCATGGGTGGTATGGAAACTAATAGATTATGCTAATCTTCTATTTCATTAATTTGATAAGAGATGTTCAAGCTGAGTGTTTAAAAATAACTTTAATAATTTAGGCTGGTTAGTGATTATTGTAGCTTATGTTAGTATAGTTTTAATAATAATGCATCTGATTGAAATAATTGATACGGAAAATGGTATAGGAAATAATGCTTTCTTTAATAAATAAATTTAGATTGCTCACATTTGGAAACCAAAACCAAGAAAATTAAATGCAGGTGAATTGATTATCCTTTTTCTCAGAGAAAGTGTTCTAGCAGATATCAATTTCTTTTAATTCTTTGTAGATTACATACGAAATGTCAGGAAGACCATGAAGCGGGATATGTTTTTCCATCTCACTAGCAAGCTTGAAAAATGACTGAAAAAGTTTAATTTATCAGCACAAAACATATCTCTCTGTGTAGTTTAAATGCTGCAGTAAAATAAAATATTTTTAAATTACCCCTTACATTTTTTACTTATTAAATCAATAAAACTGATACGTGACTTTATATGTGTTTAAATAATATATCTGTAATTTAAATAATGCCTAACAAAATATAAGCTGTGACCTTGTTGCAACTACTCGAACATTAGCATAATATGTTCTATTCAATTATCATTTTGAGTGTCTCTTAATATACACTACAAATTGGCTATTTTTAGAACTTTACAATTCAACTACAGTTCATAATTGCTTACAGATCATTACTTCTTTTGGAAATATCTGTAACAATTTGTAAAATATACCTGCTAACACGTGGCAAATTTACTGGATCTCTTTCCAAATATCCCTACTGTACAGTAAAAGTATCTGTTGACAATAGACATAAATGATACCCTGTGTTATTAGGGTTTTAAAAGTGTCAATGATTGTGTTAGAAATTTGAAAAATAGAAACCTGTATGGAATTTCTTGTTATGCTTATTTCTACTTACTTGGATTTCCTGAATTATTATGAGCACAATGACTGCCAGAATCTGCAAAGAAGCCCATTGAAATAGATGTACAACCACGTTTCCTGCCTAATGAAGCAGGAAAACACTGCATTCACTTTGAATTCACAGGCAGCAAAATATAAATGAAAGTGTATGTTACCCCAAGATTTCATATTCCTGATATGTGTATGTGTTACCATGTAGTTGTGTTAAAAAGAGTATCCTATTCTCTTTGCATTGCTTCCTTTGTGTGAAATACCCGATGATCCTGCCAGTCCCCATGATATGGTCTATTTCCAACTGACCATGCCAGGCATGTAAGTACATCCATCCAAGTGTGGCTAGTGTTCTGGCAGTGCTGGGAGAGTTGCCTGCCTGTCCTCTAATGATCAGACTTGTGCTGACATGTCCCCCTGCAAGCCATTCACTAGGAAGATCAGTGTACAGTTGAGAACAGAGATGATAAAAAAATAAACAAATGTTTGTGTGTATTGTGACAGCAGGAAGGTAAAGTCACCTGGTTGCATCCAGGGGGGTAGATATATTTCTCCCAGATTCAGGCTTTATGCCGACTTATACAACTAGGTGGAGAGTTGTATAAGGCTAGTGGGCTCATGGATGACTCATACCTCTAGGGAGAGTGTGGGGCGTCGTGCAGACAGAGATGAGGAGACCAGCTGAACCTTGTCAGCTCATTTAGGCCTCTATAAGAACTCCCAGCTTCATTAGATGTTAGCTCATGCCTGGAACCAGACCTGTGTGGACTGTCTAGGGAGAGTGAACCCCTGTGCGGTGAGACAAAGCCTGTGTGGCTATTTGCTTGGACATTTAAAACCAGGGACTTAGGGACTAGGACAGCACTAGGCTGATCCCAGTTGTTAGTTAGGAAACCTGTATGTTTAGTCAGAGGTCAAGTTGACCAGGATTTATTTTATTTATGTTTCTTTTGCTTTGCTGTGTTTTGTCACTGTAAATAGAAAATAAACCGCACCTTTTTGATTTTGAAAACCACAACCTCCGTTTGCTGGGCCTGTTTTTGTCTGGGGAGCCCATCCCGGGGGTCACACACACCCGCTGCCGAGCTAACCCCCTCACAGTTGGTGGAGAACCAGTGGCAGTTTTTTTAAGCCAGCATGGAGGAGATACTGAAACAGCTGGCTCTAGCAAATGCCAATCAACAGCAGACAAATGCAGGTTTGCAAAGGAGCCTTGCAGCCCAGCAGCAAGCTCATCAACAGAGCCTTGCAGCCCAGCAGCAAGCTCACCAACAGAGTCTGGAAGCTCAGCAACAAGCCCAACAGCAATCTGAGGCCCGCTTCATAGACCTGTTACAGAAGCAAGAGCAGAGACTACAACAAATGGAAGCAGTAGTGCAGCAACGTCCGCAGACCAGTGAGGAAAGCCGTCCCACTAATACCGCGTCCTTTGGGGTGAGTCGTTTATTGACAAAAATGACTGGAGAGGATGATCCAGAGGTATTTTTGACCACATTTGAAAGGACTGCTGAAAGAGAAAAGTGGCCTGAGGAGCAGTGGGCTGGACTGGTGGCTCCTCTGTTAACTGGTGAATCGCAGAAGGCTTACTATGACCTAGAGCCTGACCAAGCAAAAGACTATGCGATGCTAAAAGCTGAAATATTGGCAAGGCTGGGTGTCACCCTGGCTGTCCGGGCTCAGCGTGTGCATAACTGGACTTTCCAGCTTGGAAAACCCCCCAGGTCTCAAATGTATGATCTCATTCACCTGAGCAGGAAGTGGCTACAGCCAGAGACTTTGTCCGCACCAGAGATTGTGGAACGTGTTGTAATGGATCGGTTTTTGAGAGCTCTTCCTACTGCCATCCAAAAGTGGGTAAACCATGGAGACCCAGTGACGGCCGGTGGTCTTGTGGATCGTGTAGAGAAATACTTGGCTACAGAGAACCTGACGGCCTCTTCCAGAGACTCTCGGACTTTCCACCCTAAGACCAGACCATCCCCAGGGGCGGATAAGAGGATTCCAAGGGGTGAGGGTGGAGAGAGTGAGAGGGTGGGAGCTCTGCCCAAAGTTTGGCGAGAACAGCCTGGGAAGTCAGGGGCTCAAGAGGCAGCCAAAAGGATTGTTTGCTACCGCTGCCGGCAAGCGGGACATATTGCAGCAAATTGCCCGGTTGTGGAGGAACCCATGCAATGTGACTTTCTGACGGACAGACGTCAGTCGCTGTGTGTGACAGTCGCATGCACTGCCATTCGGGGAACTGAGAAACATTTATGCAAAATGTGTATTAATGGTAGAAATGTTGTGGTATTGCTGGATTCAGGTAGCCTTGTGACCCTGATAAAGGCTGAATTAGTTAAAACAGAGGTCTCTGGGAATAGCAAGGTAGCTGTTATTTGTGTGCATGGGGACACCCGAGAGTATCCAGTGACTACAGTGTGTTTCGAGACCCCCAAAGGTACCCTCTCTCATCCAGTGGGGTTAGTATCTCAATTACCGCATGATGCCATTGTGGGAAGGGATTTTCCGAAGTTCTGGGAACTGTGGGATGATCCTGAGCCCCCCACTGGTGCCCCTATGTACCAGGAATGTGATAGCCAGAACTCCTCTGAGAGTGGTGAGGACTCTCCAGAATTTCCCTTGTCAGTATTGGCAGGGGAGACTCAAGAAACTGGAGAGGAGCCCACCTCCTCAGACGAAAACCTACCGTCTGTGGAGTTTTCTGATCTGGAGGTTCACAGGGAAAATTTTGCCACAGAACAGTTAAAAGACCCCGCCCTAATAAAGGCACGGGAAAACGTAGTGGAAATAGATGGCGAGTTAGTGAACCCAGATAATACCTGCACTTACCCATACTTCAGCGTAGAGAAGGACCTACTGTATCGGGTGGCAAAAAGGGCAGAAGAAACCGTTGAGCAGCTTGTGGTGCCCAAACCTTACAGGAAGTTGGTGTTGGAGTTGGCCCATGGGCACATTCTTGGAGGTCATCTGGGGACAGAGAAAACCCGAGAGAGGGTATTACAGAGATTCTATTGGCCTGGGGTGATGAAGGACATAGAAAATTATTGTTCCTCCTGCCCTGTGTGTCAGAGGTCGGCCCCGATGCCACATTTCCGTAGCCCGCTGGTCCCTCTACCCATCATTGAGGTCCCGTTTGAGAGAATCGCAATGGATTTGGTAGGTCCTATAATCAAGTCCGCTAGGGGGCACCAGTACATATTGGTTATAATGGACTATGCCACCCGTTATCCAGAAGCGATCCCTCTCAGAAATACCTCGGCCAAAACCATAGCCAAAGAGCTATCTCTTGTTTTTAGCCGGGTGGGTATTTGTAAAGAACTGCTTACGGACCAAGGTACACCCTTTATGTCCCGGGTTATGAAAGAGCTGTGTAAATTGTTCAAAGTGACGCAATTGCGTACATCTGTGTATCACCCCCAAACCGATGGGCTGGTTGAAAGATTCAACAAAACCCTAAAACAAATGTTGAAGAAAGTGGTGGATAGAGATGGAAAGGATTGGGACTGTCTACTTCCTTATTTGATGTTTGCTATTAGGGAGGTGCCCCAATCCTCTACTGGATTCTCCCCCTTTGAGTTACTGTATGGGAGACACCCAAGAGGGCTGTTGGATATTGCCAAGGAGACTTGGGAAAGTGAGAGTTCTCCCCACAGGAGTGTGATTGAGCATGTCGCCCTGATGCAAGATCGAATTGCACAGGTAATGCCCATCGTGAAGGAACATTTGGCCCAAGCGCAGTTGGCACAGCAGAGAGTGTACAACCGTGGAGCCAAGACCCGTACCTTTTCCCCGGGGGATAGGATATTGGTACTTGTCCCTACGGTTGAAAGCAAATTCCTTGCCAAATGGCAAGGCCCCTACGAGATAATGGAAAAAGTGAGCGAAGTGAATTACAAGGTCAGACAACCAGGAAGGCGAAAGCCCGAACAGATATATCACGTTAATCTGTTGAAAGCCTGGAGGGATAGAGAGTCCCTAGTCGCAGACACTTGGTCACCAGCTCAAACTGGTTGCGTGATTCCGGAGGTTGGAATAGCAGCCACCTTGTCACAACCCCAACAACAGGAGGTTAAGGAGTTTGTGCTTCGCAACAAGGAGGTGTTCTCTGAGCTGCCGGGACAAACATCTGGGGTAGAGCATGATATTATTACCCCGCCCGGTGAAAGGGTGAAGTTAAAACCCTATCGGATCCCAGAGGCCCGACGGGAGGCAATACGGGAGGAAGTACAGAAAATGCTGAACTTAGGGGTGATAGAGGAGTCCCAAAGTGATTGGTCTAGTCCCATTGTGTTGGTGCCTAAACCGGATGGGAGCTGGCGATTTTGTAACGATTTTCGTCAGTTGAACAAAGTTACAAAATTTGACACCTACCCCATGCCACGTATAGATGAGTTGATCGACCGGCTGGGAACAGCCCGATACATGACGACTCTTGACCTCACAAAAGGGTATTGGCAAATTCCCCTGGCCAAGTCGGCCAAAGAGAAAACCGCATTTGTAACCCCAGACGGGGCGTTCCAATATAAGAGAATGCCGTTCGGGTTACAGAATGCGCCGGCCACATTCCAGCGGAAAATGGACCAGATACTGAGGCCCCATCGGAAGTATGCTGCGGCTTACCTGGATGACGTAATTGTCCATAGCACAGATTGGGCCTCACATCTGCCAAAAGTGCAAGCAGTCCTAGACTCTATCCGGGAAGCGGGGTTTACGGCTAACCCCAAGAAGTGTACCATTGGGCAGGAGGAGGCCAAATATCTTGGGTACACCATTGGCAGGGGAGTGATAAAACCCCAACTCAACAAAGTCGAGGCCATCCAGAGTTGGCCACGTCCCAACAGCAAGAAGCAGGTACGAGCCTTTCTGGGAATCGCGGGTTATTATCGGCGCTTCATTCCCCACTTTGCTTCTAAGGCTGTGCCCCTAACCAACCTGACGAAAGGGAAAGGGTCGGTCATGATTAAATGGACCCCCGAGGCTGAGGCAGCATTCCAATTCTTGAAACAAGCCTTATGTAGCCAGCCAGTGTTGTACTCACCCGACTTCTCTAAAGACTTTGTCGTACAAAGTGATGCGTCAGATGTGGGGTTAGGAGCAGTATTGTCCCAGGTCTGGAACGGGGAAGAGCACCCAGTCATTTACCTCAGCAGGAAGTTGAAGTCCCATGAGGTAAATTACGCCACGGTTGAAAAGGAGTGTTTAGCGGTGAAGTGGGCTCTAGATTCCCTTCGGTACTATCTGCTAGGTAGGCACTTTGACATGGTTACGGATCACGCTCCGTTAAAGTGGATGGCTCAAAACAAGGAGACAAATAGAAGAGTAAATAGGTGGTTCCTGGCCCTACAGGAATTCAACTTCACAGTAAAGCATCGCCCTGGCGTTCAAATGGGGAATGTGGATGCTTTGTCTCGAGTACATGAATGCCTGATTGCTGGTGTTCCAACCCCAAGGTTAAAACAAGAGGGGGGGTATGTGACAGCAGGAAGGTAAAGTCACCTGGTTGCATCCAGGGGGGTAGATATATTTCTCCCAGATTCAGGCTTTATGCCGACTTATACAACTAGGTGGAGAGTTGTATAAGGCTAGTGGGCTCATGGATGACTCATACCTCTAGGGAGAGTGTGGGGCGTCGTGCAGACAGAGATGAGGAGACCAGCTGAACCTTGTCAGCTCATTTATGCCTCTATAAGAACTCCCAGCTTCATTAGATGTTAGCTCATGCCTGGAACCAGACCTGTGTGGACTGTCTAGGGAGAGTGAACCCCTGTGCGGTGAGACAAAGCCTGTGTGGCTATTTGCTTGGACATTTAAAACCAGGGACTTAGGGACTAGGACAGCACTAGGCTGATCCCAGTTGTTAGTTAGGAAACCTGTATGTTTAGTCAGAGGTCAAGTTGACCAGGATTTATTTTATTTATGTTTCTTTTGCTTTGCTGTGTTTTGTCACTGTAAATAGAAAATAAACCGCACCTTTTTGATTTTGAAAACCACAACCTCCGTTTGCTGGGCCTGTTTTTGTCTGGGGAGCCCATCCCGGGGGTCACACACACCCGCTGCCGAGCTAACCCCCTCACAGTATATATATATATATTGTACATGTAGATAAGTCTGCATTTCTACAAAAAGACTAGCTCACTGATTAAAGGTAATTAAACTTTTTTTTTGCATTTCTTCAGCTACTTCCTGGTTTCTGGCCTAGGCAAAATGATGTTGTACATCCCAGGAGTCTTCAGGAGGGGAGTTTTTTTTTTAAATTAAGCACCCCCTCCTGCCTACATGCCTGAGCTCATGGCTGATGGACTCCAGAAAGTAAATGCTACAAAGTTCATCTGCCCATACTCAAGATGGACACGGCCAGAAATGTTAGGTGTTTTTCAAATTAATTACTCATGAAAATAAAGCATAGAGACACAGGTGAATGGGTGAGTTTGCTTTGAATATTAATGTTTTGGTTTGTGGGGCTCAGATTCAGCGTAGTTTTGCTTTAATGACAGATATACAGAGGGATTTGATGTCTTATTGAGGCTGTGGTGTTGATTTACTAAAACAGCAGACTGCAAAATCAGCTTCCAGGTTATTTTGTAAAAGCTTAATTGAACAAGTTGAAGTTAGAAGCTGATTCGCTACCATGCACAACTCCACCAGATTTTGCACTCTCCAGTTTTGGTAATTCAACACCAGTGTCTAGAGATGAATGAGATGAATGAAGTTGTAAGTTATTGGGGTTAATTTACTAAAACTGAAGAGTGCAAAATCTTGTGCAGCTGTGCATGGTAGCCAATCAGCTTCAAACTTTAGGTTGTTCAATTGGTTAGGTTGTTTACACACACACAGATCCACGGTCCTGCCATGATCACGGGCAATCGCGGATGCCCGGCGGACATCGCGGCCCGCCGGGTACACGCACCGGGTCCCAAATGTGATGCCGTGCGCGCACCCCCTAGATGGCCGGGAAGCCCAGGACGTCATATGACATCCACCCAGAATGAGAGATCCCATCTGTGGACGTCATTTGACTATGGGCGGGTAGGGAAGTGGTTAAGCACTTCATAAAATAGGATCATTACTAGTAAAAAAATGCATGTCAATTAACCAATAGCACCCAATTAGAACTCATATTTCCATGGTATATGGTAAGTAAAAATAAATGTAATTGTCTTCTGTAAATTACTGCACTTTACCTTTGCATTTCTTTATTGAATAGTCCTGCAAGTATTCCTTCGCTCTGGTTCACACTGGTGCGTTTTGACATGCGACTTGGCATGTCAAATCGCATGTCAAAACGGCGGCATTTGCCAGCAATTGACGGCAATGGCACCGTCCTAATCGTGCGACGCCGCATCTGCGGCGCTGCACCGATTTCAAAAAGTAGTTTCTGTACTACTTTTTGTGATTTCGGCCCACGATTTACATTGACATTTGTGCAGAAACCTGCACAGATGTCTCTGTAATCGCGGCCGAAATCGGGACTGACCAGCGGGAGTGAAATCGTGCAAGTTCAGTTGAACTCGCATGGCTTCACTCTTGCAGCCCAGTGTGAACCTGGGCTTAACCTCCCTGGCGGTATTCCCGAGTCTGGCTCGGGGTGAAATTTCAGCACCAAAAGCGGTAACCCCGAGCCAGGGATTGCATCGCAGTGATCCAGGCAGAGTTACTTACCTTGTCCCCTGGATCCTGCGATGCCTCCCCGCTGTGTGATCGAGCTGTCTCCTCGCTCGATTCACACAGTGCCCGAGTGCCGCCGAGCTCCGTTCCCTGCGACGCTACGACGCACGGGGACGGAGATCGGCGCCAAATTCAAAAAAGTTAAAACACAGTACACAAACAGTACACTGTAATCTTACAGATTACAGTACTGTATAAAATATTTACACCCCCATTTGTCCCTAGTGGTCTGTCCAGTGTCCTGCATGCACTTTTATATAATAAAAACTGTTCTTTCTGCCTGGAATTTGGAGATTGTCCATAGCAACCAAAAAGTGTCCCTTTACGTCAAAAGTGGTTTTAGACCAGCTAAAAAACAGCGATAATAAATTAGAATCACTTGCAGAATTGAGCGATAGCGATTTGTGGGGAAATTCGTCACCAAACACTGAAAAACACTTTTATTATTATTATATTATTATTTGTTATAATTATTTTATAGTTATTTATTATATTATAATTTATGATTTTGTGTTTCAAACTTTATCATACCCGGGATGTCTACTAGATTCTTGTTTGGAGGGATTTAAGTGAGTTATTTCTAAGAATTACAGGCCTACAATATAAAACGCCAAATTTCCATGCAGAATAATGGTACCGCTTTCAGCACCTAAAATCTGACATAATCATACCGCCAGGGAGGTTAAGAAGATTTGTCACTTCAATTAAGACATGCAACAATATCCCACCAATCTATATCACGTGACTGGTTGTAAAGCAGAGATGGATTTAGGAAGAATGGAGTGTTAGTTGAGGTATTACCCTGGCCTTGATGCCCCATCCTTTGAACTGCCACTGACAAAACTGCATTAGGCAAAGATAGGTTTCCTATTCTGCACGGTACTAGCATGGTCCTGAATCTCATAAAACATCAATTGTCTACAAGTGCATCTTCCCTTGCAAAGTTGCAAGCTGGTGCACAAGTTATACCAGAGTTTACTACAGGACCCTTTTGGACATTCATTGGACCCTAGGCTCCTGTTCTGGTTGTCTTTTGGATGATCTGGCTGTGGTGTAAAGAATAGAACAGGGGCGTGGCTTGGCGCGCAGCGAACATGGTCGCACAGTAGGAGAGCTCCGGCACACACGCAGCCTGCATTTGCTATTCCGCCCGACCCAACGACCTCAGATGCCGGGCAAGCGGCTATACAACACCCCGAACTCACGCTCGAGGCGAGGATCCACCTCGAGGAACATCCCGGACCTGTTTAAAGCTCAAACAGGGACCCGCAGCCACAACGTGGGGATACCTAAAATGGCGCCGGACCAACTCAAGGAGGAGTACAGCGAGGATTCCCAGTCTGCTCCTGAAGACACAGGTAGGGGCTCAGCACTCCCCGATCAGCCCGTCACGCTCGCAGCAATGTCCGTGATCGCGGCTGACATTAAGTCCACGTTCTCCGCCGCCATTACGGACCTGAAATCAAACCTGTTGTCCCTGAATGAGAAAATGGCGGCAGCAGAGTCTGCAGGGAAGCACAGGGACAAGGCGATTTGCCGGCTAGAGAAGATTACTATATCCCACAATCACCACTTTATTGAAATAAACAGACATTTGGAGGACTTGGATAATAGGGGGAGGAGAAATAATGTCCGTGTGAGAGGGATCCCAGAGTCGGTGGAACCCCCCCAAATTGTCCCTGCTCTACAGAGAGTATTCAATAGCGTGCTTGAACGGCAGGAAGAAACAGAGATTGAATTCATAAGAGCTCACAGAGCACTTAGACCTAAGGGCCCGGACTCTGCGCCGCCCCGTGACATTGTTTGCTGCCTTCAGAGTTTCACTCTGAAGGAGGAGATTATGCGCAAGGCCAGGAGATCTGAACAGATTGTGTTTAATGGGGCCCACATCTTATTGTTTCAGGATCTCTCGCAGATTACCCTGCGAAACAGAAGAGCTTTGCGCCCTCTGCTGGTGAAATTACGGGAGTGCGATTTGAAATACACCTGGAAGTTCCCATTCGCCTTAACAGTCTATTTCAATGGAATCCAGCACATTTTGCGAGAACCTGATGAGTTACCTGTCTTCTGTGCAGCTTTGGGATTGGATCCAATCTCCTTGCCCGATTGGTATGCAGAATTCCAGGATCCACCCCGTGACAGATCACCCTCAAGATCTCCTCACTCTACTCCAGACAAGAGGCTCTTTAAGAAGCAGAAGCCGTATCGCCCCGGGGGCTCCTTGGCTGGAACACCTAGATCGTCAAGGGATGTTCGCAGAGAACAAGTGGAAGCATAAATCAGGACCTTCGAATCCCTCTATGCTCCGTTTGATGTTCATTTTTCCTAGTTCACCCATTTCTGAGACAGATTCCAGTTATGCTCTCGCCCGGGCTTGAATGTTGGATTGACTAGACTCAGCTAACTTGGGAGCAGACAACTTCATGTGACTTGTAGTGGTACCAGGGGGTCTCGTACCCCCCTCCACCATCTCCCCCTCCTCCTCCCCCCCTTCCCCCCCTCTCCCCTCCTACCCATCCTCCCTTTCCTTCTCTTCCCCCCACCCTTTCCCTCCCCTCCTTGCCCCTCCCCCCACCTCCCCCCTCCCCTCATTCCCCCCCTCATTCCTATCCCCCCCTTTTTTCCGCCTCCCCACCCCCCTTCCGGGACATTGTCTCTGGAGCTGTCCCCTCATCCTTCCCCAGGTTGCCGACTATAATGTGGGCTCTTATTTGTCGATTCTCACACCCGGATGCAACTGACGTTGAACTCTTTTTCGATATTAAGCTTCAGTGATACTACCTGGGGTTACTGGGGGGATTGGGGTCGGGTGGGGGCCTACTTCTCTCTATGTTTAGATGAAGAGGGGGCGACCCTGGGCTGCCACTGATCAACTCTCCTGAAATGTTTACTGCCCACTGATTCAGTTGTGCACTCTCTTTCTGGGTTGAGTGGATATGCTGTGTTCTGAGCTCAGGTTCGGACCAGCATATTTCAGTTTATTGTTTTCCATGCAGGCTGTGTGTGTGTGTCATGTTGCACTGCATTTATTTGTTTTTCTATACCTTGCTGTGTGTTACGGTTACATTTTTTCTTTTTCTGGATTGGGGTGGTCGACGGTTGTTGCCCAGTCCGGTCCAGGCCCTTGTGGTTGGGCGCCTCCCGCTTCCCCCACCAAGTGTGTCCGGGGCTGCCAGTTCAGACCTGGACGCGCTAATTTACTCCTTATTCAGGACAGTGTGTTCTGCCTGATCGGGGAATTCTCTGATTCTCTCTGTCATCTCCCATTTCTCTTATCTCCCTCTTTCCTCTTCTTCCTAAACCCCTTTTTTTTTTTTTTTTTAGAATATATTTGGCCTTTGGTTTACTCTGGGGTACTGCTGTTGACTATACTGTGACAGTTTTGTCTTGTAGGCGTACTCCGGCTCATCTCGCTCTGATCCTTCAACATGGCCTACTCCGACCTCGGCCGAGGTCCGCTCGTGATTTCTACAATGTTAAAGGTATGAATATTCCCGAGAGACGCTCCACGCTATTACGGGAGCTCACGAAATGTAGACCACACTTTGTGTTTTTGCAGGAAACCCACTTTAGAACGCATCATGTCCCCAGTCTGACAAACGCCTTTTTTACAGAAGCATATCATGCCACCAATGACGACTCCAAGACAAAGGGTGTTACCACCCTGATAAGCAAAAACGCCCCTTTTACCCTGCAGGAGAAGCTAATAGATCCCAAGGGTAGATTTGTTTTTTTGAAGGGCCTATACAACAACACGCCTCTGACACTGGCCAATGTTTATTTCCCGAATAGGTCCCATGTGACCTTCTGTCATCATATAGTGCGAGAGCTCCTGGGATTTACTTTGGGTTGTTTGATTCTGGGGGGCGACTTTAATGTCCCTCTCAATCCGTCCGTTGACACCTCTAATGGGAAAACATGCATTACTTACAGGATCCTTAAGAGGATCAAGACCCTACTCCAAAGCTTACAACTTATTGACACGTGGCGGTTTGATCATCCTGAAGATAAAGACTTCACGTTCTTCTCACCTCCACACAACAGACACTCCCGCATTGACTACCTCTTCATATCCCAACGGGATTTAACCCGAGTCTCAGAGACACATATAGGCTTCAAGTCTTTCTCTGACCATGCGCCAATCTCATTAACCTTGAATGGACTTACCCCCCCCTCACGCTCCCAGTCGTGGCGTCTGAATGCGTCCTTACTAACAGACCCTGACTTACTAGTGACCTTGACCTCCTCAATCAAGGACTTCTTCTTGCGGAACTCCACCCCAGGTATAGATCCACTAGTGGTTTGGGAGGCTCACAAATGTACCCTGAGGGGGGAACTTATCAGAATGGGAGCAATCCGGAAAAGAGATAGGGAGGGACAAATAGTCACCATAACGAGTAAAATCAAACAACTAGAAAACCTCCATAAACAGTCTCTTAGCACGAACACGGCGACTGAGCTTCTAGATCTCAGGAAAGACCTCCAACAGCTCTTTGATACTAGATCAAGGCGTCTTTTATTTTTCAAAAAGAAAATCTATTATGAGTCTGGGAACAAACCTGGTAAGCTCCTCGCGAGGGCACTGAGAGAACAGAATGCTAGAAACCTAATTTCGGGTATCAGGAGACATGA
Source organism: Rana muscosa (assembly GCA_029206835.1). NCBI lineage: Eukaryota > Metazoa > Chordata > Amphibia > Anura > Ranidae > Rana > Rana muscosa. The sequence continues at coordinate 35,091,427 of CM055123.1, read as the reverse complement.
TGGTAAGCTGGATGTGGCCACGGAAGAGATAGCACAACATTTTCATGATTTTTACACAAAGTTGTATAACCTACCACCTCAACACAAAGGAGGGTCTCCGGGGGGTGATAGGGCTCAGATGGTGGAGGAATATTTAACTAAAAGTGGAATGCCTGCTCTTTCTGACTCGGACATTGCACTTTTGGAGGAGCCACTCTCGTCTTCAGAGGTTGAACTCGCCATTAAGCAGCTGAAACCGGGTAAAAGTCCTGGCCCTGATGGCTACACCTCTATCTATTATAAGACTTTTTCTCAGCTTATAGTAACACCACTTACAGCTGCGTTGAACTCATTATCCGCTCCCAGACGGGTTACCCCAGACTTTCTTTCGGCTTATATCACAGTGATCCACAAACCGGGTAAAGACCCAGCGGAGTGCTCCAGCTACCGCCCGATTTCATTACTAAACCTAGACGTCAAATTGTACGCAAAGATTCTGGCCTCCAGATTAAGTCCCATGTTGTCGAATCTTATCGATCCAGATCAGGTGGGTTTCATGCCTGGCCGAGAGGCTAAAGACAACGTGATCAAGGCAATGCTGTTGTCTAATGCGGCTTACGCTGGGAAGATAGAGGGCCTTCTCCTGTCCACGGATGCGGAGAAGGCCTTCGACCGCGTGGCCTGGGACTTTATGCTAGCCACTTGCACGAAGATAGGACTGGGGCCACATATGCTAGCCAGGATCTCTGCTCTATATCAGTCCCCTACGGCTCGATTAAAAATCAATGGTACCTTTTCAGATAAAGTTCTGATAACTAATGGCACAAGACAGGGATGTCCACTGTCCCCTCTATTGTTCATTTTATCCCTTGAGCCCTTTCTCAGAATGGTTAGAGCTAATACAGACATCCAGGGCTTCAGAGTGTCGACTAAAGAATACAAAGTGGCCGCCTATGCGGATGATTTGCTTTTCTTTTTATCTAACCCTATAATCTCCTTGCCAAATTTGATGCAGGAGTTTGCCAATTATAGCTACGTTTCAAATCTTAAGATAAACTACTCTAAGTCGGAAGCCCTGAATGTCTCACTTCCTGAGCGATTGCTGAAACGGGTAGTGGCTGCCTCCCCCTTCAGATGGGAACCGAAGGCCCTGAAATATCTGGGAATTTGGCTCACGCCTAGATTAGGAGACATGTTTGGTTGTAATTTCCCGGAGTTCCTTAAGAAAATCAGAGAAGACTTACTTAGATGGCAGTCGGGTTACTTCTCTTGGTTTGGTCGTGCGGCCATAATCAAGATGACTATCCTCCCCAGACTGCTCTACCTCTTGCATGCCATCCCACTTCAGATACCTGCTTCCTTTTTCACTACACTCAGGAGCGTTATCCTAAGATTTCTATGGAATTCGCAAAAGCCCAGGATTGGGTTCGCATACCTGATGAAGCCTAAAGTTCAGGGTGGAATGGGAATACCAGACTTTAGGTCCTACTACCAGGCCACTCACTTGACTAGAGTCGTAGATTGGCATTGTCATGGGGCAGCTAAAGATTGGGTCTCTCTAGAGGAAGCATTATCCCCCGTTCCCCTTAAATTTGCCCCATGGATCCCTTGGAATAATTTACCGAGCAGTGTCAAACATCACCCCCTTACGGGTAGCACGTTAAGACTTTTCTACAATCTGACCAAACACCTTTCCTTTTCCTCACAACCTAGTCCCCTGACGCCACTGAAAGATAACCCCGACTTCGTCCCAGGTCTAAACAACCCGCATTTCCAATCCAAGACTCGTCCTCAACCTTTGCTGGTAGGCGACTGCATTACGGGGGGAACTGTGAAAGACTGGACGGTACTTAAAACTGATACACAACTCCCACACATGACCCATTGGGAGTATCTCCAACTACGTAGCTACCTGGGGAATAAGTCTGTCAGGAGCAAATTACATAGACCTTTAGAGACCTTTGAGTCGATTTGTCAGCTGGGTGACACAAGTGTGAGAACTACGTCATTGAATTACTCGTGGCTTCAAAATTTGAAATACAGGTCCGTTGATAAACTCAGAGCGAGATGGGCGGAGGAGCTTCAGATGGGGATTTCCCCTAAACAATGGAGGTATGCATGCATTATGACCCATAAGTGCTCTATAAGTACTAAGACGCAGGAAACAGCATTTAAACTGTTGACACACTGGTACAATACCCCAGCCAAGATACATAGATGGAACCCACAGATACCAGCCACCTGCTGGAGATGCCATCAAGACGTGGGTACGCTGCTCCACATTTGGTGGCAATGCCCACGAATTGCTCCGTTCTGGGAGGGGGTCAGACTTCTGGTCTCGCAGATCACCGAAACCAAGATCGTGTTGAATGCGGCCTCCTGCCTGCTCCACATCGCGAATGTCTCTTTGGGGAGGTACAAAAACTCCTTAACGAGACATTTGCTAAATGCGGCCAAGTCTTTGATCCCGCTCTACTGGAGATCACAGAGGGTTCCTTCCACTGCTGAGTGGCTGAAAAGGGTCTCGGTGGTTTGCGAGATGGAGGAGACCTTGACCCAAGCCACCGACGTGGTGGATAAATTTTGCACTATCTGGCAACCATGGTTGATATTCAGGTACTCGACTGCGTACTCAGATATTATGTCTGCCTCATCTCCCGGGGTTCCCGGCGAGGGGGCAGAGTAGGTGATGCATGGGTGTCTCCCGCTCCTACATCCCCCCCACTGGTTTGCGGCGGTATCTCTGAGGCCAGGGGTCTTCCTTTCTCTCTACCTTTTCTCGGGCCAGGGCTCTGGCCATATCCCCCCCTCCCCCTCCCCACCTTTTAGCTCTTTACTCTCTGTTCTGTCTTTGTTTTCCATTTTAGTTTTTTCTTTCCCTTTCTTCTTATATGCTGTGAACGCGATTGCCCCTCATAATTGATATTCGAAGATCACATCCTAGATTCATCATAAGTCCTATTGTTACCTCATTTCGACGGTCATCCTTGTTGATCCAGCTGAACTTGTGACCATGTCTCTCTTTTTATCTTGTTTTTCTCTCCAATATATCCGATGCTCACGTCCTCTGGTCACCTTGAGTTAGAATATTGTGGTCTCAGTTACTCTGTTGCATTCTGACTTGCCTAATTTGTGGATAAGTGTACCTATTGTGCAGTTGCATCTGCGAATGTTTTGTTCCGTTTTTTTTTTATTTTATTTTCTTTTTGCTTACCCATCTCTATCTTGTCTTCAATAAACTTTTAATAAATGTGAAAAAAAAAAAAAAAGAATAGAACAAGCTGAAGAAAAAGAAATGTGTGTATCTATAATGTTATCTTTCTATATATACTGTAAAGAAGTATATTTTTAATAAGGTTTTAACACATTTGTTGCCTATTTTAGCATATATGATCTTGCAGACAACTGATTTTTCTCCCTGTCTGGTTTAAAAGATTTGCAATTGACAGATTTACACTTCAGCAGCTCTCCCTGCTTCAGAAACAAACAAAAAAATTGTTAGCAAATCATATTTAGAGATACAGTAGCCTTATCTCTGTCATTATAAACTACTGATAAACATACTCAACTGGAGTTTTAAATCATCAAAATTTGAAAATAACCAACAATTCACAGTAGCTATCAATGCTTATGCTCTTTAACCTCCATACGTTTCATTAAATACAATTATTGTACCTTTAGCTTTCAAATCATAAAACGTGTGATGGGAGCTGGACTCCAAATGAACTTGTGTAACAGTGACCTCTCTGTGATACTGATTTGTTTCTCCTTCATCACCAGACTAAAATAAACCTCTTCTGGATTTGGGTTGTAGTATGGATCTAAAGAGCAATGTTGTTAAATGATGTGAGATGAGCGACCTGGCTATTGCCTCAGGGACAATTTATTGAAATAGCTATGAAAACAACAATAGAGCTTCAGTAGCATCAGATTGTCCGGATAATGTGCATTAAAGCTATCTCATGTTGTTGTCAACTTCCACTTTGCTCATATAGCTTTTATCAAGTAATGTGTGAAACAAAGTGTTACCCTGCAAAACGAAGGGCTTAGCTATCATTTTATTGGGAGACTGTTAAGTGATAACGGTCTACATCAAAAGATGGCTGTGGTTTGAGAATCAGAAAGGCATACCAGATGAGTGCAAACAATGTTGTAATTTTTACTTTTACTTACTAATGTTTATATGTTATAAAGGGGACCTAAAAATGTCAAAAATTATTATAAATGGGTATACATGTAAATTGGAGCCTTATAGTGTAACCTGGTAGAAGTAATTCTGATGCAGAAAATGGACCATTTATGGAGTGAGAACAATTAAAACTATTCCTTGCCTATAGAAGCCTCATTAAGGCAAATTTGAATATTTCATGTGATTCTCATGTGGAGTGCCATGCTTTTATAGAGACAAGATCAGGCAAACAGATGAACAACATATAGGCCCCACTCAAACTTCCAAATAGGGCAATTTGCAATTAGATGCAGGAGACCAAGCAGGGGCAGTTTAACTGTGGTTGGGAAGCTCCCACAGTTTTTTGCGGCTGCTTGCATGCAATCGCAATGACCCCATCTAAACATAATACATTTTCAGTGTGAATGATACCACTGAAAATCCATTACAGGCATTTATTTGCTTTTAGTAATGTCCTCTAAACACATATACATGTAAATGAGGCCTTCATTTCAGATACAGTTGAACCTCGGGTTACGAGCATAATCCGTTCCAGGAGTATGCTCATAATCCAAAGTACTCGCATATCAAAGCGAGTTTTCCCATTGAAGTCAATGGAAACAAAAATAATTTGTTCCGCATTGACTTCAATGGGATGCAATACCGAATGCGGCCAGAGGTGGGGGGCACTGGAGAGCCTCGAAAACGGTCAAAAAGGCCCGAGGACACTTTGGCTGACCTCGGCAAACATTGGAAAGGCACGGAAACTGAGTATTTCCATGTATTTCCGTGTCTTTCCGAGCATTGCCGAACAGCGGCGATCGTCGCTGTTCGGCTCTGCTCGACTTCTGCGCCCCCATACCTCAGGCCAAATGCGGTACTGCAGGCCTTTTTAGGCTCTGCTCGGCTCCTGCGCCCCCGTACCTCAGGCCAAATGCGGTACTGCAGGCCTATTTAACTTGAATTCTGCTCGTCTTGCGAGTCAACACTCGCAAACCGAGTCAGATTTTTTTTTTTAATTGCTCGCAAATCAAATTGCTCTCAAACCAAGTTACTCTTAAACTGAGGTTCCACTGAACTTTAAAATATATTACTAGTTAGGCCTCGTTCACACTGTGTAAGAGACAGTGGGGGTTATTTACGATAAGGCAAATCCACTTTGCACTACAAGTGCCAACTACAAGTACAAAGTGCACTTGAAATTGCACTGAAAGTGCACTTGGAAGTGCAGTCACTGTAAATCTGAGGGGTAGATCTGAAATGAGGGGAAGATCTGCTGATTTTATTATCCAATCATGTGCAAGCTAAAATGCTGTTTTTTTTATTTTCCTTGCATGTCCCCCTCGGATCTACAGCGACTGCACTTCCAAGTGCACTTTGCACTTGTAGTTTGCACTTGTAGTGCAAAGTGGTTTTGCCTTTCATAAATAACCCTCTGTAGCAAGACAGGAGAGGCAAGAGCAGGGGAACTAGCCATCCACTTTTCTGCTGTATGCCAGTATTGCATATTAGTGGACCTTTGCAATTTTGAAGCTTCAAAAAGACATTGAAAAACATGAAACAATTTGTATGAATGAATGTCACACTTTAAGAATCAAAAAACATAAAACCCTTAAATTTGCATAGATTTAGTTACCTAATTTTGGGCACCCAAGCTATAATGTCTACTTTGGATATTTTGTAAGAAAAAACAGATGTGTGTGATATTTCTATTGAACAGACTGTAATCAGATTTTTAGTAGAGAATACATTGCTATAAACTACTGCTGTATTTTTCCATATTCTTTCCAAAGTGCAAAAAAGATGCTTGTTGTCAGCTATAATAGCAGTGGGCATTCTATGGCTACTGAAAGAAACAATCAACGTTTTTCCCCAATGCAAAATAATTTTTATTTGGGTGGTTCGTGTTGAATTTTGATACATCACAATACCATTTTTAAAACTCTTTTGCATTTATTTCATGATTGGAGATGAGCGATTGGAGATGCCCCCAATGTTTAGGCATTCCATTCAGCCTGATCCAATTTTTATCAATTGTATTTGATAATCTATAGTAACAAAGGTTTTAAGGATGCTACACAACAACACCCAAAATATGCTTATTATTTTATTATATTCAGGGAATTTTTTGAGTTTTAAATGGTTAAAAAAATAAATAAAATATTGGCAGTATTTATAATATGAACATTTCCACCCTCTATTTACTTTTTTGAAATAATAGTGGAGTGGGCACCTAACTAATTAATCCACACAGTTATTACTATTTTAGTCAATGATGTTTTTTCAGCATCTATTCATTGCTGTACTGAGTGAGGTTGCTGACTCATTTCAGCAGCACCAAGACTTGATGCCACCTCTTTATGAGTAATTACCAGCCTGTCAGACCATGTTCACATAATCCTAGATGGGAGCCCAAGGTCATTGAGTAGTCAGCTTCATTTTTTAACAAATGATATTGATGTCATTTTGTAACCTCAATTTATCAGCTCTCAAAGAGGTCACTTCAATAGGCCACCCACAGAACAAGTACTGCTGGAATACAGTTTAAACGCTATTCCTGCAAGTGTTATATTACGTTTTTGAATATGTTGTGTTAGGATAATTCCAATGTGTTGTTTTAAAATGACATTATGAAATTGTATCTTTATGTCTTCCACAAATATCAGTGATCTGTTTTATAATGCAATAGAAAATATCAGCTTTCATACTCTTAAATATACTTTATCTGATGATAATGAATATAACAATACTTTTACATTTTGTAGAAACTGAACAGTCTGAAAATAAAATGAATAATGCAAGACTTCTTCATTTTGACTACACTGATAAATGTTCAGTTCAAATGTATTATTTAAGAAGCATTTTAGCCTTACTGGATCATGTTCTAATTTCCCTATTTTATTTTTAAAATGGTGAAAACTTTGTATACTTTTATCACCCAAATCTTTCTGATTTCATCATTACTGGCCCTGGAGGTCATTGTTCAGACAATGGTACACATTTATAAACCACGGTGCCAGGCAGAAATAGGGCAGACTGCAATTTTACTGAAAAATTTGTCTTCACCTGTTCCTGTCTGACAGGCATAAAATATTACACTGGTTGTACAGCTTTGTAGAATTTTCTTCTTTAAGAATTTACCATATCTGTCTTGTAGTAAAGAGAAAGACATTACATTATTTTTCTTTAATAATAAAGGTACACTTTAGTCAGATAATATATTTTAGCTTTTCAAATGATTCCGACAACCTTTAGAATGTCTGAAATGTTTAGGCTTGCGCTATTCTGCATCTGTTTTCCTTGCTTGCTGTATACTTTATGGTTATCGGTGTTCTTACTATCTAAATGTTTTTTTTTTTTTTAAAAGTCTGAAAAATGCAAGTTGTGTATTAAAGCGGAGTTCCAACTTAAAAAATAAATAACTAAAAGTCAGCAGCTACAAATACTTCAGCTGCTGACTTTTAATAATCGGACACATACCTGTCCCAGGGTCCAGCGATGCGGGCGTACGAAGCCCCGCTCCTCTACCCCTTACTCTCCATTGCGCCAGCATCACTACTGTGGGTGCTCGGCTGTGGCTTCCCAGCCGGGCACACACTGCGCATGCGCGAGCCGCGCTGCGCACTGTGACTGGCCGGGCAATCATCTGGGACCTGTGACGTGTCCCAGATGATTGCCGAGAGGGAGAAGGGAGAGGTGAACGTCCTTCCGCCGCCGCGGAGCCCCGGTAGGAAGTGGGAGCTGAAACCCTCTAAAAAGAGTGTTTCCGCCCCCAAAAAAATGACATGCCAAATGTGGTCACCTTCCCTTAAAGCGTAAGTTCCATTTTTGGGTGGAACTCCGCTTTAACTGGTTTAAGCACTGATGGTTTTTCCAATGTTAGCACTGTTACAGTGTGTCTACCATATCACTTATGCCACGTACACACGATCGGTTTTTCTGATGAAAAAAGACAGATGGACTTTTTTAATCTGACAAACCGATCGTGTGTGGGTCCCATCGGTCTTTTTTCCATCAGTATAAAAAAATAGAACCTGTTTTAAATTTTACAGATGGAAAAAAAAACTATAGCAAATTACGATCGTCTGTGTGGAACTCCATCGGAGAAAAAACCCATGCATGCTCAGAATCAAGTCGACGCATGCTCAGAAGCATTGAACTTAATTTTTCTCGGCTTGTCGGAGTGTTTTACGTCACTGCGTTTTGGACGGTTGGAATTTTGACTGATGGCGTGTAGGCAAGACTGATGAAAGTCAGCTTCATCGGATTTCCAATGGAAAAATCCATCGGATTTTATTCCATCGGATATCCGATCGTATGTACAGGGCATAACAGTTCATCTATTCTTTCTTTATAGCAAAGAGTTGATATTAAAAGGAAGACATTTAAAAAGATGTAAAATGCTTACAAATAAAGATTAACTAATCTCAAACTAAATAGTGGACAAATGCATAAAAGTTTGAACTCTAGATTATAGACTCTGAAATTCTGTAAATTAATAAAATAAAAACATGGTAACAATCCTGTTTCTTGTTACCTGTTTGTTCCCATGGTTTTCCACTCATCAGTGAGCAGATGATTACTGTGACAGGAGTCACTTTGGGCACAGGGTGAGCAAGAAAATAATGGACATTAAGAATATGTCTTGGATTGCTTTAAAATGGGACAGTGATATTTTTCCACAATATTCCCCAGGATATCTGTAAAGAACTGTTTACTGTTTGATTAAGAACTCAACAGGTTAACTGAAAAGTGACTCCTTCATGATGTTGGGACACATACTTTTAGATGCTAATGTCACCACATCCAGCCCCCACCTGTGTCTGCTAAGATGTCAGATGTGTATTGGGAGACAGTGAGGCTAGCCTAAAGGTCATGTGTCTGAGTCATCAGCTGTAGTTAATTACCTCATGTAAATTAGGTCTGGTCAAAGGTGTATTGTCTGAGAAGAATGTAAGAACCTCCTCTCTGTGTGTATAAAACTTGAAGTTTGTCATTAAAGATTGTCAGTCCAGTTGGAAACTTCATACAGAGTGTTTGTCTCGTATGTTTGGAAGGATTAATCCTATGGGAAGCGGTCGCCTGACTGTGGAGGATCGGCAGTGGATGTGTGTCCAGAGAGGGAATATCCTAAACGGCGTTAACCCCTTTCATACTTGGGGTGCCGTTACAATTACTAACCAAGAGAAATATTTATACGCAGACTAGGAGAACCTGGATTTGGAAAGTAGAACTATGTAACTTCTTACACTCTATTCATTTAATACAAGCATCCTGACACCCATCAAAAAATCTGAGTAATGTTTCACCACTAAAGGCCCATACTAGCACAACTTATCAACAATGTATACCATTTTAAAATAAGAAATAGGTGTGCTATCCCTTTAAGGGTCAGATTATTAATGTAAACATCATCACATAAAGTTAGTTCAAGCAATAATATATGTGCAGTAAAGTGAAAACATGACACAAATGAAGATAAACTAATATAAGGTGCAACAAAATGCCCATAGAAGTGCTGTACTTCATTATATTCCCAAGTATAACGTTCAAAATGGATGTCTAAAAAAGTGCTGTGCTCCAATGAATTCCAAATCAGTTCCAGAGTGCCAACTCTTTATTCCCCACAACACAAAGTGCACACTCTCCTTACCAGAGAAACTAGTGAGGTCAACAATGCTTTTGTAATGCGGGATCCAAGGGTCCCTCAGCTTGCTATATCAGTGCCACTTACAGGACCCACAGAAACCAACCAGCTCAGTCTCATTAGTGACATGTCACTATGAACAGAGTAAGACACAAAGTAGGGCACATAGTGTGACCCCATAAAAAAACTGGAAACACTTCCCAGTCCCCTAACTGGAAACAGTAACTGATACCGTTTTAATACTCTCATCCATGATGAAATAATGTTTTTTTCTTTTAACAAAATATTATTTTAGTGTTGACTATCTGAATTCTTATACTGTTTCACCAACAGATAAAGCAGGTGGTGTCCTTTTAGGTTGACAAATTATTTATGAAGCCCAGAGATTTCAATAAATGCACCACCTCTGATAAAGTATAACAGAAAAGTATATAGGCCCCAAGGGGGCAGTAAGCAGAGTTTTAAGGTGCAAAAAAATCAAATAATCAATTACTGTATATACTTGAGTATAAGCTGAGTTTTTCAGACCATTTTTAAGGCTGAAAATAGCCCCCTCAGCTTATACTCGAGTCAGTGTACCTGAAATTCTTGACAGGCTGCGGGAGTCCATTGTTTAAAAGTCACAATCTCCTCCTGGTCACTTCCGTGATAGGCGTTTCCCAGCAGACACTGTGTTCAGTGTTCTGCCAATCACGGACATCCACTTGTCTGAGGATGAAAGGACACCCGTGATTGGCGGAACACTGAACACAGTGTCTGCTGGGAAACTGAGTCCGAGGATGAGAGAACGTCTGTGATAGGCGGAACACTGAACACAGTGTCTGCTGGGAAACGGCTATCACGGAACGGGACCAGGAGGAGACCGCGACTTTTAAACAATGAATGGACGCCCGCAGCCTGTCAAGAATTTCAGGTACACTGACTCGGGCACAGTGAGGTTGCAATGGGCACAGTGAGGTTGCGATGGGCACAGTGAGGTTGCAATGGGCAGTGAGGTTGGGCACAGTGAGGTTGCAATGGGCACAGTGAGGTTGGGCACAGTGAGGTTGTAATGGGCACAGTGAGGTTGCAATGGGCACAGTGAAGCATGCAAATGGGCACAGTGAGGCGTGCATTCTCACCCTAGGCTTATACTCAAGTCAATACGTTTTCCCAGTTTTTTGTGGTAAAATTAGGTACCGCGGCTTATACTCGGGTTGGCTTATACTTGAGTATATATGGTATACAAAAAATTCAAAATTTATTGATACATAAACCGTATAAAACGACTTATACAATTAGGGCTATAGATAGCCCAATGGCCATATTACAAAAGAATGGTTGCCTCTACATGTGTGAAAGGAAAACAGTTGCCATATAGTTACACCTTTTATTTCAAGAAGTTTTGGCAAATCGATCAATCAATATTTAATCTTTCCCCATATACAGACTTCATCCATTACCAGCATACTTCAAGGTGCCTGTACCCTCCAAGCATTTCCTTTATTTCACTTTGCCACCGTTGCTTGACTCAGTGTCTGAGAATGACACCATATACCCAGGGAGAATCAGAGAAATTTGATCTGTCCCAAGGGATTTAACCTTTTTGGGAAATGAGTATTGAGCCTCACCAACAGCAGGCTAAGTGGCCACAGCCTACTGTTGGTTGAGGCTCAATACTCATTTCCCAAAATGGATGAAGTCCGTTTATGTGGAAAGATTAAATATTGATCGATCGATTTGCCAAAACTTCTTGAAATAAAAGGTGTAACTATAGGGCAACTGTTTTCCTTTCACTCTTGTGGCACAGTCATCCCCATTGGACCTCTTGGTAGGTCTTGGGGAGTATCCGGAATCGTGACCATTCAACAGGTGGCAATGTTTTAAAATAAAGATCCTACAAAAGCTCCAGAAGAAGTCACATTTGTGGTGAACATGTAGAGGCAACCATTATTTTGTAATATGACCATTGGGCTATCTATAGCCCTAATTGTATAAGTAGTTTTATACTGTTTATGTATCAATACATTTTGTATTTTTTGTATAATTGATTCTTTGATTTTTTTGCACCTTAAAACTCTGCTGTCCTTTTAGGTTGGTTACTCAGATTCCAGGACTTTTAAAAATATACCATGATTATATTACAAAAAGTTTCTAAAAATATATATTTTTGAACAGAGATTTCTGTTCATGAGCCAGGGGTGGTTGCAATTAATTATAATTATGAAAAAGTAAAGTTAAAATAAAAACATTAATATTATAATGGTAAAAGCATTTATGAAATTATAATAATATACTCTAGATAATCCCAGCTTAACGTTACTCTTATATGCATATATCACAGCAGGTGTTCTGACAAGCAGGTACCTGAAAGCTTATTTTGCTGTGAAAACAAGCAAAAACGAAATAGGGTGACAGTCACACGTGGCTCCTGCGCCATTGGTTTTCAATACAGGCTTTTCAACAGATCAAGACTCACCCTAGCAACTCATAAGGTGTGCAAAAAAAACAAAAGAGATGCAATTTGAAAGCATTTTTATGGATGCAAAGTGCAATTATGTATAATTTATACAAGATATTAAAGTGTTATAAATTGATATTAAATCATTCAACATTAATAGTTTGTCATAACTCCATGTGGGGGAGTGATAGACTGACAGTATTCTAATGATTATACTTTTTTTATATATATAATAACAACTCTAATTCCAGAGTGTTGCATTGCAGTACTTTAATTTAATTAATTAAAATAAATGCTTGTAGTGTGCGGTTTAATGAATATACTCATTAAGTTTATAGAAAAACTCATTTGCCATTTAGAAGAAAACACATGGCCACTCTACGATGTGTTGTACAAATGAAAGCATACAATTAATACCCCTACCAACACAATAGCTTGAAATTGCAATGAGGGAAGAAGTCCCATCCTTATTGTTGCATGTAAAAATCCATCAATCCCCTGCCTAGCATAGCCTGATGAATATTTCAAAACAATACCAAGGTCCTGGGCGTAAAAAATGGATGTTTCTAGCAAGACGCATCTGAGCATTTTAAAAGCGTGTGTTTTCAGCATTCTGTTTGTTTCCTTCTTTTTAATATGAAATTGTTCCCTGAAGTGGGATTCTTATAAATTGAGTAGTGAGCTTTGTCTCAAAGGGACAATTCATTTGCAATCTGCATTACTGTGGGTAAAAGCCTGAATCTTTCTTTTTTTTATATTTGCAGAAATAACACTGGGCAGCAGCCTGAGCTGCACAGCAAGTAGGGTGTTGGTCTTAAGCCCTGAGATCTTTCTTGCAACCATTGTTAAAGAGGTTGTAAACCCCCGTGAGGGTAAAAAAAGACCTGCAACACAAAGGCATAATGAGCTAGTATGCATCACATACTAGCTCATTATGAAATACTTACCTTAGAATGAAGCTCTGCAAAGGCACCCGTACGCCGCTGACACGGGTGACATCTTCCCCGGAGTTTCTTCCGGGTTTGTGGGCTCCGGCGCTGTGATTGGCCGGAGCTGCAGTGACGTCACAGCACAGGCCCTGAAGAAATTGCATGGGCGGCCGATCCTTCAGAGTGCATGCACCGATGACATAATCATGCAGTGTACAGTACATATCTCCTAAACGGTGCAAGTTTAGGAGATATTTACAGTACCTATAGGTAAACCTAATTATAGGCTTACCTATAGGTAAAAACAATCACTTTGAAAAACACCCCCTAGCATTTCTGGCAGTGGCCATCTTGAGTAAGGGCAAATGATTCATGTAGCATTTACTCCCTGGAAACCATCTGCCCTTAGCTCAAACATGCATGCATTAGAGTGTGCTTAGCTGAGAAAACCCCTCTCCCTCTCATACCCTCCTGAAGACTCCTGGGATGTATGACATAATTTGCCTATGCAAGAAACCAGGAACAACTGAAAAAATGTAAAACAAAATGAACGCAAGTAAATATGATATACTTTCCTAACTAATTACTACTGCTAGCAGCAAACAAATACAATACTGATTGGGAGAGTGAAGTTCCACTTTAACACAAGTCATGGACTGACAAAGCTAGTCAGTGCTACAGTTGCGAACCATTGAAATTCCTTCCATGTGAGAAAAGACGTCATACAGAACCATAGCAGATTCTGGAAATGCATTCAGTGAGAGGACAGTCATCCATTATATGGAAATGTATTGGACTTGTTGGAGTGAATAACAAGAATACAAATCATATTTTCTCATGATAACCTGTGGCGCTATTCCATGTTTATACCTTCATTTCTTGTTATCTGCTTGTGATTTCATGTTTAGCCAAGGAATACCCATTTCCTTTTTATTCAGCTGTGACATGAAACAGGTGTCCTTATACTGTGTCATTGACAGTTAAAACTTTATTCTATTGGAAAAACGCTTTCATGCTTATTTGGTATGGCAAAGAGCAGGGTGAATCCATCAAACCAAAGCAATAAGAAGTCATCTTTCGTTGTTCAGAGAGAAAAGGTGTAATCTGATTGGCTGCACATTGCATGTCATCACCCCTCAGTGCCCGGGTTAATTGCAGCATTTAAGAGCTATTGGTCTATATACTAACATAACATAAACTACGTATTTCTAGTGGAGGCATAATAGCACAGTTGCAGTGCAGAAGAAGCTGTAAATATAGGTTTTCAAATTATTGACCCGATATAAATGAAAGTGAGTGCTGCAAAAGAACGATAAAACAATATTTTGCCTATATTCACAATTGCACATTCTGCTCAAGATTACTTACTGTATAAAATAAACTATGTTCAGGTTGCTATTTGTAATATAGATTAAAGTGGTGTTCCGGCCTGTGACGGAAAAAAATAAATTAAAAGCCAGCAGCTACACGTACTGCAGCTGCTGGCTTTTAATAAATGAAGACTTACCTGTCCTGCAGTCCCTCGATGTCGGCACCGCAGCTGATGTTTCCCATCAGCTGTCGGGTGCTTCCATCGCCATTGCGGGTAAGGGAACCCGGCAGTGTAGCCTTTCGGCTTCACGCCGGGAACCCTACTGCGCATGCACGAGGCTCCTCTCTCCTATTAGCCCGGCGGCCAGGGGAGGAGGAGGAGGGAGCCCCGCGGTGACGTCACGGCCGCGGCTGGACTCCAGGAAGTGGGAAAGGATACCTGTCAGGTATCCTGTCCCCCCTCCCCCAAAAGGTGCCAATTGTGGCACTGAAGGGGGGAGGAATCCGATGAGCAGAAGTTCCACTTTTGGGTGGACATCCGCTTTAAAAGAGCCTTGTTTGTTGCTTTTGATTGCAAGCATTTTGGTTTATATAACAGATATTTGTAATGATACTTTGTGCACCTAAGTATTTGGATTTTGAAGTGCTTTCTGTTCTCTCAAATAGACTTTGAAGAGTGAGCCATATCCGAGTAAAAAGAAAACTGTTATGTATGCATTTGGTAGTGCTACTTATTTACTGTATTTATAGTTTTACCTGTTATTCTAAAAGAAGATTAACATATAATTAAAAAAAGCTACCCCGATGCCTCACAATTTCTAATTTGAGAGAAATGTGCAGCCATGGAAGTGATTGAAGTGTACTTGTGGTGATCTTGGACTCGCTAGTAGTCACATTGGGTTTGACCCCACCACCTCCTGTACCTTAGGTACTGTATGTATGGCTGCCCATTATACTATTGTATTAATAGTGAGGTGTAGGATGTTAGATGAGTAGATCCAAACTCAACTTCAAAGGCATCTGTCAGGAAAATTCAGAAATGATGTGAACCAGGACAGTACATCTCAACATTACGAGTTTACATTATGAGTAATATAGTGTCTCTTTTTAGTCAATAATAGAAAATGCTGTTTTAAAGCTCCTCCTTGTGAACTAAATATTATATGTGTGTCGTTATCAGAAGCATGTCAGTCAGATCCTATGAAATAAACCTGCACTGAGATAACATGGAGCAGAGGGTTTCTGAGTTCTGTTTTTTCAATATGCCTGTTGTGTGGTCGTCATTCTGATCCAGTGACAATACTTTTTTAAGCCACTTAGCTATAATAAATAGGCAAATCAGAAGAACATTTTTATTTGACAATAATGGCTTCAAACTTGTTTCTGGTCAGGGTCAGTGGCTCAAAATATATTGACCATCTCTATTATCTTACTATTTTATGCATAAGTATACTTACTTTTTCATATACTGTAACTGTGTAAGCACGCTCTGTGGACATTTTTGACTTTTACAACATATGTGTACTATCAAACATTATACCTTGATTCAAAAATTGCCTACAGATAACGGTATATGAATTAAAACACTAGAAAAATGTGCCCTTTAATTATTTATTCAACCAACACACCAGGGCTAATGCCGCGTACACACGACCATTTTTCTCGTCGCAAAAAATGTAATTTTTTTCTCTTTGACGAGAAAAACGACCGTGTGTGGGCTCTCCTTCATTTTTCCCAACGAGAAAAACGGCAAGAATCACGACGAGAAAAATTAGAACATGCTCTAATTTTTCTCGTCGTCATTCACAGCATTGTTTTCCGCGGCAGTTTTCCCATAGGGAAACACTGCCAGGGAGCCTACACACGGTTGTTTTTCTCGACCAAGAGAAAAAATGTCAGGAAAACCGGCCGTGTATAGGGGACCAAACCGTTCCTCGTTTTTCCCGTCTATTTTCTCGACGGTGTTTTCACTGTCGAGAAAATCGATCGTGTGTACACGGCATTAGAATATGTTGCACTCCTTAGCAGAAATTACTTCTTGTGTTTTGCACAACTGTCCACCAGTCTCTGACATTGAATCAGTAACATTTCTGACTAATGCAAACTTTCTTCAGTTGCAAGATGTTTGTGGATTCCTTGCATGAACTGCTTATTTCAAATACTCCACAACATTTAAAGGGGATTTCAATCAGGGGTTTGACTAGGCCAGTCTATTCCTCTCTATTTTTAGCCATTTTTTGGTAGATTTGATAGTGTCCTTCAGGTCATTATTGTGTTGAAGGATCCTTTTCTGGTTCAACTAAATTTTTTGGACAGATGGCCTCACATTTTTGTCAAGCATGCTATGGATTTGATGTAGAATTAACAGTTGGAGTGAGGACTGCAAGCTATCCAGGGCCTGAGGCAACAAAGCCACCCCAAACCATAAGATTTTCACCACCATGCTTCAAAGTTAACATGAAGTTCTTCCCCAAAGTATGTGTCTTTAATTTGCCCCAAACATGTCTACTGTCACTGTGGTCAAAAATGTCCATATTTGATTAATCAGTCCACAGCATATTGTTCCCAAAGAACTGGTATTTGCCTATAGGTTCAATGGCAAACTGTAGCCCCACTCTAATGTTATAATGTTTGACAGCAAAGTCTTTTTCATGAAACATCTCCTAAGTAGGTTACATTTGTGCAATCTCATTCTGATTGCAGATGCATGCACTTTGACACCAGCTGTTGCAAGAGTTACTCATAGTTACTGCTATGACATTTTTCAGGAGGCCTCTTCTATCACCAAACACTGAACTCTTGAGCAGAATTTGCTGTGCTAGCCAGTCCTGTAAAAAAATTGCAGACTTTTGAGTTCTACTCCATTTTTAGATTATTTTCCTAACAGTGGAATGATTGATTTTAAATAATTATAGATTTTAAATCCTTTGCCAGATTCATAGACATCCACACATTTTGTTTTGAAGGCCTTATGCCTTTTTTGCATGCTAGTCTCATATCGAAGAGTACATGAAGAGTTTACTAAAGTGACGAAAATTCTCGTATGATAGAATAAAAATTCAAAAGAGGTGAGTGTAAAAGAGCGCCCGATGTACAGTAGATGTGACTATAAAAATGGTTTATTGGGAGTACAGATGATAGAAATATGGCTTAATTTCTATTTCTATCATCTGTACTCCCAATAAAGCTTTTTTATATTCACATCTATTGTACATTGGACGCTCCTTTGCACTCACCCCTTTTAAACACCACGGGAGCGACCACTAGGCCACACCCCGAGGTATCAGTCCAGCCACACAACAGGGCATACCATCTATCCACAATAAGCCGGGCATAAACTTTTGGAAGGAAACCTTTCCTATCTGCCCTTGTGACCTCCTAATCTTAACCAGTGACCAGTCAAGTCATCCCAGCATGATCTACATCCTTTAAAAACAAGAATTACAATTTGGAAGTGATGTAATGTGTTGTAGTGTATTTGTATTGTATTTTCGAACGACAACTGTATTGATTAAACGTACAATCTGAAATTGTACGAGGACATTTTTCATGCGTGATCCGCTCTCGAAAGCTGTGTACTAACAATCAGATTATCATACGATCGCTTCTAAAGTGGTATTTTTTGTCCAATTTTCTGATTGTGTGTACGGGTCATTAGAGCGCTCTTTTGAATTTGCATAATTACATAACGCAAGTCAATAAGAAAAAGAACATTAGACCCTGGGTATCTATAAAGCCCTGTACACCCGGGCCGAATGCCAGCTCAATAAAAAAACGTCCGAAATTCAGCTCATGTGTATGTCAGCTGGTCAAACTGAAGCCCGCTGTTTGGCTGGCTTCTGTCGGATGAACCAGCTGGAAAACCATCAGCCGACTAGCTTCTGATCAATGGCTGAGAGCACTGACTGGAGTGTTCTGGCAGGGGGCCATCAACAGCTCAATGGGAAAGATCGCATACTAACATTGGATAGTTACTACAGCGGCTCTGACCGGAGCTGACAGTTTTTTTTTTCATTCAACCTGCTGGGTTGAATGGAAAAAAATGAATAGTGTGTACTGGGCTTAAGATAGGTTATTCCTGCATACTCCCTTAGGAGGTTCCCATCATTTGCACCTAATCTGGAGCAGAAAATCTTACTTGATTTGAAGTAGAGGTAAATGCTGTAGTCTACTTATTTTTTCCATGGGACATATTTGCAATCTTGTTCATTTAGCTTATGAGAATAGATGAACCATGACAAGTTTAGGTGTCATTTATATGTATACCACCCTTATCTGTAGGCTTTGTTTTAATAAAGGTCTAAGATGCGGTCAGCAGAGTGACTAGTGGTTAGCAATTTAATTTCACCTGGCAGCACCAGGCTTGTCAGTTCAAATTCCCTCCCACACTCCAAAGACATGCTGGTAGGTAATTTAGCTCCTGTCTAAATTGACCCTAGTGTATGAAGTGAGTTAGGGACCTTAGTTTGTAAGTTACTTGAGGGCGGGGACTTATGTGAATGTACAATATATATAATATAAAGCACTGCATACATTGTTGGCACTATATATGTACCTGTAATAAATAAATAATATTATTTGTCTGTAAAAAAAAAATGTCATAAGGTGTACTTATTTTTTCACGTGACTCTATATACTGGTCTTACATAGAATATATAGTGTTGTGCCCAGCAAGATATGGCACAAATACACTGCTAAACAAGTTCATTTTATTTTATTTTTATGCTTAGAATTTTTATTTTTAGTTTAAGCACTGGAAGGAGCAGGAACCATGGCATTTAATGGCAAGCCAGAAGCATGAAAGAAGCAAGCAGGCTGAAAACCAGATCCCAGTTAACCTCAGTTTAAACAAGCTGCTTCAGCCACAGTAACACATCAGCATAGAAAAGAATGCACTTCTGATATGGCCAAATTTATGCACATAATGAGCACTGCAAGAGCATCTCAGAGCCCAATTCAAATATAAGTCATTACATAATTGTCTGACTTGTATGCCTTTACTGAAAACTTCTAAAGGTTCTTAAAAATCTATTACCTCTTATTTACTACATAGTGTACCACAGACTTTTGTGTTTGAAATTTTTAGCATTCTATTCATTGCAATGCATAACATTTCTGATATTAGTTTAAATATTTCCAGACTGTAGCAGTCATGCTTAGATTGTTTTTTTAATTAGCCAATGATTGTCCTGAGCTAGTGTACAATCCAAAATATTGTGTGTTTGCGACAGTTTTCTCCTGAAATGGGCAAGCCCTAGAGGGGTCTGCAAAATCCATACATATAAAATACTCAGGGGGCTATCAAGTATGCATGTTTATACAGTATATCTCTTGAAAAAAAATAAAAAATATTTTGAAACCTACATGTGAGACCATTTACAAGTTTCTGCTGCAATCGTAGAACATCAATCCTTTTTCATTGCCTCTATGTGTGACTATTTTCATTAGGTTGAAATTAAGAATTTTAAAATGCTTACCACTTAACCATAATGTGTGCAAAATCTTGACTTATATACAGTAAATGGATAAGTGAGATGAAGTCAGATCAGCCAAATTAACAGTTCTGACATTCTGTGGCTTTGGAAATAGAATGGATTCACAAACCACTGTGTGGCCATTACTCAAAGAAACCTGTACCTGAGAATAAGGAGGCGACCATCGCTGAGCTCTATTTTTGCTAATACTAGTTGCCTGGCTGCTATGTTAATCCAAAGACTTCACTGATGTGGCACAAATATGCAGAATGAGTATTATGACTTTTCCCTGACTCATGCTTTCTTCAGGTCAGGAATTTAGAAGATATTGCTGCTGGAGACAACATGGGGACCAGCATTTTCACAAGGATGCTAACATACTACCTATTTCTCTAGTACAGCTTTCCAGTGGCGGCTGGTGCTCAAATTTTTTTGGGGGGGCGCAAACAAACTGGAAAAAAAAAAAAAACATCAATTGCCGCCACTGTGCCCAAACGCCACTAGTTTCCCCCCATATACAGCCAGTTTGTCCTCACAATACAGCCAGTTTGTCCCCAAAATACAGCCAGTTTGTCCCCAATAATACAGTCAGTTTGTCCCCCCAATAATACAGCCAGTTTGTCTCCCAATAATACAGCCAGTTTGTCCCCCCAATAATACAGCCAGTTTGTCCCCCATAATACAGCCAGTTTGTCCCCCAATTTGTCCCCCAATAATACAGCCAGTTTGTCCCCCCAATAATACAGCCAGATTGTCCCCCCAATAATACAGCCAGTTTGTCCCCCATTATAAAGCCAGTTTCCCCCCATTATACAGCCAGTTTCCCCCCATTATATAGCCAGTTTGTCCCCCATAATACAGCCAGTTTGTCCCCCAATTATATAGCCAGTTTGTCCCCCATATACAGCCAGTTTGTCCCCCATATACAGCCAGTTTGTCCCCCAATTTGTCCCCCAATAATACAGCCAGTTTGTCCCCCCAATAATACAGCCAGTTTGTCCCCCCAATAATACAGCCAGTTTGCCCCCCCTTATATAGCCAATTTCCCCCATTATACAGCCAGTTTCCCTCCATTATATAGCCAGTTTGTCCCCCATAATACAGCCAGTTTGTCCCCCCAATAATACAGCCAGTTTTTCCCCCATTATATAGCCAGTTTCCCCCCATTATACAGCCAGTTTGTCCCCCATAATACAGCCAGTTTGTCCCCCATAATACAGCCAGTTTGTCCCCCATATGCAGCCAGTTTGTCCCCCAATATACAGTCAGTTGCCCCCAATATACAGCCAGTTGCCCCCCAAATTCAGCCACTTTCCCCCCCAATATACAGTCAGTTTGTCCCCCATAATACAGCCAGTTTTTCCTCATAATACAGCCAGTTTGTCCTCATAATACAGCCAGTTTGTCCTCATAATACAGCCAGTTTGTCCCCCCCAGCCCTGCACTTACCTTCCTCGTGTCAGCGCCATCCTTCTTCCGTCCTCCATGTCTTCTCCCGCCCTCGATGTCGCTTCAGCCAATCAGGTTACCGGTAACCAGACCCGGTGAACCTGATTGGCCAGGGAACGCACCCCTGTGCGTCCTCTCATTAGATATTTAGATGCCGATTACAGCCCTCAGGCTGTAGTCGGGAAGCCTATCAGAGCCTGCTGGCTCTGATAGGCACTTCTAAAGGCCAACCAGACACTGTTATTCAGATGGCCGGCGCTCAAGGGGCCGGCCATCTGAATAGTGGGCGGCAGCAATACATAGGTTCATGCAATGCATGAACCTATGTATTGTTGTGAGTGACGGCCGGGCGCAGAAGCGGCGCTTCTGCACCCACTATGGACGCACCGCCACTCTTGTGAAGAAAAGGACATTTAAAAAAAAAAAAAAACTCTTAAAGGGCCCGTTTTTCTTTTGGTGACCACAGGAGGGGGGGCGGCGCCCGGGCGCCCCCTATGGACGGGCCGCCACTGCAGCTTTCATTGAAACTGTCTCTAAAGCCTCGTACACACGGTCGGACTTCCATCTGACTTTTCCGTGGATTTTTGTCCGAACGGAGTTGGTCGGGAACACCCATAGCATACACACGCTCAGACTTTTCTGCAAACTTTCCCCAAACTTTTTGCAACATCACGTGGTTTTTCTGCTCTTTTCTGCTCTTTACCGCCACCCTTCGGTCAACTTCTGCTATTGTTGGTTGATTTTAACATTAGTTGTTTTGTCCATCGGACAAAAGTCCGATGGTTTTCTGTACACACAGTTGGACTTTGCTCCATCGGACTTTTGTTGGGTAAAAGTTTGTCCGTTTGCAGACCCAACTTTTGTCCGATGAAAACAAGAAAAAAGCAAAAAAAGTTT
The DNA here is from genome assembly GCA_029206835.1 of Rana muscosa. Classification (NCBI taxonomy): domain Eukaryota; kingdom Metazoa; phylum Chordata; class Amphibia; order Anura; family Ranidae; genus Rana; species Rana muscosa. The sequence goes on along the minus strand of CM055123.1, from coordinate 35,069,133 downwards.
GTCCGATGGAGCGTACACACGGTCGGATTGTTGGTCCAACTTGCTCAAAATGAAGATTGTTGGCCAAAAGTCCGACCGTGTGTACGGGGCTTTAGGGTTCATTCACAGAGATGCCCCGGGGGTGTTAAAGAAGGCAGTTGAGCTGCAGTTTTACCACCCACTTGCAGTAGATTAATGGCATTATACTGAATCCAGATATACAGTGTATGTATAATTAGGCAACACCAAAACTAAACTTTATCTTAAAGGCAACCTATTTCCAAAGGAACACCACTGCCCCCTTTACAACGATACGCAAAACATACTCACAACTGTTTCCTACCTAATAATAAAAAAGTAAAAATGACAATTGAGCAGACTATGGGAATCTCACTTCTGTTTCACATACCTTACATAAAGCATAGGGCCATATGATGTCTTGCTAGTTTGCTGGCCGTGTTTTGTCTCCAGAACTTCTGAGTTGCAGACCTGGATTTTTTCTTTTTATTCTTAGTTATCTTATTATTTAAAGGCTAAAGTCACTTTTTTTTTCTAAATTTCAGGTCCCCTATGTACCTATGTTCCATTAATGTACCTCTGTTGCAGAAAAATTAAAGCTTTCTTTGTAGAACAGCCCCTGCTGTGTTTATAGAAAACTTAATGACTTCCTGGTATATAGACGTACACGAGAGACCGTAAGACACAGGAAGCAGTTTACCAGCTGACATCATTAGCACACACACCCTGCACCCATCAACAAGGTTTGTATGGCATCCCCAGAATCCCTCCAGGCGTGCATTTACCTGGTTTGTCAATGTAAGCTGCCACAGGTATAAAGGTGACCATACACAATCTGACTGTACAATCTCTGTACAATGTCCTTTAGGGTTACCAAAACTATGGAATAGGTGGACCCAACTAAATATCTATTCACTCTGTATCCAATCAGGAAGGCCCTTGCACTACATCATGGGTGTCCAACCTGAAGCCCCAGAGAGTTCAGCATGTGGCCTGAGCCCATCTGGAGAGATGTTGGGGATGACAAGCAAACATAGCAGCTGTGACAGCCTACGTTGACAAGCCAGGCAAATGCATGTCTGGAAGGGTGCCGGGGGTTGTCGCGCAAACATAGTTAATGGGTGCAGGGTGTGTGTGCTAATGAGGTCAGCTGGTGATCTGCTTCCTGTGTCTTAAGCTAGCCATAAATTAATATTTTTTTTATTCAATTTCCTTTAGATTTACCTTCAACTATGTAGTGCAAGGGCCTGCCTGATCGCATACAAATTTAAAGTGTTTAGGTTTGACCTCATATTATATGGTTTTGGTAAATCTAAAGGAAGATTGTATAATGTACTGTATGGCCAGCCTTACTGGCTTTCATGTCCCAAATCTACATACCAGGAAGTCATGAAGTTTTCTATGAACACAACATGAGCTTAAGTAAGACCCTGTTCTAAAAATCAATGAAATCTTTTATTTGTCTGCAACAGAGGTACATTAATGGTATATTGGTACATAGGGGAGCTGGAATATAGAATAAAAAAAGGTGAACTTAGTTACATAGTTACATAGTAGGCGAGATTGAAAACTGACACAAGCCCCTCAAGTCCAACCTATGTCTTTAACCTCCCTGGCGGTATGATTCTGTCTGATTTTAGGTGCTGAAAGCGGTACAATTATTTTGCATGGAAATTTGGCGTTTTATATTGTAGACCTGCAATTCTTAGGAATAACTCACTTAAATCTGTTCAAACAGGAGTCTAGTAGACATCCCGGGTATGATAAAGTTTGAAACACAAAATCATAAATTATATTATAATAAGTAACTATAAATAATTATAACAAATAATAATATAAAAATAATAAAAATTATTCAATAATGTAATCAAATCAAAAACACTGAAATTTGCTCAGTTGCAGAATTGTCGCTGTCATTACTTTCAGTGTTTGATGACGAATTTCCGCACAAATCGCTATCGCTCAATTCTGCAAGGGATTCTAATTTATTATCGCTGTTTTCTAGCTGGTCTAAAACAACTTTTGACATAAAGAGACACTTTTTGGTTGCTATGGACAATCTCCAAATTCCAGGCAGAAAAAAAAAGTATTTATAATATAAAAGTGCATGCAGGACACTGGACAGACCACTAGGGACAAAGGGGATGTGTAATTTTTTTATACAGTACTGTATCCAGTAAGATTACAGTATACTGTATGTGTGTTGTGTTTTAACTTTTTTGAATTTGGCGCCGATTTCTGTCCCCGTGCGCCACAACGTCGCAGGGAACGGAGCTAGGCGGCACTGTGTGTGAATCGAGCGAGGAGACAGCTCACACACACAGCGGGGAGACATTGCAGGATCCAGGGAACAAGGTAAGTAACTCTCCCTGTATCCTGCGATGCAGCCTGAGTCTGGCTCGGGGTTACCGCTTATGGTACTAAAATCTTACCCCGAGCCAGACTCGGGAATACCGCCAGGGAGGTTAAATTCAAAACATATTTACTAATTTTTCCTACCTAGTAAAAAAGTAAATAAGAATGATAGTGGGGCAGACTCTGGGAGTCTTACTAATGTTTCACATGCCCTATTTAAAGCATATAGCCAAAGGATGTCTTCCATTTAAAAATGCTAGATTCCTGGCTGTGTTGTCTCCAGTACTTCAGAGTTGCTGACCTAGATTTTTTCCTATTAACATCAGAGAAAAGTCAGATTTATCTTATCTCTTTATTTGTTACAGGTCATAGACCTAAAATATTAAAGTCAAAGTATCAGCATAACAGCCAAGCAGTTATTATTTTTTGAAGGTCAGCAGTGCTAGCTCACACCTTTCTCTTACGATTGGTTTCCTCTAACTAAAAAATTGGAAATTGAATGAGTGATATGCTGCCAAAGCCTTTCACAGAGCCTGCTAGCTCTTCTGGAACTTATTTTAACACAAGTTATTAAACTTTGCTAAATATATAATCTTGCAAGAACCAGTTCATTAGGTTGTAACTGTTGAGCAAAAGTCTCTTTTTTCCTCTCTCCTACTCATTTTGGTAACAGTTGCACAGTATGAAAGTACAATATATCATTCCTAATTAAATTCTGTTAGCAAACCAAAGAAAATATTCTGGTCGATTTAAAAAAAATATATATATCATGAAAGCACCATTCATGTTTCAATCTTTCACTCTTTGAATTAACTACAGTTTTAGCTATTATGTAAGAAGTACTTTTGAAGATAGCGGTAAGAATGCAGCTGTAGATAACTGGATAAAGTCCTTGCTGAATGAGGGATTACTGTGTATAGAGGAAAGGAGTGATGGACAGTTGTATATTGCTTTATTAAACAATACAGAGTTTATGGCTACCTTCCTCCTTAAATCTGATGGCTTCTGTCTTTTTTCCCATCCATCCTCTTTTCTCAACTGCTGGCTCTCCTCCTAGCGTTCCTTAGACCTAGCCTCACCTATTGATTGCACTTTCTAAATCCTTCTCTTCAGTTTCCAACAGAACCTCCACCACTTTCCTATGCCCATCGATTGATAGTACCTTCAATAACACTAATTTAATTGCAGCACTTTTACCACAATATTAGTAATTGTGTTGGTGGGGTTTTATAGCTTCTGTTTCTGCTCCTAGAGCCCCCAACTGCCACTGTAGAGCTGCTGTCAGCCTTTGCTTTGGAATGACCTCTATTCTGAATCCTGGCAGCTACCTAGAAGGAATCTGGTTGACATACTTTATATACTCAACTGGCAACTCTTAAAGGAGCACTAAACCTTTTTTTTTTTTTGCTTAAAAATAACAAACATGTTATACTTACCTCCACTGTGCAGCTCGTTTTGCACACAGTGGCCCCGATCCTGGTCTTCTGGGGTCCCTCGGCGGCTGTCTTGGCTCCTCCCTGCAAGGACTCCACACCTTAATGCGAGTGAGCTCGCATGGTGTGGAGTGATTGCGGGCGCACTCCCGTGATACAGCGGCGGCCATAGCCGCCGACTGTATCACTCGGCCCCGCCCCCCGGCATGCCGCGTCATTGGATGTGATTGACAGCAGCGCCAGCCAATGGCTGCGCTGCTTTCAATCTATCCAGTGTAGCCAATCGGCGGCCAGGCAGAAAAACGAAGAGGATGACGGGGACGAGCATGGGACTTTCGAGGGGCCAGGTAAGAAAAACGGGGGCTCGGGGGGGGGGGGGCGGTATTGTCGAATGTTTTTTCACCTTAATGCATAGGATGCATTAAGGTGAAAAAACATGTAACTTTACTACTCCTTTAAGCCCTGTACACACGATCGGTTTTATCGATGAAAACAGTCCGATGGACTTTTTTCATCGGACAAACCGATCGTGTATGGGCCCCATCGGTCTTTTTTCCATCGGTGTTAAAAAATAGAACATGTTTTAAATTTATCCGATGGAAAAAGAAACAATAGCAAATTACTATCGTCTGTGGGGAACTCCATCGGATAAAAAACCCACGCATGCTCAGAATCAAGTCGACGCATGCTCAGAAGCATAGAACTTCATTTTTCTTGGCTCGTCTGAGTGTTTTACGTCACGGCGTTTGGGACGATCAGTTTTTTTGACTGATGGTGTGTAGGCAAGACTGATGGAAGTCAGCTTCATCGGATTTCCGATGGAAAAATCTATTGGTTTAAAATCCATAGGAAATCCGATTGTGTGTACAGGGCTTTAGTGTCGTTAGGAGATGCTAGGCTTCCTCAAGCCATAACACAGGTCAGTTAATGCATTCCATTGTGATCCTTTTAACATTGACTGCTTCAGCCCTGAGGAAGGGAGAGGCCTTTTTCCCAAGAAACCCGTTTATGCCCTTAACCATTAAATATTTTAATAAGACCTTCAAGTGAAATTAACTTTTGTACTGTGATCTTCCGTATACCAAGTATTTACTGTATGCCTTATATAAAGCATAGAGCCTAAAAGCCCAGAATGTGCACTGTGGCTCACCAAGTAACCAGAATAATATGCTGTTTTAAAAATAGCATGATCTAATAAGCAATCTTCCGAATATCAACAGCTTGCAATAAAAACAATATACAGTATGTTGTCCCTATAAAGGATTTTTTTTTTCTTTTTAACAAATTGCAGCTCTAGGTGTTAAACTAACCTGTATTAAATATATGTTTTTTTAATCCAGATGTTCTCACTGAAGAATAAGTAGCACAACACACCAAATATATTGACTGCAACTCATTAGTAGTCAGGAAAGTGCATAGGGATCAATATTACACCAGGCACGACCCTCATGGTTTAGTGAACCAACATGTTTCATCTTTTAGGACATCCTTGGAGCACTGGAAAAATCTTTTTGGATGAAATGTGTAGGGTGGAGTTAGTCAATATGTTGACTCCAACTCACTAATAGTCAGACAAGTGCTTACAGATCAATAATACACCAGACATGACCCTCTTGATTTAGTGAAAAGCAAACAGTGCACTGATGCCAGCCAACACATTTCATCTAATAGGACATACTTGGGACACTGGTAATGTCCTATTGGATGAAATTTGTAGGGTGGAGTTGGCACACTGATGTCACATGCTGGCAGAGGGACAGAGTTCTATGTAAGTTCTGACATTGTATTGTATCACTTGCAATTTTACTTCAAAAGCATTGCTTAAGCTTCATTATCTTGGGTAAGTGTTGGTAAAAACAAAGACTTGGTGCGTGGCCTGGACGGAGACCGAGATGGATGCCTAAGCTGAGAGCTCCTGTGTGACCGGGGTGTTTTTTCTACTTAAACGGGAGCCTACCGTTTTATTTTCGGCTATGCACAGGAACACTAGAAGCTCTTCCACATCTCGCACCCCCAAGGATCTCCAGTCTCACTTGGGGAGGAACATACCGGACTTATTCCGGTCGCAAAAACTTCAGGCCTCTGCGCCATCACAGGCACACGCGCCAGTACAGGCCCAAGCCGCGGCCTTGCCTGACGGGCAGCCATCCACCATCATGCCAGGAGCAACAACACCGAGCCCTAGTGGGGCTCTCCCTCCCAGCCTATTCGACTTGGAGAAGGTGGCCTCGGACATAAAAAACGCAGTGACGGCAGCCATAGCAGATTTGAAGACCGAGCTGCTTGCGGTCGTCCACCGGATCGACGACGTGGAGCAGACGACTCTGACACACGCGGCGGCCATTCGCCAGGTGCAGTCTACATATGACTCCCAATTGGCCCAAGTATTTGAGCTCCATAGGCACGTGGAGGACTTGGATAACAGGGGACGAAGGCACAACATTAGGGTACGAGGGATCCCCGAAACGGTAGACCCTGGTGCTGTGCAACAAACCATTACCGCGATCTTCAATGACCTGATGGAACGCCCGGCGGATTCCCCCATTGACATGGAAAGGGCCCACCGTGCTCTCTGTCCCCTACCCCGAGACAACGAGCCCCCCAGAGACATCATTTGCTGTATTGTCAATTTTCCACTTAAGGAAGAGATTCTACGTAAGGCGAGGAAAAGGGGACGCATTCTCTTTAATGGCACGGAAGTTAAACTGTTCCAAGATCTCTCTCAGATCACCCTCCGGAATAGGAGAGCACTACGACCATTGCTGGAGGCGTTACGAGCGAGAAACATTCAGTATCGCTGGAAATTCCCGTTCGCTCTGTCTGCGTCCGCAAGGGGGCGCTCGGCCCTACTCCGCACCCCGGAGGACCTTCTGGCGTTCTGCGAACAACTCGATTTGCCTAACGTGGAATTACCTGTCTCCCTCAACCCCTCGCCGAAAGCCTCGCGTCAGAGACCGCGCCATCGTAGACCCGGACCGTTGTCTCCGAATGCCCGCTCCTCACGCCGGGAACTACGCCAACGTAGCCATTCACCGCCGCGTGTGTAGGAAGAGGTACTGAATGTCTGTCTGGAAGGCTTGAGAAGGATGGAGACCGGCAGCCTGTGAGTGTTCCTCTACCCCGCTTTACTACAGTCCCCTTGTACCCCACGGTTGATGCCCCCCTTCCCCGGCTTCCCCTCCAGTGACCTACGGGAGCCACCCGAGCTCGCGGAGTCCGGCCCACAGCGGTACCCGTGGATTTTATCTCAACCCCTCCTGCACCGTTATCCACGGGTGGACCTTTCTTGATTTGGCCACGTCTTATTCCACCCTGGGGACTGAACCGAGATGTGACTCTCCCCAAAGTACTACTTTATTGTTTTTCCCTCTTACAGCCCCGGAACTCCATCATGTGAGCGGATTTTTCATGGCTTGCTCTGAGGCTAAGTGCCGGTAGGCAAACTGACCCGACACCCGGAGGATCCCCCTCCCCCCCCCCTTTTTTTTTTTTTTTTCTTTCCCCATAGACCGCCTACGTCCGGCGGAAGGTTCTGCCTGAGTGCTGGTAATCAGACCTGGGATTCGTGTGTGGCCTCACGTCCATGCAGCAACATAGACTCTCTCCTGAAAGACCGACAGACCGCTCTTCAGGCGAGGTTCGAGCGGGACTGACATTCGTCTCCTGAAAAGGGTAGGCGGAATCGTCCATGGCCCTATACCTCGGCCTTCATTTCGGGCACAACATCTTCTCCAGGGACGTTTATTTGAATGGGGACAATATTCACGTCCCCACAGGCAACGTATATTTGCTACCTATTTGTTTTTTACTTATTTGTCTTTATGTTATTTTGTCAGCAGTTTTATCACCCTTGGCCAGTGTTTCACTGTAGTCCCTGCTCACATTTGCTCCTTACCAGCCCTCTCCCTCGTCGAATTTGAGCCGGGGGAGTGGGTTGACGGAGCTCCCATGGAGGGCTGCTGCTCGTGTGGGGGCCTGAGGGTCCCCCCCCTCTCTGACACGCAGTTGGGGCGCGGGGCATCATCCCCAACCCACTTTGGGTGCCCTCCCACCCATTAGTACCCACCCCTCTCCCTCCTTACCCCCCCGAGCTCTTCTTCCCTTGTCCCCTCTCCTTTCACCTCCCTCCCACCCCCTCTCCTTCCCCCCTCACTTCCCCTCCTTCCCCCCCTGTCCTTCACCCTACTTTACCTATTGCCTCCTTCTTTTTCCCCATCCCATCTAACCCCCTCCTCACCCCCTCCAACCACCTCCCCTCTTTCCCCCCGCCCCCTTCCCCCTTCACCCCCCGCCCCCCTCACCCCCTTCCCCCCTCCCCCCACCAGTCCCCTCTTCCCCCTCACCCCCTCCCCATCTCCCCCCCCCACCCCTACCCTCCCCCCCCTCCCACCCCTCCCTCCTCCTCCCCCCTCACCTCCTCCCCTCTTCCCCCCTCACCCCCTCCCCTCTTTCCCCCCCCCCCACCCCTCCCCTCCTTCCTCCTCCCCCCTCACCCCCTCCCCTCTTCCCCCCTCACCCCCTCACCTCTTCCCCCCACCCCCTCCCCGCTTCCCCCCTACCCCCTCTCCTCTTCCCCCCCACCTCCTAGATCATTGGAATTATCGCATAAACAATCACAAGCCCAGAACACCCTACAGGATCTAATTCAGACCCGCTTGCTTCTCGCTGAAGAACTGGGTAAACGCACAAAGAGACGATATATCCTAGGCCAGAGGGTGTTTTATGAGCAGGGCAACAAGAGCGGTCGCCTTTTAGCTCGATCAGTTCAGACGGCCAAACTCTCGTCCACCATACACGCCTTACGCGACCCCAGGGGTACCCTCCTGGCCAAGAGCGAGGATATCGCAAAAGAATTTGAATCTTTTTACAGTAAGCTCTACAACCTTTACCCCAGGCAGCCGCCCCGAATCTCGGGTGACACACGTCAAGCACTCATTGCGGATTTTCTTTCTCAGTATGGCCCCACACCTCTGTCTTCCCAGCAGACACAGTCCCTAGAGGGGCAATTCTCGCTAGGAGAGCTAGAGACAGTCCTGAAACAAATGAAGCTAGGCAAAAGTCCGGGCCCCGACGGGTACACTCTCTAGTATTACAAATCCTTTGCGGATGTCCTGTCTCCCAATCTCCTACAGATGTTCAATGCCCTGGCCAACCCACGAGACCGACCAACCAGATTGCTAGAAGCGCACATCACCGTAATTCCCAAGGAAGGGAAGGATCCCCTTCAGGTAGCCAATTATATGCCAATCTCACTCCTTAATGTGGACATAAAGATTTACTCCAAAATACTTGCCAACAGGTTGACACCTCTGATCCCTGGTCTTATATCCAGGGACCAAGTGGGCTTTGTTCCGGGTCGAGAGGCCCGTGACAATACCATACAAACCCTTAACCTACATCATTGGCTCACCTCAACTAAGACCCCGGGATTTCTACTTTCGCTTGATGCGGAGAAGGCGTTTGACAGGGTGGCCTGGGATTATATGCGGGAAGTCCTAAAAGGCATAGGCCTGGAAGACCGCATGCTCGCCTCCATAATGACGTTATATGATGGGCCCACGGCGGTGGTGAGAGTTAACGGCCACCTGTCGAACGCCTTCCCCATCAACAATGGCACTCGTCAGGGCTGCCCCCTTTCCCCCCTGATCTACATCCTCTCCCTAGAACCCTTTTTAAACAAACTTAGAGAAAATGCGGATGTTAAGGGACTGATGGTTGGGGGCAGGGAATTTAAGGTGGCCGCCTTCGTGGACGACATCCTGCTTTCTCTCGTTTCGCCGCGTACCTCCCTCCCATCGCTCTTGGAAGATTTGGAAGCTTTTGGGGTAATCTCAAACCTGAAAATTAACTACACAAAGTCCCAGGCCCTGAATGTCACCCTTTCATCACAGGAGGTCACCCATTGTCAGGAGTCCTTCCCATTTCATTGGGAAAAGACCGCAATTTCCTATCTTGGAATTCGGATCCCGCTCTGTCTTAAGGATCTTTATGCCCTCAACTTCCTCCCAGCTCTGAGTAAGGCCCAAGAACACCTTAGGGAATGGTCGACACTTAATGTCTCATGGTTTGGCCGAGCCGCCCTGATTAAAATGATCTTACTCCCACGTTTGCTATATTTGTTCCAAACCATCCCATTGTCTATCCCCGCAGGATTTTTTTCTTCCTATCGAAAGGCCTGCTCCACATTTTTGTGGAAAGCCTCCCCCCCCTAGAATCAAGTACGCTAGACTCACCTGGCCCAAATCTAAAGGGGGCATTGCTCTCCCAGACCTGTTCAAATATTTTGTGGCCTGCCATCTCACGAGAATCGCGGATTGGTGTATTCATTCCTATGAAAAGATTTGGACCGCGTTGGAAGACTCCTTTTCGCCCATTCCAATACGACTCCTCCCTTGGTTATCCCCGAAACACTGGCCACAATCCGTAGTTTCACACCCTTTCATTCACACCTCCTTGGCGCTCCTCAGGTCATCCCCTACCACCAGATCCCTGGCACCCACCCCGGGCCCGTTAACTACGCTGAGAGGAAATCCTGATTTCCTCCCAGGTGAGTCACCCAATTTCCTCAAACAGGAATGGCCATTTCAGGATATTATTGCTTCGCAACTGTACATCGACGGCAAGCTTGCCTCGATCGAAGACCTCAAGCGCATTTCCAACACGTTGTCCTTCCCCTTCTGGACTTACAGACAAATACATCACTTTCTCTCCTCTCAGGTAGCTCACGAAAGCTGGACGAGACCACTCACGCCATTCGAAACCCTTTGTCATCGGAAAACCCCCCAGAGACACCTCATCTCCCTCCTATACCTCCTACTTATAGACCCTAAAGACTCGACCTCCTCACCGTCGCAAGTCTCGTGGAATAGGGATCTTCCTACCCCCCTGACACCAGTTGAGTGGATGAGAGTCCATGAATATGCACATAGGGGGTCACTAAATGTCGCTATTCAGGAGAACGGGTATAAAGTTCTCACTAGGTGGTATAGGACCCCATCCCTCCTTCACAAATTTGCCCCTTCAACCTCCAACACATGCTGGAGGTGTAATGCGGAAGTGGGAACCATGTTACATATATGGTGGGACTGCACACATATCCAACCTTTCTGGAGGGAAGTTCACAGGATCATCACATCGGTCACCACATACTCTCTGGACTTTACACCGGCACAATTCCTCTTGCACCACACCTCCCTATCTAGAAAAGTCTACTTCAAATCCCTAGCCATGCACATGATTAACGCGGCTAGATTGTGCATCCCCAAACACTGGCGCTCCGGTCATATACCGTCACTTAAGGAATGGTTTACGACTATTTCAAGGATGTGTGACATGGAAGAGCTGATCCACATTTCCCAGGAAAGAATGGAGAAGTTCTCGACCACTTGGTCCTGCTGGTCGCACTTCACGACAACAGCAGAATACAAACAACATGTCCCCCCAGATTAGAGAAAGATCCACTGGGGGGACACAGCCTCGCTCAGGCCCACGGACAACTAAATGAGTGGTCACTCCCCCCACCCTCATCCCTTCCCCTTGCCCCCATCTTGCCCTCTTCCCGTCACTTTATCAGCTCCCCTACGCGCTCTAGCCCTCCAGGCTATATCTTCTCCTATCCCCTCCATCGTTCTCTAAAATATATCCCTACCCCATCTGTGGGTGTGACATGAACCCCGCCTTGGTGGCGGCTCCCTAGCCCCACACCCCCTGATCCCCCTTCCCCATTCCCTGTTTCCCCCCCCTCCTTTTTTTTTTTTTTTCTCTTCTTTTTTTTTTCTCTTCTCTTTTTTTTTCTTTTCTCTTCTCTTTCTTTTTCTTTTTTCTTTTCTCTCTCTCTTTTGATGCCAGAAGCAATACGACGAATAGCAAACTTAGTAGATAGTCAAAATACGAGTGACAGCATTAAGGGCTTCGGTCCGATTACACGTTCCTTATCTCTTTCACAAGTGTTCTGTATATTCCCACACATGCGTGTAGTGTTACTATATGATGTTCCTAAAGCTGGTTCTTTGACTGCACTTGTTCTGTCTTGTACCTTGTAATAAGATGTTTGTGACTTTTGCTCATAAAAACTTTATGGAAAAAAAAAAAACAAAGACTTGGGATGAATGAAGTTTACTCTGGCTGCTTTGCATCCAGCTGTCTTGAGTTCTAAATGCATATTGTTCTCTATGATGCAGTGAGGTCCTATGTTTTGATGAGTTTCCACCGTTAGCCTACATTTACAGGTATATGGCCACACAGGGACATCCAGGGGTGGCCAGTGGCAAGAATCTCTAGATTTGTACCAGCTGTACTGAACACTGCTTGTATACACTGTGCAGTTATCAGATTTGTACTCTGTACAGATCAGTTCCTCATCTGAGTGGTCACATGTGAAAAGAGTCTCCAACCATCCCTGGACGCAGCCAGTGTCCATCCAGGGTCAGTATTTCTGTGGAGTTCTGGTTGCAGATAATTAGTTATATACTAATTCTACATACAAGCTATTTGCTATTTTTTGCAATAGATACTTCAAATATGTTTACAAAAAATATAATAATTTAATAAATTACAAATTCTGCCACCTGACAAAATCTCAAAGAATGAATTTTTAGGTTCCTACCTTTCAACTTGTACTATGCACCTCTCCTTTATGATGCTAGTCATTCATTTTTCTCTTTCCCGGCTTCCTGATTTCTTCAAAATTAGACTTAAGAGCAAAAGAAAGAAAATAAAGGAGCACTAGCATGTCATTTACAACTGTGTAGTAAAACGGTCAAGTGATTTCAAGATAATGATTTTGGAAAATGACAGGATCTGCTGTGCACTAATCAGCAGACAGAATAGGCCCCCAACAGAAACTCTGAGTCAGAGCAGCCATGCCAGCAATGAAGCCTCGAATGCTGCTGGTATTTTTATATTCCAGCTAATTGTATTGGATTGTTTTTATTACACATCAAAGGAAATTAGTCCTGTCAAAATGAAATGACAGAAATTAAAGTGCTCTCTGTGTTGCTTCAACTCTTCTTCACTTAGGTTACAAATTGTTAAAGGGCAGAAGGTTTAAATAATTCTCAAATATTCCTTTCTTTTCAAAACAATTTTTCCATGGATTAAATATGTGATATAAAGTACAAATTGTATTATGTATGCCTTTTTCAGGGGTTTAATTCATAAGTGCATAAAATAAAACTGGTTATTAACATTTACATGTAAAACAAAATATATCTGCGCAAAAAGTGAAGATGAACAGACAAATAAACAGCAGCTGTGCACAATGCCTAGACACCTGACATATACATATTGTGAGGGGGTTAGCTCGGCAGCGGGTGTGTGTGACCCCCGGGATGGGCTCCCCAGACAAAAACAGGCCCAGCAAACGGAGGTTGTGGTTTTCAAAATCAAAAAGGTGCGGTTTATTTTCTATTTACAGTGACAAAACACAGCAAAGCAAAAGAAACATAAATAAAATAAATCCTGGTCAACTTGACCTCTGACTAAACATACAGGTTTCCTAACTAACAACTGGGATCAGCCTAGTGCTGTCCTAGTCCCTAAGTCCCTGGTTTTAAATGTCCAAGCAAATAGCCACACAGGCTTTGTCTCACCGCACAGGGGTTCACTCTCCCTAGACAGTCCACACAGGTCTGGTTCCAGGCATGAGCTAACACCTAATGAATCTGGGAGTTCTTATAGAGGCCTAAATGAGCTGACAAGCTTCAGCTGGCCTCATCAACTCCCTGTCTGTACGACGCCCCACACTCTCCCTAGAGGTATGAGTCATCCATGAGCCCACTAGCCTTATACAACTCTCCACCTAGTTGTATAAGTCGGCGTAAAGCCTGAATCTGGGCGAAATATATCTACCCCCCTGGATGCAACCAGGTGACTTTACCTTCCTGCTGTCACATACCCCCCCCTCTTGTTTTAACCTCGGGGTTGGAACACCAGCAATCAGGCATTCATGTACTCGAGACAAAGCATCCACATTCCCCATTTGAACGCCAGGGCGATGCTTTACTGTGAAGTTGAATTCCTGGAGGGCCAGGAACCACCTATTCACTCTTCTATTTGTTTCCTTGTTTTGAGCCATCCACTTTAACGGAGCGTGATCCGTAACCATGTCAAAGTGCCTACCTAGCAGGTAGTACCGAAGGGAATCTAGAGCCCACTTCACCGCTAAACACTCCTTTTCAACGGTGGCGTAATTTACCTCATGGGACTTCAACTTCCTGCTGAGGTAAATGACTGGGTGCTCTTCCCCGTTCCAGACCTGGGACAATACTGCTCCTAACCCCACATCTGATGCATCACTTTGTACGACAAAGTCTTTAGAGAAGTCGGGTGAGTACAACACTGGCTGGCTACATAAGGCTTGTTTCAAGAATTGGAATGCTGCCTCAGCCTCGGGGGTCCATTTAATCATGACCGACCCTTTCCCCTTCGTCAGGTTGGTTAGGGGCACAGCCTTAGAAGCAAAGTGGGGAATGAATCGCCGATAATACCCAGCGATTCCCAGAAAGGCTCGTACCTGCTTCTTGCTGTTGGGACGTGGCCAACTCTGGATGGCCTCGACTTTGTTGAGTTGGGGTTTTATTACTCCCCTCCCAATGGCGTACCCAAGATATTTGGCCTCCTCCTGCCCAATGGTACACTTCTTGGGGTTAGCCGTAAACCCCGCTTCCCGAACAGAGTCCAGGACTGCTTGCACTTTTGGCAGATGTGAGGCCCAATCTGTGCTATGGACAATTACGTCATCCAGGTAAGCCGCAGCATACTTCCGATGGGGCCTCAGCATCTGGTCCATTTTCCGCTGGAATGTGGCCAGCGCATTCTGTAACCCGAACGGCATTCTTTTATATTGGAACGCCCCGTCTGGGGTTACAAATGCGGTTTTCTCTTTGGCCGACTTGGCCAGGGGGATTTGCCAATACCCTTTTGTGAGGTCAAGAGTCGTCATGTATCGGGCTGTTCCCAGCCGGTCGATCAACTCATCTATACGTGGCATGGGGTAGGTGTCAAATTTTGTAACTTTGTTCAACTGACGAAAATCGTTACAAAATCGCCAGCTCCCATCCGGTTTAGGCACCAACACAATGGGACTAGACCAATCACTTTGGGACTCCTCTATCACCCCTAAGTTCAGCATTTTCTGTACTTCCTCCCGTATTGCCTCCCGTCGGGCCTCTGGGATCCGATAGGGTTTTAACTTCACCCTTTCACCGGGCGGGGTAATGATGTCATGCTCTACCCCAGATGTTTGTCCCGGCAGCTCAGAGAATACCTCCTTGTTGCGAAGCACAAACTCCTTAACCTCCTGTTGTTGGGGTTGTGACAAGGTGGCTGCTATTCCAACCTCAGGAATCACGCAACCAGTTTGAGCTGGTGACCAAGTGTCTGCGACTAGGGACTCTCTATCCCTCCAGGCTTTCAACAGATTAACGTGATAGATCTGTTCGGGCTTTCGCCTTCCTGGTTGTCTGACCTTGTAATTCACTTCGCTCACTTTTTCCATTATCTCATAGGGGCCTTGCCATTTGGCAAGGAATTTACTTTCAACCGTAGGGACAAGTACCAGTATCCTATCCCCCGGGGAAAAGGTACGGGTCTTGGCTCCACGGTTGTACACTCTCTGCTGTGCTAACTGCGCTTGGGCCAAATGTTCCTTCACGATGGGCATTACCTGTGCAATTCGGTCTTGCATCAGGGCGACATGCTCAATCACACTCCTGTGGGGAGAACTCTCACTTTCCCAAGTTTCCTTGGCAATATCCAACAGCCCTCTTGGGTGTCTCCCATACAGTAACTCAAAGGGGGAGAATCCCGTAGAGGATTGGGGCACCTCCCTAATAGCAAACATCAGATAAGGAAGTAGACAGTCCCAATCCTTTCCATCTCTATCCACCACTTTCTTCAACATTTGTTTTAGGGTTTTGTTGAATCTTTCAACCAGCCCATCGGTTTGGGGGTGATACACAGATGTACGTAATTGCGTCACTTTGAACAATTTACACAGCTCCTTCATAACCCGGGACATAAAGGGTGTACCTTGGTCCGTAAGCAGTTCTTTACAAATACCCACCCGGCTAAACACAAGAGATAGCTCTTTGGCTATGGTTTTGGCTGAGGTATTTCGGAGAGGGATCGCTTCTGGATAACGGGTGGCATAGTCCATTATAACTAATATGTACTGGTGCCCCCTAGCGGACTTGATTATAGGCCCTACCAAATCCATGGCGATCCTCTCAAACGGGACCTCAATGATGGGTAGAGGGACCAGCGGGCTACGGAAATGTGGCATCGGGGCCGACCTCTGACACACAGGGCAGGAGGAACAATAATTTTCTATGTCCTTCATCACCCCCGGCCAATAGAATCTCTGTAATACCCTCTCTCGGGTTTTCTCTGTCCCCAGATGACCTCCAAGAATGTGCCCATGGGCCAACTCCAACACCAACTTCCTGTAAGGTTTGGGCACCACAAGCTGCTCAACGGTTTCTTCTGCCCTTTTTGCCACCCGATACAGTAGGTCCTTCTCTACGCTGAAGTATGGGTAAGTGCAGGTATTATCTGGGTTCACTAACTCGCCATCTATTTTCACTACGTTTTCCCGTGCCTTTATTAGGGCGGGGTCTTTCAACTGTTCTGTGGCAAAGTTTTCCCTGTGAACCTCAAGATCAGAAAACTCTACAGACGGTAGGTTTTCGTCTGAGGAGGTGGGCTCCTCTCCAGTTTCTTGAGTCTCCCCTGCCAATACTGATAAGGGAAATTCCGGAGAGTCCTCACCACTCTCAGGGGAGTTCTGGCTATCACATTCCTGGTACATAGGGGCACCAGTGGGGGGCTCAGGATCATCCCACAGTTCCCAGAACTTCGGAAAATCCCTTCCCACAATGGCGTCATGCGGTAACTGAGATACTAAGCCCACTGGATGAGAGAGGGTACCTTTGGGGGTCTCGAAACACACTGTAGTCACTGGATACTCTCGGGTGTCCCCATGCACACAAATAACAGCTACCTTGCTATTCCCAAAGACCTCTGTTTTAACTAACTCAGCCTTTATCAGGGTCACAAGGCTACCTGAATCCAGCAATACCACAACATTTCTACCATTAACACACATTTTGCATAAATGTTTCTCAGTTCCTCGAATGGCAGTGCATGCGACTGTCGCACACAGCGACTGACGTCTGCCCGTCAGAAAGTCACACTGCATGGGTTCCTCCACAACCGGGCAATTGGCTGCAATATGTCCCGCTTGCCGGCAGCGGTAGCAAACGATCCTTCTTGCCGCCTCTTGAGCCGCTGATTTCCCAGGCTGTTCTCACCAAACTTGGGGTAGAGCTCCCACCCTCTCACTCTCTCCACCCTCACCCCTTGGAATCCTCTTATCCGCCCCTGGGGATGGTCTGGTCTTAGGGTGGAAAGTCCGAGTGTCTCTGGAAGAGGCCGTCAGGTTCTCTGTAGCCAAGTATTTCTCCACACGATCCACAAGACCATCGGCCGTCTCTGGGTCTCCATGGCTTACCCACTTTTGGATGGCAGTAGGAAGAGCTCTCAAAAACCGATCCATTACAACACGTTCCACAATCTTTGGTGCGGACAAAGTCTCTGGCTGTAGCCACTTTCTGCTCAGGTGAATGAGATCATACATTTGAGACCTGGGGGGTTTTCCAAGCTGGAAAGTCCAGTTATGCACACGCTGAGCCCGGACAGCCTGGGTGACACCCAGCCTTGCCAAAATTTCAGCTTTTAGCATCACATAGTCTTTTGCTTGGTTAGGCTCTAGGTCATAGTAAGCTTTCTGCGATTCACCAGTTAACAGAGGAGCCACCAGTCCAGCCCACTGCTCCTCAGGCCACTTTTCTCTTTCAGCGGTCCTTTCAAATGTGGTCAAAAATACCTCTGGATCATCCTCTCCAGTCATTTTTGTCAATAAACGACTCACCCCAAAGGACGCGGTATTAGTGGGACGGCTTTCCTCACTGGTCTGCGGACGTTGCTGCATTACTGCTTCCATTTGTTGTAGTCTCTGCTCTTGCTTCTGTAACAGGTCTATGAAGCGGGCCTCAGATTGCTGCTGGGCTTGTTGCTGAGCTTCCAGACTCTGTTGGTGAGCTTGCTGCTGGGCTGCAAGGCTCTGTTGATGAGCTTGCTGCTGGGCTGCAAGGCTCCTTTGCAAACCTGCATTTGTCTGCTGTTGATTGGCATTTGCTAGAGCCAGCTGTTTCAGTATCTCCTCCATGCTGGCTTAAAAAAAAACTGCCCGCATTCTCCACCAACTGTGAGGGGGTTAGCTCGGCAGCGGGTGTGTGTGACCCCCGGGATGGGCTCCCCAGACAAAAACAGGCCCAGCAAACGGAGGTTGTGGTTTTCAAAATCAAAAAGGTGCGGTTTATTTTCTATTTACAGTGACAAAACACAGCAAAGCAAAAGAAACATAAATAAAATAAATCCTGGTCAACTTGACCTCTGACTAAACATACAGGTTTCCTAACTAACAACTGGGATCAGCCTAGTGCTGTCCTAGTCCCTAAGTCCCTGGTTTTAAATGTCCAAGCAAATAGCCACACAGGCTTTGTCTCACCGCACAGGGGTTCACTCTCCCTAGACAGTCCACACAGGTCTGGTTCCAGGCATGAGCTAACACCTAATGAATCTGGGAGTTCTTATAGAGGCCTAAATGAGCTGACAAGCTTCAGCTGGCCTCATCAACTCCCTGTCTGTACGACGCCCCACACTCTCCCTAGAGGTATGAGTCATCCATGAGCCCACTAGCCTTATACAACTCTCCACCTAGTTGTATAAGTCGGCGTAAAGCCTGAATCTGGGCGAAATATATCTACCCCCCTGGATGCAACCAGGTGACTTTACCTTCCTGCTGTCACAATATGAAGAAGCAAATAGTGCAGCGCTATTATTTAACATTTTATTATTTTTTTAACATTTATAGTAATATCATTAGAGTGGTAATCCCGGGAATATATGATTGCCTTGGAGAATCAAGAAGGGATTTTTACCCCCACTGGAGACTTTTTCCCTTCCTCTGGATCATCTGTGTATATATGGTTATTTATGTAGCGCCCTCCCCAATTTAGGGGGCGCTATATTCAAATTTAAGGGCAGTCTGAGCCTGTAGTTGGGCTCAGATTAATTACATTCAATAAGTAGCTTTTGCTCTGGGTGTGATGCTCCCTGGTAGTGCAGTTCCCTGTTGCCTGTGGGTGACACTGTCACCTCCATCCCAGGTAGAACCACAGGAGGTATTGCATCCCCATTGGGTGTCCTCTCTCGGCGGCCGTGCAGTGGGTGTGGTCTGCCCGATGTGCATTCTGGGAGGGGGTACATAAGGGGCAGACACCGTTAGGCGTGAGGAGATCCAGGGGACCCCTTGGTCCTGTTAGGCACTTACCCCACCTCCGGTGGCAATCATGGCAAGGGGTGCGTGCGTGAGTTTCGGTCCCGGGAACCTTAAGCCCGAGGCTGCATCGTTGTAGGTGGGCCCAGCAACTTTAGCTGAGACCTACATCCGAAAAAGGAGTCCCGGCTACCCAAGTGAGGGTGACCCACTCTGAAGGAGAGGAAGCCAGGGGAGGATCGGTCCCAAGGGGATTAGTGAAGAAGTCACTGTCTCGGGAGAGGCCTGGTTACCTGTCAGAGGGAAGGATTCCAATCCGCCAAAAGCCTTGTAACGTGCCCCATTGGCACCTAAGTTCTAGTTGTTGCTAGGACGGGAAACTTGGGACTTAAAGATTCTGTGGCAGAGGATCTCCTGATCGTGTCCTAGGGAAACTACAAGTATCTGTTCCGTGCTCCACACCGGCTGCTAGGACTGCTCTTAAGGGGACTATCCGGGTGAGCAAAACCCACTCAGGCTTGAGTGGCTTGAGTGGCGACGATTGTGTTGCGTGCCTGATCCAACCTCCCTTCTCCCTTTCTTCATCTCTAAACCTGCTTTCAAGTTATACAAGAGAAAATGAATAAACCTTGTCGTTCAGGTTTCAATCCTGTGTGGACATTGACTTTATTCAAGACTGTAAAGACAACGGAGCGTGAGGATCCACTATGGAGAGGTAATAGCTGCAAGGCCCAAAGAAAAAAAACTAACACCGCTCGTCTCTCTACACTTGGGGAGGAATACCGGGCAAGTAGCAGGTGTGTCCTACTGTTTCGTGGAAGAGAGAATTAGTAGGGCGGGTGAGTGCTACATTTATATGGAGATTTTCAATTTTGTATTCATTTTTTATATTGGTTGAATGTGTTTGTTTGTTTGTTTGTTTTTTGTATGTAACTGATGCTTTATCATTGTGAAATTTTATATTTGCCCTGAGTCCACCAAATGGGCATCCACAAAAATCCATGAGCAAAGGCCCTCACCCTAATCCTGAGAAACTGCCAGGGACATAATCCAAGTACTTGGTATCAGGGAGAGAGGGGCACATATAATGAATTCACCTTTTAAAGAAATATTTTCATAGCTGTTCATTGAAAATGCATGTAAATTTGTTCTGTGCGAATGGAGCAAAATCAAATGTTCTTCCACATATTCTCTGTGGTTTGAATGTGTGAATGAGGAACATATCTCATTATGGGCACTAGATGGTGCTGAGGGAATACACATTTCCTATGATAGTCAGTGCCATCTGGTTGCCATAATGGCCACTAGCTAGTGCTGAATGTCACTGGAAAGAAGTATGCTTCTCAGCATCTAGTGGCTTTAATTCACACATTCAATTTGCAGAGAATATTTGACTTTGCCCAATTTGCACAGATCAAATTGCAATGCAGTTTCAATGGATGAGGTGCTTTGCAAATGTTTTTTTTCCTTATAAATACACTCCTTAGTTTTGTAGAAAAAGCATAGATATCAGTAGCATAATTGTCTTTACACTGTACACTGTGTTTGAGGATCATGGGACTATGTTAAGTTGTTTGTCTGTAAATATATATATTTTTAAGTTGTTTGTTTCGGGTCCTATTATAGTTAGTTCAGTAGTAGACATGCAATAACATGTAAAATGCCTCTGCTTTGCGCCCCTCTGTGGAGCATGATGAAGAGACAGACTAGGCTTGCTATGGGGCCAGTCAGTCGCAGGTCTGGGGACAAGGGGGGGACACAGGGCCTGGGGGAGATCGGGCACCACCACAGTGTGATCCCAAGGGGGTGGTGGGCTGGACGGCTCCCGGCACGAGTGGCCGTCCCCACTAGTGTTCCATACAGAACTACCCCGCAAGGGTCGCAGATAACATTAGGTGGGACCCCATGGGACGGTCCCGTGAAAGTGAGGATCCTATCCCCACTGACCTACAGGAACTCACCCCACTGTATTATGGGGACCACCAGCCTACAATAGATGGTTTGTGTTCAATACTTCTCACTCGCTACAAGCGACCGTTCCTTTCTTCCTTTTTTGCTCATATTTTCTTGTGCTGTCTGTAACTTTGAATGCAGGCCGTGTTGGCCGATGACAAGTTTGTTATTGAATGTTATACTTTTCATGTAAAAATCTCAATAAAATATTGAAAGTAAAAAAAAAAAATGCCTCTGCTTTGCAGGGTAACAAAAATATGCTGACTGCATGCGTATATAATGCAACACTCTCATACTAGGCAGCACCCTATTTGGTAAAACTGAAGAAAGGAAAATAGTCAGGAAGCAGTTATAGCCTTAATGATTAAATGTTTCATCCTATGTATGTCAGCCATTATAGACAGAAATTGATGGAATGTGGGAGGGGAAGTGGACAGCCAATTTCTAGGTATAGCTCATTTTGCAGCTAGTAGAATGAAAGACGTACTGTAAGTTTCCCTAATGTTTATTTTTATTTTTTACCTCTATGATACATACTGTATTTATTGGCATATAACACTTACTTTTTTACCCTGAAAATAGAGGGTAAACTGTGCCTGCGTGTTATATGCAGGGGGCTGTGGAAAGTTTTTTTTCCTGAAACTTTCCTCTTAAAGTTAGGGTGCGTGTTATATGCCTGTGCGTGTCATACGCCAATAAATACGGTAAATATTTGGGAGGTAGACAAACTAAAAATCACTCCGCATCCCACAGTTACTTTTTTTCTTTGCTTTCACTATGTGAAACCCCAAAATTCAACACTGATTTTATTTTTTTCTTAACGCCCCTATTTTATAGGCATCATAATGAAATATTGATTTCCAGTCCTTGTAAATATGAATCATCTTTCTAGAAGTGATTGATGGGTAATACAGTGCATAATTACACGCTTGCACCCTAAAATATACAGTAGTTAAATGTTGTACAAAGGGCATACTATGGAGGATAACTAGATGCATGATTTTAGGAAATTTATACTATTCCTATAACGTTTCCATTTTTTTGCAAGAATAAAGGCTTGAATACCATCCTTTCTTATGATCCCTTAGAGTGATGTTAAACACACCCTCGCCAAGTCATGGTTTTATTGTACAAAAGTGCTATTGTGAAAAACCATCCAGATACTGTATGTATAGGTGGAGGGGAAACAGTCTGCATTGTGAACAGAGATCAAAGGACCTGTTAAGCAAACAACTGACCCCACATTTTTAGTTTTACCATCGCCTTTGTCTGCTATAAATGTTGGTCGACTGAATAGATAGCAGGGTAACTTTCAGAGGAAAAGTATATTTTTCAATTGCTTCCTAATATGTTAGGGCATTCCATGAATAAAAGTGAACCAGTGAATGTACAAATATGCATGATGACACTGCTTATATGTTTTGAAAGTGTTTCCTAACCCCCCCATCTTTTTTCCCCTCTATTGCCACGTTATCTTCAAAACCTATACACAGAGATCCAATGTTATCTAATGTGTGTTTGCTGTGATCTGCTGTTCAGGTGACATAATCACCATCTTGTCTCTTCAGCTGTCTGCCTCCTCTGGTTTCAGTTACCCATATAAGCATCCGAGGTGGATGCAGGACCAGGCACATGTTATTATGGAGGTGGAAGACAGAGCCAGAAGAGAAAAAAAAATGCAACTGACAAAGGGCCATAAACATAGTACATGGACATGCACAGAACACGGGGTGCAGCTAACGCATTTTGGGGGTGCATACCCTTCCTCAGAGCCTAGCTGCACTGTGTTTATGGCCTTTTCTCAGTTGCATTTTGTGAGTACCCACTTTTATGCAATTTTATAATTTCTAATGTTCATAGTAAGTTTGTGTTTCTCTGTCTTTGCACAGTCCTTGAGATAACAAAGTTAATTTTCATTTCATTATGCTGCTGATCTTCTTGATATATTTGTATGAATTAATTAAATTAGCTCTAAGTCATCTCTTGTCAAAGCTAAACAAGTTTCATTTTTCCAACTTTACTTTCTATTTTAGTTGCCTGCCTCTAATGCTTAATGTCTTTCTTACTCTACTATAGAAACATAGAGAGTGACGTCTGCTCCTTTTTACATTTTTTTTATTATTATTTTAGGTGCTACAGTAGCTTCTAAAACTTTTTTTAAATGCTTTGCTGAAATCAAGATATAATATGTTCACAGAACCACCCAAAACATTTGTGATGTGGTGAAAAAATTAAATACCCAGCTTGTAGCTTATATTAAAGTTGTGACCTTTTCAGTGATGTATGCAAGGTGTTACTATATTTGGATTAGATTTTCATTTTAACTTTATTTTTCTTCAATGCTTTATTTGCTCAGCATTAAGTTGTTGATTAGATCACTAATAACCAACAATCCTTCTTCAGCTTTGTTTTTTCCCAACTGGGTAATCAAAGACAAAGTTATTATCACAACCTAATCATATATCTTAAAGCGGAGTTGGACCCAAAAGTGGAACGTTCGCTTTAAAGCGGTTGTAAACCCAGACAATTTTTTTTTTCAAATCACCTGCAAGAAAAAGCCATAATGAGCTAGTATGACTAGCATACTAGCTCATTATGAATCACTTACCTTAGATCGAGACCCCCAAAGCCATCCTCGTCCCCCGCTCCGACCGCAGCCATCGCTCCTCAGATACCCGGAACGTTACTTCCGGTTATCGCCGCTCCAGCCAATCACAGCGCCGCTCCGGCGCTGTGATTGGCCGGAGCAGCGAAGACGTCACTCCGCGCATGCGCGCTGGAGCTTTCTATTCCGGCAGCGCCGGAATTCTGAATGGGATTAACCCTGTGAATGCACCGTTGTCTACGGCGCGCATGCGCCGTAGACATCGGTGCATGACTTTTTTTGCAAATATCTCCTAAACCGTGTAGGTTTAGGAGATATTTCTTTTACCTACAGGTAAGCCTTAGTATAGGCTTACCTGTAGGTAAAAGTAAAAAAAAAAAGACTATACAACCGCTTTAAGTACTTGTGAACCCCTGACATGCCACATTTGGCATGTCATTTTTTGGGGGGGGGGTTTCACATTTACCCAGCTCCCACTTCCTCTCCTGGTGCCGCAGCACCCAGCAGAAGTTTACCTTTCCCCCCTCCCTCCCTGCAATCTTCTGGGACACGTCACAGGTCCCAAAAGATTTCCTGGACATTTATAATGCGCAGCGTGGCTCGCGCATGTGCAGTGCACGTCCGGCTGTGAAGCCACAGTCGGGCGCCCACACTTGCAATGCCGGTGCCGCAGAGAGGAGGGGGAGAGAAGCAAGACTTCAGGGAAGCCGCATCGCTGGGCCATGGGACAGGTGAGTGTCTGTTTAATAAAAGTCAGCAGCTACACTGTTTGTAGCTGCTGACTTTTAAATAGGTGGAACTCCGCTTTAACGTGGAACCTTGGTCAGAAAATTAAGTCCTGCTAGATCACTTCGGGTTGGCCCCCTTTTCAGGTATAGCTATGTAAACATAAAAAATAATTGTCTATACTGTTTTAAATCCAGTAATACACTGTTTCACCCTGCTCTGCACATGCTCAGTTGCTCTCCATTTTTAGGCATTTTTAGGCACTGCTGAGTTTGTAGAGGCCTATTTGCTGACAGTCTAAAAGCAGAATTGAACCCTTCTATCCTTTACAGCCAAGGAAGCTGCATCTATTTGATCTTCAACTGCTAAGATGCTGCACACATTATGAGTTATGACACCAGCCATTTGGTGGTTTGACAGTTTGGTTGAGGACACAAGCAAGACAGTTGTGACAGTTATCAATCCCAGCATTCCAGGAATGTAACTGTTGTTTTAAACCATTAAATCAATGGGTTTAGTTCAGCTTTGTGATTTACTGCTGGGGCACTGGGCTTAAGCAAAATGGTAGTATCCAGCAAGAAGAAACAGTAGCAATGCTGGAGGCATATTACAGCACACACTAATTTTGGTAGCATAATTATTATTCTAAAATTCATGTTCCTTGCTAAAGAACAATAGCTGTTATGGGTAAAGTTCTGCTTTAAACTGGTCAACCAGTGGGTTAAACAAAAAAACAAAAAATACCCCATTCCCCCATCCACACATAAATATGGACAGGGGAATTGCTCCTGCTGTGCTATTGTGTTCTGACAGCAAACAAAACTTCCTGACTGTCAGGACACACTAATCAGTGTTCCAGGTGGCACTGATTGTGCAGGAAAAACCTGACAGGCTATTGTACCAAAAACAGTCAGTAAATTGACTTCTGTACAACCAGTCTGCCCATACATGGATGCAAGGGTTAAATGTTTGTTTGGTTAAATGGAATAAGCAACAATACTTACCTTATTCCTTGTTCTCCTGGTAGTCTGATATCCTCACATACAATTCAGGACTTCTAGTTGTACATGATGACATCAGTATGCATAAACCCCTGCTGGCATTTCCACATTCTATGCACAGCAATAACCTAGTGTTCCCAATCACAACATGTGGGTAATGTCCATTGGCATACATAAACATATACCCATGTGAGGACCATGTTTGCCTGTACTACTGAGATGTATAATGCATCCTTATGCATGCAGTCCCATTAAAGTGTATTGGGACACAGCCACTGCTCTCAATTTGACATCCATGCAGGTGCATCTCCCTGATTGCATGCTTTATGCATTCAAAGACATGCACCCTCACCCATGCGGATGCCAATCTAGAAGCAACAGCTGTGTCTGTGTAGCCACTGCATCGCAAAAGACATCAATGGGACTGCCTGCACTGGAATGCACAAGAACAAAGTGAGCATCCCGGTCTGGGCAAATTTCCAACCTCACACGAGTGAATGCTTATATATGCTTGTGTGGACGGGGTCTAATCTCAACTACAGACATACCCCAGAGGATATATCTCATATACCTACATGTCAATCATGTGTACATTATGATCCACACAATAAACAGTGGATTTATGGTTTGAATTTCAACCAGAACACTATCTGCTTGGAGTTTGCACATTCTCCCTGTGTTTGCATGGGTTTCCTCCAGGTACCCTGGTTTCCCCCCACACTCCAAAGACATGCTATGGTTGAATGACTCCTGTCTAAATTTTCCCTAGTATGAGTGTTCATGCTTTTTTGGATTGGGACGCTAGTCCTAGAGCTCATAGAGGGCAGGGAGAGATGTTTATATAAAATGCTATGTAAATTGGCGGCACTATATACAGTAGATATCTATAACAAATAAATGTCTGATAATTCCAGTGACTCTATGGTTATTAGACGAAATATAAATTGAATTAACAATCCAAATTTTCCCTAAATTCTCAGAATACGCCAATAGATTTGTTTACACCGTTGAGTTACTTCTTGGTAAAACGTGTACCATATTTTCGTTTATAACAGGCATAGAAAGCAGAAAATAGAATTTCTTTCCCGAGGTCTTATTTTTCCATTTATTTAGAATCTAGTGGCTCTTACATGAAATTGGCTTTTTTATTGAAACGAGTACCATACTCGCTTTGGTACACTAATGCTTTTCTATTTGCTCACCAAGAAAAAAAAACAATGTTGTTATTTAATACAATTATATTATATTAGTTACTAAAGTTAAAGTGGAAATATTTATTTATACTGCAGATCAACAGTTGATATTTATACCTACAGTATATATATGGAGCTAATAAAAATAATACAAATGTAACTGCTTACAAAAAATAAGTTGCTTACGATGCTATCCCTGTTTCTCAAACATCTAAAATCATATACTTACATCTTTTAGCTCCTTCATGTATGGGAAATGTTTCTTCCTGCTTTAACAGTCCTTATTTCTATGCTACTCATGCAGAGAGACATAGCTTAGCCACTTAGACACCAGAGCAATTGTGTTTATTTTTTTACACACATGTAAAAATTTGCATTTTTGGCTATAAAATTTAATAAAACCCCTAGAATATTATATGTTTTCAGAAAGCAGAGGACCTGTGGAATAAAAAGATAGTTGTTGCCATTTTTAGTCAAGAAAAATTGTTTATTAAACACATATTTTCAGAAAAAAATCTAATACAATTTATTGTAATACTATACAGGCTATACAGGCTATATAATACCCATTTTTATTAGTAAAATATAAAAAATAAGGTTTTGTCAAAAAACAGACATGTCAAGCCCTAAAATTGTGCATGCTCATGATATTGTGAAAAACGACGGTACCCAAAAGTCTCCATAGGTTTGAAATCCTTTACAGCTCATCATTTGGAGTTTACTGTGAGCTCTGGTGCTATAATTATTGTTCTTGCTCTGATGTTCACAACGGTACCTCACATGTTTGGTACATCTACTGTTTACATACAAGTGTGCACCCTGGGCCACATTTACATGTGTTGGTGTGTGCAGGACAGTGGGGTTTTTTACTTTTATTTATTTATTTATTTTTTATTTCAATTCCTTTTTAATGGAGACATTGAGGTTCTAATAGATCTACATGACTCCCCTTCACTCCAAAGCATCTAACTAAGCAGAAAGTGTGTGAAAGTGATTGGCAGCTGTATGACCACAAGGTAATTTTCACTTTACAGCCAGAAACCGGCTGAGGAAAACAGGTAGAGTTTAATGGCTGCTGCTGCAGCCATCAGCTTATGCTTAACCCTTCACTCTTTGGACATACATAGTACATTCAAAGAGTAGAACTAGTGGATATGTGCAAGAAGACTATTCCCCTCAAAGATCTCCAAAGCAAGAGAACAAAAAGAAAATGGACTATCTCGGTACCCTGGACAGATTACACATCAAGTAAAAAATATAAATTTTATAGATACAAATTTTAAATTAAAAACAAGGTATCCAGATACAGATTACAACAAGAATTTACAAAAATATAGATAAAGCCGTATGAAATACATGTTACACTCCATATTCAGCATCAGTGTAATGTGTATTTCATACTGCTTTATCTATACTTTTCATGGTGTAGTATCAAAAAACTTTCACAATTTATTAAAAGATTAAAAATACACACAATCAAAGTGCACTTGTACCATCCAGTGTACCAGATAGTTAACATAAAGCATAAATGGTAAAAACCATGGCCCCCATAAGGATAAATATCCCTGGAAAAATGTTAGAAATGGCCGAGATCAAACTTCCGGGCATGATGACGTTGCAGGGCCCCACTCCCTAATGCATCTTTCATGCGATCAGTGACTTAATCATGATGATCCTATGATTAAGTCACAGGTCAGGTGATGAAACACGTCAGAAGGCAGGGCTGCGTGATGTCATCACACCAGAAAGTGTGATCTCGGCCATCTCTAACATTTTTCCAGGGATGTTCCTCTTTAAAGAGGCCATGGTTTTTACCATTTATGTGTTGTGTGAACTATCTGGTGCACTGGATGGTATAAGTGCACTTGATTGTGAGTACAATATCAGCTATTTGGAAGATCTTTCATCAACAAGGTCAGTGGGACAAGCGCTTTAGAACTTACCTTTGTGTCGGTCTAAATTTGAGGTAAGAGGCCACATTGAGAGGTGGCGGCACACCAGGGTGAATCCGTTTGTTCGAAGTCGCGAAAGTTGCAAATTTCCACACAAATTTGGAATAATTTTGTGAAAGAAGCATAGGGCACTCACTGAGAGACTTTATTTTTCACATGTGCATGCAATGATAAATTGCACCTATAATAATTGTACATTTTTCAAGTTTGTTTTGTTGACACATTTTTTTTCATGCACATAATTCTGTTTAGCACTATTAGCTATATGTAGCTTTCTTATGGATACATTTGTGGTTGTGCTGCACTTTGTTAGAATTTTTGATTTACAACAAGTGAATGAACACACTGTAGTGATTGCGGTGCACCACTTTAGATTATTTTGATATAAGTCTTTTGGGGAAAGCACAGGGATTTCTCTTTGTTGGTCTATAACAAAAATACATACTATAATATACAGTATATACACTGTACTATACCATACTGTAAAAAAAGCAAAAGCCCTCTCACTTTTGTGACACAACAGGAAGTGAAATGAAATCCCCCAAGCAGGCAGTCAACCCCATTATGCAATGCAAATATTTGCAAAAGTGGTAGACATCAGTCTCCACAAAAGTTTATATATGTATTGTATAACCACACTGCATTGTCCTACTGGATTCCCACCTGTCCCTGTCTATATAAGCAAAATGATAAAAGCTTATTTTACTTTTAAATAATACATATACAATATAATATAAATTGCAATGGAATTCTGTTGGTGAAGAACTGCCTTTCTCAACCCTTTCAGCACAGTGGAACCCTTAAAATAACTTTCTGGTCTAAGGGACCCCCTGCTAAAAATGACTATATCTACATCTCATGATACATTAGTGTGATGGTCAGCGGATAGAATGCTCCTGATACTTATGGACATTGGAAAGAATTACAGATAGATAAAAATATCACTGGTGTCAGTGGGAACTTATCTGAAAGGCAGAAATTGCTTGTTGCTCAAGGAACCCCTAGCAACCTCTGGAGGGACCCTAATTGAGAAACTCTGGTATAGAATTTATAGTGCCTTGAAAAAGTATTTATACCCCTTGAAATTTTGCAAATTTTGTCATGTTACAACCAAAAATGTAAATGTATTTTATTGGGATTTTATGTGACACATAACTGTGAAATGGAATAAATAAATATCTGAAAAGTGTGGCATGCATTTGTATTCAGCTCCCTTTACTCGGATACCCCTAACTAAAATTTTGTGGAACCAATTGCCTTCAGAAGTCACCTAATTAGTAAATAGAGTCCACGTGTGTGTAATTTAAAGAGGTTGTAAACCTTCGCAAAAAAAAAAAAAGACCCTGCAAAACAAAGGCATAATGAGCTAATATGCATCACATACTAGCTCATTATGAAACAACTTACCTTAGAACTAAGCTGCTGCAGCTGTCCCGACATCTTTCCTTGAGCTTCTTCCAGGTTTGCTGGCTCTGGCACTGTGATTGGCCAAAGCCGTGATTACGTCACTCCCAGGTATGCGCAGGAGAGCCACCGTTCACGGCACCAGCTCAGAAGGAACGGCACCCATGGGCCGTTCCTTCAGAAAGCATGCCCCAGTGATGTCACTGGCTACATGCACTGAAAATATCTCCTAAACTGTACAGGTTTAGGAGATATTTTCACTACCTATAGGTAATCCTTATTATAGGATTGGGTAAAAAGCTCAGTATAAATACAGTTGTTCTGTGAAGTCCATAGAGATTTGTTAGAGAATGTTAGTGAACAAACAGCACCATGAAGACCAAGGAACACACCAGACAGGTCAGAGATAAAGTTGTGTAGAAGTTGAAAAGAGGTTTAGGTTATAAAAAAAATCCCAAGCTTTGAACATCTCACGGAGCACTGTTCAATCCATCATCCGAAAATGGAAAGATTATGGCACAACTGCAAACCTACCAATACATGGCTGTCCACCGAAACTGACAGGCCAATAATCAGAGAAGCAGCCAAGAGGCCCATGGTAACTCTGGACGAGCTGCAGAGATCCACAGCTCAGGTGAGAGAATCTGTCCACAGGTCAACTATTAGTCGTGTTCTCCAAAAATCTGGCCTTTATGGAAGAGTGGCAAGATGAAAGCCATTGTTGAAAGAAAGCCATAAGAAGTCCCATTTGCAGTTTGCAAGATGTCATGTGGGGGACACAGCGAACATGTGGAAGAAGGTGCTCTGGTCAGATGAGACCAAAATTTTACTTTTGGCCTAAAAGCAAAATGTTATGTGTGATGGAAAACGAACACTGCACATCATGCTGAACACACCATCCTGACCGTGAATCATGGTGGTGGCAGCATCATGTTGTGCGGATGCTTTTCTTCAGCAGGGACAGGGAAGCTGGTCAGAATTGATAGGAAGATGGATGGAGCCAAATACAGAGCAATCTTAGAAGAAAACCTGTTAGAGTCTGAAAAAGACTTGAGATTGGGGCGGAGGTTCACCTTCCAGCAGGACAACGGCCTAAACATACAGCCAGAGCTTCAATGGAATGGTTTAGATCAAAGCATATTCATGTGTTAGAATGACCCAGTCAAAGTCCAGACCTAAATCCAATTGAGAATCTGTGGCAAGACTTGAAAATTGCTGTTTATAGATGCTCTCCATCCAATCTGACAGACCTGGAGCTATTTTGCAAAGAAAAATGGGCAAAAATTTGGCTTTCCAGATGTTTAAAGCTGGTAGAGACATCCCCAAAAAGACTTGCAGCTGTAATTGCAACGAAAGGTGGTTCTACAAAGTATTGACTCAGGGGGGCTGAATACAAATGCACGCCACACTTTTCACTTATTTATTTGTAAAGGATTTGGAAAAGCATTTATAATTTTATTTCCACTTCACAATTATGTGCCACTTTGTGTTGGCCTATAACAAAAAATGCAAAAAAAAAATACATTTACGTTTTTGGTTGTAACATGACAAAATGTGGAAAAAGGGGTATGAATACTTTTTCAAGGCATTGTATATAGGTGTTAAGTTGATAATAGTAAATAATGAGGTTATTATTGAGGGAATAGTGCATTTCTTTTTTAATTAAACACACACAACTCAGCCCTTAATTTCAGCTTTAATACACATTGAAAGCGCTATCAGAATGTTTTGCTATTCCCTGCAGCCTTGTATAGCTGCATTAGTTTTGTGTGTGTCTACATAATAATCTTTGGTATGAAGCAGTTAAACAATGACAATTAGGAATACACGTTTGTGACTAGTGTAATGATATTTCAGCACTTCTTAAGCTGCAATTAAAACAGCATTGTAGCAGCTGGTATTCAGAGTTAACAAGATCTTTCTATAAAAGTGAGAAATGAGAATGCCTTTAATTTTGTAGAAACACAATTGATTTCTTTATATATGATGCTGAAGGTATAGATCGCTGTAAAGAACAGCTGTGCAGACTTGATTTATAGCAGTATTATTGATATGAGACATATGGATATCTACTGGTTACCTAAGAAGGAGCCATTATCATGTATATAATATACATCTTTGTTTTTAATAATTATAACTACATATGAAGATCAACCTGGGTGTTCTTAGTTCCTGTTTTCAATTTCTCTTTATTAATTTATAAAAGATGTTTACAGTTATACAAGATTCATTACAGTATGCATTTATTCCTTCTCCTTATGCATTGATAAAGAACCTTGATTATTATCTATTAGCTTCTTTATCTTAAAAAATTCTACAATCTCACTCACATACTTCTACTTTCTTCCAAACCCATTCACCCTGCAATACTGCTACAAACCAACGCAATCCAAAAAAAAAAGGGGGGGGACATTTATCTCCCTGTTTATATCTCCCAGTTCCCTCCCTTTTTTTCCTTTATATCCCCTTGAGGGGTTAATTGTTATTTTCCATTTATAGATATTCTATCATGCTTGTCGAGGACCGAAATTCTTCCAATTTTTGCCATATTCCTGGCATTTGATTCTTTATGTATCCTTCTTCTCTTATCTGTCTCTCCATACAGTGGGGCAAAAAAGTATTTAGTCAGCCACCAATTGTGCAAGTTCTCCCACTTAAAAAGATGAGAGAGGCCTGTAATTGTCATCATAGGTATACCTCAACTATAAGAGACAAAATGTGGAAACAAATCCAGACAATCACATTGTCTGATTTGGAAATATTTTTTTTTTGCAAATTATGGTGGAAAATAAGTATTTGGTCAATATCAAAAGTTCATCTCAATACTTTGTTATATATCCTTTGTTGGCAATGACAGAGGTCCAACATTTTCTGTAAGTCTGCACAAGGTTGTCACACACTGTTGCTGGTATGTTGGCCCATTCCTCCATGCAGATCTCCACTAGAGCAGTGATGTTTTGGGGCTGTCTCTGGGCAACACGGACTTTTAACTCCCTCCAAAGATTTTCTATGGGGTTGAGATCTGGAGACTGGCTAGGCCACTCCAGGACCTTGAATTGCTTCTGACGAAGCCACTTATTTGTTGCCCGGGCAGTGTGTTTGGGATCATTGTCATGCTGAAAGACCCAGCCACGTTTCATCTTCGATGCCCTTGCTGATGGGAGGAGGTTTGCACTCAAAATTTCACGATACATAGCCCCATTCATTCTTTCATGTACACGGATCAGTCGTCCTGTTCCCTTTGCAGAGAAACAGCCCCAAAGCATGATGTTGCCACCCCCATGCTTCACAGTAGGTATGGTGTTCTTTGGTCGCAACTCAGCATTCTCTCTCCTCCAAACACGACGAGTTGTGTTTCTACCAAACAGTTCTACTTTGGTTTCATCTGACCATATGACATTCTCCCAATCCTCTTCAAATGCTCTCTAGCAAAGCTCAGACGGGCCCGGTCATGTACTGGCATAAGCATGGGGACACGTCTGGCACTGCAGGATCTGAGTCCCTGGCGGCGTAGTGTGTTACTGATGGTAGCCTTTGTTACGTTGGTCCCAGCTCTCTGCTGGTCATTCACTAGGTCCCCCCGTGTGGTTCTGGGATTTTTGCTCACCGTTCTTGTGATCATTTTGACCCCACGGGGTGAGATCTTGTGTGGAGCCCCAGACTGAGGGAGATTATCAGTGGTCTTGTATGTCTTCCATTTTCTAATTATTGCTCCCACAGTTGATTTCTTCACACCAAGCTGCTTGCCTATTGCAGATTCAGTCTTCCCAGCCTGGTGCAGGTCTACAATTTTGTCTCTGGTGTCCTTCGACAGCTCTTTGGTCTTCACCATAGTGGAGTTTGGAGTGTGACTGTTTGAGGTTGTGGACAGGTGTCTTTTATACTGATAACAAGTTTAAACAGGTGCCATTAATATAGGTAATGAGTGGAGGACAGAGGAGCCTCTTAAAGAAGAAGATACAGGTCTGTGAGAGACAGAAATCGTGCTTGTTTGTAGGGGACCAAATACTTATTTTCCACCATAATTTGCAAAAAAAATTATTTCCAAATCAGACAATGTGATTGTCTGGATTTGTTTCCACATTTTGTCTCTCATAGTTGAGGTATACCTATGATGACAATTACAGGTCTCTCTCATCTTTTTAAGTGGGAGAACTTGCACAATTGGTGGCTGACTAAATACTTTTTTGCCCCACTGTATATTATATTTTGTTCATTTCACATATCCATTCTGTTATCGTTGGACTTTTAATCTCTCTCCACTTACAAGCTATTATTATTCTGGCTGCCGTTGTCATATGGTGAAGAATATTGGATCTGACATCAGAGACAACAATGAAATATCTATACTCGGATTCCTCTCCACTCCTGATACTTTCTGATATATCTCAAATATTTTATTCCAAAAGTTCCTCACCAGATGACACCCATACCAGATGTGGTCCATAGTGTTCTTAGTTCCTGAACACCCCATGATAAGAATGAGAACCATGGATGAACAAATCTACCTTGGTTCTATTTGTATATTTGTATATATATATTTGTATATGTAGCTTTGCTATATGTCCTCAAAAATTGGAAAGTCACAATGCTTTTCCCCAGACCTCCACCATTTAAGCCTTCAGAGGGGGGGATGTAGATATTCAATGAATTCCTTTTGTTGGACTAATAAACAAGCCATTGTCAAAAAAGAGGCATAAGCTGCCAAGTACTGCCATGAGGAACAATCACCAAAGTAAATAATAATAATAACATAGAGCAGGGAGATGGCATTTTAATGTGGCTTTAAAGGCTACTGTATAATTAAGATGCACAAATCTTTCAAATTCCAAGTTCGGGGGCATGTTGGTGTCACAAAAGCGCACAATGTCCTCAGGTAGCCTCAGAAAGGACAAGGGAGAAGAGGGTGCATTATTAATGCTGGCAGACAACACGCTGCTCTGTACCCAGAAGGATATAGATGTAAAAAGTTTTATTAGTCAGACAACTATCTGCTGGGTGGGCTGTAACTGTGTTGCTGGCTACTTTGGGGGAAGAAAAAGGGACATGTGCTCTACCTCCAGGTTGTATGGCCCTATCATTGCTATGTCCTGCAGGATCTCCTTACTTATTTTTCAGAGGTGAAAGAAATTCCCACCTTTTACTAAAACAATGGCATCTGGGGTATTGAAAGACCCAAAGCAAATTTCTCCTATATTTTCTGCTTTAATACCAGCAGAAAATATAAAAGAAATAATGGTAAATGGAAGAAAAAAGACCGAAATAAATCACAAAAGAAAAAAAAAAGCTGCACAGGGTTGGGACAAAGGCTTTCAAGCAAGAATACTTGCTAATACAGGAATAGAGAGTCCTAAGAAGGAAAGCTACTCATCTACCCCAGAAAAGAAGCCTGAACTTCAAGCTGAAAAGACTCACTCCCTTTGAGACGTATTTAAAAAAAAATGTTGCATGTAAGAAGTGTGGGGTGATATATCAGGCTGTTTTTTATTGTCCAAATCAACCTGTAGGCAGCAGAATAATGCAATTGTCTCTAAATCCCGTGTCCATCAATGAACTCCAAAAATAGTGGTTTTTATAGTGAGCACAAAACTCCTATTGTTATTAGTAGGATATGGAGCGGCTAGAACTCCAGTCATCTATTAATTGTTGAGATGTCTCACTTATTGTCCTGGAAGACTGTTGTCACTTTGTTAGTAAGTAAGGGGAGATCTCTCTGACAGAGTCCCTAATAGAAGGGGGTTATAATCCTTCCTCAATCTATCCAAAAATGAACATGATATAAAACATTATACAGTATTTTGCCTTTAAACCATAAATTTAGCCCTTAAAGTGGTAAGGAAAAACAAAACAAAAAACAACAACTTCCCACAGCAAATTAAGGGCATAATGTGCTAGTATGCACCACATACTAGCACATTATGAAAGACTTTTAAAACAAAGCCCTACAGCAGTGTGCTGTCACAGCTCACATGGCTTCCATCATCACTTGGTTTTCCTTCCAGGTTCGCAGGCTCCGGCCATTTGAATGGTCAAGCTGTGATGACGTCACTCCCATGCATGTGCACAGGGGCCACGACCACTTTACAGCTCTCTGAAGGGACAGCCTTCTCAGTATGCCATCCCCTAAGAGCTGGCTGCAGAAATAGTAAATATTAGCCAAATGAGACATGTTTATGAGATATTCTGTGTACCTACAGGTAAGTTTTGTTGATAAGTTTACCTGTAGGTACAAGTCGGCGAGCGGTGTTTACTATCACTTTAACCTCAACCTAGCCAGAAACCTAATCCTTGACCTACAGTATACCCAATTCGGAACAGCAATCCTCAACATCCAGAATATTTTTTTTCTATAAAAAATATCAACATGACCAATATCGACCTGAATTATCACCTACCCTTTTGCCAGAATCATATCAAATTGAGGTAATATGTGTATGGACACCACAAACCTGATTCTGGTGCATTTTCTTCAAATCCAGTGAGTTGCCCCCAGACTTGTGAAGTAAAAAGTATACTTATTGCAGAAAGAATAGTGAGCAATAAATGTAATGGTAATGCTCTTTACCCAAAGGTGCACTTACAGTATATCTCTGTACATTCATGATGAGGTTCAATTAGAGATTGCTCATTACATGTACTTTTTTTCCTCTATTTTTTACCAGAACCTATTGCTAAATTGAGGGCCTTCAGACATTCTTCTTCTCTGAGGAAGTAACAATGTGTCTAGTGGCTCACTCAGAACAAATTTTACTTTACATGAATATAATAATACCAATTGACTGCACTACATAAGCTACAATGAGCTGAATATAGATGAAATGCTTTAGATGCTACTAACATTATGAGAATAGCAGTGATTTCATGTTATTTCATGTTCATTGTCAAAAAAAGGACACGGAAGAATTTTGTAGACAAGATTTTACATTTATCTTAAGTTCAATATGAATCCTTTCTTGTTCGAGGTCTGTCGTGCGCAAAACTTAGGCTTAGCTGTTATAATAGTCCAAAATGGTCAGTTAGGTATAATAAATTTTATGGACTTTGCTAATTGTGTATTTTGTACTTCTATGGGTATTACTAATAGGCACAAACGGGAACAATTGTGTGGGCAGAAGTGATTCTTTATGGGTTTTTTGTACGCTAAATAATTTATTCATGAAATTCACATTTCATATGAATTATACAAACATTGAGTTATAAGCAAAAACACAAATTTGTCAAGAGAATGTGATAATCTTTTTCTCTCTAGACTTCATTTTTTTAAATTATGTAAAGCATGAGTTTATAGGGATATCTGCATTTATTTCCTACTTCTACTATGCATGTTTTCACCTGTATCTTAACCACTTCAATAACAGGCACTTACGTCCCTTCCTGCCCAGGACAATTTTCAGCTTTCAGCACTGTCACATTTTGAATGACAAATGCGTCTTCATACAACACTGTACCCAAACTAAATTTTTATAATTTTCTTCCCACAAATAGAGCTTTCCTTTGGTGGTATTTGATCACCTCTGCGGTTTTTATTTTTTGCTAAACAAACTAAAAAAGACCAAAAATTTGGAAAAAAAAAATGTTTTTTTTTTAGTTTCTGTCATAAAATTTAGTTTTCCCCTTCACTGACGGGCACTGATGAGGCGGCACTGATGGGCACTGATGAGGCGGCACTGATGGGCACTGATAAAGTGGCACTGATGGGAATTGATGAGGAGGCACTGATATGTAGAATTGATGGGCACTGATAGGCGGCACTGATATGCAGCACTGATGGGCACTGATATGCATCACTATTGGGCACTGACAGGCGGCTGTGATGGGCACTGACAGGCGGCTGTGATGGGCACTGACAGGTGGCACTGATTGGCACTGATAGGCAGTACTGATTGGCACTGACAGGTGGCACTAATGGGCAGCACTGATGATGAGGTACTGACAGGTGTTTCTGCTGGGCAGTGATTGGCACTGTGGTGGGTATTGATTGGCACTGTGGTGGGCAAATGCATATTTTTTATTGTGGCACTGGTTGGCAGGCTATTTGTACATTGGAGGGGGCTGTGCTGATAATCAATGTGTTGATTATCAGCACAGACCCCCCCTCTGACAGGGAGAGCCGCCGATCGTCTCTCCCTGTCAGCGTGAACTGAGAAATGCCGTTTACCGGCACTTCCTGGTTCACGCGATGATCAGCTGTGATTGGTCACAGTTGATCACGTGGTAAGAAGCCTCTGACAGAGGCTTCTTTTCACGATCGGAGATGCGGGGTGTCAGACTGACACGCCGCACTCGTGATCGCCACGATGCGAACCCTCGCGGGCGCGCGCCAGCATGTTATCATGCTGGACGTCAATAGACGTCCAGTCAGGATAACAAAACCACTTCCCGGACGTCAATTTGCTATTGACCGGGCGGGAAGTGGTTAAAGGAGATGTAAACACTAATGCCGCGTACACACGACCGTTTTTCATGATGAGAAAACTGACCATTTTTTAGAGTGGTCATGAAAAACGGTCGTGTGTATGCTCCATAGCAGTTTTCTCTACGAGAAAACTGCCCGGAAAAAAAACTAGAACCTGCTCTATTTTTTCTCATTGTTTTTCACGTCGTTCTTTTTAACGTGCTTTTACGAGGGGAAAAAACGCGCATGCTCAGAATCAAGTATGAGACGGGAGCGCTCGTTCTGGTAAAACTAGCGTTCGTAATGGAGATAGCACATTCGTCACGCTGTAACGGACTGAAAAGCACGAAGACTGAAAAGCACGAATCGTCTCTCACCAAACTTTATTAACATGAGGATCAGCAATTGCAGCCCAAAGGGTGGCACCTGGAACTTCCCCTTTATAGTGCCGGTGTACGTGTTGAACATCACTGCGATTTGCTTGAGTGTTATTTTTCATGAGCGTTTCAAGGCAGGCTTGAGAGTAATCACGACGAGAAAAACGTTGTTTTTTTGCATGACATGAATAACGGTCATGTGTATGCGGCATTACTGGATGAAAATAAATCTGAAGTTTAGCTAAGAAAATCCATACAGCCATAGTTACATCAGTTGTAACACACATACCCCACTTTGTGCATACAGCTGAATCCTGGATAAATTTTCATTGCAGGGATGCCTGTCCTCTTCCTGTCTCTGACTTTTCATTGGTGTAATTGGTTTTTCAGGCACAACGGCAGTACAGATGGTCCAAAGAGGACTTTGTCTTCCTTCTCCTGAAAAATTCCTTATTTCTGAAAATTTCTTTCAATGATTACACTGCTTGTAACATGATTTATGAATGTCTGATCAGTCATTGGAGTATCTCCCCCATTCACAGATCACGTTGCAAGCAGTTTAATCAATAAAATAACTTTCTCAATGGATGAGGAGGGGAGAGGGGGTGTGTCCTCATAAGACCATCTTTACTGTTGTTGTACCTGAAGAACGCAAGCTGTTAACCATTGCCTCTACACTATTAACTCCATTGCACCAGGAGATTACAGCAATGAGGGTAGGAGGACTAATGTTTTAAAAAAAATGTCCACAATGAGCACAACACATTGTTCATTGTATTTTTGTTTTTTTTAAACATTTAAGTTTTAGGAAATTAAGTTTACATCTATAAAAAAACAACAACATGGATAAACCTTTATTTCCTGTGTACTAGGGTTATTTTATGATTGCCATTGGGCTCCAGCCTATGAATTATTAGAAAAAAAAGGGGATTGTAAATATTGGACTTTTTATTTCCACCATCTTGAAATAGACTTGCATTTTATCACTGGTTACCAAAGAAAATATTTCAATTTATTCAAAGACTTTATTGTCACCATTGTAATCAGGATAGAAAGTGAGGGCAAAATCCAACGTTATGAGATGTCACTAGAAAACAAAGAGAGAAAAAAATCTTCCAGTGGTCGTGCTTGTTCCAGTGACAACTGTCTATAAGGAAATTAATGTTTTTTAGAAGAGATGTATTCTTCCTGATGATACTTCAGGGGCAAGAGGGAATGTATTTTTTCCTAGTGGGACAAAAACTGTATAATAACCCTGACTGGGGGTTTAACCATTCATGACAATATCCAAAACTATAACATGGTAAAAAAAATAATAATATGTATGTAGCACCCTCAGTGGACAGAGTAGGTACATTTAGTTTGGCCCCTCTGTAAGCAGAGGATCTGGGGTTAGTTTGTTTTGTGTTAGCTGTGCAGAGCTCCAAGGGCTGGGTCTATGTTACCTCACCGTGGTTTCCAGAATGTGTCGGATACTTCTGGAATTTAAAGGGTGGAGGAACAGAGGCTAAAGCTGGAATATTTATGGAGTCTCCACCAATCTCTGGGTAAGCAAGGCCCAGAAGGTGGGGAGATAAGCCATAAATGATCTGAAGACTGACCATGTGGGAGCAAAGTCCAGGGTCAAATTGCCTTGGAGGGGGCCCTGTGCTGGGGACTCTGCCCCTGGGCAGAAGACAGGACAGGAGAAAGACAGAAAGATATAAACAAGGAGCAGATGAAGCCTCACACCCTTTCCAGCCTCAAATAGGCTTATCTGAAGCTTCCCTGACAAAATCTGGGCACGTATAGCAGAAAGCCTCTTGGATTTCAGGATTCACTAAAGAGGGACTGAGTGAGTAAACAATTTTCATCACACCCCAAACCTGGATGAGAGGAGGGGCAGCAATGTGCAATACTTTGCTTGCCCATTACCAAGGGACAATTTAGTGACAAGTCCAAAACTGGGAAAGCCACCCTTCACCTCTAGCTGGGGGATCAAGGGCAGCCAGGTGCATTAGCATTAGGGAGCAACAACTTTTTTGCTATTTGTTCTAATGTACCATCAAACCCATGGGGGGACTGCATTTTTGATGCTAATATCCAGGAGCCAGAGAGATTAGCAAGTCCTGAGGGTTGTGTTTAAGTTTACAGTTCTGGATAACCCATGTTTCCATTCCCCATCCAAGTTTACCCACTAACTAAACAAAAAACAAAACAAACATCCCCATGACTTATTTTTGAGTCTGCATGAAAGCTGCAAATATTCCTGTTGCCTGGCTGTGTGCGCAAGGTAAGACCCGGAAACCCAACGACCCTTGAGGGGGAAGCGCCACACATACAGTACAATCTATTGGAGTGTAAAACGTAGTTGAAACATGTTAAAGGGAGGTCAATTGCAGGTCCAATGCATCTGTCACTGAATTCTGAATGATCTCAGAAGTAAGTCAAACTGATGTCAACCATACGCCAAAGGACACAAGCCCAAGTTCCTTTA
Source organism: Rana muscosa (assembly GCA_029206835.1). Lineage (NCBI taxonomy): Eukaryota > Metazoa > Chordata > Amphibia > Anura > Ranidae > Rana > Rana muscosa. Next base: position 35,027,926 of record CM055123.1, on the reverse strand, counting down.
ACACATGCCCTTTATTTCTTACCCTGCCTTTGCTACAATAGAGATGCATTGCTCATGGTTCCACTGCTCTAATAAAAATAAGTTTTATATAGGAAAAACTAGTAACTTTGTAACAAATGCTGTTCTGTGACATATTAAGATGACTTATTGGGGATGCAGCAATAGGATTAGCTTTAGCAGTAACTGTGCTAAGCCTGGGGGCTGCTGCCACACTAATACTCTCCATAGTTTCAGTCTGATTGCTGACATGTCAACAAAGCTTGTATCACTAATAAAGAAGTCTTTCTAACTTACATTACTGGACAGAGCTCCCTTGAGAGTTCAGGAATAGAAATTCTCCAATTTCTGCTAACGCCCACACTGGAGCTTCTGCATTCCCACTGTGGCCTAGATTATGTTTTATACTGAGACCAATTAACCATTGAAATGACTACTTAGTAGTAGCTAATATTTTATTTTGGTGCATTTTTTCCAGGCAAGCCAGTGAAATTGGAAAAAAGAGAACCGCGCTGGACAAGTAACAAAAAATATAAAAAATACAGGCTGCAGCAAAACTGGGATACACACAATATAAACTAGAGAATAATAAGCTGCGCCAATCGAAGTGGATCAATCATTACATTAACATCCAGAGGCTGACATGCCAAAAACTATGAACCAACAATCATGTCAAAACCAAGTCTCTGAATGGGATGTTGTACCAACTATTCATAAGAGCAGACAACAGTCACATCCAAAGTGTTATATAGCATGTCACGTAGAAATAAGGTGAAATGATGCCAAGTAAATTGTAGTCCAAAAGATTAATTAAATCTCGTTAACATCACCCCAGTGTTTCATATAATACAAGAGTGCCCACCACCGTAGAAAGATGTCAGCTTACCGGAGGGCAAGCACAAAGAACATTCGGCTGTAACTCAGCCGCGGCCTTTGGCTTATATATGGAGTGGAAGGACCAGGATTGCACCTGGAAGTAGAAGATCTGCTACATGTGTTCCACCAAGTCACAGCAGTCCGTACGCATGGATATGATAGCTCATAAAAAAGGAAGGAACGTGGATCATAGCGTGATAATGTCTAGTAATTTAAAATAGTAAAAAAAGTATTACACTTACATGATAAAGATAAAAGATTAGCGTTTAAAAAGTTGCCGGCCGGTGAATACAAGAGCCCGTCCTCCTCTGATGAAGCGTGGTGACGTCAGTACGTCGCACCCAGGTTTTTTTAAAGACTCACTTTTACTGGACGACATATGCTCTACAGATATCCAGACCACTATATCAAACTTTATCTCTGACCATAGTAATGATGATACTTCTGCTCCAATACAATGGGAGGCATTGAAATGCGTTGAAATGCATTGAAATGCATATTACGCGGGGTCTTTATTAAACATGGCTCTAGACTCAAACGTCTCCGTCTTGCCCAGATTCAGTAACTGTCTCTTCGGATTGCTAACCTGGAACGTTCCCATAAATGTATCCAATCTCCGACCACCCAAATTGCCTTATCCGATGCAGGACTTAAACTGTTGAACTTGTTCGAACAGAAGGCCTTGTCCATTAGGGACAGATCACGTAAACTGTTTTATGTCGAAGCTAACAAACCAGGTAGAATGTTGGCCAGAGCCCTCCATGCTAAAAATAGCATTGCTTCCATTCCTAAACTCAAGCGACCTGACGGCCAATCCACCCACCATCCTAAGGAAATGAACGAATTGTTTTGTTCATTCTACACCTCACTATACAACCTCCCCTCACGCCCTCCAAACATGTCGCCGGAAGACTTTCAATCTAAAATTGACAATTACATTGCTGCCACGGCACTTCCGACTATCCCTACAGATCTAGTGCAGGATCTCGAGCAACCATTTATCGAGGACGAACTTGTGCTGGCAATATCCTTTTTCAAACCTAACAAAAGTCCAGGCCCGGACGGCTACTCGACCCATTTCTATAAATCCTTCCGTGATTCCCTTACACCACTTCTTATAAAGATGTATAATAACATCTCCAGGTACTCACCTTTCCAGAGACAGGCTCTGGAATCCCATATCATAGTTATACCGAAACCCGGGAAAGGTCCTACACTATGAGGTAGCTTTCGTCCCATTTCTCTCATCAACATTGACATTCGCTTATACTCCAAACTATTGACCAATCGCCTCCTGCCAGCGATACCCGACCTAATACACCTCGACCAGGTGGGGTTCACCCCAAAGAGGGAGGCCAGGGATAACATCCTTATAACCATTCCCCTGATGGAATATGGCCAAAAATGCCGAATCCCAATTTGCTTGATCTCTGTCGACACTGAAAAAGCGTTAGACCGGGTTCATTGGCAATTTCTAGAGAGAACGCTTCAACAAGTGGGCCTTGGGCCCAACATGCTATGCAAGATCCTGGCTCTCTATGACAACCCTACGGCAAGGATCAAATCTAATGGCCTCCTATCTGACCCAATATGGATTCGTAATGGAACCCGCCAGGGATGTCCCCTGTCGCCATTGTTATACATACTCACAATGGTACATCTTGTCAAGGCCATCCGGCACAACACCAATATTCAGGGTCTTTCTATTGGCCATCGTCAATATAAATTGTCCCTATATGCGGACGACCTCGTAATATATGTTACTAAACCCCACACATCTATGCCCGCCATTATTGAGGCATTCACAGAGTTTGGACTGGCTAGTAACTTTAAATTAAATTACGATAAAACTGAGGCCCTTAACATCTCCCTACCGAAACCTACAGTAACCTGGGTTCAATCCTCATTTGAATTTAAATGGCAGCAAAAAGCTGTCAAGTATCTTGGAATCCAAATCCATACCTCCCTACCCACCCTGACAGATATCAACTATACGCCCCTAATAAGAATGTTGCGAACATGCCTCGAATCTTATGATAAACCAAACATCTCCTGGTCTGGCCGAATGAATGCCATCAAAACATTCTGCCCAAAGTTTTATACATTTTTCAGGCAATTCCTAAACCACCTCCTTGTGGCTTCTTCCAATCGATCAACGGGGCTATTCGGGACTTCAAATGGCGTCATAGGAAGTCCAGGTATGGCTTTAACATTTTAGCTTTACCTAAAAATAGAGGGGGCGTTGCCCTCCCTGACCTATGGCTGTCCTTTCAGGATGCATCGTTGATCAGAAGAGTCGATTGGTACTACGGTTCCTCCACTAAATTGTGGACGTCATTAGAAAATGACCGAATATCTCCCGACCTCACATCCCTTCCATGGACACACCCGACACACAGACTCCCTACAGACCTATTACCGCTTGTGACTACCGCTACGCTGCAAATTTGGGACAACTACCTTACCAAAGGTTTATTGTCCTCGAGACCCAGCCCCTTGACTCCATTATTTGATATCAACTCTTTCCCTCCGACTTGTGCTAAATCTAAATTTCTTCTGTGGCAAAAATCAGAGGCTCCTCTGAGTCATACGCTTCGCGCTGGACAACCGATTCCCCTACCGGACATGCTCTCTTCCTGCCACAACCATTTTATGGCTTGCAGGGGTATAACTATAGGGGGCGCAGCAGTCGCGATCGCGACTGGGCCCTGTGCTGCAGGGGGCCCATGCGGCCACCCTTTACATATGGCAGAACACTGGCGGGAACAAAGGCGGCGGACTAGGAGTACCAGTGCACCATGCGCACGGGTGGCTTAAGGTGGGGGGTGACTAGCAGAGCTCCATGCTCGACTATTGCACTGGCTGCTCTTTAGTTGTGCATTCCCCACATGACCTGTGTCCTCGGCAGCTCCTCCGGGTCCCCCTCTCCTGCTCCATGCAGCGCCGCTCAGTCCGATGTCTGTTCTCCCCAGCCAGAATCCCGCCCCCTCAGTCCGGCTCACACTGCAATGCATGCTTTTCCCAGGGAAACAAACTTTAAGCACACGGGTACAGTGCAGCCCAGTGAGAGCCGGCTCCTGGAGGACACCGCAAGCTTGTCTGCCAGCCCCCCTCCTCTTCCCCCGTCATACACAGGCGACAGGAGGTCTTTCTGGGAGATATGCTGATCACCCATCCAGCAGGCTGGAGGGAGCCCAGGCCACCATGGATGAGTGCTCGGCCTGCAGCTTGGTCATGGAGGTGAGTGAGATGACCCCATCCCCCACACATCATCACATACCCCCCTCCATCTCCCCTGGGGACAGGGACACCATTTCTCCTGGGGACAGGGGCCCCTTCTCTCCTGGGGACAGGAACCTCCTTCTCTCCTGGGGACAGGGACCCCCATCTCACGTGGGGACAGGGACCTCTTCTCACATGGGGACAGGGACCCCCTTCTCTCCCTTCTCTCCTGGGGACAGGGACCTGCTTCTCTCCTTGGGACAAGCACCTCCTTCTCTCCTGGGGATTGGGACCTCCTTCCCTCCTGGGGACAGGGACCTCCTTCTCTCCTGGTGATAGGGACCTCCTTCCCTCCTGGGGACAGGGACCCCCTTCCCTCCTGGGGACAGGGGCCCCCTTCTCTCCTGGGGACAGGGACCCCCTTCTCTCCTGGGGACAGGGACCTCCTTCTCTCCTGGGGACAGGGACCCCATCTCTCCTGGGGACAGGGACCCCATCTCTCCTGGGGACAAGGACCAATTTTCACGAGGGGACAGGGACCCCATCTCACGTGGGGACCTCTTCTCACGTGGGGACAGGGACCCCATCTCTCCTGGGGACAGGGACCTCCTTCTCTCCTGGGGACAGGGACCTCCTTCTCTTCTGGGGACAGGGACCACTTCTCTCCTGGAAACAGGGACCCCATCTCTCCTGGGGACAAGGACCAATTTTCACGAGGGGACAGGGACCCCATCCTGCCTAGGGTTTGGAACCCCATCTCCCCTGGTAACAGGGACTCCATCTTACCTAGGGACCCCATCTTCCCTGGGGATCAGGACCCCAGCTCCCCTAAGAAATGGAACCCCATCTACAGACCATGCTGGCTGGCAGGACTGGTGTCAGCCACCCTAGGGTGCCAGGATGGAGGAGGGGCAGAACACACAGAGGAAATCTGAATCCCTAGCCATTTGGGGGTAGTACCAGCAGGGGTCACTGGACACCAGGGGAGGGGGAGGGAGCAACAGCAGTACCAGCGTGGGGAGGTTGGAGGACAGACAGGGGTCTAGCAGTACCAGTGTGGGGTGGCTGTAGGATTGGGGGGTACTGCGTTTACTATGATTCAGTTTATGAATGGACAGGAAGCTCTGTACAGTGCTATTCCTGTCCATTTATTCTATGTAGCTGAGGCTGCAGAGAAGGAAATTGGGGGCTGTGTCCTCAGTCTTCCTCTGTCTCAAAGGTGAAACATCAGAGGTCTGTTTAGACCTCTGATATCTCACGAAAGTCCCCCAACAGGGCTCCTAAAAAAATGTAAAAAATAATAAAAAACACTGATACCAGTGGTGGAACTACAGGGCTCACAAAGGTCATACCTGTGACCAGGCCCTAGAGTTTCACCACCGGACGCGGAGGGAAGGGCCCCGGCTGGGGTTCAGGGGTGGGCCCTTTATGGTTTCTTGCACCGGGGCCCTGAAGGTTCTATTTACTCCACTGATGGCTTGGCTTGAACACACTCATTTAACACACTTTATGAACAAAATACCAAACATTGACGATATGACTAGACCACATACAGCCTTTGAGTCATTGCTATCCCAGTCGGACAGACCAGAGCATTCGCTATCCCTGATATATCAGTTACTGATTCAGGTCTCCTATCCAAACTCACCGTCATTCCTCTCAAAATGGAAAAGGGAGATGAATATGTCTCCGGAGGATATGGAGTGGGGAAAAGCTGTCCCTCTCTTTTAAATTATCTATCTCATCTCATGCCCAAAAACAGAATTACCGTATTTTTTCTAGGTGGTACCGATGCCCCACTATTCTACACAAGTTTTATCCTAATGATTCTGACGTATGTTGGAGATGTTTGCAGGCCCCGGGGAACATGACACACATTTGGGGTACGTGCCCATGTGTTACCCCCTTTTGGGACAAGATTCTCAAGCTATATGACAAACTGGTGGGTGACAAATATCCCAATGAATCCCGCTTAACAGTCCTATCTATGTTACCGGGGTCATACAAACAAATTAAGAAGAGCTCAATTCGCCATTTGCTGACGGCTGCACGTTCAGTTATTGCCAGAGCGTGGCATCAACCTGTGATCCCCTCTCTAGCTGATTGGGCCTGTGAAATGGACAGGATCGAACAAATTGAAAGGTTGTTAGCGTGGGATGCCGATAAGAGTGAGGACCACACTATTACGTGGACCATTTGGTTACTGCTTCCCCAGGGCCCTCTCATGAGTAGCGTGATATCCCTTTTCCCCACTTTCCCTTTTTTTATTTTTTCTCTCATTTCCAGCCTCCTTTTCCCCTACCACCCCCCCCCCCCTCCTCCTCCTGTACCTTTATAAGTTTGTGGTAATCTTGCCGGTAGATTCACCGCACTTTCAGGCCATATGTGTTGAGCCTTGTTTTCTTTTTCGTTTTCTACACCACTGTTTATAGTGGTCTACTGGTTACTTGATTTACCATTACTTGGTTGATTTCACTTATTTCTATGTTCATTAAGGATATCTACCGGACTATGCATATGTGATACATGTTCTTTTAGTGTCCTTCTGATCCTAATGTAGACTTGTACACTCAATGGACATATGTTATTCCTGACCTATGTTTAGTCAATATGTTTTACAAATGCTTGAAAATCAATAAAACCGATTCAACATAAAATGAATGGGTTGCCTCGACGCAACACCACACGTTAATGTGTGACAAAGCATGCAATATTGCAATACTAATGTAAAAAAGGCCCTCAAAGTAGTAAGCTCTGGTTTTGTGTCAGAAAAAAAGAAAATAATTTTCAAGTTTAGACTTCTAATTTAAAAAGTCCCTTCTTACTGCTCTCAGGATTCTCCGAATCGCCTAATTCTTTTTTTTTTCCGCTGTGATCCAAATTCATGTTAGAGGATGGCTACATTCATTCTCCATGATTCCACTGTATGTATGAATGTAGCCACCCTCTCCTGCTTGCTTCTGATATGGACTAGAGATTATCGACTATGGAATGTATAGTATGCATAGACCTGTGCACTAGTCCACAAATAATGCACACAGCTTGTTCCAAGCAGCAGAAGTATGGGAGAAAGGAGAGGTTTAGAAGCCCACAGAGACACAAGGAGGCAAAAAAACAAAGCAAGAAATTATTTCATAAAGTGATATACAGGGCCATTAAACAGTAAAAGTGTATGTATTATTTTTGGAGAGTAAGGATATCATTTAGTGTCACTTTATTGATTAAACTAGATGGACTTGTGTCTTTTTTTAGCCAGACTAACTATGTAACGTTAAAAAGAATCTGTCATACAAAAGAAAAAGAAAATTTCTGCAGATATAAAGGGTAGGTGCCAAGAGATGGCTGCACCTACCTGTGTCAATCTGTATTGTTCTGGATTTACAGCAAAATGTTGGGTCATTTTGGCAAGCTCAGCTTTGGCTTTGGCACAGCCTATGGCAGTTATATACAACTACTTACAATGCCATCCACAACTCTGCCCCCAGTTACATCACTAACCTAGTCTCAAAATACCAACCTAATCGTTCTCTTCATTCTTATCAAGAACTCCTGCTCTTTAGCTCCCTCATCACCTCCTCCTTTGCTCGCCTCCAGGACTTTTCCAGAGCCTCTCCAATCCTATGGAACTCCTTATCCCAATCTGTTTGATTATCTCCTACTCTATTAGCTTTTAGACGATCCCTGAAAACCCTCCTCTTCAGAGAAGCCTATCCTACCCACACCGAACAACTGTATTTTCATTTTCTCCATCTGATCATCCCCCACAGTTTTTACCTTTTGTTCCACTTGACCATACCTTCTAGATTGTAAGCAGGGCCTTCTGATTCTTCCAGTATTGATTTGTATTGTATCTGTACTGTCTGCCCCATATTGTTAAGCGCTGCACAAACTGTTGGCGCTATATAAATCCTGTATTATAATAATAATAATAATAATAATAATAATAATAATAATATATAACAGCAATAGGCTGATACACAGTATGGAACACTTTTTGTCATTTGTATTTTTTCCTTTATTTTTTATAAATACTAAGTGCATCAATCCTTGTTTATATATAGATATATATCTATATATAGATATATATCTATATATAGATATATATATATATATATATACATATATATATATATATATATATATATATATAGATCTAAATCTATATATAGATAGATAGATATAGATGTATATATCTATATATAGATATAGATATAGATCTATATATACAGTATCTCACAAAAGTGAGTACACCCCTCACATTTTTGTAAATATTTTATTATATCTTTTCACGTGACAACACTGAAGAAATGACACTTTGCTACAATGTAAAGTAGTGAGTGTACAGCTTGTATAACAATGTAGATGCTTATTGCTGTCCCCTCAAAATAACTCAACACACAGCCAATAATGTCTAAACCACTGGCAACAAAAGTACACCCCTAAGTGAAAATGTCCAAATTGGGCCCAATTAGCCATTTTTCCTCCCCGGTGTCATGTGACTTGTTAGTGTTACAAGGTCTCAGGTGTGAATGGGAAGCAGGTGTGTTTTATTTTGTATTATCGCTCTCACTCTCTCATACTGGTCACTGGAAGTTCAACATGGCACCTCATAGCTAAGAACTCTCTGAGGATCTGAAAAAAAGAATTGTTGCTCTACATAAAGATGGCCTAGGCTATAAGAAGATTGCCAAGACCCTGAAACTGAGATGCAGCATGGTGGCCAAGACCATACAACGGTTTAACAGGACAGGTTCCACTCAGAACAGGCCTCGTCATGGTTGACCAAAGAAGTTGAGTGAACATGCCCAGCTTCATATCCAAAGGTTGTCTTTGGGAAATAGACGTATGAGTGCTGCGAGCATTGCTGCAGAGGTTAACCACTTCAGCCCCAGACCATTTTGGAGGTCAAAGACCAGGCCAATTTTTGCGATTCGGCACTGCGTTGCTTTAACTGACAATTACGCGGTCGTGCAACGTGGCTCCCAAACAAAATTTACGTCCTTTTTCCCCCACAAATAGAGCTTTCTTTTGGTGGTATTTGATCACCTCTGCGGTTTTTATTTGTTGCACTATAAACAAAAATAGAGCGACAATTTAGAAAAAAATTCAATATTTTTTACTTTTTGCTATAATAAATATCCCCAAAAAATATATAAAAAAACATTTTTTTTCCTCGGTTTAGGTTGATACGTATTCTTCTACATATTTTTGGTAAAAAAATTGCAATAAGCGTTTATTGATTGGTTTGCGCAAAAGTTATAGCTTCTACAAAATAGGGGACTGTTTTATGGCATTTTTATTAATATTTATTTTTTACTAGTTATGGCGGTGATCAGCGATTTTTATCGTCACTGTGACATTATGGCGGACACATCGGACACTTTTGACACCATTTTGGGACCATTGTCATTTTTACAGCGATCAGTGCTATAAAAATGCACTGATTACTGTAAAAATTACCCTGGCAGTGAAGAGGTTAACCTGTAGGGGCGCTGAAGGGGTTAAGTCAGTACTAGGGAGTGATTCTTACTGTTAGGGGGTGTGGCTACAAGTGACACATCACTGATGACCGTTCCCGATCACGGGGAACAGTCATCAGTGACAGTCTCACTAGGCAGAATAGGGGAATGCCTTGTTTACAAAGGCATTTCCCTGTTCTGCCCTTGCCGACTGCAATCACGGGCTGCCCGGGAACATTGAGGGGCGCGGCTGGGCGGTAATTTAGAGGGACGTACAGGTACACCCATTTGCCTGCCCATGCCATTCTGTCGACGTATATCGTTGTGTGGCGGTCCTTAAGCGGTTAAAGGGATGGGGGGGTCAGCCTGTCAGTGCTCAGACCATACACTGCATCAAATTGGTCTTCTTGGCTGTCATCCAAGAAGGAATAATCTTCTAAAGATGTTGAATAAAAAAGCCTGAAAACTGTTTACTGAAGACAAGCAGACTAAGGACATGGATTACTGAAACGAGGTCCTGTGGTGTGATGAGACCAAGATAAACTTATTTGGTTCAGATGGTGTCAAGCGCGTGTGTGGTGGCAATCAGGTAAGGAGTACAAAGAAAAGTGTGTCTTGTCTACAGTCAAGCATGGTGGGGGAGTGTCATGGTCTGGGGCTTCATGACTGCTGCCTGCACTGGGGAGTTACAGTTTATTGAGGGAACCATGAATGCCAACTTGTAGTGTAACATACTGAAGCAGAACATGATCCCCTCCCTGTGGAGACTGGGCCGCAGGACAGTATTCCAACATGATAATGACCCCAAATACACCTCCAAGATGACCACTGTCTTGCTAAAGAAGCTGAGGGTAAAGGTGATAGACTGGCCAAGCATGTCTCCAGACCTAAATCCTAACGAGCATCTGTGGGACATCCTCAAATGGAAGGTGGAGGAGTGCAAAGTCTCTAACTTCCACCAGTTCTGTGATGTCGTCATGGAGGAGTGGAAGAGGACTCCAGTGGCAATCTGTGAAGCTCTGGTGAACTCCATGCCCAAGAGGGTTAAAGCAGTGCTGGAAAATAATGGTGGCCACACAAAATATTGACACTTTGGGCCCAATTTGGACTTTTTAACTTAGGGGTGTACTCACCTTTGTTGTCAGTGGTTTAGACATTAATGGCTGTGTATTGAGTTATTTTGAGGGGACAGCAAATGTACATTGTTATACAAGCTGTACACTCACTACTTTATATTGTAGCAAAGTGTAATTTCTTCAGTGTTGTCACATGAAAAGATATAATAAAATATTTACAAAAATGTGAGGGGTGTACTCACTTTTGTGAGATACTGTATATATATATATATATATATATATATATATATATACTGTAAACACATAGATGTAGATTTGGATATATCATATATAGTATAGGGGATTAGTGGATACATTTCTAGCATGTATGTGCATACAATTCTTTAATAAGTAATGCTCTTGATTGAACTTTCATTTCTTTTACCTAGGAGCTAGGTGTTTTGGGAGCTGGTGTGTTTGATGTGTTCATTTGTAATAGAATATATGCTTGGTGTACAACATTTTGATTAGGTTCCTGCAGTGCAGCAAGCCCTTCTGAACAGAAAAAAAAAAAATATTGAGCTTCGGTGACAGGTACTACAAAATGTGCCTGACAGGCACTTTAGTGACGAACATAAGTCTTAGATACTATTGCATTTTTTTACATAAAAAATGTTGAAACTGAAGTTAACAGCAGCCTCAACATTTTCCCATTTTTCTTTAGCCAACACGTCATAAGAAATATCAGTCTGGCTTTTTTATTTAGATTGTTATAGGGTGTTTGCATAGAGCAAGGCATAGTTTTTCTAGCTAAGAGGGAATGCTATAACTTATGGGAAGGCTCTACCCAGTCATAACCAACACACACCCGGCAGAAAAGCCATGAATCACAGTAACATAAGTTACAATCATGGGTGTCCGCTCCATAGGGCAAGGGGGGTCAATTCCCCCCCCCCCTGGAAGTCAGAGTGAAGACACACTTGCCCCCTGTGTTGCAATGGCCTCCGCGGCAGCCGTGGACTTTTTTTTCTTAGTCTGCAGACTTCTGCTGGCCTGGGGGCTGGGGCTGCTCTCAGTCTTTTCCGACTATCTGTCCCTCCCTCTTCATCCCCGGCCCGGGCATCGGATTGGCTCTGCCGCTCGGGCCTCTGCTTAACATCACCGTGACCCTGACCCAGCTGTTCCGTGATTGGCTGCTGCCTCAGCCTGCCTGTGTAAGTGTGCCAATGCCGATCCGGCCAGCGCGGCGCCGGCTCCTCACACAGGTGCGTGGCGTGCAGTGGCCGAGACAAGAGACTGAATATGCTGCCAGTGCCTGCCCTATCACTGAAGAACTACAGGTAACAGCAGTGCCTGTGCCACGACACCACTGTGTACATCTTTTTGTATTGCAATGTATTGCAATACATCTGTGGTGTGGGCGGCCATATTTTGATCTTGATGAAAACAACCTATACATACAGTATAGGCTGTTTTCATCAAGATCAAAATATGGCCACAACAGATGTGTTGCAATACATTGCAATATAGAAAGATGTACATTCTCTAGGCTATATTTATATGGGCATTGAGTGAAGCGGAATTATCCTCAAGAATGATGCCCCCCCTGAAAAAAGTTCAGCGGATGCCCATGGTTACAATATTTATAATCCATGAACATCTGCCTTGAATGATGAGGACCAGTCAGTAGTGACTGCTGATTGTCATGAATTTTGCTATGGGATATAAAGAACAAAGCCCGAGGGGTATGTAGAGAGGAAAATCAAGTTTTGGCAATATAGGTCATGTATTTGTTAGGTACTTTATAATATTGTCGCCAGTGAGTGTATGAGCGAAGTGTTATGCAACAAAAAAATAAGTGTTTCATACAGTACATGTCAGATTTTCTGTAAATATATAGTATATATGTTTTCGAGGTGGGAAGGATACCTCTAGCATAAAACCATGCATGAGCATAAGCTACTGCTGCTTTAATAATATGTCTGTGCACAGGCCATGTCTGCTGTGACCATAAATAGTTACATTGTGAACAATTTTACAACTTACCTTTTATTTGTAAACTCCTGTGAGTATATGTGCTAAACAAGAAAATACTGAACTACACCCTCTTAGATTTTTTTTTTAATAAAAAATTTGTACACCTTTTTATTTATCATAATATTTAGGGATAATTCACACTATATGCGGTGACAGATGTTTTACTGCATTGCAAAACATCTGTCACAACAGAGAAACACAGGAAACAATTGTTTGCTGTGTCCCATTCCAACTGCAATGCAGCGTAGTGCTGTGCTGCAGCTCGCTGTGATAAAATGCAGACATGCTGCATTTTTTGGCAGCACATCGTGCTAAATCACAAGGTAATCTGCAATGTCAAGCAGCACAGTGCACTGCACTACATTGCAGTGAATGAAGTTTACGTTTTGTACACTTCACATAAAGTTTATTTAAAAGGGAACAAAAAAAAAGAGAGTTGTGTGATGTGCTTAATTGCAAACCACACTGCCCCCTACTGTAGCCGGCAATGCAGAGTGACCAGAGCAGTGAAAGGCTCCAGATACTATGCGTTGCAGTGTGGATTTACCCTACTAGAGGGGTCATTTTTGACTTGACTTTCACATATTTAAAGCTGAGTTCCATCAAGAATTATTTTAATTTTGTCAATGTAATCCGTTCTCTTAAACTAGTTAAACACTATTAAATAATGTTATGAATGCAATCGCTGCTCAATTCCCATTTTTAGTGCCATAGATTTATTCCCATAGATTTCTGCTATGTAGAACACCTCAATCTCTCCTGTGGGCATGTGAAGCCCACAAGCAGTCTCTTCCAGGATATGGTAATGCTGTATACCCAGCATGCACCTCCTGTTCTCAAGCGCGTGCCGGTGTAGTGTCATATTTTGCTCCCTATCACAGAATGCTGCGGAAGTGAGGTTTCGGGCAGAAATTTTGCACTGCGCATGCGCGAAGCGTTCCAAACACTTGCGCTGTGCGTTCCAAAGGATTTTCGGCAATACAGTTTAGCGAAACCATCAGATAATGTCACGGAAGTGACATTACAGACAACACAAACACTGGGCTTTTTTAACAACCATGCTGAGCTACCTGTGGTGTTAGGTTCTGCATTGCTGGGACTTGTAGTGCCTATCCTGAGCTACGTGTGGTGTTAGCTCAGGATAGGCACTACAAGTCCCAGCAATGCAGAACCTAACACCACAGGTAGCTCAGCATGGTTGTTAAAAAAGCCCAGTGTTTGTGTTGTCTGTAATGTCACTTCCGTGACATTATCTGATGGTTTCGCTGAACTGTATTGCCAAAATTCCTTTGGAACGCACGGCGCGAGTGTTTGGAACGCTTCGCGCATGCGCAGTGCGAAATTTCTGCCCGCAACGTCACTTCCGCAGCATTCTGTGATAGGGAGCAAAATATGACACTACACCGTATACACAGGACACAGAGAAAGGAATCTTATCTTGTTGCCATATCAACGGTCAGCGAAGGAGGAAGTGCCCGCCCAATTTTTATGGATTCATAGCTAAGCTATCTACAGATCACACAAAAAGCCTCAGAGCAGCATGCAATGGAATAATGTGCAGTGCTGGTTTGAAGTGAATATGCTTTGCTTTTTATATTGTATACTAGCTTGTAATATATATATTAATGGCAACAAAGGGCCTTGTTCCCTTTTTAAAAATGGCGCTTAAATACGCCATTTCCCGCGTCACTTCCAGTTTTGAAATACAGCGATTCATGCCCTCGGCGCTGCCCAGTGAGTCCTGGGAAATGATGACACACATCTCCCAGGAGCACTAGTGAGCACAGGCGTTGATGGAAATTACATCAGGTGCTGTGGAGAGGAAGGGGCAGATTACAAGGGACCAGATAGCAACAGCCATGAAAGAAGAAGTAAAAAAAAATATATATTTTCCAAATGTTGTTGCAGATGTTTATTGCAGATGAATACTGTAAAGTTAATTTTATGCGTGAAACACAGCTCAATTGTTCCATAAGTTTACTGTATCTAATATAAAGACTTCTAAATGCTCCCTCTAGTGGTGGTCTTTATATTAAGCAATTTGATGAGCATTCCTGCTTTAAGGCAAAGTCACCTTAAAAAAAATGATTAAAGGCACATATTTTTGCCAGAAAAAATGTGCATTTATTACTTTTTTCTCAGGAGCCTGCAAAGCATTGCATCCACGATCAGTGGGTGGGGAGGGGGTCATTCTGGGGGTGTCCTGTTGGTACGATGTTACAAGTTACACACTAAATGTAGGGGTGGGGACCTTTCAGCACCATGTTACAAGTTATACACTAAATATGTATGTAACATGTACAGTATTTGAAGTATATCTAAACCAAAACAAAAATGTGATATATTACAGCCTACCAGTCTTTAGATGGGGTGGCTGAGTTTCCTTTTTTGCGCTAAGAACATTTTCAGCAAGTACCAAGAAAATCAAGTGGTTGATTTACTAAAACTGGAGAGAGCAACATCTGATGCAGCTGAGCATGGTAGCCAATCAGTTTCTAATTTCAGCTTGTTCAATTAAGCTTTGACAATAAGCCCTGGTTCACACTGGTGCGTTTTGACATGCGATTTGGCATGTCAAATCGCATGTCAAAACGGCGGTATTTGCCGCAAATTGCCGGTAATGGCACCGTCTTAATCGGTGCGATGCCGCATCTGCGGCGCTGCACCGATTTCAAAAAGTCGTTTCTGTACTACTTTTTGTGATTTTTGCCCGCGATTTACATTGACATCTGTGCAGAAACCTGCACAGATGTCTCTGTAATCGCGGCTGAAATCAGGACTGACCAGCGGGAGTGAAATCGTGCGTGTTCAGCTGAACTCGCACGGCTTTACTCTCGCAGCCCAGGTGTGAACCTGGGCTAAATCCTGGAAGCTGATTGGTTTCTATGCAGAACTGCACCAGATTTTGCACTCTCCTGTTTTAGTAAATCTCCCCCAAAGAGGCTAGAAGTGTGTTATTCAGAGCATTATTGGGTGGAAAAAAATGCGGGTGAAAAAAATGAAAAAAGAAAATGAATGCAATTTAAAGACTGGTAAGCTGCAATATATTCCATTTTTGTTTTGGGGTTTAGCTATGCTTTAAATTAGCTTCCATTTAATATTTAATATCTACAGCATCATTGTATTTCAACACCTCAGTTGTGGCTACAGTCTTAAATGAATGTTTTGTTTGATCTAATCATCAGCTTAATAAAACGAACATTAAAAACACAGCCACATTAGCAGTTTTAACTAAATTTAACAATTAATATACTGATGTAATCTCTGAGAAATCTTCTTATTGATGTGTAATCTTTGCCCAGTAATACTTGTAATAAATATTGGCAGGTTTTAAAAGAAATCAGAATTGTACATGAAAATCCAAAGCCAATCATCATAGTTGCACTATTGTGTTATTCTATGCCAATTCTTGTGTGAGTTCTCCTGGCAGAAGAGTAAACCAAAGGTAAGTATAAGTGAAGGGAAGGAGACTGTGACATTTAAAGTGGCTGTAAACCCTTACAGACCACTTTTACCTACAGGTAAGCCTAAATTAAGGCTTACCTGTAGGTGCAAGAAATATCTCCTAAACCTACACGGTTTAGGACATATTTGCAAAAGAGACGGGCACTGATGTCTACGGCGCTTGCGCGTAGACAACGGCACAGGCGCACCGAGCGTGCCATTTCTGAAGGCGATTGTGCCGTGACTGCCGGCTCCCGCGTGCATGCGATATCCGGAAGTCACTCCGGGAGAGATGGTGGCGACATAGGAGGGGAACGAGGACCACTGCGGGGGCTTTGATCTCAGGTAAGTAATTCATAGACATGTGCGCCGTTAATAAATTTGTTTTGTTTCGTTCCGTTTCGTATTAGACGAAAATTTGTATTTCGTAATTCGTGTCTGAAATTCAATTTGGATTTGTTTCATACAAAATACGAATTTTCGTTAGATTCGTTAACTTTTCGTAACAATTACGAACATTCGTTATGATGAATTTAAAAAGCAAAAAATACCTTTCTCAATATGGCAGTCGTCGACTCATTATGCTCATTATGAGGGGCTCCCACCATCCCTGTGCTGTGCTGACTTCCTCCTGGGGCTGTACCCCTGCTGTGCTCATTATGAGGGGCTCCCACCATCCCCGTGCTGTGCTGACTTTCTCCTGGGGCTGTACCCCTGCTGTGCTCATTATGAGGGGCTCCCATCATCCCTGTGCTGTGCTGACTTCCTCCTGGGGCTGTACCCCTGCTGTGATATTTATGAGGGGCTCCCATCATCCCTGTGCTGTGCTGACTTCCTGGGTTTGTAGTAGCCCATTAATTCGTATTTCGTAATTCGTGTCCGAAATTCTATTTGGATTCGTACGAAATACGAAAGTTCGTTAGGTTCGTTAACTTTTCGTAACAATTACGAACATTCGTTATGAGGGGCTCCCAATATCCCTGTGCTGTGCTGACTTCCTCCTGGGGCTGTACCCCTGCTGTGCTCATTATGAGGGGCTCCCACCATCCCTGTGCTGTGCTCATTATGAGGGGCTCCCACCATCCCTGTGCTGTGCTAACTTCCTCCTGGGGCTGTACCCCTGCTGTGCTCATTATGAGGGGCTCCCACTATCCCTGTGCTGATTATGAGGGGCTGCCACCATCCCTGTGCTGTGCTGACTTCCTCCTGGGGTTGTACCCCTGCTGTGCTCATTATGAGGGGCTCCCACCATCCCTGTGCTGTTCTCATTATGAGGAGCTCCCACCATCCCTGTGCTGTGCTGACTTCCTCCTGGGGCTGTACCCCTGATGTGCCCATTATGAGGGGCTCCCATCATCCCTGTGCTGTGCTGACTTCCTGGGTTTTTAACTTCATCATAACGAATAATTTTAATTATTATGACAATAATAAAACGATATTAACGAACATTCTTATTTTGTCCAATTCTGAATCTCCCATCAACTACCAGTACCAGTCTGAGCAGTCTCCCACTCCCGAAACAAAATTTGTCAACGAAATTTCGTATTTCGTATAAAATTTGTAAGAGTAGAAATTCATATTTCGGATGCTTCCGACTGTACGAATTTTTGGAAATTCGTACGAATTTTCGATTCGTACGAAGCGAATCGTACATGTCTAGTAATTTATAATGAGCTAGTATGCTATGCATACTAGCTCATTATGCCTTTGTCTTGCAGGGTGGTTTTTTTTTTGTAGAGGGTTTACTTCCTCTTTAAGTGAATCTGTTGTTTGAATGAGCAATGGACAGGTTCACTTGTAGTAAAGTTAAAGCAGTTTTAAACCCAAAAACAAAAATGTAATATATTGCAATTTACCAATCCTAAAATCCAATGGCTGAATTCATTTTTTTTTTTTAAGGCTTCTTTTGTATTTGATTTTGCCATAAGATCTGGCCACTACTCCTACTCTGGATGGAGGAGAAATGGAGACACCCTTGGACAGCAGCATTGTCAGTCTGGGGTAAGAATAGTGTTGGATGAACTAGCAGATTTAGATGGACTTGACTAACAAATTAAAGCTCAATTCCAGCTAAAACTTTTTAAGCAGTTGCAGGAACATTTATTTTTACCTTGTGGGATAAAGATTTTACATAAACAAATAAAAGCTGGTTATTAGAAGCACCCCTGTCAGTGTTTAATGGGTTGTCTCAATCCTCTAATTGCTACATCTGAAGGACAGTTTGGGCTGTTAAAGAAAGTAAAAAAAACAGACTTACTGGCCGGATCATCAGGTGAAAATAAAGAAAAAATTCTAAAAAGGGAAACTAATGCATCCAATACATCTAAGAATTGGTAAACTGCAATATAAAATGTCTTTGTTTTTGAGACTAATACTGGTTTAACAGAAATATATCAGCAGCACGTTGCTAATGTCTCCTTTTCTAAACTCATAACTTACCCCCCTCCCCAGCATTTTCCTATTTGCCACAATCCACTTGTTGACCCTTAAAGTAATTTTAAAGGCTCAAGGTGTTTACCTTCATGCAATTACATGCATGAAGGTAAAACACCTTCTCTGTGCAGCAGATTCCCCATCCCCCCTGAGCCCCATCATGATCCAGGGATGTGCACGAGAGCCTCAGCTCTCCAAGTACTCTCCCTCCTCATTGGTTCCCACTGCTGTCAACAACAGCCAGTGAGCCAGTAAGGACAGAGAGGGGGAGGGACCAAGCTACCGCTCAGTGTGTGTGAATGGACACGCAGAGTAGTGGCTTGGGAGCTCTGGGGGCACTTAGCGGGTGGGAGGGGCCAGGAGCACTGGCGGTGGACCCAGGAAGAGGAGGATTGGGCTGCTCTGTGCAAATCCACTGTGCAAAGGAGGTATGACATTTTTATTTGTTATTTAAAAAAAAAAAAAATTAGCTATGCTTTAAATTAGCTTCCATTTAATATTTAATATCTACAGCATCATTGTATTTCAACACCTCAGTTGTGGCTACAGTCTTAAATGAATGTTTTGTTTGATCTAATCATCAGCTTAATAAAACGAACATTAAAAACACAGCCACATTAGCAGTTTTAACTAAATTTAACAATTAATATACTGATGTAATCTCTGAGAAATCTTCTTATTGATGTGTAATCTTTGCCCAGTAATACTTGTAATAAATATTGGCAGGTTTTAAAAGAAATCAGAATTGTACATGAAAATCCAAAGCCAATCATCATAGTTGCACTATTGTGTTATTCTATGTCAATTCTTGTGTGAGTTCTCCTGGCAGAAGAGTAAACCAAAGGTAAGTATAAGTGAAGGGAAGGAGACTGTGACATTTAAAGTGGCTGTAAACCCTTACAGACCACTTTTACCTACAGGTAAGCCTAAATTAAGGCTTACCTGTAGGTGCAAGAAATATCTCCTAAACCTACACGGTTTAGGACATATTTGCAAAAGAGACGGGCACTGATGTCTACGGCGCTTGCGCGTAGACAACAGCACAGGCGCACCGAGCGTGCCATTTCTGAAGGCGATTGTGCCGTGACTGCCGGCTCCCGCGTGCATGCGATATCCGGAAGTCACTCCGGGAGAGATGGTGGCGACATAGGAGGGGAACGAGGACCACTGCGGGGGCTTTGATCTCAGGTAAGTAATTCATAGACATGTGCGCCGTTAATAAATTTGTTTTGTTTCGTTCCGTTTCGTATTAGACGAAAATTTGTATTTCGTAATTCGTGTCTGAAATTCAATTTGGATTTGTTTCATACAAAATACGAATTTTCGTTAGATTCGTTAACTTTTCGTAACAATTACGAACATTCGTTATGATGAATTTAAAAAGCAAAAAATACCTTTCTCAATATGGCATTCGTCGACTCATTATGCTCATTATGAGGGGCTCCCACCATCCCTGTGCTGTGCTGACTTCCTCCTGGGGCTGTACCCCTGCTGTGCTCATTATGAGGGGCTCCCACCATCCCCGTGCTGTGCTGACTTCCTCCTGGGGCTGTACCCCTGCTGTGCTCATTATGAGGGGCTCCCACCATCCCCGTGCTGTGCTGACTTTCTCCTGGGGCTGTACCCCTGCTGTGCTCATTATGAGGGGCTCCCATCATCCCTGTGCTGTGCTGACTTCCTCCTGGGGCTGTACCCCTGCTGTGATATTTATGAGGGGCTCCCATCATCCCTGTGCTGTGCTGACTTCCTGGGTTTGTAGTAGCCCATTAATTCGTATTTCGTAATTCGTGTCCGAAATTCTATTTGGATTCGTACGAAATACGAAAGTTCGTTAGGTTCGTTAACTTTTCGTAACAATTACGAACATTCGTTATGAGGGGCTCCCAATATCCCTGTGCTGTGCTGACTTCCTCCTGGGGCTGTACCCCTGCTGTGCTCATTATGAGGGGCTCCCACCATCCCTGTGCTGTGCTCATTATGAGGGGCTCCCACCATCCCTGTGCTGTGCTAACTTCCTCCTGGGGCTGTACCCCTGCTGTGCTCATTATGAGGGGCTCCCACTATCCCTGTGCTGATTATGAGGGGCTGCCACCATCCCTGTGCTGTGCTGACTTCCTCCTGGGATTGTACCCCTGCTGTGCTCATTATGAGGGGCTCCCACCATCCCTGTGCTGTGCTCATTATGAGGAGCTCCCACCATCCCTGTGCTGTGCTGACTTCCTCCTGGGGCTGTACCCCTGATGTGCCCATTATGAGGGGCTCCCATCATCCCTGTGCTGTGCTGACTTCCTGGGTTTTTAACTTCATCATAACGAATAATTTTAATTATTATGACAATAATAAAACGATATTAACGAACATTCTTATTTTGTCCAATTCTGAATCTCCCATCAACTACCAGTACCAGTCTGAGCAGTCTCCCACTCCCGAAACAAAATTTGTCAACGAAATCTCGTATTTCGTATAAAATTTGTAAGAGTAGAAATTCATATTTCGGATGCTTCCGACTGTACGAATTTTTGGAAATTCGTACGAATTTTCGGAAATTCGTACGAATTTTCGATTCGTACGAAGCGAATCGTACATGTCTAGTAATTTATAATGAGCTAGTATTACGAATCAACGAACCCAAAAAAAGTTACGAAAGTAGGAGTTGTGTCCAGAATCAACGAAAAACAATGTACTCTACCGAAAGTACGAATGATAAATCAACTAAAAATTCTATGAAAAATGTCGCTTACAAAAATACGAATTCGTCCGAACACGAAAAATCACGTCTAGCAAAATTACGAATGATTACGAATCAACAGGACCGAAAAGAAACGAACCGAAACTAAATGAATTTTTCCGTTGTGCACAAGAAACGAACCGAAACTAAACAAATTTTTCCGTTGTGCACAAGTCTACAATCTAGTCTGGTATGTTATCATGAGTCAAGGAGTAGAGTTCATGGACTAGGCTTACCCTTCTGTCTCTACAGCTACTTTTTAGGAAAACAGATATTTTACCTTCACTCCTTCACTAGCGCATCCATATGACCTACTGCTCTTCCTATTTGTAATGACAGATGTGGATATCAGAACATACTGTAGTTGCACAGTTTGCAAGAAGGACTAAACAGAGGCTGTGAATGGGAAATACATAGGCTAAAATGGAAAGACAGGTGCAAGAAAATGCATAAAGTGAATAGAAAAAGAGGCAGGGCGAAACAGATTGGATTTGAGCAAAGAATGAAAAGGATTAGCAGAGAGGGCAAGGCAGGACAGGAGCAAGTTGTGGTTGCAGAGTTTGGAATATAACCAAACAATAGATTGAGAAGAAGAATGGTTTATAGATAAGGCAGCAAGAGAAATGCCACAGCTCATCATGGGTTACCAGTTGAGATGGACAAAATCAAGCAAAGGAAAAACTCTGAGACAAGGACTCTAGAAAAATGAAGTTCTATAGCTAAAATTCATATACCAGCCAGGAGTTCTGGACAGGAGACAACCAAATGCAACAAAGGAAAGGCCAGGAGAGAAGTGATCAGTGGGGTATTGTAAGTGTAGAAACGGTACACAGCATGTGGACAATCAGCCAATGTTGCCTGTCGACGTTGTAGATTTGGTAGACAAAAGACAACTTGTTTAAGTCACTTTTACCATTTATCCCCAAAAGAATATTACATAAAACCATACTTTGCTTTTGGTAGGGAGCTGTGCACAAAAATGTATTGTTTTTCGAAGGATCAGACTATTGACTGAGATCAAACTAGACTGCCCACCTGAAATGGTTGGCTTTGATTATATTCATAAATATTGATCAGCACTTTGAATTAAGTATGAGTGATGTCAAGCACAATCTGTGTGTCACATGCCAAGTGAAAGCTGAAAATGGAAGAAAATACTATTTAGAAGCTTCAGGATCTTAAGGTCACACAAAATGTATTCAAAAATGCCTACGGTTAAACTAGAAATGGAAACTGTATATTGGAAGCTTTAACCAGAATAGATATACATTCTGAATTGTTAAAAAAAATACAATAACACCCTAGAGACCAAACACAGCTTTTTTTTTTGCAAGTGCACTATTTCTGTAAAAGCAGCAATACTTATAATAAATTCAGCTAAGAAATATATATATTTTTTCAAAACAGATTACCGTATTACAGTAAGAGGCAATAAGAAAATATGATATATTCTTAAAAATGTTGGTACAAGTGCTGGAACAATTTTGCTTTTAGGGCTCATTCGCCAGGCATAAAACAATGCAGCGTTTGGATGCGTACAACATTTAGTTTGGTAAGCATTCAAACACAGCACTATAGATATCAATAAAGCCATGCACACAATTGTATCTACAAATGAAAATGTACATTTAGGATAGAGCTATATCAAGGTCTGTACATACTGTACCTCCATATTTTATGCATGTATGTGTCTAAATGCTGTACACATCTAAATGTAACGACTTGTGAGTACTTTAGATGTGGGTTTTTAAAGAAATACAAACATACAAAAAGGGGGCCACTGCCCCCACCTATAACTGGCCATTGCAGTAAGCAGCATTGGAGGGCAACATAAGATATAAACAAGGCCAAGGATAAATCCAAGGAAAAAACCAAGCTTACGTTAAAAACAGGGGTTTTGTCTGCACACGTTTGCAAATGCATGCGTAAGCTACAGAGCCTCGCCAAGGCACCCTGGTATCTATAGTCCCTATCACTAACTAATGAGTGACTCCACAGTTGAAGCACATGCATTCTGATGGATAGGTGGAGGGCAGATGGTCTGAAGGGGGAATTTTTATTAAGTTTTGATTGTTTCAATGAAAAAATGTAAGACACAAATACAAAAGGGGGTAATAAAAAAAAACAAATACAGAGGGGGAGAGAGATGGAAACGAATGAAGGATCAACAGACTTCTGTAGATAGCGTAGATGCATCCTGCAATTATCAAACATGAGGCATAGCCAATTAATAAAAGGAGTTGGATTTACTGCTTTAGAAGAGTGTGAACATAACACAATATAAATACCTATAAGCCTATAGGCGGATCTCGGTCAACAGTTAAACATACTATCAGGACAAAAGTTATCCTACAACTGCGTGGTCTACATTTCCCCCCAAAAAAAGAGGAAAGAAGGGGGAGAGGGAAGAGGAAGAGTGTATAAGAGAGTAATTCCAACCAGCTAGGCTCGTCACTTGAGGGTCCCGCGCAGACTCGGTCCACACAGCGGCGAGTGCAGTGCCCCAAGTAATTAAGGGGGCTCCACCCGGCGGTACCAGCCCTCCCATATTGCCGTATGTTGAGACATACAATCTTCCAGGCGGGCTGACATAGACTTCATGAGCTCTACATCTTTGATTCTGGCATAGAGGTCCGAAAGTGTTGGGGGATGTAGGTTTTTCCAGTGTAACGCCACTAAGCACCTTGCCGCTGTGAGTATATGTGTGGCGAGTTTTAGCCCACCCCTTCTTAAAGGTGCAGGAACACACTGAGCACCCAGCATATAGCTCTACTTTTAAAGTAGACCTATGACCTGGCTATGGACATTTAAATATTTACATATTTTTAAAAGAGAAGTATGGTCAAAGCTTTTTTGTCCATACTTCTGTGGGTCACAGGAGTGCACTAACTTTTGCTCTCCTATGACCCAGAATCATCCGACAGTGGGGTAAAATCCACTGTCAGCTGATGTCACAGAGCTGCTCCAGGCTCTGAAAGGATCCCAACAATAACATTGGGATCTACCTGGCTGCCTCATTGACAGCTGTCTCTGACTCTGTGGCTCAGATCCGTAGCCAGCTGCGCCCACCCCCTCTCCAGCATGGAACTCCAGTGAGCGCCTGAAGGGCAGAGCGGAAAGCAGTGACTGACAGTCACTACTCTCCATTATGAGTAGACCGAGAACTGAAGATCAGCGTTCATGTGATTGCTCAGTTCTTGGTCTTAGAGCTGACATGGGACAGCTGCAGCATCACATCGATGCTGCACCATAGAAGTAAATATGTATGTTTTTTTATTTTTTTCCCATACTTCTCCCTTAATACATAAAATGAGCTTTAAAACAACTCATCTATGTATATTCAGGCAGTGTGGAGCAATTCATCCTCACATTACAGGCATACACTTCCATTTTTTAACCTCAACTTTGCAATAACAATAAAAACAATAGTTATATTTGACAATCCAATAGAATCTTCCTAGAAAAACCTACTTTCAAGTTGTGAGTGCTCCTGTCTGCTGGCCATCTCTTTCCAATGCTTCCTGGATTCCCTGAATGCTTTGCTGGTTCCCCATTGCTGTTCACCTTCAATTTGTGAGGACTACATATCCCATGATGCCTTGCTGTGATTTGTGTAGTGACTGGACCTCCTGACATACTTCTTTTCAGCACCTCTGTAGTCCAGAAAGCAAACTCTGTGAAATGTGTGACACAACAATGTCTATCATCACGGCATAATGCATACATATCACAGAATTTAAGGAAGTAAATGTGTGGGTATATTCAAAAAGTAAGTTTACAAGCTTCAGGAACCTTCAGAGTGACAATATATATATATATATATATATATATATATATATATATACACACACACACACTATATTACCAAAAGTATTGGGGTGCCTGCCTTTACATGCATGTGAACTTTATTGGCGTCCCTTTAATGGCATCCCAGTCCATAGGGTTCAATATTGAACTGACCAACCCTTGGCAGCTATAGCAGCTTTAACTTTTTTGGGACGGCTGTCCACAAGGTTTAGGAGTGTGTCTATAGGAATGTTTGACCTTTCTTCTAGAAGCGCATTTGTGAGCTCAAGCACTGATGTTGGACGAGAAGGCCTGGCTCATAGTCTCCGCTCTAATTCACCCCAAAGATGTTCTATCGGGTTTGGGTCAGGACTCTGTGCAGGCCAGTCAGGTTCCTCCACCCCAAACTTGCTCATCCATGTCTTTATGAACCTTGCTTTGTGCACTGGTGCGCAGTCATGTTGGAACATGAAGGGGCCATCCCCAAACTGTTCCCACAAAGTTAGGAGCATGAAATTGTCCAAAATGTCTTGGCATGCTGACGCCTTAAGAGTTCCCTTCAATGGAACTATGGGGCCAAGCCCAACCCCTGAAAAACAACCCCACACCATAATCCCCCCTCCACCAAATGATTTGGACCTGTGCACAAAGCAAGGTCCATAAAGACATGGATGAGCGAGTTTGGGGTGGAGGAACTTGACTGGCCTGCACAAAGTCCCAAACGCAACCTGATAAAACACCTTTGGGATGAATTAGAGCGGAGACTGTGAACCAGGCCTTCTCATCCAACCTCAATGCCTGACTTCACAAATGCGCTTATGGAAGAACGGTCAAACATTCCCATAGACACACTCATAAACCTTCCTAGAAGAGTTGAAGCTGTTATAGCTGCAAAGGGTGATCCAACTCAATATGAAACTCTACGGACTAAGACTGGGATGCCATTAAAGTTAATGTGCGTGTAAAGGCAGGTGTCCCAATACTTTTGGTAATATATATATATATGTATATACTGAGCAAAATTATAAACACAACACTTTTGTGTTTGCCCCTATTTATCATGAGCTGAACTTAAAGATCTACGACTTTTTCTATGTACACAAAATGCCTATTTCTCTCAAATATTGTTCACAAATCTGTCTAAATCTGTGTTAGTGAGCACTTCTCCTTTGCCGAGATAATCCATCCACCTCACAGGTGTGACATATCCAGATGCTGATTAGACAGCATGATTATTGCACAGGTGTGCCTTAGACTTGCCACAATAAAAGGCCACTTTAAAATGTGCAGTTTTATCACACAGCACAATGCCACAGATGTCACAAGTTTTGAGGGAGCGTGCAATTGGCATGCTGACTGCAGGAATGTCCACCAGAGCTGTTGCCCTTGAATTGAATGTTAATTTCTCTACCATAAGCCGTCTCCAAAGGCGTTTCAGAGAATTTGGCAGTACACCCAACCGGCCTCACAACTGCAGACCACGTGTAACCACATCAGCCCAGGACCTCCACATCCAGCATCTTCACCTCCAAGATCGTCTGAGACCAGCCACCCAGACAGCTGCTGCATCAATCAGTTTGAAAAACCAAAGAATTTCTGCACAAACTGTCAGAAACCATTTCAGGGAAGCTCATCTGCATGCTCGTCGTCCTCATTGGGGTCTCGACCTGACTGTATTTCATCGTTGTAACCGACTTGAGTGAGCAAATGCTCATGTTCAATGGCGTCTGGCACTTTGGAGAGGTGTTCTCTTCACGGATGAATCCTGTTTTTCACTGTACAGGGCAGATAACAGACAGCGTGTATGATGTTGTGTGGTTTGCTGATGTCAATGTTGTTGATCGAGTGGCCCATAGTGGTGGTGGGGTTATGGTATGGGCAGGCATATGCTATGGACAATGAACACAGGAACATTTTATTGATGGCATTTTGAATGCACAGAGATACCGTGACGAGATTCTGAGGCCCATTGTTGTTCCATTCATCCATGACCTCATGTTGCAGCATGATAATGCATGGCCCCATGTTGCAAGGATCTATACACAATTCCTGGAAGCTGAAAACATCTCAGTTCTTGCATGACCAACATACTCACCAGACATGTCACCCATTGAGCATGTTTGGGATGCTCTGGATCGGCATATATGACAGCGTGTTCCAGTTCCTGCCAATATCCAGCAACTTCGTACAGCCATTGAAGAGGAATGGACCAACATTCCACAGGCCACAATCAACAACCTGGTCAACTCTATGCGAATGAGATGTGCTCCACTGCGTGAGGCAAATGGTGGTCACACCAGATACTGACTGGTTTTCGGACCCCCTGACCCCCCAATACAGTAAAACTGCACATTTTAGAGTGGCCTTTTATTGTGGCCAGCCTAAGGCACACCTGTGCAAAAATCATGCTGTCTAATCAGCATCTTGATATGCCACACCTGTGAGGTGGATGGATTATCTCGGCAAAGGAGAAGTGCTCACTAACACAGATTAAGGGCCAGTTCACACCATAGAAATGCAATCCGGATGCTTTCCAGGTGCTTTTTTGCATGCGCATTTTTGACATGTTTTTGATACGTTCCAGTGCGTTTTTGGTATGTTTTTGATGCAGTCCAGTACTTTTTTTCACCCCGCTTTTTTCTTAACCTTAAATAATGACAATTGTGTTCCAGTGCTTTTTTGGTGCATTTAGGTGCGTTCTGCTGCGTTCCAGTGCGTTTTTAATGCGTTTTACAGCGTTCCAGTACAGTCCAGTGCAGGTAAAATGCAGCATGTTCTACTTTTTTTCTGGAACTGGAACGCACTGGAACTGAAAGCACTGGTGTGAACTATGCCATTGAAAACCATATAACCTACTTTCCATGAGTTTTTGATGCAGAAAAAAAAAACGCACTGGACTGCATGTGGTGTGAACTGGCCCTTAGACAGATTTGTGAACAATATTTGAAATAAATAGGCTTTTTGGGTACATAGAAAAAGTCATAGATCTTTGCGTTCAGCTCATGATAAATAGGGGCAAACACAAAATTGTTGCGTTTATAATTTTGCTCAGTGTATATATATATATATATGTGTATATTATATATAGTCATTGTTTGTTTTATAATTTGCATGAAATTGATGATTCAATTGCCCTTCACATAGACCTATTAATCTTTCAAGACTAAAGCCTGGTACACACGGCCGGTTTTCTCGGCAAGAAAACTGCTGGCAGGGCTTTTTGCCGAAAAAAACGCCGGGAATCTCGACGAGAAAAATAGAGAACCTGCTCTCTATTTTCTCGTTGGGATTCTCGTCGGCCTGTTTCCCGTGTGTGTTTATGCTGCTACAAGCTTATTGGTTGAACTGGATGGACTTGTGTCTTTTTTCAACCTGACTAACTATGTAACTATGTAACCTGTCCTCCGGTAAGCCCGCGCATGCTCGATGAGACTTCGACGCATGCGCGGTAGCTTACAAGGGTAGTGTAGGGCAAAGCAAGATGGAGGCGACGGCATTGAATGTGACGTCACTGCGTTCTTGCCATTCAAAAGAACGGCGGGTCTTTTGAATGGCTGTCTGTATGCACGGCTTGGCAAGAAAAGCTTGCTAGGAATCTCGTCAGGAAAAACAACGTTTTTTTCCTGACGGGATTCTTGGCCGTGTGTACAAGGCTTAAGGCTTAGGCTTTTTTTTGCTAAAGGAAGTCTGGGTGAAGGAAATTTTATTCTTAAGATATTTTTCTTGATTTATGGATACAAACGGCTATAAATGGTTAGCTGGGAATAGCTGTGCTGTTTTCTGCTATAGCTGCCAATCATTACAGTATAATGCTGCAGATAGAGCGAGAGAGAACATGCTGGTATATATTTCAAGAACACATATTCTCTTTATATTATTATTTTTGAACAACACTTTTGATAGAAAAGAATAAACTGTACTAATATTTATTCTTATTAAAAAAAATATATTCATGAAAATAGTTTCATAAGAATTCTACTGTATTCACCAATGTGTGTACCTTCTACAGCATATGTCAATCAACACTAGCGGGAATTTACATGGAGTTGGTTCAGACAAGTAGAAGCATAAAAAAAGGAAAGTTGTTACCTTTGGCCTTCAGCTAAAGAAGTCATATAATAACTTATGTATCTATTTTGTTATCTAAAAAGATTCAGGTTCATATTCTCTGTTTGCTTTGGGGGTGGCCAAAGAGTGACAGAAATCTCACTAACATT
The DNA here is from genome assembly GCA_029206835.1 of Rana muscosa. Classification (NCBI taxonomy): domain Eukaryota; kingdom Metazoa; phylum Chordata; class Amphibia; order Anura; family Ranidae; genus Rana; species Rana muscosa. The sequence continues at coordinate 34,998,672 of CM055123.1, read as the reverse complement.
TTTGGAGTGTTGCAAACCCTTATGATTCTTAAAGTGGAGGTCCACCCTAAAAAAAAAAAAAATACAGCAAAATGCAAAAAAAAATTACCAGAAATTGCAGTTGCTATGAGGATCTTCCTAATCTGCCTCTTCCTATACCGCGGCAGGTCTTCTTCCTCGTCCTCCTCACGCTGTCTGCTGGGGAATGGGGCGTGCTGCCTTCTGGGAACTGTGTGTATCCCAGAGAGCAGCCGCCCATTCATATAGCACCGCGAGACTCGCGCATGCGCAGAAGGAAACGGGCAGTGAAGCCGCAAGGCTCCATCGCCTGTTTCCCTTAGTGAGGATGGCGGCGCCGGGACCTGGCACAATCAAGGGATCGCCCTCGGGGGTGGCGACATCGCGGGTGCCTAGGACAGGTAAGTGTCCTTATTAAAGTCAGCAGCTACAGTGTTTGTAGCTGCTGACTTTAAAAAAAAAAAATTGCGGGTGGAACCCTGCTTTAAACCTGGTACACACCGTGAGCTGGGCTGAATGAAAAAAAATAAACTGTCAGCTCTGGTTGAAGCCGCTGTTCTAACTATGCAAAGTTAGTGCAGCGATCTCCCCCACTGAGCTTTTGTGTTCTGCCATTGGGTAACCCCCCCGCCAGAACACTCCGATAAGCGCGCTTTGCCATTGGCTTAGAGCGCTGATCCAGAGTTGGAACGGCTGCTGGTTTTCCAGCATACAAATGACGTACACACAAGCCAAATGTGGGCCGTTTTTTTTGAACCAGCCAATGTCTCCTGAAATTCGGCCCGTGTGTACGGGGCTTAATATAGGGGGTTATTTACTAAAACTGAAGCGTGCAAAATCTGGTGCAGCTCTGCATAGAAATCAATCAGCTTGCAGGCTTTATTGTCAAAACTAAATTGAACAAGCTGAAGTTAGAAGTTGATTGGACCATGCACAGCTGCACCAGATTCTGAGTGCACCAGTTTTAGTAAATCTACCCCATAGTGTCCGCTGTACTTCACTCTTCTACATAAAAATTCTAGGCGCATGGACCACTAACAGCGATATTTCCTACCAACCTGGAACATTCCTGGTGTACAGTTTTTTTCTCCCTAGGAAATTAGAATTGGCCTAGTTATAATTCAACTTCAGGTAGAACATCAATCCAATACATAAAGTATGCTTCATACTTACTGCACTGTGATGTGTAAACTGGAGTTAGAAAGAAGACTGGAATTTTGAAACGTGAGTATGGTGAGAGAACAGACAGTCTTTTTTGTAAATATTGTCTATGAAAATTCTGACTGTCCTGCTTAATTCAATTTTATTCCGTGACCATTGGTGTTCATTATGCTTCTTTTTTCTTCAGTGTTCTTTGTGCACAAAACCAAGTTTCTTTAAAGGTTATTCATTATAATTTAGCTGTCAAAAATATTCTACAGCTACAATCTATAGATAACAGAAAAGTGAGTCATTTTTGTCAATAAAGACTTCCTTTTCACTAAAAGAGAGACTCAGAGGCTGCAGCCAGACGTTTTTATTAACCTGAATTGGATTTAGCAATATTGATATTCCATTATCTTTTAACTGTCATAAAATTTTCCATGCTTAGTCCACGGGCCATCTTTACACCAGCAAAGTGTTCACAGCCTACCGATACGATACACATTTTCACTCAGTAAAACCCAACTCCAGCCAAAAGGTTTTGTAGGTTGTGGATAAAGGGGTGAAGGGTCACAGAGATATGTGAAAAGGGTTCTCCACATGGCTACTCAGAAAGGTACGGGTTTACAAAATGAGTTTACTTTCAGACTAAGATGAGAAACCACATTTAGGTTTATTTAGGTTTTAAGCCCTTTGTTTGTAAGTTGCTCCCTATGTATCCCCCTGTTATATCAATTTCTGATCAGAGAACGTGGAGTGCGCACACTGTAGTAGTAACAAGATCACCCACGTCAGGACAACTGGGTCCTTCATATTACCTGTAGCAGTGCACATGCCCCAGTCCTGCCCACATCAGCGTTACATTAAACAGTGCATGTGTGACTTCTTGCTGGTTTAAAGGGGTTGTAATGGTTAGTTTTTTATTTTCTAAGTAGGTTCCTTTAAGCTCGTGCATTGTTGGTTCACTTACCTTTTCCTTTGATTTACATTCTAAATGTTTTTTTTTCTTTGTCTGAATTTCTCACTTCCTGTTTCTCCTCACTAAACTTCACACCATCATCCGAGTGGTGTTGAGTCAGCCAGAACAGCTTACTGAACAGCTTACTGAGGAGGAACAGGAAGTGAGAAATTCAGACAAAGAAAACAAAGAAAAAAAAATATTTAGAACGGAAATCTAAGGAAAAGGTAAGTGAACCAACAATGCACTAGCTTAAAGGAACCTATTTAGAAAATAAAAAACAAACCTTTGCAACCCCTTTAAGCTCCTACACATTAAGGTCACATGACTGTGTTTATACCTAGTACAGTACCAAGACACATGTGCTCAACAGCAGCGCAGGTAAGGTTGTTTCCAGGGAAAACTGCAAGGCACAGGAACAGGTGGAAACTGCTATAGAGGCTGATGAAGGAGGCGTAGATTGCCTCTGAAATGCATCCCTATTGGCTACAATGATCGTCGGGCTGACAGGTCTTTCCAAGAGTCTGACAGCTTTCTCTCTGTGGCCTCCATCCAAGATCCGGCTCCTCCGCACCAGCGGTCCCCTGCCTCAGCTCTCCATGGTTTTGATCTCCCTTGGAGTATCGGCAGCAACTTCTCTTAGACTATTCACAGGAACATACTGCTCACACTATACCACCTGTATCCCGAGTATCCATTGTGAGGTAATACATTTGTTTGTTTATACTTTTTTATATTAAATTGTGCCTGGCACAAAAAACGGGTGGAATATCTAATATGTTCCCAAAGGTGAACTTATCCTTTGAAAGATATGATTTGTCACTGTGCCTGGCACCTATCGTCCCTCCCTTTCTTCTGTTACTGCTATAAAGGCAAGTTTGAAAGAAAAAAAAAAGAGCACCCACTTGAAATGTTTGAAGCACAGTCAGAGAATTATTCTTTACTGAGCTAAAAACATTCAAATGTTATTAAAGTTTTTTTTTTTTTTTTTTATTAAATTAACAAACATGTTGTTCTCAGCTACTCTGTGCAAAAGTATTGCACAGATTGGCCCCAAACCTCTTCTTCTGCAGAAGCTGCAGCTGTGCCTGCCCTGTTTTTCATGGCTCTTGCTATAGGGGCAGACATACAGGCTCGACCCCAAGTCGGGCTCTGTGTGTCCATAGACACACCCAACCCCCACTCCCTCCTCACAGTATTTGATTTACAGCAACACCATCTAATGGCTCCCACTGCTGCCTCTGTGCCTGTGAGGACAAAGAGAGCAGCAGTGCTACTCTGAGGAAAAGTGTAGCTGCATTTATAATTTGTATTGCTTCTTACACAGCTTCATGCAAAAAGCCCTATTCAAGAATGAGCTCATCTTCAAGCATGCTAATATATAAGTTTAGTAACCCATAGCAATTGATCTTGTACTGGTCTGACTACAATAAAGTGAATTCCGATTGGCTGCTACTATTACTGGATTTAAAAAAAAAGAACACATTTTTGAATGAGGTCAATAATGTCCTTGGCATGTGTCTTTTTCATGTTTTTTCATTTTTTTTTGGCCTAGTGAGAGGCACCTTATTCAATTGACTTGAATAGGAAAATGCTAGTCAGAGCAATAAGGCCCTAGTTATGCCAGATTTCAGGTTATTCCGTTTTTTCAGGCAGATCTAATTGAAAGCTCTATGTATGTCTATTGGAACTGGGACATAAATGGATGCACACCTTTTTACATATGCTTACCTTCAAGTCCATTCAGGTCCGGAAAAAAAAAAATGGAAAAGGTCAGCATCTCTTTCTGTTTATCCCGGACCTAAATATGATGGCTTTGAGGTAGTCTGATGTAGACAGTTGCAATTCTGTTTACATCCAGTTGCCAATAAATCTAATATGGGTCTGAAAAGCTCTGGTATTTAAAGTGGTTATAAACCCAACCAGACAACTTGCACCTACAGGTAAGCCTAGTGTGAGGGGGTTAGCTCGGCAGCGGGTGTGTGTGACCCCCGGGATGGGCTCCCCACACAAAACAGGCCCAGCAAACGGAGGTTGTGGTTTTCAAAATCAAAAAGGTGCGGTTTATTTTCTATTTACAGTGACAAAACACAGCAAAGCAAAAGAAACATAAACAAAATAAATCCTGGTCAAGTTGACCTCTGACTAAACATACAGGTTTCCTAACTAACAACTGGGATCAGCCTAGTGCTGTCCTAGTCCCTAAGTCCCTGGTTTTAAATGTCCAAGCAAATAGCCACACAGGCTTTGTCTCACCGCACAGGGGTTCACTCTCCCTAGACAGTCCACACAGGTCTGGTTCCAGGCATGAGCTAACATCTAATGAAGCTGGGAGTTCTTATAGAGGCCTAAATGAGCTGACAAGCTTCAGCTGGTCTCATCAACTCCCTGTCTGCACGACGCCCCACACTCTCCCTAGACATATGAGTCATCCATGAGCCCACTAGCCTTAGCTGGGCTTATACAACTCTCCACCTAGTTGTATAAGTCGGCGTAAAGCCTGAATCTGGGCGAAATATATCTACCCCCCTGGATGCAACCAGGTGACTTTACCTTCCTGCTGTCACATACCCCCCCCCCTCTTGTTTTAACCTCGGGGTTGGAACACCAGCAATCAGGCATTCATGTACTCGAGACAAAGCATCCACATTCCCCATTTGAATGCCAGGGCGATGCTTTACTGTGAAGTTGAATTCCTGGAGGGCCAGGAACCACCTATTCACTCTTCTATTTGTTTCCTTGTTTTGAGCCATCCACTTTAACGGAGCGTGATCCGTAACCATGTCAAAGTGCCTACCTAGCAGGTAGTACCGAAGGGAATCTAGAGCCCACTTCACCGCTAAACACTCCTTTTCAACGGTGGCGTAATTTACCTCATGGGACTTCAACTTCCTGCTGAGGTAAATGACTGGGTGCTCTTCCCCGTTCCAGACCTGGGACAATACTGCTCCTAACCCCACATCTGACGCATCACTTTGTACGACAAAGTCTTTAGAGAAGTCGGGTGAGTACAACACTGGCTGGCTACATAAGGCTTGTTTCAAGAATTGGAATGCTGCCTCAGCCTCGGGGGTCCATTTAATCAGGACCGACCCTTTCCCCTTCGTCAGGTTGGTTAGGGGCACAGCCTTAGAAGCAAAGTGGGGAATGAATCCCCGATAATACCCAGCGATTCCCAGAAAGGCTCGTACCTGCTTCTTGCTGTTGGGACGTGGCCAACTCTGGATGGCCTCGACTTTGTTGAGTTGGGGTTTTATTACTCCCCTCCCAATGGTGTACCCAAGATATTTGGCCTCCTCCTGCCCAATGGTACACTTCTTGGGGTTAGCCGTAAACCCCGCTTCCCGAACAGAGTCCAGGACTGCTTGCACTTTTGGCAGATGTGAGGCCCAATCTGTGCTATGGACAATTACGTCATCCAGGTAAGCCGCAGCATACTTCCGATGGGGCCTCAGCATCTGGTCCATTTTCCGCTGGAATGTGGCCGGCGCATTCTGTAACCCGAACGGCATTCTTTTATATTGGAACGCCCCGTCTGGGGTTACAAATGCGGTTTTCTCTTTGGCCGACTTGGCCAGGGGGATTTGCCAATACCCTTTTGTGAGGTCAAGAGTCGTCATGTATCGGGCTGTTCCCAGCCGGTCGATCAACTCATCTATACGTGGCATGGGGTAGGTGTCAAATTTTGTAACTTTGTTTAACTGACGAAAATCGTTACAAAATCGCCAGCTCCCATCCGGTTTAGGCACCAACACGATGGGACTAGACCAATCACTTTGGGACTCCTCTATCACCCCTAAGTTCAGCATTTTCTGTACTTCCTCCCGTATTGCCTCCCGTCGGGCCTCTGGGATCCGATAGGGTTTTAACTTCACCCTTTCACCGGGCGGGGTAATGATGTCATGCTCTACCCCAGATGTTTGTCCCGGCAGCTCAGAGAATACCTCCTTGTTGCGAAGCACAAACTCCTTAACCTCCTGTTGTTGGGGTTGTGACAAGGTGGCTGCTATTCCAACCTCAGGAATCACGCAACCAGTTTGAGCTGGTGACCAAGTGTCTGCGACTAGGGACTCTCTATCCCTCCAGGCTTTCAACAGATTAACGTGATAGATCTGTTCGGGCTTTCGCCTTCCTGGTTGTCTGACCTTGTAATTCACTTCGCTCACTTTTTCCATTATCTCGTAGGGGCCTTGCCATTTGGCAAGGAATTTACTTTCAACCGTAGGGACAAGTACCAGTATCCTATCCCCCGGGGAAAAGGTACGGGTCTTGGCTCCACGGTTGTACACTCTCTGCTGTGCTAACTGCGCTTGGGCCAAATGTTCCTTCACGATGGGCATTACCTGTGCAATTCGGTCTTGCATCAGGGCGACATGCTCAATCACACTCCTGTGGGGAGAACTCTCACTTTCCCAAGTTTCCTTGGCAATATCCAACAGCCCTCTTGGGTGTCTCCCATACAGTAACTCAAAGGGGGAGAATCCCGTAGAGGATTGGGGCACCTCCCTAATAGCAAACATCAGATAAGGAAGTAGACAGTCCCAATCCTTTCCATCTCTATCCACCACTTTCTTCAACATTTGTTTTAGGGTTTTGTTGAATCTTTCAACCAGCCCATCGGTTTGGGGGTGATACACAGATGTACGTAATTGCGTCACTTTGAATAATTTACACAGCTCCTTCATAACCCGGGACATAAAGGGTGTACCTTGGTCCGTAAGCAGTTCTTTACAAATACCCACCCGGCTAAACACAAGAGATAGCTCTTTGGCTATGGTTTTGGCCGAGGTATTTCGGAGAGGGATCGCTTCTGGATAACGGGTGGCATAGTCCATTATAACTAATATGTACTGGTGCCCCCTAGCGGACTTGATTATAGGACCTACCAAATCCATGGCGATCCTCTCAAACGGGACCTCGATGATGGGTAGAGGGACCAGCGGGCTACGGAAATGTGGCATCGGGGCCGACCTCTGACACACAGGGCAGGAGGAACAATAATTTTCTACGTCCTTCATCACCCCCGGCCAATAGAATCTCTGTAATACCCTCTCTCGGGTTTTCTCTGTCCCCAGATGACCTCCAAGAATGTGCCCATGGGCCAACTCCAACACCAACTTCCTGTAAGGTTTGGGCACCACAAGCTGCTCAACGGTTTCTTCTGCCCTTTTTGCCACCCGATACAGTAGGTCCTTCTCTACGCTGAAGTATGGGTAAGTGCAGGTATTATCTGGGTTCACTAACTCGCCATCTATTTTCACTACGTTTTCCCGTGCCTTTATTAGGGCGGGGTCTTTCAACTGTTCTGTGGCAAAGTTTTCCCTGTGAACCTCAAGATCAGAAAACTCCACAGACGGTAGGTTTTCGTCTGAGGAGGTGGGCTCCTCTCCAGTTTCTTGAGTCTCCCCTGCCAATACTGATAAGGGAAATTCCGGAGAGTCCTCACCACTCTCAGGGGAGTTCTGGCTATCACATTCCTGGTACATAGGGGCACCAGTGAGGGGCTCAGGATCATCCCACAGTTCCCAGAACTTCGGAAAATCCCTTCCCACAATGGCGTCATGCGGTAACTGAGATACTAAGCCCACTGGATGAGAGAGGGTACCTTTGGGGGTCTCGAAACACACTGTAGTCACTGGATACTCTCGGGTGTCCCCATGCACACAAATAACAGCTACCTTGCTATTCCCAGAGACCTCTGTTTTAACTAACTCAGCCTTTATCAGGGTCACAAGGCTACCTGAATCCAGCAATACCACAACATTTCTACCATTAACACACATTTTGCATAAATGTTTCTCAGTTCCTCGAATGGCAGTGCATGCGACTGTCGCACACAGCGACTGACGTCTGCCCGTCAGAAAGTCACACTGCATGGGTTCCTCCACAACCGGGCAATTGGCTGCAATATGTCCCGCTTGCCGGCAGCGGTAGCAAACGATCCTTCTTGCCGCCTCTTGAGCCGCTGATTTCCCAGGCTGTTCTCGCCAAACTTGGGGTAGAGCTCCCACCCTCTCACTCTCTCCACCCTCACCCCTTGGAATCCTCTTATCCGCCCCTGGGGATGGTCTGGTCTTAGGGTGGAAAGTCCGAGTGTCTCTGGAAGAGGCCGTCAGGTTCTCTGTAGCCAAGTATTTCTCCACACGATCCACAAGACCATCGGCCGTCTCTGGGTCTCCATGGCTTACCCACTTTTGGATGGCAGTAGGAAGAGCTCTCAAAAACCGATCCATTACAACACGTTCCACAATCTTTGGTGCGGACAAAGTCTCTGGCTGTAGCCACTTTCTGCTCAGGTGAATGAGATCATACATTTGAGACCTGGGGGGTTTTCCAAGCTGGAAAGTCCAGTTATGCACACGCTGAGCCCGGACAGCCTGGGTGACACCCAGCCTTGCCAATATTTCAGCTTTTAGCATCACATAGTCTTTTGCTTGGTTAGGCTCTAGGTCATAGTAAGCTTTCTGCGATTCACCAGTTAACAGAGGAGCCACCAGTCCAGCCCACTGCTCCTCAGGCCACTTTTCTCTTTCAGCGGTCCTTTCAAATGTGGTCAAAAATACCTCTGGATCATCCTCTCCAGTCATTTTTGTCAATAAACGACTCACCCCAAAGGACGCGGTATTAGTGGGACGGCTTTCCTCACTGGTCTGCGGACGTTGCTGCATTACTGCTTCCATCTGTTGTTGTAGTCTCTGCTCTTGCTTCTGCAACAGGTCTATGAAGCGGGCCTCAGATTGCTGCTGAGCTCGTTGCTGAGCCTCCAGACTCTGTTGCAAAGTTACATTTGTCTGCTGCTGGGCTGCAAGGCTCTGTTGATGAGCTTGCTGCTGGGCTGCGAAGTTCTGTTGTTGAGCTGCAAGGCTCTGTTGATGAGCTGCAAGGCTCTTTTGCAAACCTGCATTTGTCTGCTGTTGATTGGCATTTGCTAGAGCCAGCTGCTTCAGTATCTCCTCCATGCTGGCTTAAAAAAAAACTGCCACTGGTTCTCCACCAACTGTGAGGGGGTTAGCTCGGCAGCGGGTGTGTGTGACCCCCGGGATGGGCTCCCCACACAAAACAGGCCCAGCAAACGGAGGTTGTGGTTTTCAAAATCAAAAAGGTGCGGTTTATTTTCTATTTACAGTGACAAAACACAGCAAAGCAAAAGAAACATAAACAAAATAAATCCTGGTCAAGTTGACCTCTGACTAAACATACAGGTTTCCTAACTAACAACTGGGATCAGCCTAGTGCTGTCCTAGTCCCTAAGTCCCTGGTTTTAAATGTCCAAGCAAATAGCCACACAGGCTTTGTCTCACCGCACAGGGGTTCACTCTCCCTAGACAGTCCACACAGGTCTGGTTCCAGGCATGAGCTAACATCTAATGAAGCTGGGAGTTCTTATAGAGGCCTAAATGAGCTGACAAGCTTCAGCTGGTCTCATCAACTCCCTGTCTGCACGATGACCCACACTCTCCCTAGACATATGAGTCATCCATGAGCCCACTAGCCTTAGCTGGGCTTATACAACTCTCCACCTAGTTGTATAAGTCGGCGTAAAGCCTGAATCTGGGCGAAATATATCTACCCCCCTGGATGCAACCAGGTGACTTTACCTTCCTGCTGTCACACTAGATTAAGGCTTACCTGCAGGTGCAAGAAATATCTCCTTAACTTACACGCTTAAGGAGATATTTGCAGAAACCGCTGCACCGATGTCTACGACGCATGCGCGCCGTAGACAAGGGCGCAGGCGCACTGAGCGTTCCGGCGTTATCCCGGCATTATCAATGATAATGCCAGAACCGCGTGCGTGCGGGAGTGATGTCATCGCCGTTCCGGCCAGTCACAGCGCCGGAGCGGCAATACAAGGAAGGCGCTCTGAGGGGACATGGCGGAGGGGAACGAGGAGCGCTTTGGGGGCTTCAATCTCAGGTAAGTGCCACATAATGAGCTAGTATGCTATGCATACTAGCTTTTCATTATGCCTTTTTCTTGCAGGGTTTTTTTTTTCCGGAAAAATGTTTTTCGGTTTACTTCCGCTTTAAATGGAGCTTAAACACTGTACTGACACAGGTGTCAAAACAGTGGCATCCATCCCTATCTGCTTGTATTTAGCAGGGGATCTGTTCATGGATCCCCTGCTGAAGGGACTGTATGGTGCCCATGGAAAAGGGGGCCTAATGCGTACTTTCTTTTTTTCTCTAACTTATTTACTATTGTACAACATTTTTATAAGTTTGCCAATAAAGTATGTTATTCTGGAGAAATACAGAATTGGTCTTACTTTTGTATTACTGAACTCGGTATAAAGATCTTTACTTTAGCTAACCATAGGCCCTGTGGGGACAGTTTGCTTCTACCAAAGGAGAATATGCAGTGTAGTCATATTATTCAAATGAATAAGTAATAATCGTTCTGTATTATATTTTTTTTTACTTAAAATGCATATTTCATTATTAAAAAGCAAAGGAAACACATGTAGTGTAAGAACTTAAGTTTCAGTTGCTGTACAAGTAGATCAAATAGGGAAGATTTATCAACTTTGCTGTGTACAAAGGCATTGGTCAAGCAGAAGGAATGAGACAGATTATGAGACATAAGGCCTCATGCCCACGGACGTTTTTACAGCCGCGTTTTTTACAGCTTAAAAACGCCTGTCCATGTTATTGTATACATTTTTTGACCTTTTTTAAAAACAAAAAACAAAAAACAAAAAAACATCGGAGCTCAAAAAAGCAATTGCAGCATTTTTGCACGTTTTTTAACGCTTTGCGTTTTTTATGCCTAACCCCGACGCCGAGGTCCTGGTTTTTTTTACAGCTTAAAAACGCCTATGCTATTTGCAGCTCGAAAACGCCTAGGTGGGCATGAAGCTATAGACTAACATGGACAGGCATTTTTAAGCTGTAAAAAACGCTCAAAAACGCGGCTGTAAAAATGTGGCCTAAGATTGAATCCTGATTCATTCAATAAAGTCTTGTGCAACTTAGAGGTAGAACTGCACCAATATAAAACATGCCCTTGAGCACTCCTTAAGTGTGCATGTGGGTGACATAGAAAACTGTCACAAGCAACAGATCTGTCACAAATGTTGGGAAAACTGCCTCAGTCGGCTTTCTAGCATTGCAGGTAAATAGCCGCAAACATACACAATTTATTTATAACAGGTATTTAAATAGTGCCAACAATGTATGCAGCATTTTAAATATGTTTTTACATTCAAATCAGCCCAAGCCATCAGGGAGCTTACAATCTGAGGGTCCCTATCTCACATGCATACATACACATTCTAAGGGCCAGTTTAGACAAGAGCCAATTAACCTAAAAGAGTATTTTTTTTGTGTTAGAATAAAACACACACAAGCACATGCAAAAAGGTAGTGTCCTATTTGATATTCAAGTCAGGGAGCCTAATGCTGCAAGGCAGAAGTACTAACTACTAAGCCACTGTGCTACACAAAACACAAGTTCTTTGCTAACAGAAACAAGGCCTGATTTGCATTACATACGCTCCTGGGTCTGTTGATAGCTGGCTTAATTAATTCCACACCCCCTGTATATACTAAGAAAGGTTTATATGTTCAGAAAATAATAGCTAAGGTGTTATTGTTGATATATGTAACCAACAATTATTATCTGCAATATTTGTCAGGTTTAAATAGAAAACATTAATTATCTTTGGTGTGCCCAAGATTGAAAAATGCATAGACAAGTAGGACAATAGCGAGCAATGTTGCTAGGATAGATCCAAATAACAGAGCTGAAATCAACTACAATAACCATATGATTGAAATTTTGCACCAAGACACTAAACGCGAATGCCCAGCTTTGATTACATGGCCCATACAGGATACCCCAAGAGGTTTGCCTTTTATATTTGGTCATATCCCTGCAATGCTGCTTGCCTTTGTCCTCAGGTTTTAATATGTGTGAGACTGATGGACATTTAGTGTTTTCACTTTCCTTTGACAACTATTGTTTTCATTACAGTATATAACTAATTGTGTTTATTCTTGGGTTGTGCACAATAGCTTTACAAAAACACAGGCAAGTACATTTGGATAAAAAGCAGTAACTAACAAATAGAGGTACCCTAATAAATAAGGATATCTATGTGCAAACAGTGTAACCCTTTCTATTCTGAATCATCTATTATAGCTTTCTATTGGCAGTTATATAATGTATAAAGCATCTACCGTCGGCTATCATTGATTGGATTACCATTAAAAAGGTTTTTAGCAGAGGTATAACTAAATAGTGCAAGACTGATCATTCATCAATAGACTTTTATTGGAAAGAATCCTTTTTCAGAACATTTGTTAAATTTTCTAATAGTTAATGGTGGCAAAGCAACAATTGTTTTTGACCATCGTGACACGGAATATCGAAAGAGAAGGATCAAAAATATTTTCGTGATTAGTGATATTTGGGAGGTGGGATTTTACTTGCCCCCTAATTGGGTTGTGCTTTATAAATAACCTGTGGTCTCTCCTCGCCCATGATCCCTGATGATACCACCTTAGATAAAATATGTTGGGTGGAGTATGGCATGCTCACCTCACCACGTTTTATGTGAGATAGTGGGACAGTGAAAGGACCGAATATACTTGTTTGCAAGCTTGTTTCTTTTTAACCTTTGTGCGTTTTTAGTATTGGATTTTATTAATAAATGTGAAATGATTTACTTGCACTATCTGGAGGTTTTTACATATGATGCTGATGATTTGAGGAGGAGTCTTCAATTGATGATTGGCTGGCAGTGTCTTGTTCCCTTGTTAGAGAGCTTACTTTTTGCAAGATTTGACCTCTTATGATTTGAGTTCTAAATATTTTGGTTCTTAGTCTCATCTTTTTATCTTTTAGTTCTTTATAATTTTAAAGTGCTTGTGGAGGTGGCTAGCATTCATACAGAGATGTCTTTTAAGGGATTAGGGAGTGGACTGTAATGGATCACCTTTTACTCTAAAGAAGCTCTTTGGACTTTTTTTGTTGTTACATAGTTACATAGTTAGTCAGGTTGAAAAAAGACAAAGTCCATCCAGTTCAACCATAAAAATAAATAAAAATAAAATCAAAAATATCGTACAATCCCTTATACCCAATTCTATACCCACAGTTGATCCAGAGGAAGGCAACAAACCCCAGCAGAGCATGATCCAATTTGCTACAGCAAGGGAAAAAATTCCTTCCTGATTCCCGAGAGGCAATCAGATATTCCCCGGATCAACTTTACCTATAAATGTTAGTACTCAGTTATATTATGTACATTTAGGAAAGTATCCAGGCCTTTCTTAAAGCAATCTACCAAGCTGGCCAGAACCACCTCTGGAGGGAGTCTGTTCCACATTTTCACAGTTCTTACTGTGAAGAAACCTTTCCGTATTTGGAGATGAAATCTTTTTTCCTCTAGACATAAAGAGTGCCCCCTTGTCCTTTGTGTTTACCGTAAAGTGAATAACTCAACACCAAGTTCACTATATGGACCCCTTATATATTTGTACATGTTGATCATATCTCCCCTTAATCTCCTCTTCTCAAGAGTGAATAAATTCAGTTCCTCTAATCTTTCCTCATAGCTGAGCTCCTCCTCCTCCTCAGCCTACTACAACAATTATTTCACATTTCATTTATTTCACTTTGTTTGTTTGCATTTTATTTTATAATTTTGTATTACGTCACAATTTATATTACAAGTGGTAGAACAGCATATTTGAGGAATCACAATTAAATTCTACTGGTGTATGGAAACTGGGGCTTCTTTGCATCTCCAACAAAAATGTAACTGTCCCACTTTGCCCTTAAAGTGCTAAGTTTTAATTCATACAAACCCATTGGAGACTCAAGAAAAATATGGCCAAAATGAAGAAACGAGAAAGAGAAATTCTGCTTTATTCTGTTTAATATGTATGCATATAGTTGGATATTAAAGGTAAGCAGCAGTCAAGGGTGGGCTCTCTGACCTCACAGACCCAAGAAAGGTTGCCCCCCGTAACACTCTCTGTAGTTATACCCCTGGATATCAAGCATAGAGTTGGATAAACTCTGTATTTTCCTGTTTCCAGGGGTTATAGTCAATTCTCAGAAATGCAAGGGACTGAAGTGAAGAGACCCTGAAAAAATGAATACTTTTACTGATTTCCATATCTGTAATTAGAGTCCTTCAAATTTAAGATGTGTGTTTATGCATACAGAACAAGCTGAAAAGCATATCTCATCTATGCATCAAGCTGTCTAAGTAGCTGTTTTGCAATTAAAATGAACTCAAAGGCTTCATTTACATTGCTGGTGTTGCAGTGGCATAATGTCAAGCTGTATGTTTATATGCTGTTGCGTTATTTTATGTTACTATTGTATTTGTAAATATGTAATTACATCTGACTCAGTGTGGTTCAATTCTTGCCTTACATAAATACAGAGGGGTTTCAGAAGTGTCCAGAATTACATGGAAAATGCTTAGCAATCTAGACGTATAACTATCAATTGTTAGTTCTTGTAAACAAATTCAAGGGGCCCTAAATTGTCCATTAAAGTGTCTGGTGATGTCATATAAATGGGGTAATGGCAAACATTTTAAAAGTGGGATATCGTTCTCAGCAGCATCAATAGTCAGATCAAGATAATGGCTATCTATAAAACCATTGTAGTTACTTAGGGGTTCTAAAGAGATATACTGTATGTGTGGTTTCCCCTTTTACATTTATTTTAGGCTACATAAATATATAGGCTAGTGCACGTTAAACATGGTCAAACTGTTTTATTCCTATGAAAGATCAAAACAAAACATGCAACCGTACCATATTTTGATGAAAAAATACTTCTAGTTATAGGAAACGTGTATAAATATTTTTGTAAGTGTTTATTATTTTAAGATGTAAAAATAGATGTTCAAAAAAAGATTGTTAGCGTAATAAAAAATGATAAGAAGTTCCAGTCCTTCAGATCTATTTTTTAACACTGGTCTGTTAAAAGAATTATTTGAGTATGTAATTATTTTTCCACAGATAGACATATGACTTGAAAAAATGCACATTTACTAAGGAGGAATGATAGTCTTCTTAAAAAATGTTTTTGCACATACACATGTGAACCTTTAACAAAATGTTGTACTTCCATTCTCAATTCTGTTAGTATATGCATTTCCACTCCCACAATTCGTCATGTTGAGTCGATAATTTACAGAATTTGTGTCTAGCATTATCAATGAATTCTGTGTTGAAATCATTCTTGATAATCACAGTACCACATCCTACAACTGGGCACAGCCAGTGCCAGTGTTGCTGATCACAGTGCCTGTGTTTTCAGTTCGCTGATCAAATCACATGCCAGTGTTTCCAGTTTGCTGATTACAGCCATTACCATGTGTGTATGAATAATAGGTGAGGTGTGAAGGGATTCTGCAACAAATGTGGCTCTATGGCTGACTGATGTGAGTAGAGGAGGTTATGTAGAAGCTGTGGCTCTATGTCTTCAGCTAGGCGGTGAGAAATTCTCACACATACGCTATACCCATACTCAAGGAGTAGCAGAATGTGTTTTGGGTGTAATTCTGAACAGTGACGGCCCTTCCATTAGGGGCATCCGGGCACCGCCCCCTCTATCCACGCCACCCCCTATATGTATAATAGATAGATTCATCCATAGCATGAATCTATCCACGGCCACCCCCTATTCATGCGTCTTCCCCTTTTTAGGATGCCGGGCACCTGAATGACAGCGGTGGGGGTGTTTTTTTGAAGCACCTGATTAGAGCCATAGGCTCTAATAGGCTTCAAAATAGGGTGGGCTCATGGTGCAGAGCATTGTGCCATGAGCCCACCCAGGTGTTACAACAGCAATGAATATTCACTGTTGAAACACTGATCCTCAATCGGGCCAATCAGAAGCAGGTGTGAGCCCTGTTTTCCGATTGGCCGACAAGCGAAGACTCCTGATTGGCTGCCGAGAAGGAGGGAAGAAATGGAAGCTGCCACCACTGTGATGACCCGTGGAGAGCAGGGTAAGCCGCTGGTGAAGTGATGGGGTAAGTGCTACCGACCGACCGGGGGGGTGTCAATGGCATACTGTTTGCCCCTCCCCAAAAAATATTACCACCGGCCGTCACTGATTCTGAATATACCTGTGCTGTTTGAGAAATATCCTAATTTAAGTGACAGCTTGGAAAATAGATGTTGCTTTCTTTTTTAATTTTCCAAAAACTTGTGGAAAAAAAATGATATTTTTCAAAAGACTCACCATGTCTCTCAAATATACCTTTTGTGTGTTTGCTTTCAAAAAATGAATAATTTTGTGAGTGTTTTTCTACTGTGCTTACCAGTAGGTAAGTTAGATGCCCCTTGAAAGACTGAAGGTGCTTTTGGACCCATCAGTACAGATAGGTAGCAAAAATGCCTCACACCTGTGATATCTCTATACATAGGAGCAACAGTAAAATGTGTTTTGGGGTGTAATTAAAAGTACGCCCATGCAGTGTGTGATATAAATCTTGTTAAAATGACAACTTTGTGGGGAAAAAAACCCTTTCATATTTTTCCAACAAAAAACAAAACAAATTAGATATTCAAAATTCTCATTATACCATTTACAAAATATCTCTATCAATAAATGAGATGGGCAGTAGGAACATCGGGGGAGGGGGGGAGGGTTACTTTAACCACTTAAGCCCCGAACCATTTGGTAGCTAGAGGACCAGAGGTGAATTCAGAATTTTGCACTGTGCTGCTTTAACTGTAAATTGTGCGGACATGCAATGTTGTACCCAAACAAAATTTGCGTACTTTTCTTCCCACAAATAGAGCTTTCTTTTAATGGTATTTGATTGCCTCTGCGATTTTTATTTTTTGCGATATAAACGGAAAAAGACCGAAAATTTTGAAAAAAAATGATATTTTCTACTTTTTGTTATAAGAAAAATCGAATAAACTCAATTGTAGTCATACATTTAGGCCAAAATGTATTCAGCCACATGTTTTTAGTAAAAAAAAATGTCAATAAGCGTATATTTATTGGTTTGCGCAAAAGTTATAGAGTTTACAAACTAGGGTACATTTTCTGAAATTTACACAGCTTTAAATTTATGACTGCCTATCTCATTTCTTGAGGTGCTAAAATGACAGGGCAGTACAAACCCCCCCCAAATGACCCCATTTTGGAAAGTAGACACCCCAAGGAAATTGCTGAGAGGCATGTTGAGCCCATTGAATTTTTTATTTTTTTGTCCCAAGTGATTGAATAATGACAAAAAAAAAAAAAAATTACAAAAAGTTGTCACTAAATGATATATTGCTCACACATGCCATGGTTATATGTGGAATTTCACCCCAAAATACATTTTGCTGCTTCTCCTGAGTACGGGGATACCACATGTGTGGGACTTTTTGGGAGCCTAGCCGCGTACGGGACCCCGGAAACCAAGCACTGCCTTCAGGATTTCTAAGGGCGCAAATTTTTGATTTCACTCCTCACTACCTATCACAGTTTCGAAGGCCATAAAATGCCAAAATAGCACAAAACCCCCCCAAATGACCCCATCTTAGAAAGTAGACACCCCAAGGAAATTGCTGAGAGGCCTGTTGAGCCCATTGAATATATATTTTTTTGTCCCAAGTGATTGAATAATGACAAAAAAAAAATTACAAAAAGTTGTCACTAAATGATATATTGCTCACACATGCCATGGTTATATGTGGAATTACACCCCAAAATACATTTTTCTGCTTCTCCTGAGTACGGGGATACCACATGTGTGGGACTTTTTAGGAGCCTAGCCGCGTACGGGACCCCGAAAACCAAGCACCGCCTTCAGGATTTCTAGGCACAAATTTTTGATTTCACTCCTCACTACCTATCACAGTTTCGAAGGCCATAAAATGCCAAAATCGCACAAAACCCCCCCAAATGACCCCATTTTGGAATATAGACACCCCAAGCTATTTGCTGAGAGGAATGGCGAGTATTTTACAGCTCTCATTTGTTTTTGAAAATGAAGAAAGAAAATATATATATATATATTTTTTTTTTTTCAATTTTCAAAACTTTGTGACAAAAAGCGAGATCTGCAAAATACTCACAATACCTCTCAGCAAATAGCTTGGGGTGTCTACTTTCCAAAATGGGGTCATTTGGGGGGGTTTTGTGCTATCTGGGCATTCCATGGCCTCCGAAACTGTGATAGGCAGTGAGAAGTGAAATCAAAAATTTACACCCTTAGAAAGCCTGAAGGCGGTGCTTGGTTTTTGGGGTCCCGTACGTGGCTAGGCTCCCAAAAAGTCTCACACATGTGGTATCCCCGTACTCAGGAGAAGCAACAGAATGTATTTTGGGGTGTAATTCCACATATGCCCATGGCATGTTTGAGCAATATATCATTTAGTGACAACTTTGTGCCAAAAAAAATAAAAAAATTGTCGTTTTTCCGCAACTTGTGTCAACATATAAAATATTCCATGGACTCGACATGCCTCTCAGTATATAGCTTGGGGTGTCTACTTTCCAAAATGGGGTCATTTGGGGGGGGTTTTGAACTGTTCTGGCATTTTATACACAACATTAGGAAGCTTACATCCACTCTTCTAACCACTTGAAGACAAAGCCCTTTTTGACCCTTTTTGTTTACATGAAAAAAAATTTTTTTGCAAGAAAATTATGTTGAACCCCCAAACATTATATATATTTTTAAAGCAAAGGCCCTACAGATTAAAATGGTGGGTGTTGCATTTTTTTTTCTACACAGTATTTGCGCAGCGATTTTTCAAACGCATTTTTTGGGTTAAAAAATACACTTTTTTTAATTTTAATGCACTAAAACACACTATATTGCCCAAATGTTTGATGAAATAAAAAAGATGATCTTAGGCCGAGTACATAGATACCAAACACGACATGCTTTAAAATTTCGCACAAACGCGCATTGGCAACAAACTACATACATTTTTAAAAGCCTTTAAAAGCCTTTACAGGTTACCCCAGTAGATTTACAGAGGAGGTCTACTGCTAAAATGATTTCCCTCGATCTAACCTTCGCGGTGATACCTCACATGCATGGTGCAATTGCTGTTTACATATGACGCCAGACCGACGCTTGCGTTCGCCATTGGGCAAGAGCAGGGCAGGACAGGGGTGCTTTTTTTTTTTTCTTTTTTTTTATTATTAATTTTGCTTTTTTATTTTATTTTTAAATTGTTCCTTCCAAGTATTTTTTTTTTTATCATTTTTATTGTTATCTCAGGGAATGTAAATATCCCCTATGATAGCAATAGGTAGTGACAGGTACTCTTTTTTTGAAAAAAACTGGGGTCTTCTAGACCCTAGATTTTTCCTCTGCCCTCAAAGCATCTGACCACACCAAGATCGGTGTGATAAAATGCTTTCCCAATTTCCCAATGGCGCTTTTTATATCCGGGGGGGGCATTCCCTCCCACTGCTTGTAAAAGCAGTCCAGAGGCTAATTAGCCGCTAGGATTGCTTTTACATGAAAGCCGGCCGCAGGCTGAAAAGAATGATACCAAGATGATACCTAAACCCGCAGGCATCATTCTGGTATAAACATTCAAAGTCCAGCAACATACCAGTACGTTGCTGGTCCTTGTTGGACATGTATTGTAATCTTTTTATTTCATGCAGCCAGTTGGCTGAACGAAAAAAGAGATTGATCGGTGGGTATGCCCACCATTAGAATACCGCCCTTCATCCACCCACTTCCAATGATGGGCATACACGCACCATTTATATATGCTGAAGCATGGGGGCATCCTCCCGCAAAAAAGTTATGCCGCACACACATGGTCGGACTTTTCCACGGGCAAGCCTCCGTCGGAATTTCGACCGTATGTACGCGGCATTAGGAGCAAAATCGCTCCTCCGCCCCTGCTGCCCCAATGCTTCGGCATATTTGCTTTTTTTTTTTAACTGTGGTGGTGAAATCACCTCCTACAGCACTGGAGTCGCAGGGATCAGGCCTGTCTCTGCGAACGCTGCAGTTATGTGTGTTTTTGTTTTGTAAGTGACAGTGATCGATCGATACTGCACTTGGGTGGCCTGGGCTGGACGGAGGGGTAAAAGCAGGTGCCAGCAGGTATCTGGGCTGATCCCGCTAACACTGCGTTTTTGGGAACCCTAAACTGCTGGGGACGCTAGTATAGATCTGATCAGATATTGATCTGTTCAGATACTATACCACTAAGGGGGGTGTATGCTTCACGCGTGGGTGTTAGCGTTACTGGCACTAACCTGACGCTGCCTGGGGTGTGACTCAGACCCTCTCTGACGCTAAAACCTAATTGATATCACCCGCCGGGCGATCAGGGGGTTAAACCTTTATTGGGTTATATACACGGCGGGTGCCCTGACACTATAAAAAGCAAACTAACTAACCAGCGTCACCCGTAACACTTATATGGTGATCACTGGTGAAAGGGTTAACTAGGGGCAATCAGGGGGTTAAAACCTTTATTAGATAATATATGGGGGTACCTGACGCTATAAAAACCTGCGGCGAACCTAAAAAAAATTACCAGCTACCGATCTGCATCACCGACACTAAGACAGCGTTTAGAAAAATGATTGCTTAGCGACAGTGGTGATGGGGGTGAAAGGGTTACCTGGGGGGGCGATCAAGGGGGTTAAACCTTTATTAGATAATATATTGGGGTACCTGACGCTATAAAAACATGCGGCGAACCTAAAAAAAATTACTGGCTACGATCTGCATCACCGACACTAAGACAGCGTTTAGAAAAACAATTGCTTAGCGACAGTGGTGATAGGGGGTGAAAGGGTTACCTGGGGGGCGATCAAGGGGGTTAAACCTTTATTAGATAATATATTGGGGTACCTGACGCTATAAAAACCTGCGGCGAACCTAAAAAAAATTACCGGCTACCGATCTGCATCACAGACACTAAGACAGCGTTTAGAAAAACGATCGCTTAGTGACAGTGGTGATAGGGGGTGAAAGGGTTACCTGGGGGGCGATCAAGGGGGTAAACCTTTATTAGATAATATATTGGGGTACCTGACGCTATAAAAACCTGCGGCGAACCTAAAAAAAATTACTGGCTACGATCTGCATCACCGACACTAAGACAGCGTTTAGAAAAACGATCGCTTAGTGACAGTGGTGATAGGGGGTGAAAGGGTTACCTGGGGGGCGATCAAGGGGGTTAAACCTTTATTAGATAATATATTGGGGTACCTGACGCTATAAAAACCTGCAGCGAACCTAAAAAAAATTACTGGCTGCCGATCGGCATCACTGACGCTAAGACAGCGATCAGAAAAATGATCGCTAAGCGACAGTGGTGATAGGCGGTGAAAGGGTTATCTGGGGGGTGATCAGGGGGTTAAACCTTTATTAGAGGGGGTTAGGGGGCTACACTGGACCTAAGACTAAACTTTGGTGACACTTTTACAGTCACAAATGTCACTGATTGCAGTGATCACTAAATAAATGGTCACTGCAATCAGTGACACTGTGACTGGGGGCTGGGGGGGTGATCTGGGGGGTGATCTGGG
Organism: Rana muscosa; assembly: GCA_029206835.1. NCBI lineage: Eukaryota > Metazoa > Chordata > Amphibia > Anura > Ranidae > Rana > Rana muscosa. The sequence goes on along the minus strand of CM055123.1, from coordinate 34,977,080 downwards.
GTGTCTGGGGGGGCCTAGGGGGGGCGATTTATGTCCCTATGTGTCCTGGTGTCAGTGTAGTGTTGTGTGCACTGACCTGATATCTTCTCTTGTACGGCGCTCGGTATATGTGAGCGCCGCACCAGAGATGACATCACTTCCTCCTGCTCCCTCTGTCTGACACAGACAGAGGGGGCATTTCCATTCGCCGGGAGCGATCGCGAGGGGGTGGCCAGAAACGAATGGCTGCCCCCTCATCCCGGAACGCTCCCGGACACTTAGCCACCGCTCACTGTATAGGAGGGGGGTCCGATCGGACCCCCCAACTGTACAAAGGCAATCACGTATGCTCTACGTGATTGCGCCTGTCGGTGCCATTCTGCCGACGTATATATACAGTGAGCAGTCGTTAAGTGGTTAAAAAAAAAAAGTTATTTTGGGGGGTGTTTGTACCTTGCTAACTTTTTAGAGCCTCAAGAAATGAGATGGGCAGTGGGAACATCTGGATTTATAAATGTCAAATAAATATAACATTTTTTTTTCAGGCTTTATTACTTTCACACAGACTAAGTAATATACATGTGGCTGCATTGTACTAGAACTACTCGGCTTGTGTTTTGATGCCAGTGCCTTTTTGGTGAAAGATGACCCACCTCATTTCCCAGGAGCAATTGCATGCTTTGATTGCACTGCACTCCAAAGGTGGAGGGGGGTCACTGTGTGTATTGTCAATATACACAGTGACATAAGTAGGTGCATGCATAGTAACACAACGAGCCTCAAGGCTGTTTTTCTGGAGCACAGTTTAGGACATAAATGAGGTGGGAAAATTGACTCTAAGGCTAGGTTCTCACTGCTGCAAATTGTATTGAGAATTTGAGCTGTTGTGATTGCTCAAATTCGCAAGTCATTTAAATAACATTGTTTTACATTAGTGCCGTTCACATCAATGCTTTGCAAATCTAAGCTGCGGGAAAAAAGGGTCATGTGCGAGTTTGATCCGTGTGCGATGCAAATTCAGCTCTATAGACTGGCATTCCCTGAAATCGCGGCCGCGAATCGGGGCAAAATCACGGCAAAATCGCGGCCGCGAAATGGCGGTAAAATGGCGCGATTTTGAAGTCGCAGTAGTGTGAACCCAGCCTAAAGCAGTACTGTCCCAACATCTGCACTGGCATCTGTGATTGCCAAAAGTGGAATTTCGTGCATTATATGGTTGCCGTATTACCATTCATTGGAAAAACTAGATACACTGTGGAACTCCAGCCAAAAGCATGAGCGGGATTTCTGATTAATGGGATTGTCATATACAGGCTGACTTGACTCTGTAGTGGAGTCCTTATATTCTGCTAAGAGTCAATTTCTTACGGTTGCTAAAGGTTCACGTGGGGATTGTCAAAGCGGATTGAGCACTCCTTCCTTGCAAAGTGTCACTGCTTAGTTTTGAAGATTCAATTTGGACCTTTTTATGATTTTTTTCACACATGCACGTATGTGTATTTTATATGTTACATTTCAGTTTATTTGAGTCACATGTTGTTCATTTATTATAACATTTAGCATGACAATGTACTTAATTACAAGTAATATATATGTATTTTGATTTTTTTTTAATGCAGCCAAATACATTTTGGTTTAAGCTTATGAAGAAATGAAATACGAAAAAAAATATTTATCTGTAGGTAATTATTAAATTTAGAAGAAACTCAAGTTTTGTGCTCAGAGGCCATACACAGAACATTTCCTTCTAAATCACAGACATGTTATTAGCCTGTTCAACAGATGTGACTAATGGTGTACAAGACAAGTGAGAACTATTGATTTCATCAGCTCACATGTATTGCCTTCCCCGCACTCAAGGTAAAAAGATTTTCTTCTTCTGGTAAACGGATAGATTTTGTAAAACCATAAAGTAATGCGCCTTCTACAGTCAGGCATGTATAATATATGTACCCCCTGCTGTATGATACAAGGATATTAGGATTCACTAAGGAGTCCTCTGAGCTTATAAATGCAAGAGGCCACAAACCAGGGAAAGTTATAGAGGTCACAGAATTTACTTCAATGGTTATGTTATCCCTTACAATACATTAGGAGCGTATTGCACCATTAGGTATCAAAGAAAGTAGAACGTTTTAGGTTAAAGTGATATTTTTACTGGGTAAAAAAACAAAACAAATTCAAGATAGATGGTTCTGAAAACCATGTTAGCTTTATTTATCAATTGTTATCATGTTTTTGTACAGACAGACATGAAGGTATTAGCAGTTATAAACATTAAGGATTTACAGACAATGATGTTTGTCTGTTTGGTGAAAAGGCACCTGCGTTAGATGCAAGTCATGGCACATGCCACACCAGGTGGTGAGAGTTGGTAATAGTAAAAGTTTATATTCCTTTATACTTTAACAGATTGGGTAAGCAGCAAAATAATCAGACAGGGATTAACTGTAATGTGCCGTGTACTAAAGAAGTGAAAAGAGCATGAATCCATTGCAGAATAATACAAAATAGATTACGAAAGATGCACAAACCTGCACTCTTCATAGAAATGTCTCTGTGGCTCAGGGTAATATGACTGTAAAGTATATTATATATACGTTTATATAAGAGAGTCTAACTGAGAATCCCTACCTATGTAAAAAGTTCAGAACCCAAACAGCTCTTTCCAAATATCCTCATAGATAGCATTCCTCTTAGTTCAGGGTAGGTCTGGTACTACAGGTGAACAGCTGGAGGGATCAAAAGCTCAGGAACAAAACACCATTCCACTGGAACTGTAGTACTCGGGTAGCAATGAAGTATGTGCTCCCCACAGTAGCTGGATCTTCCAGAGAGTCTGCATGGTATTAGACTCTGGTATGGCTGCCTGCTCACTAGTTCTGACCAGGGCCGTCGGAACAGGAGAGGCAAACTGCTTGGGGCCCCAAGCTGGCCTGGGGCCCCAGCAGAGCGGCCCCCCTCCCGCGATCGGCGGCCCCCCTCCCATTCAGGCGGGGGAGAGACCATCGGCACACCTGTCACTGTGAGACAGCAGCAGCATTGCTTTTAAATAAGTGCACTGTGCCTGCGGTGTGTGCTGGAATCCAAAGCTCATTTCTGTCTCTCTCCCCCCCCCTCCTCCAGTGTCCTGCACAGTCTCTGGTATCTCTGACTCAACCTCCTCTCCCCCCCCCCTCCAATCACCAGTGCGGAGTGCTGAGAGAATCGGGAGGCGGAGCTCACTGGAGCTCCTGTCGGGCTGGCCAAAGAGGGCGTGAGCTGAATTATTTTTTTCCTGAGAAAAGTCTCCTAGGAAGCAAAGCTGCAAAGTTTAGGAGTATTTGTATTGCAAGTGATGCAGTAAAGGGTTAATTAAGGTGACAGGAGAATCAGACATAGAGAGTGTATGGGGGGGGGGAGTGTGCAGCCCAATCACAGCTGACAGATACCTCCTGAGCAGCACACATGTTATCTATACAAACATCCCCCAATTACTCAGACTAGATAATGTGAAAGTACTGTGTGACCATTCCTGTAACCTGTATATATGTGATGAGTCTACTCTTCTGATTGTACACTCAGAGATTGGATAACACAGAGTTATATGAATTGTCATACATTACCTTCACATCATCTGTACATACAGAGTGCTGGGGGCTGGATTATATATATACATATATGTGCTTACGGTTTATAAGAGCCCTTTCACACTGGAGCACCCATAGCGTCGGTGGTAATACGCCTCTATTTTTACTGCCGACGCTATGGGTGGATTTACGGCGCATTTTGGCCGCTAGCGGGCGGTTTTACCCCCGCTAGCGGTCAAGAAAGTGTTAAAACCGCTCGCAATGTGCTGCTGAAGCAGCGCATTGCGGGCAGTATAGCCGCGTTGTCCCATTCATTTCAATAGGCAGCAGCGGTGGAGGCGCGGTAAACTCACCGCTCCTTCACCGCTGCAAAGATGCGGCTAGCAGGACTTTTCCTAACGTCCTGCTAGCGCAACGCTCCAGTGTGAAAGCCCTCGGGCCTCTCCCCTCGGGCTTTCACACTGGAATGAATGGGGCAGCAGTTTTGCAGCGTTTTGCAGGCGCTATTTTTAACGCTATAGAGCTATAGCGCCTGCAAAACGCTACAGTGTGAAAGGGGTGTAACAGATTGTTTTCATTGAATAATACTGCTGTTTGATTTATTGCTGTATATGTATTAGTAGATGAACAGAAGAGCTTTTTTTGCATTATAGACATCACCATCTGAACAATTCTCAGCCCCCAACTCCCCCCAGCTTATATCACCCCCAGACCACTTTATACATCCAGCTGAGGGACATCATTCCATAGTCACTTTCCTTATCTTCCCAAAATCACTCCCTGGTCACCCCACAGACACTGCAGGAAATCCCTAACCCCATCTTACCCACCACAGTCCTCTCCTGTACATACTGCCCCAATCATACCCACCACAGTCCTCTCCTGTACATACTGTCCCCGTCATACCCACCACAGTCCTCTCCTGTACATACTGCCCCCGTCATACCCTCCACACTCCTCATCTGTACATACTATCCCCGTCATCCCCTCCACACTCCTCTCCTGTACATACTGCCCCCGTAATACCCTCCACACTCCTCTCCTGTACATACTGCCCCCGTCATACCCTCCACACTCCTCTCCTGTACATACTGCCCCCATCATACCCTCCGCAATCCTCTCATGTACATACTGTAACCCAACCTTACCCTCCACACTCCTCTCCTGTACATACTGCCTCCATCTTATCCTCTGCACTCCTCTCCTGCAGAATCAGATGTAAAGGGGAACAAACCCTGTGCATTCAGATCTAAAGGTGAACTCTGCGGACTCTGATGTAAAGGGGAACTCTGCTGACTCTGATGTAAAGGGGAACTCTGCTAAATCTGATGTAAAGGGGAACTCTGCTGACTCTGATGTAAAGGGGAACTCTGTTGACTCTGATGTAAAGGGGAACTCTGTTGACTCTGATGTAAAGGGGAACTCTGTTGACTCTGATGTAAATGGGAACTTTGTTGACTCTGATGTAAAGGGAGACTCTTGTGATTAATTCCATATGATTAGAAATGTTATTTAATCACAAAAATATATGTATAGTGTATACTACATAACAAATTGCTGTGCGTTGCTTTGTACAGAGGTAATGAATTTAATGTACTACAAAAAAAAATAAAAAAATTGGCGTGCGCTGCTTAAACGTTCAGGTTTGGCTTGACGAAAAGGTGGCAACCCTACCCCCCAAATTCTCAATCTGCTTGGGGCCCCCAAATTCCTTCAAACGGCCCTGGTTCTGACAGTGGAGGTCCTCTCACTTGGCTGCAGATCACTTGCCCAGCTATCCCTCTCACATTAGGTGTGGCAAATCTGTGCTTTTTGAGGGAGAGAAGCTGATAAATGATTCTCCTCAGGCATGTTCAGGAACCAAGGGAGTTTTGTGAAATACGGGTAAAGGGGTCTGCAGCTTCATCTGAACATAGTGAGTAAATGGGCACTCACAAAACCCACCTATTGAGTAGGGATGAGCTTCGAGTTCGAGTCGAACTCATGTTCGACTCGAACATTGCCTGTTCGCCCGTTCGCCGAACAGCGAACAAATTGGGGTGTTCGCGGCAAATTCGAAAAATCTATGGGAGAAATCTAAAGTGCTAATTATAAAGGCTTATATGCAAGTTATTGTCCTAAAAAGTGTTTGGGGACCGGGGTCCTGCCCCAGGGGACATGTATCAATGCAAAAAGAAGTTTTAAAAACGGCCGTTTTTTCGGGAGCAGTGATTTTAATAATGCTTAAAATGAAAAAATAAAAGTGAAATATTCCTTTAAATTTCGTACCTGGGGGGTGTGTATGATATGCATGCAAAGTGGCGCATGTTTCCCGTGCTTAGAACTGTCCCTGCAAAAAATGTCATTTTTGAAAGAAAAAAATGCATTTAAAACTGACTCGCGGCTATTAATGAATTGTCGGCTCCTGGCAATACATACAAAAGTCATTGATAAAAAAAAAAAAAAGTGTGGGGGTTCCCCAGAATTCAATTACCAGGCCCTTCAGGTCTGGAATGGATTTTAAGGGGAACTCCACCCCAAATTTAAAAAAAAAATGGCGTGGAGTCCCCCTAAAAATCCATACCAGACCCCTTATCCAAGCACGCAACCTGGCCGGCCGCAGGAGAAAAGGGGGGGACGAGAGAGCGGCCCCCCCTCCCTCCTGAACCGTACCAAGCCACATGCCCTCAACATGGGGAGAATGTCCCCATGTTGATGGGGACAAGGGCCTCATCCCCACAACCCTTGCCCGGTGGTTGTGGGGGTCTGCGGGCGGGGGGCTTATCGGAATCTGGAAGACCCCTTTAACAAAAGGGACCCCCAGATCCCGGCACCCCCCTATGTGAATTGGTAAGGGGTACATTGTACCCCTACCATTTCACGAAGAAAGCATAAAAAAAGTTTAAAAAAACACACAAACACCTTGAAAAAGTCCTTTATTTAAAAAAAAAAAAAAAACATTCCAGCGGTGAAATCCAGTGTCCCGCAGCGATCCCGATGTCCAGCGCTGTCCTTCATTGGTTGTGCCTGAGCGGACCTGATGGGGAACTCCCTCTCAGTATTTTAAATGTATAGACCCGCCCCTTCTAAAGTTCCCCATCAGGTCCGCTCAGCGGACCAGATGCGGAACATGAGAAGGGGCGGGTCTATACATGTATTACCAAAGTGAGAGCAGTTCCCCATCAGGTCCGCCCCCTTGGTATGTCGGACCCGCCTACGTCATTGGCTTGAGCGGGGAACTTCCTTCACTGTGTAATTTAAATTTACATAGTGAAGGAAGTTCCCCGCTCAAGCCAATGACGTAGGCGGGTCCGACATACCGAGTAGGCGGACCTGATGGGGAACTGCTCTCACTTTGGTAATACATGTATAGACCCGCCCCTTCTCATGTTCCGCATCTGGTCCGCTGAGCGGACCTGATGGGGAACTTTAGAAGGGGCGGGTCTATACATTTAAAATACTGAGAGGGAGTTCCCCATCAGGTCCGCTCAGGCACAACCAATGAAGGACAGCGCTGGACATCGGGATCGCCGCGGGACACTGGATTTCACCGCTGGAATGTTTATTTATTTATTTATTTATTTTTAATAAAGGACTTTTTCAAGGTGTTTGTGTGTTTTTTTTAAACATTTTTTTACGCTTTCTTCGTGAAATGGTAGGGGTACAATGTACCCCTTACCAATTCACATAGGGGGGGGCCGGGATCTGGGGGTCCCCTTTGTTAAAGGGGTCTTCCAGATTCCGATAAGCCCCCCGCCCGCAGACCCCCACAACCACCGGGCAAGGGTTGTGGGGATGAGGCCCTTGTCCCCATCAACATGGGGACATCCTCCCCATGTTGAGGGCATGTGGCTTGGTACGGTTCAGGAGGGAGGGGGGGCCGCTCTCTCGTCCCCCCCTTTTCCCCTGCGGCTGGCCAGGTTGCGTGCTCGGATAAGGGGTCTGGTATGGATTTTTAGGGGGACTCCACGCCATTTTTTTTTAAATTTGGGGTGGAGTTCCCCTTAAAATCTATGCCAGATCTGAAGGGCCTGGAATGGATATTTGGGGGAACCCCACGTCAATTTTTTTTTTAAATTTGCGGCGGGGTTCCCCTTAATATCCATTCCAGACCTGAAGGGCCTGGTAATTGAATTCTGGGGAACCCCCACGCTTTTTTTTTTTTTTTTTTTATCAATGACTTTTGTATGTATTGCCGGGAGCCGACAATTCATTAATAGCCGCGAGTGAGTTTTAAATGCATTTTTTTCTTTCAAAAATGACATTTTTTGCAGGGACAGTTCTAAGCACGGGAAACATGCGCGACTTCACATGCATATCATACACACCCCCCAGGTACGAAATTTAAAGGAATATTTCACTTTTATTTTTTCATTTTAAGCATTATTAAAATCACTGCTCCCGAAAAAACGGCCGTTTTAAAACTTTTTTTTGCATTGATACATGTCCCCTGGGACAGGACCCGGGTCCCCAAACACTTTTTAGGACAATAACTTGCATATTAGCCTTTATAATTAACACTTTAGATTTCGAACGTTCGAGTCCATTGTATTTAATAGGGTTCTAAAGTTTACACGAACATTTTGTCTGTTCGCAGGTTCTGGTGCGAACCGAACAGGGGGGTGTTCGGCTCATCCCTGCTATTGAGGTTCACAACATTATTTATTCTTATAGTGAATACTGTATAACTGTACAGTACCCCTCCTCTTGTTCCTCACACTGGATATCAATCTTAGTGGACAAGAGAATTGGTTAGTGGTTACCACTTATGCCTTGCTGAACTGGCCAGGACATTAACTGCATTGAAAATAGTAAAATAAAGTCAGTGCTATTTCAATGAAATTTAAACAGCCACATGCCAAAAATGTAGATATATATTACACCAATAACCAATTCATAATTAACTGCATGAAGTTTGCAGCTTTTCCCTGTGTTTATGGAGGTTTTAGTTTTTCATCAGAGTGTATTAACCAGTGTTTGGTTTTAGGTAGCACAGAACTTTGTTTTTTTATAATCCAGTAGCTGCAGCCCCCCCCCCCCATGACAGCAAGCGGGGGATTTTATGCCTGAACCCTCTTCCACTATTTAAAAATAACGTGGCTGTGTGAATGCATGAACTTCAACTACCATCAGCCACTGAGGTTGACGGGTTGTAGTTTTGAATGGACTGCAAGGTCGCTGATGGATGGCTTTCTAGTTTATTCACAATCCCTGCAGCTTGTAAACAGTCAGCCTGTATGTAGGTATGGGTTGAAAGCAGCAGAGCTTGTCTTCAGGAGTCTGGCATTGCACCCCTGATCCACTGATCACAGATGCAATGCTTTCCAGTTTCCTTAGAGAAAAAATAATAAACACACATGTTTTCCTGAAAAAATATGTGCATTTGTTATTTTTTTCTCAAAATGTGAATTTATCCTTTAGGGCTCTTTCACACGGAGGTCCGTTCAGGTCCGCCTGTCAGTTTTTTAGGCGGACCTGAAACGGATCCTCCATGTACCCCTATGGAGGCACGGATGTCAGCGGAGACATGTCCGCTGACATCCGCTCGGCTCCGCTCCGCCAAAGTGTGACGGAGGAAAACCCTATTTTTCCTTCCGTCGGCGGAGCGGATCGGATGACGACGGACTCTACGGTCCGTCGTCATCCGATTCCCCATAGGGGAGAGCGGCGCTCTGACAGGGCGGTCCCTGCACAGTGTGCGGGGACCGCCCAGTCATCCGTCGGCTCAGCGGGGATCAACGGAGCGATCCCCGCTGAGCAAGCGGAGCTTCACGGGGCGGATCTGCACGGATCCGCCCCGTGTGAAAGGACCCTTACGGAAACATCTACTTTTTGAAAGTCTCAAAAGAAAATTCTTAGGGTCCTTTCACACGGGGCGGATCCGTGCAGATCCGCCCCGTGAAGCTCCGCTTGCTCAGCAGGGATCGCCCTGTTGATCCCCGCTGAGCCGACGGATGACTGGGCGGTCCCCGCACACTGTGCAGAGACCGCCCTGTCAGAGCGCCGCTCTCCCCTATGGGGAATCGGATGACGACGGACCGTAGAGTCCGTTGTCATCCGATCTGCTCCGCCGACGGAAGGAAAAATAGGGTTTTCCTCCGTCACACTTTGGCGGAGCGGATGTCAGCGGACATGTCTCCGCTGACATCTGTGCCTCCATAGGGGTACATGGAGGATCCGTTTCAGGTCCGCCTAAAAAACTGACAGGCGGACCTGAACGGACCTCCGTGTGAAAGGGGCCTTATGGAAAATGGCTTTCAAGCATAAGTGGTACACAGAGAGCTTGCTCATTGAATCGCAGAGACTCAGATAGGACTGAATCGATAAATACATACATTCTCAGTATCTGCATTTTTTAATGATATAACATTTTTATTTACTACCACTAGGTAGTATTTGAACATTAAACATTTGCAATACATTACAAATATCATTGGGTTTTTCCACAAATGTTAGCAAATAAAATCATCTGTATATATTTTTAAGGTGCATATCTGGCCAAAACATTTTTGTGGGGATGAATTAGAGCCCCTGTGAGGTTTTACAGCTATTTGGAGCTTTATTAATTTGATTTGCCCACAATTCCTGCCAACAACAGTTTAATCAGACAGCGAATGAGGGAAAATCTGCAAATGTTTTTTTTGTTTCTTTTTAATTAATATTTTTTGCACATACAGATTATAGCAATGGGTAAAATGCGTTACATCTATATTCATTTTTCATTTTGCAATACATTTTTAATAATAGAAAGCATATAATAACTTACAGCGAAAAAGAATATCTTCTTCTTGTTGGAGACCCAATACCAATAATAGGAATGGTGAAAGTAAGATAGGAGGATGCATGGAGATAAGGGAGGATATGGGAAGGGTAAGATGATGAAGGGGAAGGGAGAATTGGGTGAAAGGGGGAGGTAAGTGGAATAGGGAAGGAATGGGGAGAAAGGAGAAAGATAGGGAGAAAGTAAAGCCCCATACACACGGTCTGACTTCCATCTGACTTTTCCGTGGATTTTTGTCCGAACGGAGTTGGCCGGGCACATCCTTAGCATACACACCACAGGACTTTTCTGCAAACTTTCCCAACACTTCTTCCAACATCACATGGTTTTGCAGCTCTTTTCTGCTCTTTACCGCCACCCTTTGGTCAACTTCTGCTATTGTTGGTTGATTTTAACATTAGTTGTTTTGTCAATCGGACAAAAGTCCGATGGTTTTCTGTACACACGGTCGGCCTTTGCTCCATCTGGCTTTTGTTGGCCAAAAGTTTGTTTGTTTGCAGACCCAACATTTGTCCGATGAAAACAAAAAAAAAAGCAAAAAAGTTTGTCCGATGGAGCGTACACACGGTCGGATTCTTGGTCCAACTTGCTCAAAATGAAGTTTGTTGGCCAAAAGTCTGACCGTGTGTACGGGGCTTTAGGAAAGGGAAAAGAGAGAAAGAAAAGGAAGAAAATAGTTGGGTGTGGGAGGTGGTAGCCTGAGTGGTCTTAAATAAATTAGGGCCATTAACACTTTAAATACAGGGCTTTTTATACCACTTCCATACCGGGCCTATTCTGGCACTTCTCTCCTACATGTACAAATCATCATTCTTTTGCTAGAGAATTACTCATAACCCCCAAACATTATATATGGTTTTTTTTAGCAGACACCCTATGGAATAAAATGACGGTTGTTGCAACTTTTTATCTTGCACGGTATTTGCGCAATAATTTTTCAAACGCCTTTTGTTTGGAAAAAAAAAATGGTTTCATGAATTAAAAAATAACAAAACAGGAAAGTTAGCCCAATTTTTTGGTAAAATATGAAAGCTTATTTTACGCTGAGTAAATAGATACCTAACATGTCACGCTTTAAAATTGCGCACACTCATGGAATGGTTGTAAAGAGAACCTCGTGCCAATTTATACTAATAAACTAAATAACAAAAAACAAAAAGCTGCTCCCCTGCGAAGTGATAAGCTCCCAGTGATAGTGTTGAATATAGGGGGCGCTAGTACTATTTAATATACCAAAGTGCTAAAATATAATTTAAACAATTTGACAACCTTATAAGCTCTTAATTGGTAACCCAATGTAAAGCATTAGTGACAGTCCCAATATGAGTCCTTCAATTTACATGGTGTTTAAAGTCCATAACCAACATAAATACACATTTGCTGTTGTGGTCAATCTTGAAGAAAAAACTTTTTGAGATGAAATCCTTCTGACATCAGAACTTATTCATTCAAAAACTCTGATATGGAAATAATGGTGATATAGAAAGTGAATCCTCCACCAGTGTTTTTACAACTTCACACCCGACGTGTCAGTAGTTTGATTCTGCTTACCAGAATTAAATGACCTCTTTCGCCAAAAAGTAGGTCATTAAGGCTTGCGCAGGATTGTGCCTGCTCACATAGATGATGCTAGAGACGTACAGTAGCCTTCCTCCTCACAAAGTTGTGGCCGGATAATATGTAAAAATTATGAAAAAAATCCCCATAGTGTAAAACCGTTTATTGGTAAAAAGTATATAAAACAGAGAGCCAATTGGCTTACTCACATTAAAATGTGCCCATTCCCGGCACTGGGGCTGCTGGTTTTCAAATTCGTGTGCTGGCGGGGAACTGTTCTAACGCGGCCACCTCCGTTTGCGGCGTGCGTTCCACCTCCTAGCTTCCCTCTAGCATCATCTATGTGAGCAGGCACAATCCTGCGCAAGCCTTAATGACCTACTTTTTGGCGAAAGAGGTCATTTAATTCTGGTAAGCAGAATCAAACTACTGACACGTCGGGTGTGAAGTTGTAAAAACACTGGTGGAGGATTCACTTTCTATATCACCATTATTTCCATATCAGAGTTTTTGAATGAATAAGTTCTGATGTCAGAAGGATTTCATCTCAAAAAGTTTTTTCTTCAAGATTGACCACAACAGCAAATGTGTATTTATGTTGGTTATGGACTTTAAACACCATGTAAATTGAAGGACTCATATTGGGACTGTCACTAATGCTTTACATTGGGTTACCAATTAAGAGCTTATAAGGTTGTCAAATTGTTTAAATTATATTTTAGCACTTTGGTATATTAAATAGTACTAGCGCCCCCTATATTCAACACTCATGGAATGGTGCCAAACTTCAGTACTTAAAAATCTCCATAGGCGACGCTTTGAAAATGTTTACAGGTTACCAGGTTAGAGTTACAGAGGAGTTCTAGTGCTAGAATTGTTGCACGCGCTCTAATGCACGCGGTGATACCTCACATATGTGGTTTGAACGGACTTTACATATGTGGGTGGGACTTAGGTGTGCGTTCGCTTCTGAGCGCGAGCTATTGGGGACAGGGGCATTTAAAAAAAAAAATTATAATTTTTATTTAAATTTTTACACTTTTTTTTACACTTTTTTTTTTTATCACTTTTATTCCTATTACAAGGAATGTAAACATCCCTTGTAATAGGAATGGTGTGTGACAGTTCCTCTTTATGGTAAGACCCCACATCTCTCCTCCAGGCTGGAAAGCATGAGATCGTGAAAAAAAATTCACAGATCTAATGCTTACTAGCCGCAATGGCGGCTTTGTTTACTTTTGAGAACCCGGGCGTGACGTCATCACATAGAGATGTCTGGTCACCAGTCATCTCTATGCTCGTCATGTGACCACCAGCGCCGGACTATTCTTTCTCCGGGCCCCCGATGGCACGGGAGAGCCCGGAGAAGCACCGGATGGCGGCGGGAGGGGGGGATGTCCCCTCCCGCCGCCTATAAGAACGATCAAGTGGCGGAACCGCTACTATGATCATTCTTATGGTGCGCAGAATCGCCGGCTGGAGAGAGGGATATCTGAATGATGCCTCTAGCTGCAGGCATCATTCAGATATCCCCCCACAAACCCAGGACGTCATATGACGTCCACCCAGAGGGAGAGAGGGTTCCTGCCAGCGTCATTTTACAATGACCCGGTATGGAAGTGGTTAAGGTGGTCTTTGATTATTTTTATGTTGCTTATGTATTGTGCAGAGAAGGAACTTGTTCTTTGCTTGCATGTGCATGCATGCCAGGACTTAGCTACCCTAGCAATTTAGAGATTTATGATCACACTAATGACAAGCTTACAAATATATTCTGGCAGAAGGAGGCCTCACTGTGTTTCCTCGTGAAGGGGATGAGGGCATGCTCAGTTATTGCACCTGGAATCAAGAACTTCAAGCTACACCTATGGTGGTAGGGGACTAAACTGACAAATCACTATATTCAGACTAACAACAAACTCCACTGTCAGAATGTATTGTTTTCAAATGAAGTTCCATGGCTAATATAACAGAGGAGGTGTAGCATGTGGATAGTTTACAGCCCTGTGGCAATATACTATATATTGAAATATAAAGGAAATTTTTCATAGGAGTCCTGGTGTTTATCCACTTAATCCCCGGACCATTTTGCAGCTAAAGGACCAGGCCACTTTTTGCGATTTGGCACTGCGTCGCTTTAACTGACAATTGCGCGGTCGTGCGACGTGGCTCCCAAACAAAATTGACGCCCTTTTTTTCCCACAAATAGAGCTTTATTTTGGTGACATTTGATCACCTCTGCGGTTTAAATTTTTTGCGCTATAAACAAAAATAGAGCGACAATTTTGAAAAAAGTGCAATATTTTTAACTTTTTGCTATAATAAATATCCCCAAAAAATATATAAAAAAACATTTTTTTCCTCAGTTTAGGCCGATACGTATTCTTCTACGTATTTTTGGTAAAAAAAAATCGCAATAAGCGTTTATTGATTGGTTTGCACAAAAGTTATAGTGTTTACAAAATAGGGGATAGTTTTATGGCATTTTTATTAATCATTTTTTTTACTAGTAATGGCGGCGATTAGTGATTTTGTTTCATGACTGCGACATTATGGCGGACACATTGGACACTTTTGACACATTTTGGGACCATTGTCATTTTCACATCGATCAGTGCTATAAAAATGCACTGATTACTGTGAAAATTACACTGGCAGTGAAGGGGTTAACCACTAGGTGGCGCTGTAGGGGTTAAGTGTTCCCTGCATAGTGTTTCTTACTGTAGGGGGGGGTGGGCTCTGTGTCACATAACACTGATCTCCGCTCCGAGTACACAGAGCTGAGATCAGTGTCATTGTCACAAGTCAGAGCGGGGAGATGCTTGTTTACACAAGCATCTCCCCGCTCTATACCTCCGTGAGACGATCGCGGAGATCCCCGTGGCGATCGAGTCCGCGGCACCCGCGGTCCGACTCACGGGGATGCGGCATGGTCACGAGCGCACTGCCAGCGGCGCGCGCTCGACCACACGGACAGGCATTTAAAGGGGACGTACAGGTACGTTGATATGCCTGTCCGTGACATTCTGCCGACATATATGTACAGGCGGCGGTCCTTAAGTGGTTATTGTGTGCTTCCATGGGACAATGGTCAGTATGTGTACATTCTATGATGGAACACTTACAGTAAGTCATGCGGTATAGCATTTTTACAACTACAACATCATTAAACTCCCAATGTGCTTCATAAGCATGATATTACTTGACTTAAAATAGAAGCAATGACATCATTTATACACGTTACAATGCAGGTCTTGCACAAAACATACACAGTAACACCATACTGATGAAGAAACAAACATATAACAGAATGCCAAATATTCAGCAGTGTTGTCCCTTTGGCAGGGCTGCTGATAGGGGGGGACCACCAGCCCTCCTGTAGGGGGCCCTGGCACACAGAGGGGCCCGGACAGCAGGAGGATCGGTGGAGAACAATGCTGTCTGTGTCTCTCGCCAAGGTTTCTCCCCCTCTCGTCAGGTAGGCTGTACGGGGCCCCATGATTCCTAACAGCGGCCCTGCCCTTTGGTATAGATTGTCTCTCTTGCTGATGGTTGTTTTATATGATTGCACCTCCAGGGTGATCTGCTACAAAGCTGAGCAACATGGGATCATAAAAGTCACCTAGCATTGAAGTCTTTTGTAAGATCTGCGCATAACTGCTCTTCTTATCTTAGTCCATAGATTTACCTGCAGATGTCATGCTACTGAAAACAAAGCAAGAAAAATAGACAATCTCAGAATGCCAAGTTTACCAAGCCTAGCCTCCAGATAATTTAAACCCTGGAGTATATCTTGTTAGCACATGACAAACCTTGTTTTAAAAATAGACTTAACTGTGTACCACTAAAGAAGTTATTTTCATGTGCCAATATTTTCAGTCTCAATAGCTCTTGGGAGGTATAAATTGGCGATGCAAGGCATCAAATGCAACAGACCAATACGACATGAATATAAGAATCTTTAATGTACAGTATCAAACATAACAAACTCAATTTTCGATACATAAAACAACATCTACAGGGGAATATTAATACGTGTACATCCAAGTTATCATCCAAAAAGCAAGCCTGATTTTGCTAGCTCAGGCTTTTCACTTAAATCACAAGCCTTTTATCTTTTTGTATGTCCCTCTTGTACTTATTAAACCTTGTGCTTATGTTGTCTATCCACATTGATTCTAGGCCTCTGGAGCTCCCGGGTTTATCTTTTGTACAGTGAAAGATTTTTTTTTTTTGTTATTGTTGAACTGACCAGCAAACAAAGATTTATTTCGCAGCAGAACAGTGAAATGCATTTGAACCAAAATGTTGGCTCTGCATGTCTATAGAATTTCTGTTTTTTCCAGTGATGTACACACCCGAGGTCCTTCACTGGAGACGTTTAAACATCAAGGATGAATATTTGTACACTTTCTAGGCATTCTAATGAATCAATCTATTTATAATCTGCCTCAGTGGGTATATACTTCATCATCAATTCTGAATATAAATTAGATTTCTCATTGCCTGATGTCAGCAAATAGTTTTTTTAGAATTTGTAAATAATTTACATAAAATCATAATAATTATAATAATACATAAAAAAATATACATAAAATCCAGTCAAAAATAAGCTATTGCACAACTTTAAAGAGGAAGTAAACCCCGGCCGATTTTTTCTATTTTTGAAAAATTATGTTGCACAAGGGCATGGCAATGCATATTACATATGGCAATTTGAAAAACGAGGCCTGCAAATACCTTTTATCACCCGTTGTTTTTCTCTCTCCTTCCGGGTATAGAAATCGCCATTGTTTGTGCTGCTCATTGAATCCTTATCTGATGTCACTTCCGCCCTTACTGATTCCCTGTTCAAAATCTCGCGCATGCGCCGTAGCGCTGTAACCAAGGCTCGATGTCGATTGCCATTAACGTGGCAACCAAGATACTACAAGCGCCAAGCACTACACGGGGGGAGTATCAGGAACAGGAGAAGGACATATAACAACGTGAGATTTCTCCTCTGTGACGGACAGAGGGGAAGCTCGCTCACATTCAGTGACGGAAATAATGAAAATGAAACCCCGGCAAACTTTAGATGCCGGTTTTCAGGGGCAAAAGTGCTCAAGCGCGGTGACGTCATCAAAACGAAAAATACGATTTTAAAGCTAATTACAGCGGTGAGTACACTTTCACAGGCAGCGATCAGCTGCCTGTGTTATGGGCTAATTTTTAAAAGAATATTATCTCCGAGGGTTTACAACCAGTTTAAAGGGGAGTTCCACCCTTTTTTATGTTTATTAAAAGTCAGCAGCTACAAAAAGTGGCTTTTAATAAACATACACTTACCTGCTCCACTGTCCAGCGACGCGACGCCTGGAGCTCCGCTCCTCTCCCCCCTTCTCCGCCGGTGCCTCCATTCATTGTGTGGGCACCCGGCCGTGACAGCTTTCGGCTTCACGGTCGGGCACTCACTGCACATGCGCGAACGGTGCAGCGTTTTCTGAATGGACAGGCGATCGCCTGGGACCTGTCACGTCCCAGGTGATCGCCTACAGGGAGGGGCCGCCACAAGGCGATATGACGTATCAACTAGGCGAGCCCAGGGCGGAAGGAGGAAGTGGGACAGGAAGTGCCACTCCTACTGAAGCCCCCACTCCCCCCCCCAAAAAAATTACATGCCAAATGTGGCATGTAAGGGGGCGAGGAGTGGATAAAGCGGAAGCTCCAAATTTGGGTGGAACTCCGCTTTAAGGCAGTGTAATGAGCAGGTGCCCATAACAAATGACATCCGTGCTGTAATAAATGTAACTGTGATTGGTTGTTACTATACTTTTCCCATTAGTCATTGCACTTGTAAAAGCTTCAATAAAGCCCGTAGATATGATTTAAAAACTGAATAATGTTGACTTCCTAACTTTATTAGAACTGGTTTGGTTAGGTAATGAGATACAGCCCCAACATAGCCCAGTAACCTTAATGTGTCATTAAAACAACATCATTAAAATCTATCAATACATGGTGTATGACATGCTGTGCATACTCACTCAGTCACTATAGGATTTGTTTTCTGTATTTTGCAAAATACCTGGCTGATTCTGATGTCCTCTATCTCCACCTTCAGTCCATGTCCTCACTGCAGATGGAAATTTTGCAGAGTAGTGTTGGCAGCAAGTGCACATGCTCAGTTTACAGTGTGTTTTCTACTCTGAGCATTTCCTCCCTATCACATCTGAGCAGCCCATGAGGCTATAGAGTCACATATGTGCATGTATACACAGTGGTAAATGATACCCCACACCCTCCCTCCTCCTAAATGGCCACTAACCAGCTGAACACAATGGGGGCAGGATATTACATCTTGATTGATGGAGGTTTTACCTCCATCAATCAATCCATCCAGACCACGTTAAAAAAATAAAAAATAAAGATTTGATTTTAAATATATATTTGTATGACAATTTAAAACAGTTTATTGATATTATTTATTTATTTTTACTCAATATCCCTAAGGCTGATTATTTTTGTTGAACATGTGGCCAGTAGCAGATGAATAGAAGCTCTTCCTGACAATGTTTCCCTGCAGACAGGCTAGGAAAGAGCTGGGTCACGTGACAACTGTATATCGATTAGGAAAAAGGTACTTAGATGTTTTAAATTAAAATATGTACAGTGCCATCATTCACATACAAAAAAAGAATAAATAATGTAAATAAAAAATTACATAAATAAGTGCAGCGCAACAAACATGTATATAGATGCACATAAATGAATACTAATGCTGATAATTACTTATGAAGTAGTCACTATACTCTGGTGTCACTCCCAATTATATTCACTCTCAAATAACTTGAAATTATGTGCACATAAATAAAACAAAAATTATAAAAAGTCTCATAATAATAGTGAAAATACTTGTGAAATCGTGACATCTTCATTGTGCTTCAGGTGACCCACCACCAACAGGTGAAGTGCTCGCTCACCTCAAATATCTGACCCCACTACAGAATCAAATATGCCTTTGATAAAATCTTTCTATAGGGAATGTAGCAAGATCTCTTTATCTCCCATCCATGGCTGATATATCCACCTGTCCCTCTTCACACTTCAATCCTCAGCATGTGTTATCATAATTTAAAGCAGAAAACCATAACGCTTTCAATTTGTTTTCACATTTATTGCAGTAAAAAAACAGGATTAAAAACACTCACAGGAAAAACAGGATTATGCCCCGTACACACGATCAGAGTATTCTCCGGCCAAAAGCACATCGGAATTCCGATGGAATTCTATCGGAGAAAAATAAAACATGTTCTATATTTAAACTCCAATGGAATTCATCGGAATTACTCCGATGGGCCACACACACGGTAGGAATTTTCGATGGAAAAAGTCCATCTGACTTTTTCCATTGGAAATTCCTATTGTGTGTACAAGACATAACAGGCATGTAAGAAACATCACCATGCTGACACAGAAATGGGTGTATGACGTGCCGGAGTCCATTTCCTCAAGGTGTTTGTATATAATTGGGAGTGGCACCAGAGTATAGTGATTATTTCATAATCAAGTAATTATCAGTATTAGTATTCATTTATGTGCATCTATATACATATTTGTTGTGCTGCACTTATTTATGTATTTTTGAAGTGTGATTTTTTTTATTTTTTGAAAAAAGTCGTATTAATTTGAATGGGTTGAAATTAAAGGGGTTGGGCTAATTAGTTTTACTATTATAATGTAAATTAAACAGTTTGGGTTTAGTATCACTTTAAGAAACCATTATTTTCATTTACTTGTTTTAGGTTTCTTGCTATATATGAGATAAACAAGACCAAGGATAAATCCAAGGAAAGAACCAAGCTTTACTCACTGGCCAGCCCGCTGACAACCGAATCAACCTATCTAACAGTATGCGTTAAAACAGGGGTTTAGTCTGCACACATTTGCAAATACATGCGTAAGCCACAGAGCCTCGTCACGGCACCCTGGTATCTGTTTTCCTATCTCTAGCTTACTAGAGACTCCACAATGGAAGCACATGCATTCTGATGGATAGGTGGAGGTCAGGTGGACTGAAGGGAGCCAGCCCTTCTTATAGGTACAGGAGCACACTGAACACCCAGCAAATCGCACAATGGCTGCAAAGGTGTCAGTGCGTTGCCTGACCAATATAACAGTAACATTACAACAAAAAACGGTGTCCACCACCCCCACCTATAGCTAGCCTTTGCAGTGAGTAGCATAGGAAGGCACCATATGATATAAACAAGACCAAGGATAAATCCAAGGGAAGATCCAAGCTTTACTCACCGGCCAGTCCGCTGACAACCGATTTATTTATGTAATTTTTTTATTTTTGAGGTGGTTGGTAGTGAACACATCGGCAAAGTGTGATTTTTTATATTTTTTTTTATAAAAAGGCGGATTAATTTGAATGTGTTGAAATTAAAGGGGTTGGGCTAAATAGTTTTACTATTATAATGTAAATTAAACAGTTTGGGTTTAGTATCACTTTAAGAAGCCATTCTTTTCATTTACTTGTTTTAGGTTTCTTGCTATATATGTCTCTAAAGACCCAGGGATTTCCATCTTCTAAAATTCAGGGTACAACATAGCACCAACTCATAAGAATACATAATGATGGAACAGTGGCAAGTTGTCTGAGACACAACCTCTCTGGGGTCAAATGACAGCTCCTGTCCCGTTTATTCCTCTGGACCTCTCAACAGTCTATATGTGTGTAATTTACCCCAAACTCAGCATTTTTTCATGTGCAGGGGGTGTAAAAGGTTTCTTACATTTTTTTTATGGTTGAACTAGATGGTCTTTTTTCAACCTGACTAACTATTTAACTATGTAACAATGTAATGTATCAGACAGAGAAGTGATAGTCATCCTTTCAATAAAAATAGGTTTAATATTAGATCTACCAAGTTTAGAGATATAATCTGGTATCACCAAGTAAGGTGCCCAACTAATCATTTTACTAGCGCACAATACGATTGTTGGGATGAATCCTCAAAGCTTTTGATTTGTTTATTTACCAGTCAGTGAATTTGCCATACAAATTTGGATCTATGTAAAAAGTAAAATCTCAGAAAGATTTTTGTCTATGCAGGAAGATGGTATGAAGCATAGTAAATATTAGAAATAATATTGGCATAGATGTATTGTCTGGTCCATTTTTTGCTATGCTTATGAACACTTTATATATTCCTGGCAAAGATTAATCTTTCTTTCTAAAATTTCCTTTTACCCCTCTTTCAGTCTGTGATCCATAAATACACCATGAGCTTTATTTAGCAGGAATAACATTAAAAGAAAAGTCTTTTTTTTTCTGAATCATACTTACCTAAGTGGATGCTGAATCTGTTTGCCGGTGCCTCTACACTGAGAACCGAGCGACCCGAACACTACCGATCGCTCAGTTAACACAGCTCCCCAAGCAGAGAGCTGGTTACTATTAGTCACAGCTCTCTGCTCTGCTCTCTTCTCACTCACTGGAGCGCTGGGCTGTGGAGGGGGCGGGGGCGGCCAGGTGTCGTGCCAGGCAGTGACTCACTGAGAGGCTTAGCCGGGTGTTAGTCCAGGGATCTGGCAGATCCAGACACCATTGTTGTGATGACGCGGAGCCTGGACCGACTTCTGTGACGTCAGCAAAGAGCAGCCTTCAGCCCGATCTCTGCTGAAAATGGGTCACGGGAGTGCAAAACGAATTGCAATCCTGTGACCCATAGGAGAAGTACAACCAAACAAGCTTTGGCTATAACTTCTCCTTTAAACTGTTTAAGGTTATAAACTGTGATTGATAAAGACCATCATTGTGCTCCTATGGCTTGAAAATTACTCCCTCAGTTAAGCAGATATTGCCAATAAAAATTTAAAATGCATTTGTCTTTGAATTTGAGAAAATTGAATGCGTAATGTGAGTTTAATTGCCATAAAACATTCTATGCATGATAATATATATATGGGACACAAAATGTCAATACATTTTAATGTACACCACATGCATAAGCAACATTGAGTATTCTGCACCATAAAGCAACGGATGGCACTATGTTAATACAATGCAAATCGAATATATTTCACTGCATTGTTTAATGAAGCCTTTATTGCAATTATCTGTCTTAATTCTATTACTGACACTGATAATTAGTGTACCGGGTAAACTTGTTCTAAAAATGCTACTCATTAGTAGAACAATCAGTTTATGTCAAAGCTGGATAGCCTTGCAACTCATTGTCTTTTTCAGTCACCAAAGCAAGCATGGTGGGGACAGTTTGATAATTATTTTGCTTTCAATCATGAGCTGAATGCAAGTACTTTTTTCTTTCATTTGTAACTGGAACACTTCAACATCCATTGCAAAAATATAGAGGATCCCTTCCTGTGATGAATTGAGCTGCCAATTTAAATTCAGACAGCTCCACATCACATTGCCTTAAGATGTCCCTATTTTGTGGAGCTTTGTAGCAGTTTATCTATTTTGTGTGTATGTATTTTAAAGTATGTTCAAATGTGTTCATTACAAAAGCAAAGATAAAAAGATGAATATATAAAATAAAGTTGTAACAATCAGAGCAAAAATTGTGAACTAAAAGAATATATACAATGTGATGCCAACTACTGGGTAAGTGATTTCACAACACTTCAAATAATATATACACAATTAGATTCAGTGTAGCGCAGCAAAGGTTATAACCATGTGATCACATACAAAATAGTGTATAATGTGATAAAAGAAATACACAAAAATAAGGTCTCCGTGAATGAATAGTATTGTTCTTCAATACACCCCGTGCCTGATGGTTAAAGTGGTTGTAAACCATTACAATCCACTTTTTACTACAGGTAAGCCTATAATAAGGCTTACCTGTAGCTACCCCGGATATCCCCTGTATCAGCATGTACCAACATCATCGGCACATGCGCACTGAAGCAATGGCACGTTCGTGCCGTTACTTCAGCTAGTGTGCCGTTACTGGCTGCTCCCACGGCTGGGACCGCTGCGGGGGCTTCGATCTAAGGTAAGTATTTCATAATGAGCTAGTATGCTATGCATACTAGCTCATTATGCCTTTGTCTTACAGGTTGTTGTTTTTTTATCACGTCCACAAACATACCATCTTGTCAGTTCTTGAACACAATCCAGACATGGCATGACTATGTCTACTAATGTGATGTACCAGATGACCTAATAATTAATTAACGTTTTGGCCCACTAGGCTCTACACTTGTATTTTCATCATGTTGATGTGGACCAATTTTTAACCTGAAAACTATTACATGTACACATAACGATGTATTGATTTTATAATACTATATGATTTTTGTGTTGTGTATGATATGCTTACATCCCCTACTCTAATCTCCCTGGTCAGAGATGTGGGGTTGTTTTCCTTATTTTTTGCCCTTTACAATTTAATGGGGCGTTAAGTCAGATATTTTGAATAAGACACAGTTCCTCCCCCCACTTATATAACACAATCCAGACATGACATGACTATTTCTACTAATGATCTGTACTAGATGACTCAATAATTAAGTATTAATAAATTATGAATTAATGTACCACAAGACATAAGCCAGCCCAAAACAATCTCAGCAGAGTACTCAGGGAAAGAGAGCTTTGAATGGACACACTTGGCTGACTGTGGCTGCCACATGCCACATTGGCATTGTTTAGGAATTTTTGAGACTCGGCTTAGCCTACTGTTGATGCATGCCATGGAAGGTGCTCAGTAGAATTAAAAAGAGTAAATGAGCGCCCAGTATCCAATAAGGTAAGTATAT
The DNA here is from genome assembly GCA_029206835.1 of Rana muscosa. Lineage (NCBI taxonomy): Eukaryota > Metazoa > Chordata > Amphibia > Anura > Ranidae > Rana > Rana muscosa. The sequence continues at coordinate 34,953,437 of CM055123.1, read as the reverse complement.
TTGTATTTGGAGTTTCAGCAATAAAAAAAGGCCAATGCATTTTGGGAGACTAGAGACTCCCCCTTCATCAAGGCTGCTAGTAGAAGTGATTGTGGGATGGTCCTGTTGGACGGTGCCTTTGGCACATAAATCTGGACTGATAGATGTCCACAATGCTGGCTGTGCATTCAGAGGCAGCAATGCTTACCTTATTGGATACCGGGCGCTCCTTTACTCTTTTTTCTTCTACTAATTACATGGAGTTGACCTCAAGGATGCACACCAAGGTAGCAGCCCAAGCCCAAACAGTGCTCACCACCACCTATTTTCCAAACCGGGCACGGACCTCTGGAAACAAATCCTTTACATCTACCCATATCTTACCAATCTACAACACTGCCTGACTGAGTCAGTCCAGCGCGATCTACACCCATTCTAATCAACTATGGAAGGTGCTCAGAAGTTGTGGTGGGTAGTTGGTTGGTTGGGTGGGCAGGCCTGTGAGAAGTGATTGATGATGACTAAATCATAACTAGCTAGAAGCAGAGGGCAGGCTGTAAGTACATGTTCCACACACAGCATCAGGGGTTTCTAAAATATTATACCTGGGGCCTGCTCTTAAAATCTGTATACCACACATCAACATAAGAAACAAACATTGGATAATTGAAACAGATTGTCCACTTCAAAATGGAATGAATGGCAGCCTAGTCTATATGTACTAATGATATCGGCAGACACCCATAGTGGACCTAGCTCTCAGAAATGCTTTTAGGCAGTTTGGATTTTCAGACAGACAGTCAATATTACCCTGATTGTGCCACGACTAAAGAAATATGTGACAGTTTAAAAAAACTCCAAACATAGAAAGAAAGCAAAAACACAACAGGTACTAATTTAGCACTTGAGTGACCAGTTCATCAGCCCAAACACAGTATAATTGCCATTATGTGTATCTGTTACAATACATGAAACAAATCTTACCTTCCACTACAAACTCCTGGTGCTGGTACAAGCTTGTTTCTACAAAAAATTTCAATATGTGAAGGAACACTGTACTAAAGCATTTCATGCTAAGACCCATTGCTTACTTAAAGGTAAAGTCCTGCTTCTTAGCAAGAAATGCAGTAGAGTTTTGTTCCTTCTGGCTGTTAGTGAATTAGAAAAAATTCTCTGTATCCCAAAGTGCAGTATTCCTTCAAGTAAAAATGCCCTGAGACCATACGAGTCAGTATTCACATGTAGAATCACTGTGGCTGACTAAGTCACAGACTGAAGAGACATTAGACATCTAATTAAGTCTGCTCTTTTCCCTACTGTATGTTCAGCATACTACATATGCTTATACTAACGATCATGCTCTACAATTAAACTTTCACCCTCTATATCTTTTTATGCTTGTGTAACTCATGTCAGTACTGGTCTTTCTATAAGGACTAAGCACAAGGTGTTTCTATGATCAGATTAATTCGTGTCAGCATTCTTCTCTGTAGACCTGTGGTAAAAACCCATAACTGTCCCAATCAAGCAACATATTGACCACTTAAATGTTTTTTTTTTTTTTTCTGGCTGTCATTTTATTGCTCTTTCTATTCTATTGATTGGAATGTGCAATATAATTTGATGTAGAAATTTAGGTTTCCTTACTACCAATTAAAAATGGTCTTTTGACAAAGGAAGAGTGCCCAACAATGACCACGGCTCTCATCAAACTCTTCCCCAGAGTCCTTAAGGACAAAATATTGAGTGCATTCAAATACAATGTCATAAAGATGACATAATCGAATTGTATTGCTCACAAGTGGCAAAAGCCAGAGCCGAGGTAGTGAAATAAGTGCCACACTGTGTATTTGTAAAATGATTTATGATCAAATGCAATGCTGACCTGTGTTTTCTTTCTTTAGTTTATGGTTCAGATATCCAAAAAATAAACGTATTCTCAAGAGTTAAATAAAACCTGTATTGAGAGTAATATTGAAAAACCTCTTTTCCTGAAAATGTTAGATTTTTTCCAGTTTCTAATAAAAAAATAAAAAAAAAATCTCCTAAGAGATTTCGGAAACTTCTATTGTTGACTTTCTTCTTAAAATGTTAGATGCCTGTCAGTATATGATTTAAAGAAAATCTTTCCTAGGAGAAATACTGTAGGTGTCAGAGCTGACCTCTTTCTAAAAATGCTAATTGATTGGCTATTATGCTGACCCTTTGCCTTCGGTACTTTTTGGCCCAGAACAAGTTGGCAGATCCAGAAAGTCAAATAAAAATCATCTGTATACATTAGCTGGGTTGTCCACTTAAAATGTTGAGGCCAAAGGGTTAAGATGACAGAAATTGGCAAAATGAGAGATCAGCAATTGTGGATTTAATGTTTTTATTAGCATTTTTTATTTTTAACAATATAATTTGTGATCAGGTGCTCGAAGAGGAAAATACATATACCATATAAGACTTTTATGTTCGGGATTGCCTCATTATTGGGAGGTATTTGACTTTAGATTGGCAAAACAATGACAGTCGTTGACTTTATCATTGACAAATGGGTCTGAGTCTTCCTTCAAGAAGAATCTGCTGTATTAGTCACCTAATAACATCAGCCATGTTTTGGGTAACCCATTATTTATTTACAGGAAACATTTGTGCCAGTGCTCTGCCCACATTATCTCTTTTGTGCTGTTTTGGGATTTAGAAAACAGATAGGATCATTACAGCTGAATACTCTTGATTTATGAATAGATCTTTTCTAGGCTTATAATTTGATTTAAATTGCTTTGTGATCATTGCCAAAAATGTTTTGGCAGGAAGTAAAATAAAATAATTAGATCTTTTAATATGAGTGTCAGAGCAGCACGCTAAGTAAGATCCATTTTGTGTATTTTTTTGTTGGTATGTGTGTCCTCCTTTTTGTGTTTCCTGGCAAATGGCAGCAGTGGCATCATCAGGGCTGTTTAAACCTCAAAAATAATCAGCAAAATGCAGCTGTCTTGAATCTACTAATGCATCCTTTGAATTTAAATGCTCTGTAATGATGTGTTTCAAGCCCCGAAGAACACATGCCAAACACACAGAAACTCCAGCTTGACTTGTACAATTGTATTTATAAGCACCATTTGATGGGTCGCTTTTATTGCACACACTTTCAGAGTAAATGGGAGATGAATTAAAACGTGCCAGATACTGCACGTAAAATGTGTGACAATGTATGTAAGGACAGATAGGGCTGCATTTCAGGGATCAGTAGCATTCGGCGCAATAATAGTGTTTTATTTTGCCACAGATAATTTTAAGTCTGATATACAGTATCTCGCAAAAGTGAGTACACCCCTCACATTTTTGTAAATATTTTATTATATCTTTTCATGTGACAGCACTGAATAAATGACACTTTGCTATAATGTAAAGTAGTGAGTGTACAGCTTGTATAACAGTGTAAATTTGCTGTCCCCTAAACATAACTCAACACACAGCCATTAATGTCTAATCCGCTGGCAACAAAAGTGAAAAAAATATCCAAATTGGGCCCAAAGTGTCAATATTTTGTGTGTCCACCATTATTTTCCTGCACTGCCTTAACCCCTTTGGGTTTTCACCAGAGCTTCACAGGTTGCCACTGGAGTCCTCTTCCACTCCTCTGTGATGACATCACGGAGCTTGCGCTCCTCCACCCTCCAATTGAGGATGCCCCACAGATGCACAATAGTGTTTAGGTTTGGAGACATGCTTGGCCAGTCCATCACTTTTACCCTGAGCTTCTTTAGTAAGGCAGTGGTCGTCTGGGAGGTGTGTTTGGGGTCATTATCATGTTGGAATACTGCCCTGCGGCCCAGTCTCTGAAGGAAGGGGATCATGCTTGGCTATAGTATGTCACAGTACATGTTGACATTCATGGTTCCCTCAATGAACTGTAGCTCCCCAGTGCCAGCAGCACTCGTGCAGCCCCAGACCATGACACTCCCACCACCATGCTTGACATTAGGCAAGACACTCTTTGTACTCCTCACCTGGTTTCAGCCACACATGCTTGACACCATCTGAATCAAATAAGTGTATCTCGGTCTCATCAGACCACATGACATGGTTCCAGTAATCCATGTCCTTAGTCTGCTTGTCTTCAGCAAACTGTTTGCGGGCTTTCTTGTGCATCATCTTTAGAAGAGGCTTCCTTCTGGGATGACAGCCATGCAGACCAATTTGATGCAGTGTGCAGTGTATGGTCTGAGAACTGACAGGCTGACCCCCCACCCCTTCAACCTCTGCAGCAATGGTGGCAGCACTCATACGTCTATTTCCCAAAGACAACCTCTGGATATGATGCTGAGCACGTGCACTCAACTTCTTTGGCCGACCATGGCGAGGCCTGTTCTGAAAGGAACCTGTCCTGTTAAACCACTGTATGGTCTTGGCCACCATGCTGCAGCTCAGTTTCAGGGTCTTGGCAACCTTATTATAGCCTAGGCCATCTTTATGTAGAGCAACATATATATTTTTTCAGATTCCCAGAGAGTTTTTTGCCATGAGGTCCCGTGTTGAACGTCCAGTGACCAGTATGAGAGAGTGAGAGTCATAACAGCAAGTTTAACACACCAGCTCCCCATTCACACCTGAGACCTTGTAGCACTAGTGAGTCACATGACACCGGGGAAGGAAAATGGCTAATTGGGCCCAATTTGGACATTTTCACTTAGGGGTGTACTCACTTTTGTTGCCAGCGGTTTAGACATTAATGGCTATGTGTTGACTTAATTTGAGGGGACAGCAAATGTACATTGTTATACAAGCTGTACACTACTTCACATTGTAGCAAAGTGTAATTTCTTCAGTGTTGTCACCTAAGAAAGATATAATAAAACATTTACAAAAATGTGAGGGATGTACTTACTTTTTGTGAGATACTGTAGATGCTAACATTGTAGAAATAGTGGTTGTTGTGGAAATATTTATCGTAATGGTTTGCATTAGGTGCCAGATTAATTTTAGGGTTTATAATTATGGGTAAGTGGAGGTAAGAGGTATAGCATACATGAAACTGTATCCATTTTTTTTTCAATAGGAAGGAAGACAGTTAGGTCTAGAAGATTGCCTTTTTACTTCCCGTCTTGAAACCAGGACAGGAAGTGAAGGGAAATTTCCCCCACATGTTTTATAAGGTATGACAGACAATATACAATGCCTTAGCTTTCAAAGCATCCCAAATTTATAATGAAAGTGCATTGCCACCCCACCCTGTAAATCTTGTATACTACACCAAAATATTACAGATCAAAATGAAAATGAGCAAAATGATTGCAAATCTAATGTGCACAATACACTGCCTGGGCACATACAGTACTCAGAACCTTTATACTCCTGTGCTGTTGATCTGTGCAATATACTATTTCACCTGTGCTGTCTGATCTGCCATTGTATTTCTTCTGATTCAGTTCCCTATCAATTGTGTCTCATGTGTAGCCTCTTATATCACGCTTGTAAAGTATACTGACAGTGTTTCACCATTGCACTTTTTTTGGCTGGCATAGTTATATGGCCAATGGCACAGGATACTGTAAACTCTGTTTTTATCAATTGTTCTTTTATAGATGTTGGTAAAAATATGGCTTTTTATACACATGCATTGTGTAATCGCTCCCATCTGGTTAGGTTTTTTTCTTTCTGCACAAATTACAAGGCATGTGGTACTGCCTCAAACAGCCATGAAACCCCTTCTTTTGTATGTGTCTCATTTGTCTTCACCACCCTCTGTCTCAATTAGTATTTAATCTCCTAGTGATCCCCTGGTATTAATACCTCGGCCTTTACTTAGGGGATTGCTTGGACATTAGGTCTACCACCCTGTGGTCATATTGTCCAGTGGCTTTCTGCTTCCAACAGTTATTCTTTTTATTTTTTTATTTTTTGTCCTCAACTTTGAGGCTTGTCTTTGGTTTACAGATTAATCTCCCCAATTGCCATAGTTGTTAAGATATATATTTATATATATATATATATATATATATATATATATATTGTCTGTTCATGTTTACACCCATCTTTCTGTCTGTGGCCTAGTTGTTGTGTATTCCTTTGATCTGTATTCAAGCTCTCTCCTATGTTTTATTGTCCTTCTTTGTCTTTCAGAGATTTTTAGTGCCTCTTTTCTTGCTGTGTTGCTGTTTCTTCTTGTTGTGCAGCTAGTGATAATCTCTGGGACTTGCCCATGGTTAGGCTTACTCCGGGATATGATGTTTAACTTCAGCCTGTATATACAGAATAAAGTAATCTATAGAGATTACCTTAGATTTCTTATCTATTTATGTTCTGTGATGCTAGTGAAATGGATTGACCATTTAATCACCATGCTAAGATGCAGGCACAAGCCTCTTTAACTCCATTTCCCACAACTCCCTGTGTTCCTGGACAGGCCAAGAGATAAGGTAGTATTCCACCCTCAGCAGCTCATAGAGGTCACACTTGATGAGGCAGAGGTAGCTTGGCAAGTGATCTGAAGCCAGGGGAGAGGCACTATAAGAACAGGTGTATGCGGCCAGACGAGCAAACGCCTAATAGTGTGCAGCCTTTCTGGAAGACTTAGCTACTGTGGAATGCATCTCTCCGATTTCTACCAGAATACTACAGTTGCAGTGGGGTGGCATTTTGTCCCTGGGCCTTGGATCCCTCAAGCTGTTGCTAGATGATCTTTATGAGGATCGGCAAAAGTAGCCTATTGTGTTCTGTTCTGTACTGAAGTAATGATTCTCGGCTACACTCTCTGTTGTTATACAGTCTTATAGAGATTATACTATGCAGCCACAAGTTACACTGATTGAGCCATAGAGACACTGCAATGAAGAGTCCATGTACATGCAACTTTGATTATTTTGCAGCCTACGCATTTTTTTGGCCATCCTGAACCTATTTTGCATTAAAGTTTCTAACTTTGCACTTGTTTAGTAAACTGCAAGCTACAGTTTGCCCCTGCCTGATCGTTTGGTCAATTACATATTCTTTTAAATCAGTTCCAGCCCTTGCATGTCACAAACCTGGCCATGAGAGTGCTCCACTGATCATAGAAATGTGCATAACAGTTTAAGTGACATGTGTCATAATTAGTAAAATGTCTTGCACCATATAATCCTCAGCAACAAATCACTTAAAAAATCAGATACAATTCTTTCATTGTACTCCCATTCACAATCAGCCATGATGTGATGGGTCTAATACACAATTGTCATCAGTCACTGTACAAATACCTCAAGATGAGAAAGGAGCAATTGATCACTGGAGTCTTTGACAAAGTGCGGGTGATTTGTATGTTATTGTAAAGTTCAATATTACAAGTGATGCAGTAAAGGAAAGTAAAGGACCATACTTTGAGCTTATTGCATATTCAGTTCAAAAGCAGTCAGTCTGAAATGCTATGACAACAGGGACTGCTTGATCTCAAAAGTCTGTGAATTGTACATACTTACTGACCAGTTCCTAATTGTTTGATGCACCATCCTTGATGTTTGTTTTGTTCATGGTCTGTCAAGCATCCAGGAAATTGCCAGCATGTGCACATTCATATATCTCTTTGACATTGTTGATCTCCATGTTCATAGCAACCCAGCAATGTAGAACAGCTTAAATACCAGTTAAATGGAAGAAAAATTATTTACAGATGATCAGTTTTCTATATCATGTTCTATGATAGTTGTTTTAGAATCTTGTAGAGTGGAGCTTACTGACAACTTTTTTAAAGGGTTATCTGGGGACACATGGAATTTAAGTGTTAAATAAATACTGTCGTTAATTTCTTGTACCAGCTACGTGAACTCACCCTACAATCCATGGAGTCGTCGTGTTTTTAGCACTCTCACTTGGTTTCCCTTCATGATGTACTATTCAGACTTGATTTCTCACATTCCACAGAGACCTGACCAAGCTGTCTTTCATGATAAGATGCAAAGTGACCTGCATTTTACAAGACAGCCCTGATATATTCATATTGTATGTGTAAAATAATGTACATACTGTATGCATTTTTGCTGCTTTGATTACTCCTTCTAAAAGTCTTTTGTATGTGAACTTGCCACCTATGCTAAATGCTGTGTGTTTGTTCAGTATATGTACTTATACTGTACAGCACAGGTGTCAAACACAAGGCCCGGGGCCGAATCCTGCCCTCCAGGTCATTTCATGTGGCCCTCACACCCCCCTCGTCTCTGCCCCCACCTGGTCTCAGCAGTCAGCAGCAGAGAGGACAGGACTTCTCCACCAGATCCTGCACTTCTCTATCCAGCCCTCCAGGCAGCAGCACAAGACAAGGGGGTGCACTGATGTAAGGGATAGTGGAGTTGAGGCTCGACTTCTGACGGTGGGGGGCTCTTGACATCTGATGTAAGGGGGGTGGGGGGCTGATACAACCAGCCCTTTGAGGGCAACCATAATGCTGATGTGGCCCACAAGCAAATTGAGTTTGACACCTCTGCTGTACAGTATATGTGGACATTGAACAATAGAACATCTCCTGTCCTTTATCCCAGTTGTAATTCTCATTATCTGTTCTTTTTCTGCATGCATGGACATTTCACAGCAGCACTTCTCTTGTCCTATACCCTGATTACATTTATGATTATTTGTCCTTATTCTATATGCATGGACACTGCACGGTAGCACTTGCCTTGTATATGCTGGGTGTAATTCTGATGATCTCTTCTTATTCTGCATTGATATTGCACAGTAGCACTTCTCTTGCCCTGTGTACTGACCATGTTTATCATTATCTGTCTTACGCTGTATGTATGGACCCTACACAATTCGATATAAATCCCAGTATAAGATATTATGTCTGTTCTATGTCTGTTCTATCCCCTTCCCCAAAACTTAGCACAGATTATACTTACCAAAACTCAGCTGATCTGAGATTTTCACTTTGAGACCAGTCTGTCAGGCTAAGATTGGCCTTTCTAATGGACTTAATGGAGGCTGCAGCTCATATGCCTGAGTAGAGATCAGAATATTGAGAAGACTTTACCCAGTCAGGACATGCAGAAAGATCTCAGAACAGCTGAGGTGTAGGTAAGTTTATCCAATACTGAAAGTGTCGGCTAAGGAAAAGGGAAGCAGAAATAAAGGAAATACACAATTTTGAAAGCTGATCTAATGCTCAAGCTTCATAATTTATGTCAAAATTGCCTTAGGCAAGATGCAATCCTAATTAATCTTGAATGATAATGAATATGGGCTTTCTGTTGTCTAAGAAACATATTAATAATTAGCTGCTTAGGTTGCTACAATCCAATTCCCTAGTATGATTACATTTTACAATTACAATTTTCAAAATTACATGTTTTTTTCATTTATTATAAAGCAGTGTTTCCCAATCTTTAGTCAGTCATGCAGCACCGCCATGATTTTGTCATGTTATGCCTTGTACACACGATCTGAATTTCCGATGAAAAAAGTCTAACGTGTGTGGGCCCCATCTGACCTTCTTCCGTCGGAGTTTAGAAATAGAACATGTTTTATTTTTTTCCCGATGGAAAAAGATCCTATCGGAAATTCCCATCGTCTGTGTGGAACTCCGACGGAGAAAAAAACACGCATGCTCAGAATCAAGTCGACGCATGCTCGGAAGCATTGAACTTCATTTTTCTCGGCTCGTCGTAGTGTTTTACGTCACCGTGTTTTGGACGGTCGGAATTTGGTCTGACAGTGTGTATGCAAGAGAGCTTGAATGGAATTCCGACGGAAAACTCCATCGAAAATTCCGATTGTGTGTACAGGGCATTATTGTGATTCTGCCACGGTTTACAGCTAAAGGTAGGTTCTTTGCAGAGAATAAGTACCACCAACATTCACAAATTAGGTCATAGCTGATAAATTGCTCATCAAAACCACTCAAAACTTTGGGGTCTATTTATAAAACATTTGTCAGATTAATATCACAAGCTTTCACCGAAGCTAGATTTATTTTCCCTGTTTTCTCTAGAACTATGAATTCCTATGATTATCAGATTGAGGTATTTCTATAAAATATACCACAGTGTGGCCACTTGATAGAGCTGACAACGATAGGAAGTCATAGCATTAGAGAAAATACAGGGAAAATGTTTGCAGCCTGGACAAATGCTTGTGTCATTCGGTCCAACAAATATTTTAAGAATAGACCTCTTTGTGTAAATGTGATTCTTGTCATTTACAGGCAAGGCAAGAACATATCACATTTATACCTATCCATTGTGGTTGCAGTACCATTCCCATTACTGCAACACAGAGGAATGCACCATACACATTGTTTGCGACATTTATTTAATTTATTTTCAGAGGCACCACACCTTTGTGATGTGCTGTACAAAACATGGCAACAAATTACCATGTATTGTGGTGCTTTGTGTCAGAAAAAAAGGATGCTTGTCCGATTTTTCACCTAGTTATGTGGATTGTCTTTCAGTGATTTCATTATGAATAGCGAATTGCATTCATTTGAGTCTTTTTTTTCTGTATGGGTTTCAGCTTTACATATTAGTGGACCTATGTGAGAACTAGAGAAAAAAAATATATATATATATATACAGTATATATATATATATATATATATATATATATATATATATATATACGGTATACAGTATATATATCAGCTGTAATCAAGTACATAAACTCCAACCTACTGTATATGTACAAGTTGGTGGTTAAGATTTGGACACTGGCAATACGAAATGTCAATGGGCCTTACAGAATCTGGCCTAGCTAGTGTACCAGTTATAATGCATTCCTTCAGAAGTGATGTATTGTATATATTCTACAACAGGTACCAGTTGCAGAATTATTACCAAGAGCTTTTTCCTTCTCAGTTATATTTATCTTGTTAGTTGTAAATGCAAAACCTATTTAGTCCTGGAAAGGCGGTGGATGGAAAGCTGCAGTGATCTATTGGTATGAACAACCATTTGCAAATTTTGTTGCATATCTTCATCATGCAAAAGAACAATTTCTCGAGGAGGCTGCTGAAAGCTAATATTACACTATTAATTTTCTTCTGACTGTAAACAGTTTAGACCTGCCAACTTGCTAGCAAAATATGGAAGATGATAAAGCCATATGTAGAGCATTTGTAGGCCAGTATTATAAAAAAACAAATTTATAGCTGAATAAGCCAAAGGGACTTAAATTAATTAAAGCCCATGCATGCCTATAAAATGATGCTGAATGCATTTATAAGTTTTCAGATGTGGAGAAAATGTTGAGTCACCTAAGGGTCTGAATCAAAATGTAATGAAAGTTAGTAGATAGATAAGTGGTAATCTGTCCTCCGCCAACAAACGTCAAGGCTAAGATAAGTAATGACATTTTAGAATGTGCAGCCCTTCCAGCTGAAGTGTTTTTAGATTAAGTTATGCATTAGGCTAGATACAGCCTGATTGAAACCTTATTTTATTCTTGTAGAACTTTTTAATCTTAGCCAATCAGAATTGTTACTGTGCAAATGCAGTAACCAATCACAAAGCTCCCAGAATGCTGAACAAACGGATAAAGTAACAACAGTGACATTATATATTTTTTCCCTCCATTTTCATTTTGCTTCTTGTCGTGATAGTGTATCACTTGACATTTTGAGGGGTAATTTCCACACATCACTGTTAGGATGAAGAATTATGAAAGGTTATTTTGTATGTTACAAACCGCAATACATGTCTTGTGAATTGCTGTGTCCTAAAATACATATAAATAGTTTCTGTTGACCTTATCGTGTGCTAAACCTAAGGTAATTACATGTTGACTGAAACTAATAGATATTTTAAACTTACTGTTTAGTGAGCAAAGGTCCAGAATGTAACTTGGACTAAAGTGTTCTTGTAGTCTGGTGATTGGTCTACACAAAAGAGAAAGCTAATACAGTTATGCCTCGTACACACAATCAGTTTTTCCAACAGAAAAAACATGGTTTTTTGTTCAGCAGGAAAACTGCTCAAACTTGTGTTGCATACACACGGTCACACAAATCTTGTCTGAAATTCCGAACGTCAAGAACGCAGTGACGTATAACACGTACGACGAGCCGAGAAAAATGAAGTTCAATAGGCAGTTTGGCTCTTCTGCTTGATTCTGAGCATGTGTGTTTTTTTTTTGCGTCGTAATTGCATACAGACGAGCGCGATTCCCAATAGGAATTTTTCCTGTCACGAAAATTGAGAAAAAGTGTGATGGAGCATACACACGGTCGGAATTCCTGACAAAAAGCTCACATCGCACTTTTGTTGTGAGGAAAACTGATCGTGTGTACGAGGCATAAGTTTAAAGGGCTTACTATCATCTCAGGCCAATGACACTTAAATGACCATGAATTTTTGAGTTATGCATATACCATACAGTGAATTCAAACATTGCATCATGAAAAAGTTTAAAAAAACAGTTTCTCACAATGCTTCGGGCAGTTTCCACAGTAGTCTAATATACGTACTATCCAGGAATGCAATATAAGAAAAATACCTGTAAAATATCTAGCAGTAAGTACTATACCAGATTTGCTGGTTGGAAGCTGAAGAGTGGGAACTTTAAGTGGAGAGTGGAAACCAGTTTTGCTTTTGACTGCTGGTGATTGCTGTGTTTGCATTTTTGGGTTCTTTTTGTGGTCTTTCCTTGCAGCTTTTTAACACTTTTTCTGTCACTTTTTAAACAGCTTTTTTTTTTTCCTTCCTTCAAAATACGAAATAAGTAAAAAAAAAACGACACATATAGGCCAATTGGCCATACGAGTGTGATCCTATACTGGCAATTAGATAAATCCCTGGATCAACCTCTTATCAAGTTAAAAGTATAAGATTAGTAGACATGTGCACATGGAAATATTTTGTTTCGGAATTTTGTTTTCTTCTGAAAAACACATTTATTTAGTTTCTCCCGAAATTCGTTTTTATTTATTTTGTTTTGTTAAAAAATGCATTTGTCTGAAAATCTGAATTAATTAAGGTCGAATCTGTCATTGAAGGCTTATGGTGTATATCGAATGTTCTAAGAAGATTCGACGGAGCAGCTAAACTGTACGACGCCGCAATCATACATTTCCGGTCGAATGTTCCGCCTACAAGCTATAGAAGAATTCTAATGTTGTATGACACTTGTAATAATTATATTTATAAATTATTATTACTAGTCAACCAACATTCAAATACTTCTATAGCCTATGGGCCAAGCATTTTACCGGAAATGTACGATAGGCAGCGTCGTACAGTTTAGCTGCTTCTTGAATCTTCTTAGAACTTTCGACAGACACCATAAGCCTTCAATGACGGATTCAACGTTTGTATGTTTTTAGCTGCTTCGTCGAATCTTCATCGTTCATGTCGAATGGTCTACCCCAACACTGTCTCTATAATGTTGAATCTTTTCTCTCGATGTCCAATATTTCCTCTCTATGTAGAATAATCTTGGACTAATAGAGTTAAAGCTAGGCACATTCGACTACAGGTTCGATAGACAAAGATTGCTATTGTCAGCGTCATGTCGAATCTCCTATCTATATCGAACTGTTGTGGCAACAAAAACGAAAATAAAGCATTTTTTTATGTCGGATCTTTCGGATTTCGGATTCTGCGCGTTCGTTTTAGTTTGTTAAAACGATAACGAAAATACTCGAAATTCGGACGAAAATGCATTGGGACGAAAACGAATGCACATGTCTAAAGATTCGTGAAAATCTCCCTGCCCTATCCCTACCAGCCATAGTTTACCCTTGCAGTGGGGGTTATTATAACAAGGTGCTGTCACAGGCTCTCATCAAGAGAGTCCAACTATGTCCACCCTTTATGCCCAGCTTTTGCATTCATAGACACCATATTACAGCTTCCATGAATGGAACACAATCTAAGAATTGAGGATGGATGGATGATAAATACCTCTGCCCTCTCAATTCATAGATCCTATGTTATTCATAGACGCCCTAGTACAACTTCTATGAATGAGGCATCTGGCCTGGTCAAGCTCTGTAGTTCAGGAGTGACATCCTGTTGACTGTAACCTATATCCTTTGTGCTGATTTTTGCGTTTCTAATTTTAGTTGCACTTAGATTTTAAGAATTCCATAGTTCTGTATATTATGCTGACTGTTAAAGATTTCTATATGTTTTTTGAACTTATCAGCACCCTCATCTGCTACCATTTCACGGGGAAAAGAGCTCCACATTTTCACTGTTTTCACAGTAAAGAATCCCTATCTTATTTTTAAGATTAAACCGATTTTTATATCCAATCCTAAATTATGGCCATGTGTCTTCTTCTGGGACCTTAGAGTATACAGGTTATTACAGTTCATATAGTCAGATTTGGTATATTTATACATTGTTGTGTGTTTTTTGTTTTTGTGTTGTGTGTTTTTTGTTAATCAGCCCATGTCCTTAAAATGTCAAAACTACCATTCAAATACTCACTCATCATATCTTTATAATAGAGTTTACACAGTATAAAGATGAGAGAAGTTCTGAATGATTCACCAAATGGCATTCCCTTTCATATACTGTAGGTAAACAAGCTATATGTAATTTTACGACAAAGCGCTGCAGCATATAAATAGATGAATTTGGTATTTTTGTTTGAGGAATGTTGAATAATTTACTGATAAAGGTGTTGAGCCTGCTTGATCATTTTGAATGCTAAAAGCTTTAACATATGACTGATCAGAACATAAACATGATTTCTAAGGCAGCTGCTGAAAATAATCGTGTTTTCCTCCATACCTAATTTTCTCCAAATGTGCTTACATTTCAGATTAGATACCTGCGTGATTGATGGTATTGATCTAAATAAATCATGTTTTCCTTCTATTCACACAGATGTTTCTCTGTTTGTTGGTTCACAGTCGGATAAACTGTAAAACATTGCAGACTCTATAAAAAAATATACTCTGAAACGTGGAGACCAAACACTGTTCATTTTGTATGCCTTATCTAATCCAATTTATTGTCAAACCTTTTTCAAATAGTCTTTGGGTGAAATATATCTATGGACTAAATACAAATGCCAAATCTCTCCACTGGCTGTCCTGTTCTAAAATCGACAGCTGTCATTGGTTGTCAGTGGATGTTTAATGTATACGATGAATTAAGATTCATGGAGGACACATCAGATGTCAGCGCAAGTCATGCAAAAAATGGATGAGTTATGGATCTGTGCTGACATTGGGTTTGTCCTGCATAAACCTCGGCTCATATGGGTTTTAGGCACTAACTGCACCTCTGTGACTGTAATCAGAAAGGCCTTAAAGGCATTATAAACTTTCCTACATGCAACCTATGCTTTTCACCTGCATAAAATGTGTGTTGATCATGTAGTTTCACTGTGCTATTTTCACAGTCCATAGTAGAGTAAGTCACATTCCGGTGTCAGAAGTTTCTGTTTGTGTTTAACCACTTCAATACCAGGCACTTTCCCCCCTTCCTGCGCAGACCAACCTTCAGCTTTCAGAGCTGTCGCATTTTAAATGACAATTGCACAGTCATGCGACGCTGTACCCAAACACAATTTGTATATTTGTTTCCCCACAAATAGAGCTTTCTTTTGGTGGTATTTCACCACTGGGGTTTTTATTTGTTGTGTTACAAATAAAAAAGACTAATTTTTTTTTTAAAAAAATGTTTTTCTTTGTTTCTGTTACAAAACTTTGTAAATAAGTAATTTTTCTCCTTCACTGAGGGGCACTGATGAGGCTGCAATGACAGGCACTGATGAGGCAAGTACTGATTGGCACTGATGAGGCAGCATTGATGATGAGGCACTTATATACAGCACTGATGGGCACTGATAAGCAGCACTGACAGGCACTGATAGGTGGCACTGATATGCAACACTCATGGGAACTGATAGGTGGCACTGATATGCAGCCCTGATAGGCACTAATAAGTGGCACTAATGGGCACTGATAGGTGGCACTGGTTGGCAGCACTGATGGGCACTGATAGGCACTGATAAATGGCACTGTTAGGCAGCATTGATCAGGAGGCACTGGCAGGCATCAGGGATGAGCACTGAGTTCCATCACTATTGGGCTTTGATTGTCATCCCTGGTGGTCCTAGGTGGGCATCCCTGGTGGTCCTGGGTGGGCATACTCGGGTGGGGGGCTGCACTGATAATCAATCAGCGCAGACACCCCCTGTCAGGAGAGCAGCTGAATGTCTCTCTTCTACTCGCGCCTGTCAGTGCGAGTGGAGGAAAAGCTGATAAACGTCTCTTCCTGTTTACACTGTGATCAGCTGTGATTGGACACAGCTGATCACGTGGTAAAGAACCTACGTCAGAGGCTCTTTACCAAGATTGGTGATGCATGTGTCAGAGCGGGCGCTAGCGGCTTATTCTGCTGGATGTCATATGGCGCCCAGTCAGGATAACTGAACCACTTCTCGGCCGTCATTCTGCATACGGCGGGCGGGGAGTGGTTAAACACTGGGCATGTGACTTTCTATTGTCTGTGGCCTCTGTCTGTAGTCTAACAAATGACACTTTCTGTAAAAAAAATGCATATGCCACAATCCCTGGGTGTCTCAATCATGGGTTCTGCAGGTGAAAGCTGCATAGTAATTTAATCTGAAACAGCCACAGGCAGGCAAAGCAATAAAGAGAAGAGATCTTTTTTCATTACATTAGCACTCCCACATTTGTGATAAAACACAGAGGAAATGGTAAAGCATGGACTGGATTTGCAAACTGAAGACACAAAATGTGAGTTCATCATTACGAAGTAAAGCCTTGTACACACTATCGGATTTTCTGCAGACAAAGTCTCAGACTTTTGTTCAAAGGGCGTTGGCCAGGAACTTGTCTTACATACAAACGGCACACAAAAGTTGGCCAACAAACACGAACGTAGTTACGTACTACCTGGTTTTTCAGCTCTTTAGCGCCACCCTTTGGGCACCTTCTGCTAATGTTGTGTTTGGTAAGCATTGCTTCCGAGCATGCGTGTTTGTACTTTGGACTTTTTACCGACGGACTTGTGTACACATGATCGGAAAATCCGACAACAGACCGTTGTCCACGGAAAATTTTAAAGCCTGCCATCTGACATTTGTCCGCGGAAAATTCGACAATTGTCTGATGGAGTGTACAAACGGTTGGATTTTCTGCCAACAGGCTGTTATCACACAATTCCCGTCGGAAAATCTGATCGTGTGTACGAGGCTTAAGGCCAACAAACAACACAGAGAATAGAACTCCACTACTACCTAGTTAAAAAAAAAAAATGTTAAAAGTGTACAAAGCCTTTAACCACTTCCATACAGGGCATTTTCACCCCCTTCCTGCCCAGATCAATTTCTAGTTTTCAGCGCTGTTGCACTTTGAATGACAATTGAGCGGCCATCCAACACTGTACCCAAATGAAATCTCTATTATTTTTTTCCCACACAAATAGAGCTTTCGTTTGTTGGTATTTGATCATCTCTGCGGTTTTCATTTTTTGCGCTATAAACAAAAGAGCGGCAATTTTTAAAAAAACACAATATTTTTTACTTTTTGATTTAATAAATATCACAATTTTTTAAAAAAAAAAAAACATTTTTTTTTCTCAGTCTAGACTGATATGTATTCTTCTACATATTTTTGGTAAACAAAAATCGCAATAAGCGTATATTGATTGGTTTGCGCAAAAGTTATAGCGTCTACAAAATAGGGGATAGATTTATGGCATTTTTTTATTTATTTTTTACTAGTAATGGCGGCAATCTGCGATTTTTATTGTGACCGTGACATTGCAGCGGACATATCAGACACTTTTGACACGTTTTTGGGACCATTCACATTTATACAGCGATTAGTGCTATAAAACTGCACTGATTACTGTGTAAATGTGAGTGGCAGGGAAGGGGTTAACACTAGGGGGAGCTGAAGGGGTTAATATGTTCCCTATTGAGTGATTCTAACTGTAGGGGGAGGGGACTCACAAGGGGAGGAGACCGATCTGTGTTCCTCTGTACTGGGAACACACATCGGTCTCCTCATCTCTGACAGGAGGTGGATCTGTGTGTTTACACACACAGATCCACACACCTGCCGTGATTGCGGGCAATTGCGGGTGCCCCGCGGCCGCCGGGCACGCGCACCGGGTCACGAGCAGTGCCGCGCTTCCCCTAGATGGCCGGGAAGAAAAGACGCCGGTAAGGAAGGGGTTAAGAAACATGGGTTGCTCCTCATCCAAATGTCAGGGAACATTAAAAGTTATATTCAAAATGCATGTCCAGACAAAACTTTTTTTTTTTCAGTTTTCAATAGAATGGGAAATGGTATCTGATGCCGCGTACACACGAATGGGCATAAAAACCGATCGTGTGTAGGCTCCAGAGCATTTTTAACGATGTGAAAAACGGCCAATAAAAATTTCGAACATGCTCTATTTTTTCACGTCGTTTTTCATGTCGTTTTTTTTAACGTCGTGAAAAACGGTAGTGTGTATGCTTTTACGAGGGGAAAAAAAACGTGCATGCTCAGAATCAAGTATGAGACGGGAGCGCTCGATCTGGTAAAACTAGCGTTCGTAATGGAGATAGCACATTCGTCACGGACTGAAAAGCACAGGGCTGAAAAGCGCGAATCGTCGCTCAACAAACTTTACTAACATGAAGGGTGGCGCCATCCGAATGGAACTTCCCCTTTATAGTGCCGTCGTACGTGTTGTACGTTACTGCGCTTTGCTCGAGCATTTTTTTTCATGATCGTGTGTACGCAAGACAGGGAGGAGAGGAAACAAGAAAAAAAAATGACGAGAAAAACGTTGGTTTTAAAAATGACATTAAAAACGGACGTGTGTACGCGGCATAAGGTTGAGAGCTTTCCTTTCACTTCCTGTTGTTGTTTTCATTCGGGGAGCACAGGTATATATATAATGGACATATATAATGTCAACAGAGATCCATAACTGTATTCATTTTTTGCATAAAGTAAGGTACTTTAACCATTTCGCGCCCGGGCCGTTGGCAAAAGACGTCCGCATTGCGGCGCTCAATTGCTAAGAGGACGTCCATGGACATCCTCCTGTTTATTTCCGCGATGCGCGCGGCCGCGGGCACGCATCGGGGAAAAGCTGTGCCCGCCGTGTCACGCGGGTGCCGATGCGCGTGCCTGGCGGCCGCGATGTCCACCAGATACCACAGATGTCACAGAGCAGGGACGTGGATCTCTGTGTGTAAACACACAGATCCATGTCCTGTCAGGGAGAGAGGAGACCGATGCTGTGTCCCTTGTACATAGGGACACAGATCGGTCTCCTCCCTCAGTCAGTCCCCTCCCCCCACAGTAAGAATCACCTAGCAGGGAATACATTTAACCCCTTGATCGGCCCCTAGTGTTAACCCCTTCCCTGCCAGTCACATTTATACAGTAATCAATGCATATTTATTGCACTGATCCCTGTATAAATGTGAATGGTCCCAAAAATGTGTCAAAAGTGTCCGATGTGTCTGCCATAATGTCGCAGTCACAATAAAAATCGCAGATCGCCGCCATTACTAGTATAAAAAAAATAAAATAAAAAATGTCATAATTCTATTCCCTATTTTGTAGGCGCTATAACTTTTGCGCAAACCAATCACTATACGCTTATTGCGATTTTTTTTTACCAAAAATATGTAGAAGAATACGTATCGGCCTAAACTGAGAAAATTTTTTTTTTTTTTTAAACTGGGATATTTATTACAGCAAAAAGTAAAAAATATTGTGTTTTTTTCAAAATTGGCGCTCTATTTTTGTTTATAGCGCAAAAAATAAAAACTGCAGAAATTATCAAATACCACCAAAAGAAAGCTCTATTTGTGGGAAAAAAAGGATATCAATTTTGTTTGGGAGCCACGTCGCACCACCGCACAATTGTCATTCAAAGCGTGACAGTGCTGAAACCTGATATTTTGCCTGGGCAGGAAGGGGGTTTTAATTGCAAAATATTGTTTTGATGGTAAGTTGCTTCCACCAGTGCACAAAGTAATCTACGCAACTAGTGAAATGTGGAAAGTCAAATGTATTGGACCCAGTGCAAACTGAATGGCTGAATGCCCGCTAAAGCAGTCTGAATATGTGCCATTGCCTGATGAATGCTTGTTTAAAAAAACACAGGCATCGTTTCCAATAAAGAAAATCTGTGTGGGAGCCAATGTTGTTAGTTCCCAGTCACGATGATCCAACTACTTCTAACCGTTCAGTTATGACTTGGCACGAATATGTAGGTTAGGAGTTTTGACTTTCCTGAGTTACATGCATAATTTGGGTCTTTGGTTCAAATGCTGAAGAAGACAGAGAAAACCAGGCAACTAGCATTTTTATAATGAAGTCAGCAATGGAAGGCTACTTTTTTTAGTGTAGGTAAACTTTCTGAGTTAGAAAGTGGTATTAGGGCCAGTTCACACCTGAATCACACAGGTGTGTGCGATTCCTGTGCAATGTCATTTGCTGAAATAACACTGGATCGCACAAAAAGAAGTGCATGCAATCTGGTGCAGACAAATGCACTGTGTTTTCCATCTGCGCTTGGGGTGTTGTGTTATTAGGAATCTATTGACACCAGCAGCAAATCACACACCCAGTGAGTTTGGAATGCAGTGCTGTAAAATCACATGGAACACAAGTTTTCCCGCACTGCGTTTTGGTGTGATTGATCCCTTAAACAAAACAAAAATGTAATGTATTGCAGCTTACTAATCTCTAGATGTGGTGGCTGCATTCGATTTCTATTTTATTTTTATCTGGTTATCCAGCCTGTAACACATTTTGTGTCTCAAGCCTCGTACACACGACCGAGTTTCTCATCAAAAAACGACAAGAAAACTGCATAGAGAGCTTTCTTGCCGAGAAAACCGTTCGTGTGTATGGTTTCTCGTCGAGAAAACTGCCGGGAATCTCGACGAGAAAAATAGAGAACCTGCTCTCTATTTTCTCGTCAGGATTCTCGTTTTTCTCATCGAAATTCTCGTCGGCCTGTTTCCCGACGAGAAAACCGGCCGTGTGTATGCTTTTCCGAGTCTTAAAACATCGCGCGTGCTCAGAATCAAGTATAAGACGGGAGCACTCCTTCTGGAAAAACTAGCGTTCGTAAATGAGATAGCACATTCTGCTAAAACGAACTGAAAGCATGAAGACTGAAAAGCGCAAATTGTCTCTTCCCAAACTTTTACTTTACACGCGGTAACACGAGATCAGCAAAAGCAGCCCAAGGGGTGGCGCCATTGAAATCAAACTTGCCCTTTATACTGCCATCGTATGTGTTGTACGTGACCGCACAGAACATCAACGAGATTTGGAATTGACAGTGTGTATGCAAGGAAAGCTTGACAAGAAGCTCGTCAAGCTTGAAAAGAATCTCGTCGAGAAAATCAACGGGTTTTTTACGACGAGAAACTCGGTCGTGTGTACGAGGCTTTAGGGTGTCTCTACTCTACTGTAACCACCCCTCCCAGGGTTAGATAATTTGTGTCAACCCTCTAACTGACACTTTTCCTGGACAGATTAGTCTGTTAAAAAAATACAAAATAAACGTAAAGAATGAAAACCAATGCAGTTTCCACATCTAAGAATTGGTAAGCTGCAATATAATGTTTCATTTTTGAGTTCAACCCTGTTTTATTCAAGTGGACCTGACCTGAAGACTTCTCTCTTTAGCTCTTTGTACACAGTACTGATGTTTTCACTCTTGATCTTGCTGGCAGAAAGTTCCAGAATAAGAAATGCACAGAATGGTCTGTATAGTGCTTGTGTTTACACAGGTATAGCTGCGTATAAGTATATGCATACATATG
The DNA here is from genome assembly GCA_029206835.1 of Rana muscosa. Classification (NCBI taxonomy): domain Eukaryota; kingdom Metazoa; phylum Chordata; class Amphibia; order Anura; family Ranidae; genus Rana; species Rana muscosa. The sequence goes on along the minus strand of CM055123.1, from coordinate 34,931,732 downwards.
TAAAGCTATAAGAGTGCAAACATGTCAGAATGTTTCTTCTAGCGCCCAGAATTTATTGGGGGGTGTAATATACACATGTATGTGCGCATTAACACATGCAGTATGCAGTGGCGGCTGGTGCTCAAAATTTTTGGGGGGGCGCAAACAAACGCCATCAGTTTGCCCCCTCAAATGCAGCCAGTTTGTCCCCAAATGCAGCCAGTTTGTCCCCAAATGCAGCCAGTTTCCCCCCAAATACAGCCAGTTTCCCCCCAAATGCAGCCAGTTTGTCCCCAAATGCAGCCAGTTTCCCCCAAAATGCAGCCAGGTTGTCCCCAAATGCAGCCAGTTTGTCCCTAAATGCAGCCAGTTTCCCCCCAAATACGGCCAGTTTGTCCCCAAATACAGCCAGTCTCCCCCCCAAATACAGCCAGTTTGTCCCCAAATGCAGCCAGTTTGTCCCCAAATGCAGACAGTTTGCCCCCAAATGCAGCCAGTTTCCCCCCAAATACAGCCAGTTTGTCCCCAAATGCAGCCAGTTTGTCCCCAAATGCAGCCAGTTTGTCCCCAAATGCAGCCAGTTTGACCGCAAATACAGCCAGTTTGTCCCCAAATGCAGCCAGTTTGTCCTCAAATGCAGCCAGTTTGTCCCCAAATGCAGCCAGTTTCCCCCCAAATATAGCCAGTTTCCTCATCAAATACAGCCAGTTTCCCCCCAGCCCTGCACTTACCTTCCTCGGGTCAGCGCCGTCCTTCTTCTGTCTCGATGTCTTCTCCTGCCCTCGATGTCACTTTAGCCAATCAGGTTACCGGTAACCAGACTCGGTGAACCTTATTGGCTGAGACTCGTGTCAGTGTTAACCAAGGAACGCACAGCCCGTGCATCCCCTGGTTAACTATTTGGAAGCCGATTACAGCCCACAGGCTGTAATCGTGAAGCCTAACAGAGCTGCTGGCTCTTATAGGCACTTCCAAAAACCAACCAGCCACTGTTATTCAGATGGCCGGCGCTCGCCAGGGGGCCGGCCATCTGAATAGTGGGTGGCAGCGGCACCGGCGACAATACATAGGTTCATGCAATGCATGAACCTATGTATTGTTGACGTGAGTGACTGGCGCAGGAGAGAGAGGGGGTGGCGCTCCTGCGCCCACTATGGACGCACCGCCACTGGCAGTATGTGTAGTGTCAGTGTGCAATAGTGATCAGTAATACAGATTTTTTTTTACCTATGTAAATGCAGTGGTAGTTTACTGACATTTATGTGGCCGTGTGTGTGTGCCCATAGATAACAATGGGTTGCAATCAGATCAGTAAAAAAGGCCTTCATGCCTTAAAATGTTGCCTTTTTGGTTAGAGGTCGACCGATATATCAGCCAAAATGTGGCCATTTTGGAGAAATCGTCCGATTATTCTCCAAATTAGGCCAATATATCACTGACCGCAGTCACCGCACCTCTGCCTGCAGAGTGTGGAGAATCCTTCTCCCTTCTCCACACTGTTGGCAGAGCAGCGCCGCGGTGTGTGAAACTGTATGTGTGAAACTGTAAGGGAGAGGGAGAGAGAGAGGAGCTGTCAAAAATTAGGTTGAATGTCCGGATGGGCGGGACCCGGGGTGGGCGGGACCCGGGGTGGGCGGGACCCAGCTATCCAACACCTGCCAATGGGATGGGATCTGGGTGGGCCGCTTCGGCCCCGCCACTTTCTTAAACAGCCCAACCATTGGCTGGATAGCTGCTGGGTCCCACCCATCCCGGGTCCTGCCCACCTCCGACATCACGCTGAATGCTTCAGCTCTTCTCTCTCTCTCTCTCTCTATACAGTTCACACACGTGGTGCTGCAGAGAGCAGTTTCACAGTTACACTATCGGCTGTGAAACCTGCCAGTTCCATCTGCCAATGCCTGCCAGTGCCATCTGCCAATGCCTGCCAGTGCCATCTGCCAATGCCAACCAGTGCCTGCTAGTGCCATCTGCCAATGGCAACCAGTGCCTGCCAGTGCCATCTGCCAATGCCAACCAGTGCCTGCCAGTGCCATCTGCCAATGCCTGCCAGTGACATCTGACAATGCCAACCAGTGTCTGCTAGTGCCATCTGCCAATGCCAACTTGTGCCTGCCAGTGCCATCTGCCAATGCCTGCCAATGCCAACCAGTGCAATCTGCCAATGCAATCTACCAGTGCCAACCAGTGTATGCCAGTGCCATCTGCCAATGCCAACCAGTGCCCTCTGCCAATGCCAACTGGTGCCATCTGCCAATGCCAACCAGTGCCTGCCAGTGCCACTTGCTAATGTCAACCAGTGCCACCTGCCAGTGCCAATTAGTGCCATCTTCCAATCAGTGCCAACTGCCAGTGCCAGTCACTGCTATGTTCCAGTGCCACCTGCCCAAAAAAAAAAATTGGCCTAAAATATCGGCCGCAAAAATCGGCCATCGGCTGCCCCTATTTTAAAATATAGGCATCGGCCAGAGAAAGACCCATATCGGTCGACCTCTATTTTTGGTGCCCATGTGCAAGAACCCTTTGTCCCAGGATAGTGGTTACCAATATACAAACTGACCAATATGTACACAAACAGTAGTTAAAAAAAAAATAGTTTTTAGCTGTGTTCCTCTTTAACTCCTTGACCCCCAGGCCAATTCTGACACTTCTCACGTACATGTAAAAATCTATTTTTTTTTGTGCTAGATAATTAATTATAACCCCAAAACATTTTCTAAAAGCAATGGCTCTGGAGAAAAAAATTTGGTTATTGCTATTTTTTTATGTCACACAGTATTTTTGCTGCGGTTTTTCAAATACAAATTTCCTGTAAAAAATACACTTTAATTTTAGTGCACATAAACACAATATAGTACCCAATTGTTTGGTATAATAAAAAAAAGATGATGTAAATAGATACCTAACATGTCACACTTTAAAAGCCTTTACAGGTTACTAATTTAGAGATACACAGGAGGTCTGGTGCTAATATTATTGTGCTAACTTTGACATTCACAGCGTTACCTCACATGTGTGGTGTTATCATCGTTTAAATATGTGTGCAGGACCGACATGCGCTTTCCCATTTGTACGTGAGCATGGAGGGACCGGGGTGCTTTAATTTTCTATTTCATTGTATGATTTATTTTATTTAAATGTATTCTTTTTACTGGCCAACTGTCTCTTTAAAAAAAAAAAAAGAGCGTTATTGCTTTCACAAGGGATGAACAACCCTGTCTTCTATCCTTCCAGCGGTGACCCCTGTCCTCTCTCCTGCCAGTGGTGACCCATGTCCTCTCTTCTGCAAGTTGGGACCCCTGTCATCTCACCTTCCAGTAGGGACCCCTCCTCTCTCCTTCCAGTGGTGACCCTGCCCCTTAAGTCCCTCCCATTCCCACAGGTCACACGCCTCCTTTGGGGTCCCTCATTGTCAAGTTGAAAAGGTGGGAGGTATGATACTGTGTTTCAGCAGCAGAATGGAGACTTCCCATCTCAGAACAAAATTGAGTCATGTTGAGCGCTCAGTCATTCACAGGACACAGGACACCTTGTATTTTTTCAACAAATACAAAGCTTCCTCTGACTAAGGTGGGTGTATAATTCCACAATTCCCATCTCAACTAATCAGAGGAAGCTTTGTATTTGTTGATAAAATACAAGGTGTCCTGTGAGTGCTCAACTGGACTCAATTTTGTTCTGAGAGCATGAGGAGAAGTCCCCATCCTGCTGCTGGAAAATAGCTCTGTATGCTTTATGTAGCCGATTCTACATACAGTTTACCCAGCTCTGACAGCGAGCACATATATTAGATAAGGAAATAGTTCACTCATGCCACACCCACAATTTCTCACGCTTATTATTGTCCTCTGGGTACCCAAGGCTGACCCCCCCCCAGGAAAAAAATGCTCTATGGCCCTGGGTACATATTATGTACAGGGGGAAACATGAATAAAACCTTTAAAACATTAAGGGTGTGATTAATGTCCAGAAGCCGTATTTTCAATATGAAGCTAAGATCAAGCAAGAACATGGGGACATGACCCCAAACAAGCAGGAAAAAAACTATTCATTGTTTCTATATTTCTGTGATAGGTTGCATTTACTGATCTTCAAATTCCCACAATAGCTATGTTACTTTGCATTATTGCAGGTGGCAGGGCTGGCCAGAAAAAAACATAGGGACTTGAAGGGGAAAGTTCACATTTTCACGAAAAATGAAAAAGCAAACTAACTCCAATAACCTGGCCACCCCTCAGGACCCTGCTGCACGTAATGACCTTAATGCCCTGTGCTGCCAGTGTGTCAGCATGTACACTACACACCACACTACACAGCCCCAGAGTGCGCATCCATCATAATGCTTGCAAGGGTAAGAGCTCATTGGTCAGCACAACTATATGATTATGCTAAGGAGTGCATTTGCGGCTCCTTCTTCCGATAAGGTGTCCCAGAAGAAAGAAGCATTTCTCATTGGTCAGCACAGTCACATGGCCATGCTGACCAATGAGCACTTGCCATTGTGAACATGGCTCAGGCAGAGGCTGTGTATTGTGGTCGACGGTATACAGACCGCTACATCGTCAGCAAAAGACCATTACGTGCAGGGGGGTCTGGAGAGGTGGCCGGAATTTTTGAAGTTAGTTCGTCTAACAACAAGACTGTACATTCTGATTTTAAAATCTCTACTGAGAAGTTCTAACAGCCCTTAGGCTCCATTCATGCCATAGCCATGAAATATGTGGTGCATGGCTTTCAGCATGTTCTGCAGTGATAAAAGGGAAGTCTTTTGTTACAATCTATGGCCAGTGTGCAGGAATAACAACATGTAGTGTTATTTCTGTAGTATGAACATTATTGTCATGGGAAAATGTATGGATATGAACGGCTCCTTATTGATCTGACAATTCAGTCATGTTACAGCCAGTCCATTTATGTTGCCCTCTTTGCGTTCAGTTTTTATAGAGACAGGAACACAAGTCATATTTTATGTATACAGCAGAAAGCATTAATAATGAGACAATTACTTAGAGATGTTATGGTAACCGCCACATGACTGCATTCAATACACTCAGCTTTGTCTATATCTTAGTTGATCTCACTAAGGAATAAGGATTGTGTGTCACCTTTGAAATGAAACACTGAAGGCAGGATCAATAGAGCTCTGGTTTAATGCAGCTCTTACTAACAATTTATAGATATTAGGAGACTGCTGAAAGGATATCAAATGAGTCTTGAGGTGCGCTTTAAAACTGAGCTAAGAGCTTTGTGGTGCTACTAGATTCATGGAGTGCCATTCTGGGCACTGCACACAGTGACACTGACCTGGTTTTGCTTGTGAAGTTTCTATTTTTAAAAGTCTCCTACATTGCACTTACATGAGAGTGTCAAGGCTAGCATTCTTCTTTTATATCACCATTTTTCGCTGTACACCGTTTGCCAGTGAGAAACATTATCTTACAGGCTACAGTTATCATGCAGATGAAACTTTGCCTGTCAGGAAAGTGTGCAATTACCAACATAGGAAGACAAAGTAAGAGATACCAGCAGTAACTCCAACTAAATTATGAGCTACCTTGTACCTTGTTAAAAACGACAGTATGAAAAAATTATATTGGTTACGACATCACAAATCATCACCCCAAAATCATCTATTTATAATCTGACATTATCTATAGTTGTAGTTATATAGTGAAAGCATACACAAATATGCATTGATTGGATTAGGGAATGAAGATATTTGTGACTTGTTTAGGTTCCTTTAACTTAGCTCTGTGCAAGTTTTTTTTTATTTTATATATATGTCACACTATATTAGAGGAACCGTTTATCAAGCCAAAGTACATTTTATGGCATATAAACACAATACAGGCGGTCCCGGGTTACAAACATCTGACTTACAAACAACTCCTACTTACGAAGTGAGAGGAATTCTACCCATAGGAAGGGAAATTTACTTCTGTAATGCCTCGTACACACGACCGGTTTTCCCGCAGGAAAACTGCCATGAGAGCTTTTGGCCGGGAATCCCGACAGAAAAACCACCGGGAATCCCGGCGGAAAAAAAGAGATGTTCTCTTTTTTCCCACTGGGATTCCCGGCGGTTTTTAAGCCGGCAGTTTTCCTATGGGGAAAACCTGCGGTGGAGCATACACACAGCCAGGTTTCCCGACCAAAGCTCTCATGGCAGTTTTCCTGTCGGGAAACCCGGCCGTGTGTAGGGGCAAAAAGCTACCGAGCAGGTTCTCGGTTTTCCCGGCGGACTTTTTATCACCGGGAAAACCGATCGTGTGTACAAGGCATAAGAGTTATCATGGGAAAAAGATGCCTCCACTGAAGCTTTATCGCCAATCATTGTTTCCACAACAACCCAAAATTTATAACATCCAGTTGTCTTAGGGACAGAAAATAAGGGTTAAATCTTCTGAACAAGGGCACAGATAACAAACAAATTTACAGTGGTGTTAACCCTTACCTATGCTATCAAAAAAACTTCCCAAAAATTTTTTGGGCTGGAGCTACACTTAAAAAAATGTACATGTTCCAACTGTGAGGGGGTTAACTCGGTAGCGGGTGTGTGTGACCCCCTGGTTGGGCTCCCCACACAAAAACAGGGCCAGCAGACGGAGGTTGTGGTTTTCAAAATCAAAAGGTGCGGTTTATTTCTCTATGTACAGTGACAAAAACACAGCAAAGCCAAAAAGAAACAAACAAAATAAATCCTGGTCAGTTTGACCTCTGACTAAACATGCAGGTTTCCTAAACTAACAACTGGGATCAGCCTGGTGCTGTCCTAGTCCCTAAGTCCCTGGTTTAGTAAAAGTCCAAACAAATAGCCACACAGGCTTTGCCTCACCGCACAGGGGTTCACTCTCCCTAGACAGTCCACACAGGTCTTGTTCCAGGCATGAGCTAACATCTAATGAAGCTGGGAGTTCCTTATAGAGGCCTAAATGAGCTGACAAGGTTCAGCTGGTCTCATCTCTGTCTGCACGACGCCCCACACTCTCCCTAGAGGTATGAGTCATCCATGAGCCTACTAGCCTCAGCTGGGCTTATACAACTCTCCACCCTAGTTGTATAAGTCAGCATAAAGCCTGAATCTGGGAGAAATATATCTACCCCCCTGGATGCAACCAGGTGACTTTACCTTCCTGCTGTCACATACCCCCCCCTCTTGTTTTAACCTTGGGGTTGGAACACCAGCAATCAGGCATTCATGTACTCGAGACAAAGCATCCACATTCCCCATTTGAACGCCAGGGCGATGCTTTACTGTGAAGTTGAATTCCTGTAGGGCCAGGAACCACCTATTCACTCTTCTATTTGTCTCCTTGTTTTGAGCCATCCACTTTAACGGAGCGTGATCCGTAACCATGTCAAAGTGCCTACCTAGCAGATAGTACCGAAGGGAATCTAGAGCCCACTTCACCGCTAAACACTCCTTTTCAACCGTGGCGTAATTTACCTCATGGGACTTCAACTTCCTGCTGAGGTAAATGACTGGGTGCTCTTCCCCGTTCCAGACCTGGGACAATACTGCTCCTAACCCCACATCTGACGCATCACTTTGTACGACAAAGTCTTTAGAGAAGTCGGGTGAGTACAACACTGGCTGGCTACATAAGGCTTGTTTCAAGAATTGGAATGCTGCCTCAGCCTCGGGGGTCCATTTAATCATGACCGACCCTTTCCCTTTCGTCAGGTTGGTTAGGGGCACAGCCTTAGAAGCAAAGTGGGGAATGAAGCCCCGATAATAACCCGCGATTCCCAGAAAGGCCCGTACCTGCTTCTTGCTGTTGGGACGTGGCCAACTCTGGATGGCCTCGACTTTGTTGAGTTGGGGTTTTATCACTCCCCTGCCAATGGTGTACCCAAGATATTTGGCCTCCTCCTGCCCAATGGTACACTTCTTGGGGTTAGCCGTAAACCCCGCTTCCCGGATAGAGTCTAGGACTGCTTGCACTTTTGGCAGATGTGAGGCCCAATCTGTGCTATGGACAATTACGTCATCCAGGTAAGCCGCAGCATACTTCCGATGGGGCCTCAGTATCTGGTCCATTTTCCGCTGGAATGTGGCCGGCGCATTCTGTAACCCGAACGGCATTCTCTTATATTGGAACGCCCCGTCTGGGGTTACAAATGCGGTTTTCTCTTTGGCCGACTTGGCCAGGGGAATTTGCCAATACCCTTTTGTGAGGTCAAGAGTCGTCATGTATCGGGCTGTTCCCAGCCGGTTGATCAACTCATCTATACGTGGCATGGGGTAGGTGTCAAATTTTGTAACTTTGTTCAACTGACGAAAATCGTTACAAAATCGCCAGCTCCCATCCGGTTTAGGCACCAACACAATGGGACTAGACCAATCACTTTGGGACTCCTCTATCACCCCTAAGTTCAGCATTTTCTGTACTTCCTCCCGTATTGCCTCCCGTCGGGCCTCTGGGATCCGATAGGGTTTTAACTTCACCCTTTCACCGGGCGGGGTAATAATATCATGCTCTACCCCAGATGTTTGTCCCGGCAGCTCAGAGAACACCTCCTTGTTGCGAAGCACAAACTCCTTAACCTCCTGTTGTTGGGGTTGTGACAAGGTGGCTGCTATTCCAACCTCCGGAATCACGCAACCAGTTTGAGCTGGTGACCAAGTTTCTGCGACTAGGGACTCTCTATCCCTCCAGGCTTTCAACAGATTAACGTGATATATCTGTTCGGGCTTTCGCCTTCCTGGTTGTCTGACCTTGTAATTCACTTCGCTCACTTTTTCCATTATCTCGTAGGGGCCTTGCCATTTGGCAAGGAATTTACTTTCAACCGTAGGGACAAGTACCAATATCCTATCCCCCGGGGAAAAGGTACGGGTCTTTGCTCCACGGTTGTACACTCTCTGCTGTGCCAACTGCGCTTGGGCCAAATGTTCCTTCACGATGGGCATTACCTGTGCAATTCGATCTTGCATCAGGGCGACATGCTCAATCACACTCCTGTGGGGAGAACTCTCACTTTCCCAAGTTTCCTTGGCAATATCCAACAGCCCTCTTGGGTGTCTCCCATACAGTAACTCAAAGGGGGAGAATCCCGTAGAGGATTGGGGCACCTCCCTAATAGCAAACATCAAATAAGGAAGTAGACAGTCCCAATCCTTTCCATCTCTATCCACCACTTTCTTCAACATTTGTTTTAGGGTTTTGTTGAATCTTTCAACCAGCCCATCGGTTTGGGGGTGATACACAGATGTACGCAATTGCGTCACTTTGAACAATTTACACAGCTCTTTCATAACCCGGGACATAAAGGGTGTACCTTGGTCCGTAAGCAGTTCTTTACAAATACCCACCCGGCTAAAAACAAGAGATAGCTCTTTGGCTATGGTTTTGGCCGAGGTATTTCTGAGAGGGATCGCTTCTGGATAACGGGTGGCATAGTCCATTATAACCAATATGTACTGGTGCCCCCTAGCGGACTTGATTATAGGACCTACCAAATCCATTGCGATTCTCTCAAACGGGACCTCAATGATGGGTAGAGGGACCAGCGGGCTACGGAAATGTGGCATCGGGGCCGACCTCTGACACACAGGGCAGGAGGAACAATAATTTTCTATGTCCTTCATCACCCCAGGCCAATAGAATCTCTGTAATACCCTCTCTCGGGTTTTCTCTGTCCCCAGATGACCTCCAAGAATGTGCCCATGGGCCAACTCCAACACCAACTTCCTGTAAGGTTTGGGCACCACCAGCTGCTCAACGGTTTCTTCTGCCCTTTTTGCCACCCGATACAGTAGGTCCTTCTCTACGCTGAAGTATGGGTAAGTGCAGGTATTATCTGGGTTCACTAACTCGCCATCTATTTCCACTACGTTTTCCCGTGCCTTTATTAGGGCGGGGTCTTTTAACTGTTCTGTGGCAAAATTTTCCCTGTGAACCTCCAGATCAGAAAACTCCACAGACGGTAGGTTTTCGTCTGAGGAGGTGGGCTCCTCTCCAGTTTCTTGAGTCTCCCCTGCCAATACTGACAAGGGAAATTCTGGAGAGTCCTCCCCACTCTCAGAGGAGTTCTGGCTATCACATTCCTGGTACATAGGGGCACCAGTGGGGGGCTCAGGATCATCCCACAGTTCCCAGAACTTCGGAAAATCCCTTCCCACAATGGCATCATGCGGTAATTGAGATACTAACCCCACTGGATGAGAGAGGGTACCTTTGGGGGTCTCGAAACACACTGTAGTCACTGGATACTCTCGGGTGTCCCCATGCACACAAATAACAGCTACCTTGCTATTCCCAGAGACCTCTGTTTTAACTAATTCAGCCTTTATCAGGGTCACAAGGCTACCTGAATCCAGCAATACCACAACATTTCTACCATTAATACACATTTTGCATAAATGTTTCTCAGTTCCCCGAATGGCAGTGCATGCGACTGTCGCACACAGCGACTGATGTCTGTCCGTCAGAAAGTCACACTGCATGGGTTCCTCCACAACCGGGCAATTGGCTGCAATATGTCCCGCTTGCCGGCAGCGGTAGCAAACGATCCTTCTTGCGGCCTCTTGAGCCGCTGATTTCCCAGGCTGTTCTCGCCAAACTTGGGGTAGAGCTCCCACCCTCTCACTCTCTCCACCCTCACCCCTTGGAATCCTCTTATCCGCCCCTGGGGATGGTCTGGTCTTAGGGTGGAAAGTCCGAGTGTCTCTGGAAGAGGCCGTCAGGTTCTCTGTAGCCAAGTATTTCTCTACACGATCCACAAGACCACCGGCCGTCTCTGGGTCTCCATGGCTTACCCACTTTTGGATGGCAGTAGGAAGAGCTCTCAAAAACCGATCCATTACAACACGTTCCACAATCTCTGGTGCGGACAAAGTCTCTGGCTGTAGCCACTTCCTGCTCAGGTGAATGAGATCATACATTTGAGACCTGGGGGGTTTTCCAAGCTGGAAAGTCCAGTTATGCACACGCTGAGCCCGGACAGCCAGGGTGACACCCAGCCTTGCCAATATTTCAGCTTTTAGCATCACATAGTCTTTTGCTTGGTCAGGCTCTAGGTCATAGTAAGCCTTCTGCGATTCACCAGTTAACAGAGGAGCCACCAGTCCAGCCCACTGCTCCTCAGGCCACTTTTCTCTTTCAGCAGTCCTTTCAAATGTGGTCAAAAATACCTCTGGATCATCCTCTCCAGTCATTTTTGTCAATAAACGACTCACCCCAAAGGACGCGGTATTAGTGGGACGGCTTTCCTCACTGGTCTGCGGACGTTGCTGCATTACTGCTTCCATTTGTTGTAGTCTCTGCTCTTGCTTCTGTAACAGGTCTATGAAGCGGGCCTCAGATTGCTGCTGGGCTTGTTGATGAGCTTGCTGCTGGGCTGCAAGGCTCCTTTGCAAACCTGCATTTGTCTGCTGTTGATTGGCATTTGCTAGAGCCAGCTGTTTCAGTATCTCCTCCATGCTGGCTTAAAAAAAACTGCCACTGGTTCTCCACCAACTGTGAGGGGGTTAACTCGGTAGCGGGTGTGTGTGACCCCCTGGTTGGGCTCCCCACACAAAAACAGGGCCAGCAGACGGAGGTTGTGGTTTTCAAAATCAAAAGGTGCGGTTTATTTCTCTATGTACAGTGACAAAAACACAGCAAAGCCAAAAAGAAACAAACAAAATAAATCCTGGTCAGTTTGACCTCTGACTAAACATGCAGGTTTCCTAAACTAACAACTGGGATCAGCCTGGTGCTGTCCTAGTCCCTAAGTCCCTGGTTTAGTAAAAGTCCAAACAAATAGCCACACAGGCTTTGCCTCACCGCACAGGGGTTCACTCTCCCTAGACAGTCCACACAGGTCTTGTTCCAGGCATGAGCTAACATCTAATGAAGCTGGGAGTTCCTTATAGAGGCCTAAATGAGCTGACAAGGTTCAGCTGGTCTCATCTCTGTCTGCACGACGCCCCACACTCTCCCTAGAGGTATGAGTCATCCATGAGCCTACTAGCCTCAGCTGGGCTTATACAACTCTCCACCCTAGTTGTATAAGTCAGCATAAAGCCTGAATCTGGGAGAAATATATCTACCCCCCTGGATGCAACCAGGTGACTTTACCTTCCTGCTGTCACACAACTTACAAACAAATTCAGTGTAAGAACAAACCTACCGACCCTATCTTGTTTGTAATGGGCACTGCCTGTACACGTTTTGGTAAAGTATAAAAGATGAGGTTGTGCCAAGTAAATAGATATCCAACATGCCTTTAAATGGAGTACACCTGTGAAACAGCGACAAACTTCGGTACCCTACATTTTCCATAGGCAACTCTTTAAAAGCCCCTACAGATCATTTGTTTAGAGTTAACCATGAACACTGGACCTGGAATTATTGCGCTCATTCTGATGTATATGGAGATATGTAACATGTGTGCTGCAAGTTATGTGTGCATTTACATGTGTATGTGCATATGGGGTGTGGGGCAGGCTCAAAATGTTTATGAAAGAGTTTCAAGTGCTTTGGTGAAATTTTTTTTTACAAAAACTCTATGCATATCACATGGGAGACCAAATGCCCCCTATGTAATATAATGTTATTACTACAGATTTTCTTTAATGAGACATTAGGGATGTTTTAGACCCCTGATGTCTCACTTGCCCTTCATTGTAGCTAATGGAGTGCAGACCATGTTTATTTAGCTTATTCTTCAGCCACAGCAGCTTGGGAAAATGACAACAGAAACTGGAAGTGATGTTATACGTGTCACTTCTAGGATCACACTAGGTAGGGGAGAATATGCATGGTGTAGGAAGCGCACTTCCGAGCTTCATGAAAGTGACCAGGGAGACTGTAGAGCCACCCGATCCCTTTCATAGGAATGCTGACAATCGGCTTGTGAGATAGAAACTTACAAGAATAATAGCGGGGAAAAAAGGACCAAGTTTGGTCCACTGAGTCTGTCCATTTTTTTTTTTACTTTGAACATTTATCCCAAGCATGTTTGAATCTACTTACTGTACTGTTGACTGACTCACTACCTCTGCTGGTAGCCCCTGTGTAGCAATTGGGAGTGCCAGTAAAATTCCCTAGTAAAATCGCACCACTCCAAATGACTAAAACAGCCTCTTAGGAATTCCACTGCTAAGTGCAGGTCACAAGAGATCATCTAACTCAATACACATCGAAGATGCTATAGAAAGTGCTTTCAGGTTCAAGCTTAAAAAATATATGGCATGTGTGCAATAAATTGTATTTTAAAATAGATTGTTTTGGATTATGGAACATGAATTGTATTGATTCTAGTGTTTTTAATTGCATGATCAACTGATGGGTTTAAATGTTCTCCAGCTCATACTGTACCATCCCTACCTCTGTAACGCTTTAGAAGGGGTGAACCATGTCAAAACTGCATGGTCTAAGCTGAGGACTGTGTCCACAGCCAAGTATACACAATAAACTTACCAGTGGGACTTCCGTGGAGTCATCAAATCGTTTGATTTTGCTAAAACCCCCCATTGCCATTGATGTATTCCAGTAAAAGGTTTAAAACAACATCATGCATAGGTATTAAGCAGGATCAGGTGGGTCAAAGAAAAGGAGCATAAGTGTATCCAACTTTCCTGATAACCTGAACCACTGCTTAAGGGGACCAACAATTGTGTGCAAACACTTTTGGGACCTGCTACAATTGAGGTGTAAGCTCCAAGAATGTCATGCTTTTTCTTGCTTTATTACTTAACCACTTGCCGCCCGGCCTATAGCGGATTGATGGCGGCAAAGTGGTTTCAAAATCCTGACTGGATGTCATATGCGGGGGCGCGCATCGCAGAGATCGTTGTTGCAGGGTGTCAGTCTGACACCCCGCAACACCGATCTAGGTAAAGAGTCTCCGACGGAGACTCTTTACCACATGATCAGCCGTGTCCAATCATGGCTGATCACGATGTAAACAGGAAAAGCCGGTCATCGGCTTTTCCTCACTCGCGTCTGTCAGACGCGAGTAGAGGAGAGCCGATCGGCTGCTCCTCTGACAGGGGGGGTTTGTGCTGATCGATTATCAGCGCAGCCCCCCCGAGGATGCCCACAATGGACCACCAGGGATGCCACTGGACCACCAGGGATACCACCAGGGATGCCCACCACCAGGTATGCCTCCCTAGACCACCAGGGATGCCATTCTGTGCCCCTAATGGATGCTAATCAGTGGCCACAATGGATGCCAATCAGTGCCCACAATGGGCATCACTGATTGGCAGGCATTATTGTTTGGCACTGATTGGCATCCATTAGTAACACATTACAGTACAGTGCCACCTATCAGTGCCCATCCATGCCACCTATCAGTGCCCATCCATGCCACCTATCAGTGCCCATCCATGCCGCCTATTAGTGCCCATCTGTGCCGCCTATCGGTGCCCATCCGTGCCGCCTATCTGTGCCCATCCGTGCCGCCTATCTGTGCCCATCTGTGCCCATCCGTGCCGCCTATCTGTGCCCATCTGTGCCGCCTACCAGTGCCCATCCATGCCGCCTATCTGTGCCCATCTGTGCCCATCCGTGCCGCCTATCTGTGCCCATCTGTGCCGCCTACCAGTGCCCATCTGTGCCGCCTACCAGTGCCCATCCGTGCCGCCTATCGGTGCCCATCCATGCTGCCTATCGGTGCCCATCCGTGCTGCCTATCGGTGCCCATCCGTGCCGCCTCATCGGTGCCCATCAGTGCCGCCTTATCGGTGCCCATCAGTGCAGCCCCATCAGTGCCCATCAGTGAAGGAGAAAACTTAATTATTTACAAAGTTTTGTAACTGAAACAAAAAAAATATGTTTTTTTTTTCAAAATTTTTGGTCTTTTTAAAAAAAAAATTGCAGAAAAAAAAATCGCAGAGGTGATCAAATACCACCAAAAGAAAGCTCTATTTGTGTGAACAAAATGATAAAAATTTAGTTTGGGTACAGTGTAGCATTTTTTTTTCAAAGTGCAACAGCGCAGAAAGCTGAAAATTGGTCTGGGCAGGAAGCTGAATAAGTGCCCAGTATGGAAGTGGTTAAAGAGCAGTGCACATGAATAAAGGTTCTGGACCAATGATTCACTGACCTTGACAGGACCTGTTTAAAGACAATGGAGCATTTCTATGATTTGAGGCCTTGCATGCTAAGGTTTAGTTGGCCAAATGTAGCCAGGATGCCCAGATAGGCTGTGCTTCTACTCACAAAAGTGCACTCATATTCAGCCAAAACATTTGTTTTATTTAAAATAGAGCAGGCAAGGGTTTAGAGCCTCTGTCACACTTTTTAGTATAGTGAGAAAGCGTTAGAAGTTCTGACGATCCCTGGATCTCATAAAGGGTGTTGTTGATGCTCATTATAAATGTGTCTCCCATGTGTGCAACAAATCAGTTCTCTGTTCTGACATACAGAAATGGAGAGCTAGAGCTGAATACTCATGCTCTGATCTCTCTGATGTTTCTGCCCATCCCCACCCCCCTGGTCAGCTCAGAGCCGTGGTGGCAGGGGGAGGGATGTTAACCCTGCATGAACTGCTCATGTAGTGTAATCATTGCACTGCATGGTCGGAGAAAGAGATGTGACCTGTTTGCTGACAACTCACATACAGTGCACCAAGTCTGACCTGTCGGGGAACTGTGGTAGTTTTCTAAACTGAAAACTGACACATTCCCTCTGTTAATTAGGTGCAGACCATGTACCAGTTCCTATTTCACTTGTAAATAGAAATTGGCATGGGTGGCACAGATAGACCAAAAACAGGTCTCTCTGCTTTGTGGCGCATGTTGCTCCCTACGGTTTCCTGCACCTGCAGCAAGCTGATTCCAAAGTTTGTCTTTGTCAACTTAAAAAAATAGAGACACCTTGCTTTAGTGTGACACTTTTTTGCTTATTAGTAAATCTTGCTTCAAAATCCTTTTCTTGGTGTGCCAGTTTTCTCTTCCTTGGTGGATCTTGTACAGTACCACTATGAAGCCACGCATCCTCTCTTCACAATTGTTACCTATGGATGTCTGTGCAGTATGGTTTGATGGATCTCTCTACAAGGTGTATATGAATCTACTAAAAAAAATCTCTCATTTGGTTTTACACTCTGGGGAGAATGGAGATGTCATTGGAACCTAGAGCTGGAAGTATGTGATAGTCTCGTATTAAAATTGATGTCACCACTTAGTTAGTATGATCTTTGTGGAACATCGAAATGGTAGCTTGGTCACTTCCGCAAACTGAGGAATCACCACCTTAACCCTCATGTAGGCAAAACTGTAATCCAGAGTTTGACCCACCACACCATAAGGTTATAATCCAGAGTGAGTTTTATTGGGTGTAGTATACAATGCATTTTGTGGGCTTGAAATCACACCCTTCATCAGGGCTAAAAAAATAAGAAACTCTTTGACACAATACTTACATTTGCAACACTATTGGAAGAGGCCTTATTTACCTCTGCTCTTATTTAATGTGTCCATAGACATGCGACTTTCATGAATTTGGAAAATAAACGTTTAATGCGGCCATAATGCCAGAAAAGTGTTTCAAATTATTTTTGGAATTTAAGTGTGTTTATTATGTTGTACTGTGTTTCCTCCTGTCCCATTGAATTGCTCCTTTATTTGTTGTCCTGACATCACAAGAAGAGGAAGTGAGGGAAAATCCCCCCAATGGGGTCACAGACAGAAATAAAACCCAAAAGGGAAAGCTCCGCTTATCTGCCTCCTCCTTCCATCCACTGCCACATTTAGCGCCTTTTGAAGGGGAGGGGAAGCGGGTACCGTGGGGAACTGAGCTGGAAGTTTGACCCCTTTTTTTCCCCCCACAGTCTTCTGGGACCTGTGAAGTGTTCCAGAAGGCTGCCCATTCACAAAGCGCAAGTGGAGATGATTGACACAAAAGACTGGGGGAACATTAAAGAGGTTTCAGTCCACAGAGAGTAAAAAAGTCCATATTAAATAGCAGGGCTTTTTTTCTCAGAGAATAGGTGCAGGAACTCAACCATGCCCACCACACACACATACCTGCCAAATGGCATCAAATAGTAGCTCTTCCCTCTGGATACAACCCCTCCCTCCACTGTCCTCATCTTCTCCCCCCTTTACCATTTGCCACGTGTCTTACCTTTGTTGCAATATTAAGCTGAAGCACCCATCCGGCTGTAGTACCTCCCAGCTTACTAGACAATACTACAGACACTTACAAGGGAGTTCATGCAGTAGAAACATCAACAACTGGTCACCAAGGAAAAAATGGAGACCACAGAGGGTGAAGCCTACCATGCCCATGACTGCACTGAACACTGGGCATCTGTTCTGTATTTCCCTTGTCCATGTCCTGGACTCAGTGGGATATGCTCAGGAAATCTGACCTGTGGGAGCTACTGGGAGATAAGCTATCACTTGTAAACACAGAAGCTGGACTTCTGTGTTACCAAGTGATAGTGGTGAGCAGGGAGCAAAAGACCTGAGCCAGAGGTGGTGGAACTGAGTTCCCCCTAGTTCCTGCTGAAAAAAGCCCTGTTAAATAGTACATAGATAAGCTAATCAATCTAGGGAAGGCACACTATTTAGGCACCTCAGTCCAAAAGCAAGAATACGCTTATGTGGAAAATAAGGGGGAGAAGACAAGAGCCAATTAAGTGCAGTAATAAAAATAAATTTATTTGGGGATAAAAAATGTCACTCACAAGGAGAGTAGAAATGCAAGCATGTCACACTGTATACAAGATCCTATGATAGCTCAAGTCCTGGTTGTCACCCTTAGGGGGTGGAAGGCTGGATGTCTAGACTGTCAGGTATGCCGACACCGGGGAATGTCGAGGCTCCTTGGTTCTGTGAAACACAAGGTTTAGTGGATGTGATGTCACAACGAGGCGTGGAACATGCGGACCCAAGAAAACCCGCCAATTAATTGGCGCCGGCATCCCTGACAGCCTGGATATCCAGCCTTTCACCGCCTCAGGAGTGACAACTGGGACCTGAGCTATCGTAGGATCTTGTAAACAGGGTGAAATGCTTGCATTTTTACTCTCTTTGTCAGTGACATTTTTTTGACCCCCAATAAATATATGTTATTACTAAACTTAGCTGGCACTTGCCTTCTACCCCTGGTCATTCACAAAGCACATGTGCAGTAGGAAACCGGCTGTGAAGCCACAAGGCCTCACTGCTGGTTTCCGTTAGTCAAGATGATGGCGCCAGCACTCGATTGACGGGTGAGGACACCGTTGGATGCCTGGACAGGTAAGTGCCCTCATATTAATTTAAAATATCTGTAGCTGCTGACTTACATTTTTTCTGAAGAAGTCTGGAGCTCCTCTTTAACTTCTTCCATATTCCAAAAACTAAAATTTGGGTTGGAGAAGGCTATGAGGTATGATTCAGGTACTTGTATGGAGCTAGATGTGATGATACATGTAATGGCATTTTAATGAATGCTCAACTGAGTGTAATTGTGTTTTTATATTTGCCTGGAGTTTAGCTTTAAGGATAAGGAAAATACATTTGTTTTACAAATTGTGGTAATTTTTCTGTTCTGTGCGGTGTAGCGGTAGAAAATCTGTCTTCTATTTAATTATTTTTCTTTACAGCTAAATTGACATTGTGAAAGAATGTTTCACCAATCCGACAGATGCTTGTTGTCTAGAAAATGCCTCTGGGTCAGTAGCTTTAACATTACCAGTCAGTAAACACTTGTTAATGCGGTCAGAATTGTCAAGTTTAGAGGAAAGTGATCTGTTTTTCTTGTCAGCTGTTCAGCTCAAATTTTATGAGATCATATGTGCTTTTCAGCTAGTACAAAAGACCGCACATTTTTTTTAAAGGGGTAAAATGTGTTTCCATGTTTGATTATCCCTGTTGTTTTGTTTAAATGAAAGTAGTGAGGTGGAAAGAGGTGCCTGAAAGAAAGCAAACAGTCATGAACTAATGTAACTAACTGCTGGATGGAAATTAATCAAATCTATGAAATGACAGTTTTCTGCCTTATTCGCACATACAGTAATAAGTACAGTTGTTAAATATATGCATTGTAGAGTATATGACTATTAAAGTGGTATTAAACCCAAAACCAAAAATGTAATACAGTATATTGCAGCTTTCTAATCATTAGATGTGGTGGCTGCTTTAGTTTTCGTTTCTTTTTTGCCTCCCCTTCTGTTTTCACCTGGTAAGCTGGCTAGTAACACACCTCCTATATTATAGTGCTCCAACTCTGGATAAATGAGCAATATAAACACCTTTGGAGAGCAACACTGTTAATCTGGGGGGGGGGGGGGATTGTAGCAGATTTAAATATACAAATTGAATTCAAGCTCTGGCTAGCACTTTATAAGCAGTTAAAGTGATTGTAAAGTCTTGTTTAAAAAAAACAAAACAAAAAATGAATATGTAATTCTTACCTTCTATTCGCAGTTGGTTTTGCACAGAGCAGCCCAGATCCTCCACTTCTCCTGGCTCCTCCCTCCTGTTGAGATCCCCCATAGCAAGCAGCTTGCTATGGGGGCACCTGAGCCGAGCTGCAGCTCCATGTTCAGGATAGAGGGAGAGGGGGGAGATAGGGGAATTAGGGACTTTATATGAGGCCAATGACTTGTAAGTCCGATGTCTTCATCCCTGTATAGCAGTTATGCTGAAAAAAGGGTTGGGACTTTATATAAAACATGCACCTAAAGGGTGATAACAGGCAATAGATGTCTGACCAATAAAATTAATATTGTGACTGTACTAGCTGAATCTCAATACCCAGCATACAGGACAATAATACAAAACAGTAGCATTTATTTCATATATATATATACATATAATACATTGTAGCATAATAGCATTATAGTAAATGGTAATAATTTATATAAAACGTCAGGCACATTGATCCATATATCACATAATAACTAGGGATGAGCTTCGAGTTCGAGTCAAACTCATGTTCGACTTGAACATTGCCTGTTCGCACGTTCGCCGAACAGCGAACAATTTGAGGTGTTCGCGGCAAATTCGAAAAGCCGCGGAACACCCTGTAAAAGTCTATGGGAGAAATCTAAAGTGCTAATTTTAAAGGCTTATATGCAAGTTATTGTCATAAAAAATGTTTGGAGACCCGGGTCCTGCCGGGACATGTATCAATGCAAAAAAAAGTTTTAAAAACTGACGTTTTTTCAGGAGCAGTGATTTTAATGATGCTTAAAGTGAAACAATAAAAGTGAAATATTCCTTTAAATTTTGTACCTGGGGGGGGGGTGTATAGTATGCCTGTAAAGCAGCGCTTGTTTCCCTTGCTTAGAACTGTCCCTGCACAAAGTGTCATTTCTGAAGAAAAAAAAGTAATTTAAAAGCACACGCGGCTATAAT
The DNA here is from genome assembly GCA_029206835.1 of Rana muscosa. NCBI lineage: Eukaryota > Metazoa > Chordata > Amphibia > Anura > Ranidae > Rana > Rana muscosa. The sequence goes on along the minus strand of CM055123.1, from coordinate 34,911,463 downwards.
GAATTGTCCCCCCAAATTCAATTACCAGGCCCTTCAGGTCTGGTATGGATATTAAGGGGAGCCATGCATCGAATTTTTAAAAAAAATTACGTGGGGTTCCCCCCAAATATCCATACTAGACCCTTCAGGTCTGGTATGGATTTTAATGGGAACTCCAGTGTAAAAAATGAATAGACCCGCCCCTTTTCACAATCCCCATCAGGTCCGCTCAGCCAATGACATAGCTATGAGTAAGCACTTCTAAGTGTGAAACGCGTTAACTGTCCCCATTTTTCTGTTGCTGTGACATGTAGTGCCTGTTTTCATTTTACTTTGTGAATAAAGCCAAGTTGGATTGGAGTGCGGCTATCCAGATCATCATTATTTTCTCAACAGCCAATGACGTAGGTGTAAGACTGAGGGGAACTGAGAAGGGGCGGGTCTATTCATTTTTTTACACTGCGGAGGAAGTTCCCCATCAGGTCCGCTCAGCCAATGACGTAGGCGGGGTCTAAGATACGAGGGCGCCCCCGCCCCCTCGTACCTCAGACCCCGCCTACATCATTGGCTAAGCGGACCTGATGGGGAACTTCCTCCGCAATATTTAAAGGAATAGTTCACTTTTATTGTTTCACTTTAACCATTATTAAAATCACTGCTCCCGAAAAACCGTCAGTTTTTAAAACTTTTTTTTGCATTGATACATGTCCCCTGGGGCAGGACCCGGGTCCCCAAACCCTTTTTAGGACAATAACTTGCATATTAGCCTTTATAAATAGAACTTTTGATTTTGAACGTTCGAGTCCATTGTATTTAATAGGCTTCTAAAGTTTGCGCAAACTTTAGGTCTGTTCGCAGATTCTGGTGCGAACCGAACAGGGGGGTGTTTGGCTCATCCCTAATAATAACCATATAAAAAAATCATGATTGTTACAGCATAATACAATTGAAAAATAGTAGAAGTAATTAGATGATCCCATGTAATACATGATAGTAGCATCAGAATTTCTCCACGCGTTTCGTGGAACTCTCCACTCATCAGGAGCTGATAAATATTTGAAATTGATAAGGGTATAGGGAGAAGGAGGTAGAAAAAGTATACATTCGTATGGGACAAAGGAAAATGGTAAATGTCCCAAAACTTACAGATTACCTGTGGGTCTGATTGATAGCGATATGGACTGCAAGCCGGCCGGACATGTCATCAGTTCCGTGAACTGAGGTGGTAAATCCCCATATAAGATGTTGAAAGTACCCTCAGAGGACAAATTTCCCTGGGACTGGGATACCCCATGGATGGATGAGTGGGAAGTGATTAGCATAGCCATTAAATTATCTATAATGGGTATAAAAATAATTGTGTAAGTAGAGTATACTATGTGGTATGCTAGTTAAATATAAATGGGAACCAATGTAATGCACCAAGGGAGAGTGAAAGATAATAATAATAATAATAATAATAATAATAAAAATAATGAATAACTAGATGGGAATAACCCATATCAAGATTAGGTGAGAAGGTGGTATTCAAGGTAATAGGTCAAATCATGAGGGTTGGTAGGTGCACGTGAAAACTGCACAAGAAAACAAAAAAAAAGTGGTGAAAAAAATCAACCATGGGTTACCTTGTCCTTGGGGCTAACACACATGGTCCATAGTAGTGTCAAAGGTCCACGGGGTCAACAACCTCAGGGGGGATAGGTCGAGCTAAGTAAATATACTCTAATGGAGTCTGGGATAACCACCAACGCCACGCAAGCGACAAGGGGGAGGCTCCACCGCCTGAGCAGAGGACTTCCGCTCGGCAGTTGGCACCAATTCCCCTAGTATGAACGCTGATGGTAACACACAGCACCTACATGTCGGTGTCAACATGCTGACATCACACGCACGGTGCTGGGGGCGTGGCATCGATGTGCAGCGTGACGTCCACCCCATCCCCCACCACCCGAAGGCGCAGTGGGAAAGGGAGGGTATCCGGTGTGCATCACAGCTCCCGGAACTGAGAGCCCCCCTTTTTTCAGCATAACTTCAGCTCCGTGTGTCCATTCAGACACAGAGCTGCCATTTGACCCGCACCCTCTCTCTCTCCTGATTGGCTAACTGACTTTGATTGACAGCCGCGGGAGCCAATGGCACTGCTGCTGTGTCTCAGTCAATCAGGAGGAGAGTCCCGGACAGCCGAGGGACTCGTGTACATCACTGGACAGGGAGGGGCTCAGGTAAGTATTAGGGGGTGCTGGGGAGACTGTTACACACAGAAGGCTTTTTATCTTAGAATGCATGTAGATTAAAAACCTTTTGCCTTTACAACTCCTTTAAAGGAACAGTATTGTTTGAGATTAAGGTTTTACATAAATAAATTAAAAGCTGATCATTGTAAGCACTTCTGTCAGTGGTAAATGTTTTTTCTTGTCCCTGCTAAATCTGCAGGACAGGTTGTTCTTTTGAAAAATAACAGGCTTACTGGCCAGTAGGGATGAGCTTCGTGTTCGAGTCGAACATACGTTCGACTCGAACATTGGCTGTTCGATCGTTCGACGAAGATCGAACTATTTGGGCCGTTCGCGCCAAATTCGAGTGACGCGAACGGCCCACAATGCACTACGCCATCGCAGTGTCATCCAGGCGCTGTGATTGGCCAAGCATGCACTGTGACCCCGCATGCTTGGCCAATCACAGCGCCGGCAGCGAGGAGAGCAATGATTGGCCACAGGCAGGATGCCTGTGGCCAATTATTGCTGAGGGTGTTTAGTACACGCCCCACACTATAAAAGGCCGCCAGCACGGCGGCCTAGTGTAGTGTGTTCCGGAGCAGGGATAGAGTAGCATAGGCAGGGACAGTGACTGTTATTTCTTTCTTGCTTAACCTGGATTCCTTTAGTTTAGGGAAAGAGAAGGATAGGTAGGGAGAGTGTCAGTGTGTTTTGTGCTTCTGCTATAGTGTGCTTAAAAAAAAACATTTATTCTAGGGACAGAAAACTCTAGGTAGGGACAGTGTCAGTTTCTTTCACTCTGCAAGTCCTTGTTTCCAGGGACCTGGAAGGACAGTGAGTGAATTGTCCTTTTGCTATATTGTGATTAAAAAAAACATTTATTCTAGGGACAGAAAACTCTAGGTAGGGACAGTGTCAGTTTCTTTCACTCTGCAAGTCCTTGTTTCCAGGGACCTGGAAGGACAGTGAGTGAATTGTCCTTTTGCTATATTGTGATTAAAAAAAACATTTTTTTCTAGGGACAGAAAACTGTAGGTAGGGAGAGTATTTTTTTTCTTTCACTCTGCAAGTCCTTGTTTCCAGGGACCTGTAAGGACAGTGAGTTAATTGTCCTTGTGCTATATTGTGCTGAAAAAAACATTTATTCCAGGGACAGAAAACTCTAGGTAGGGACAGTGTCAGTTTCTTTCACTCTGCAAGTCCTTGTTTCCAGGGACCTGGAAGGACAGTGAGTGAATTGTCCTTTTGCTATATTGTGATTAAAAAAAACATTTTTTTCTAGGGACAGAAAACTGTAGGTAGGGAGAGTGTTTTTTTTCTTTCACTCTGCAAGTCCTTGTTTCCAGGGACCTGTAAGGACAGTGAGTTAATTTTCCTTGTGCTATATTGTGATTAAAAAAAACATTTATTCTAGGGACAGAAAACTCTAGGTAGGGACAGTGTCAGTTTCTTTCACTCTGCAAGTCCTTGTTTCCAGGGACCTGGAAGGACAGTGAGTGAATTGTCCTTTTGCTATATTGTGATTAAAAAAAACATTTATTCTAGGGACAGAAAACTCTAGGTAGGGACAGTGTCAGTTTCTTTCACTCTGCAAGTCCTTGTTTCCAGGGACCTGGAAGGACAGTGAGTGAATTGTCCTTTTGCTATATTGTGATTAAAAAAAACATTTTTTTCTAGGGACAGAAAACTGTAGGTAGGGAGAGTATTTTTTTTCTTTCACTCTGCAAGTCCTTGTTTCCAGGGACCTGTAAGGACAGTGAGTTAATTGTCCTTGTGCTATATTGTGCTGAAAAAAACATTTATTCCAGGGACAGAAAACTCTAGGTAGGGACAGTGTCAGTTTCTTTCACTCTGCAAGTCCTTGTTTCCAGGGACCTGGAAGGACAGTGAGTGAATTGTCCTTTTGCTATATTGTGATTAAAAAAAACATTTTTTTCTAGGGACAGAAAACTGTAGGTAGGGAGAGTATTTTTTTTCTTTCACTCTGCAAGTCCTTGTTTCCAGGGACCTGTAAGGACAGTGAGTTAATTTTCCTTGTGCTATATTGTGATTAAAAAAAACATTTATTCTAGGGACAGAAAACTCTAGGTAGGGACAGTGTCAGTTTCTTTCACTCTGCAAGTCCTTGTTTCCAGGGACCTGGAAGGACAGTGAGTGAATTGTCCTTTTGCTATATTGTGATTAAAAAAAACATTTTTTTCTAGGGACAGAAAACTGTAGGTAGGGAGAGTGTTTTTTTTCTTTCACTCTGCAAGTCCTTGTTTCCAGGGACCTGTAAGGACAGTGAGTTAATTTTCCTTGTGCTATATTGTGATTAAAAAAAACATTTATTCTAGGGACAGAAAACTCTAGGTAGGGACAGTGTCAGTTTCTTTCACTCTGCAAGTCCTTGTTTCCAGGGACCTGGAAGGACAGTGAGTGAATTGTCCTTTTGCTATATTGTGATTAAAAAAAACATTTATTCTAGGGACAGAAAACTCTAGGTAGGGACAGTGTCAGTTTCTTTCACTCTGCAAGTCCTTGTTTCCAGGGACCTGGAAGGACAGTGAGTGAATTGTCCTTTTGCTATATTGTGATTAAAAAAAACATTTTTTTCTAGGGACAGAAAACTGTAGGTAGGGAGAGTATTTTTTTTCTTTCACTCTGCAAGTCCTTGTTTCCAGGGACCTGTAAGGACAGTGAGTTAATTGTCCTTGTGCTATATTGTGCTGAAAAAAACATTTATTCCAGGGACAGAAAACTCTAGGTAGGGACAGTGTCAGTTTCTTTCACTCTGCAAGTCCTTGTTTCCAGGGACCTGGAAGGACAGTGAGTGAATTGTCCTTTTGCTATATTGTGATTAAAAAAAACATTTTTTTCTAGGGACAGAAAACTGTAGGTAGGGAGAGTATTTTTTTTCTTTCACTCTGCAAGTCCTTGTTTCCAGGGACCTGTAAGGACAGTGAGTTAATTTTCCTTGTGCTATATTGTGATTAAAAAAAACATTTATTCTAGGGACCGAAAACTCTAGGTAGGGACAGTGTCAGTTTCTTTCACTCTGCAAGTCCTTGTTTCCAGGGACCTGGAAGGACAGTGAGTGAATTGTCCTTTTGCTATATTGTGATTAAAAAAAACATTTTTTTCTAGGGACAGAAAACTGTAGGTAGGGAGAGTATTTTTTTTCTTTCACTCTGCAAGTCCTTGTTTCCAGGGACCTGTAAGGACAGTGAGTTAATTGTCCTTGTGCTATATTGTGCTGAAAAAAACATTTATTCCAGGGACAGAAAACTCTAGGTAGGGACAGTGTCAGTTTCTTTCACTCTGCAAGTCCTTGTTTCCAGGGACCTGGAAGGACAGTGAGTGAATTGTCCTTTTGCTATATTGTGATAAAAAAAAACATTTTTTTCTAGGGACAGAAAACTGTAGGTAGGGAGAGTGTTTTTTTTCTTTCACTCTGCAAGTCCTTGTTTCCAGGGACCTGTAAGGACAGTGAGTTAATTTTCCTTGTGCTATATTGTGATTAAAAAAAACATTTATTCTAGGGACAGAAAACTCTAGGTAGGGACAGTGTCAGTTTCTTTCACTCTGCAAGTCCTTGTTTCCAGGGACCTGGAAGGACAGTGAGTGAATTGTCCTTTTGCTATATTGTGATTAAAAAAAACATTTTTTTCTAGGGACAGAAAACTGTAGGTAGGGAGAGTGTTTTTTTTCTTTCACTCTGCAAGTCCTTGTTTCCAGGGACCTGTAAGGACAGTGAGTTAATTTTCCTTGTGCTATATTGTGATTAAAAAAAACATTTATTCTAGGGACAGAAAACTCTAGGTAGGGACAGTGTCAGTTTCTTTCACTCTGCAAGTCCTTGTTTCCAGGGACCTGGAAGGACAGTGAGTGAATTGTCCTTTTGCTATATTGTGATTAAAAAAAACATTTATTCTAGGGACAGAAAACTCTAGGTAGGGACAGTGTCAGTTTCTTTCACTCTGCAAGTCCTTGTTTCCAGGGACCTGGAAGGACAGTGAGTGAATTGTCCTTTTGCTATATTGTGATTAAAAAAAACATTTTTTTCTAGGGACAGAAAACTGTAGGTAGGGAGAGTATTTTTTTTCTTTCACTCTGCAAGTCCTTGTTTCCAGGGACCTGTAAGGACAGTGAGTTAATTGTCCTTGTGCTATATTGTGCTGAAAAAAACATTTATTCCAGGGACAGAAAACTCTAGGTAGGGACAGTGTCAGTTTCTTTCACTCTGCAAGTCCTTGTTTCCAGGGACCTGGAAGGACAGTGAGTGAATTGTCCTTTTGCTATATTGTGATTAAAAAAAACATTTTTTTCTAGGGACAGAAAACTGTAGGTAGGGAGAGTATTTTTTTTCTTTCACTCTGCAAGTCCTTGTTTCCAGGGACCTGTAAGGACAGTGAGTTAATTTTCCTTGTGCTATATTGTGATTAAAAAAAACATTTATTCTAGGGACAGAAAACTCTAGGTAGGGACAGTGTCAGTTTCTTTCACTCTGCAAGTCCTTGTTTCCAGGGACCTGGAAGGACAGTGAGTGAATTGTCCTTTTGCTATATTGTGATTAAAAAAAACATTTTTTTCTAGGGACAGAAAACTGTAGGTAGGGAGAGTGTTTTTTTTCTTTCACTCTGCAAGTCCTTGTTTCCAGGGACCTGTAAGGACAGTGAGTTAATTTTCCTTGTGCTATATTGTGATTAAAAAAAACATTTATTCTAGGGACAGAAAACTCTAGGTAGGGACAGTGTCAGTTTCTTTCACTCTGCAAGTCCTTGTTTCCAGGGACCTGGAAGGACAGTGAGTGAATTGTCCTTTTGCTATATTGTGATTAAAAAAAACATTTATTCTAGGGACAGAAAACTCTAGGTAGGGACAGTGTCAGTTTCTTTCACTCTGCAAGTCCTTGTTTCCAGGGACCTGGAAGGACAGTGAGTGAATTGTCCTTTTGCTATATTGTGATTAAAAAAAACATTTTTTTCTAGGGACAGAAAACTGTAGGTAGGGAGAGTATTTTTTTTCTTTCACTCTGCAAGTCCTTGTTTCCAGGGACCTGTAAGGACAGTGAGTTAATTGTCCTTGTGCTATATTGTGCTGAAAAAAACATTTATTCCAGGGACAGAAAACTCTAGGTAGGGACAGTGTCAGTTTCTTTCACTCTGCAAGTCCTTGTTTCCAGGGACCTGGAAGGACAGTGAGTGAATTGTCCTTTTGCTATATTGTGATTAAAAAAAACATTTTTTTCTAGGGACAGAAAACTGTAGGTAGGGAGAGTATTTTTTTTCTTTCACTCTGCAAGTCCTTGTTTCCAGGGACCTGTAAGGACAGTGAGTTAATTTTCCTTGTGCTATATTGTGATTAAAAAAAACATTTATTCTAGGGACAGAAAACTCTAGGTAGGGACAGTGTCAGTTTCTTTCACTCTGCAAGTCCTTGTTTCCAGGGACCTGGAAGGACAGTGAGTGAATTGTCCTTTTGCTATATTGTGATTAAAAAAAACATTTTTTTCTAGGGACAGAAAACTGTAGGTAGGGAGAGTATTTTTTTTCTTTCACTCTGCAAGTCCTTGTTTCCAGGGACCTGTAAGGACAGTGAGTTAATTGTCCTTGTGCTATATTGTGCTGAAAAAAACATTTATTCCAGGGACAGAAAACTCTAGGTAGGGACAGTGTCAGTTTCTTTCACTCTGCAAGTCCTTGTTTCCAGGGACCTGGAAGGACAGTGAGTGAATTGTCCTTTTGCTATATTGTGATAAAAAAAAACATTTTTTTCTAGGGACAGAAAACTGTAGGTAGGGAGAGTGTTTTTTTTCTTTCACTCTGCAAGTCCTTGTTTCCAGGGACCTGTAAGGACAGTGAGTTAATTTTCCTTGTGCTATATTGTGATTAAAAAAAACATTTATTCTAGGGACAGAAAACTCTAGGTAGGGACAGTGTCAGTTTCTTTCACTCTGCAAGTCCTTGTTTCCAGGGACCTGGAAGGACAGTGAGTGAATTGTCCTTTTGCTATATTGTGATTAAAAAAAACATTTTTTTCTAGGGACAGAAAACTGTAGGTAGGGAGAGTGTTTTTTTTCTTTCACTCTGCAAGTCCTTGTTTCCAGGGACCTGTAAGGACAGTGAGTTAATTTTCCTTGTGCTATATTGTGATTAAAAAAAACATTTATTCTAGGGACAGAAAACTCTAGGTAGGGACAGTGTCAGTTTCTTTCACTCTGCAAGTCCTTGTTTCCAGGGACCTGGAAGGACAGTGAGTGAATTGTCCTTTTGCTATATTGTGATTAAAAAAAACATTTATTCTAGGGACAGAAAACTCTAGGTAGGGACAGTGTCAGTTTCTTTCACTCTGCAAGTCCTTGTTTCCAGGGACCTGGAAGGACAGTGAGTGAATTGTCCTTTTGCTATATTGTGATTAAAAAAAACATTTTTTTCTAGGGACAGAAAACTGTAGGTAGGGAGAGTGTTTTTTTTCTTTCACTCTGCAAGTCCTTGTTTCCAGGGACCTGTAAGGACAGTGAGTTAATTTTCCTTGTGCTATATTGTGATTAAAAAAAACATTTATTCTAGGGACAGAAAACTCTAGGTAGGGACAGTGTCAGTTTCTTTCACTCTGCAAGTCCTTGTTTCCAGGGACCTGGAAGGACAGTGAGTGAATTGTCCTTTTGCTATATTGTGATTAAAAAAAACATTTATTCTAGGGACAGAAAACTCTAGGTAGGGACAGTGTCAGTTTCTTTCACTCTGCAAGTCCTTGTTTCCAGGGACCTGGAAGGACAGTGAGTGAATTGTCCTTTTGCTATATTGTGATTAAAAAAAAACATTTTTTTCTAGGGACAGAAAACTGTAGGTAGGGAGAGTATTTTTTTTCTTTCACTCTGCAAGTCCTTGTTTCCAGGGACCTGTAAGGACAGTGAGTTAATTGTCCTTGTGCTATATTGTGCTGAAAAAAACATTTATTCCAGGGACAGAAAACTCTAGGTAGGGACAGTGTCAGTTTCTTTCACTCTGCAAGTCCTTGTTTCCAGGGACCTGGAAGGACAGTGAGTGAATTGTCCTTTTGCTATATTGTGATTAAAAAAAACATTTTTTTCTAGGGACAGAAAACTGTAGGTAGGGAGAGTGTTTTTTTTCTTTCACTCTGCAAGTCCTTGTTTCCAGGGACCTGTAAGGACAGTGAGTTAATTTTCCTTGTGCTATATTGTGATTAAAAAAAACATTTTTTCTAGGGACAGAAAACTGTAGGTAGGGAGAGTGTTTTTTTTCTTTCACTCTGCAAGTCCTTGTTTCCAGGGACAGAGAAGGACACCTGAAGGTAGCCCTTATTGCTTTTTTCCCATCTCCCTGCAGGCCATCTATTAGAATGTCTGGAAGGCAAACAAGGAGAGGCAGACAGTCAGGAGGCAATAAAAGAGGGCAAGCAGGCTCTGTGTCTGGGGGCAACAGTGCTGGTCGTGGACGCGGTGCATTGTCATCAGCACATGGCCATGGGACACGCTTGTCCTTCTTTTCGGCAGCTGGACATGTTGAGCCACATCATGCCGAAGACTTGGTAGAGTGGATGACCAAGCCCTCCTCCTCCTCCTCATCCTCTCTCACCCAGGCTCAGGGTACTGGAAAAGCAGCTGCCAAAGCGTCGTCTTCCCTGGTATCAATGTCAGACAAATCATCAGTCACTCCTTCCCTAGACCCACCATGTCCTCCTCCTGAGGAGTCCCCCGAACTGTTTCAGCACAGTGTTGGGTACATGCTCCAGGAGGATGCCCAGCGTTTCGAAGGGTCTGATGATGAAACCCAGCTAGAGGAAGGCAGTAGCGTGAGAGCAGACAGAGGGGATGCTCAAGAAGGACACCAATCTGGCAGTCATGTTCCAGCAGCTGCAGCATACTGCCAGATTGGCTCCAGTGATGAGGAGGGAGGGGATGATGAGGTCAATGACTCCACGTGGGTGCCTAATAGGAGAGAGGAGGAGGAGGAGGATGAGGAGGAGGCACATCTCCAACGAGGCAGGATGCCCTTTGGTGGCCAGCGTAAGGGCAGTACACCGACGGAATCACACCGCAGAGCTCCGCCTGTGCAGGGCGCTGCCTCTGCCCGTCATTCAAAAAGTTCTTTGGTGTGGGCCTTTTTTGAGGCTAGTGCATCAGATCGCACAGCTGCTGTTTGCAACATATGTCTCAAGCGTATATCGCGTGGCCAAAACATCAGCCGCTTGGGTACCACATGCCTGACCAGACATATGTTGACCTGCCATGCAGCTCGTTGGCAAGCCTACCTCAAAGACCCACACCAAAGAACAAAGCGGACCTCTCCTTGCACCGCATCAGCTGGGATCTCCAACCCCACTATAACTTCAGTCCTCTCTGAAACATGCACTGAGAGGAATGAAGGTGTAGAATTAGGTGTGTCACAGCCAAGTACTTGCGCCCACTCTGCTAGCAGTACACCGACGTCCGATTCTAGCAGGCAAATTTCCCTGCCCCAGCTGCTGGACCGTCGAAAGAAGTTCACTCCCAGCCATCCACATGCCCAGCGGTTGAATGCTAGCTTGGCTAAATTGCTAGCGCTTCAACTGCTGCCTTTTCAGTTGGTAGACTCGGCCCCCTTCCGTGAGTTTGTGCAATGTGCGGTTCCTCAGTGGCAGGTTCCCAAACGCCACTTTTTCTCACGGAAGGCTATTCCGGCTCTCTACCGGCATGTGGAAGGCAATGTCTTGGCCTCGCTGGACAGGGCGGTCAGCGGTAAGGTGCATATTACCGCTGACTCATGGTCCAGCAGGCATGGACAGGGACGTTACCTTTCTTTCACGGCCCATTGGGTCACTCTTTTGGCAGCTGGGAAGGATTCAGGACAAGGTGCAGTAGTGTTGGAGGTTGTCCCACCGCCACGCCTCCAAAATGCTACTACTGGTTGTGACACACCTCTCTCCTCCACCCCCTCCTCTTCTTCTTCCTCCATGGCCTCTTCCTGTGGTTTGTCCTATGAACCAGCGGTGCTCCGTAGCCGTTCACGGGGCTACGCAAGTACGCAGGCAAAAAGATGCCATGCCGTGCTTGCGCTGGTGTGTTTGGGGGACAGAAGCCACACTGGGGCAGAGGTCCTGTCTGCTCTGCAGGGCCAGGCCGAGAGGTGGTTGACGCCACGCCAGCTTAAGCCAGGAATGGTGGTTTGCGACAATGGCACCAACCTCCTCTCCGCCCTCCGACAGGGACAACTGACCCATGTGCCCTGTGTGGCTCACGTCCTTAACCTGGTGGTGCAGCGGTTCTTGGGCAGGTACCCGGGCTTACAGGATGTCCTGAGGCAGGCCAGGAAAGTCTGTGTGCATTTCCGCAGATCTTATAATGCCAGTGCTCGCCTGGCTGAGCTGCAAAAGGAGTTGAACCTGCCCAAGAACCGCCTTATATGTGACATGCCCACCAGGTGGAACTCAACGTTGGCCATGCTGCAGCGGCTGCACACGCAGCAGAGGGCCATCAATGAGTACCTGTGCGACTACGGCACCAGGACAGGGTCAGGGGAGCTTGGTTTTTTTTCTCCACGCCAGTGGGGCATGATCAGGGATGCATGCACTGTCCTGGCACCATTTGAGGAGGCCACGAGGATGGTGAGCAGTGACAGTGCATGCATCAGTGACACTGTACCTCTTGTCCACCTGTTGGAGCACACGCTGCGTGGAATAATGGACAGGGCACTTGAGGCAGAACAGAGGCAGGAAGAGGAGGACTTCCTTGCCTCTCAAGGCCCCCTTTGCCCAGACAGTGTTCCTTCTGTCCCACCCATCGCACAGGAAGAGGAGGAGGAGGAGGAGGAGGATTGTGTCAGCATGGAGGTGGAGGCTGGCACTCAGCATCATCAGCAGCAGTCTTTTAGGGATGATTTACAGTCCCAAGAAACCAGTGGACTTGTACGTGGCTGGGAGGAGGTGGCTGCGGATCATGTCGTCCTTAGTGACCCAGAGGACTCCGGAGCGAATGCCTCAGCAAACCTACGCTGCATGGCCTCCCTGATCCTGCAAAGTCTGCGGAAGGATCCTCGTATTCTTCGGATCAAGGAGAGGGACCATTACTGGCTGGCCACTCTCCTTGATCCACGGTACAAGGGTAAGGTTGCGGACCTTATGTTACCGTCGCAGAGGGAGCAGAGGATGAGACAACTCCGGGAGGCCTTGCAGAAAGGTCTGTGCAACGCGTTCCCAGAGACTGGGAGGTTGCAAACTCCTGGTCCTGGACAACGAGTTGCTGAGGCTTCGGCCAGTCAAAGAAGGAGCGGTGGGGAAGGTGGCCGTCTGACCGATGCGTTCAGACAATTCTTTAGTCCGCAGCCCCAAAGTATGATTGGTTCCAGCAACCATCGCCAGCGTCTGATAAACATGGTGCAGGAATATCTAGGGGCAAGGTCAGACTTGGACACCTTCCCCACCGAAAATCCTCTGGCTTACTGGGTCTTGAGGATGGATCACTGGCCAGAGCTTGCACAGTATGCAATTGAGCTACTGGCCTGTCCTGCATCCAGCGTTCTTTCGGAACGCACATTCAGTGCTGCTGGAGGATTTGTCACGGATCACAGGGTGCGCCTGTCCACCGACTCGGTTGATCGACTGACTTTCATCAAGATGAACCAGTCTTGGATCACCACCAGCTACCACACACCTGATGCTGATATAACAGACTAATTGATTTTAAAATGTCACATCCCTTCAAGACTGATGCTGATGCTGAGTGCCTGTGCTGTTATGTTGACTGCCTATCCTCCTCCTCCGAGTCCTCAATGATACGATTGATGATGATAGCTTGGAAGATCATTTTTGTTTATGGGTGCCGCCACCAGTGCCTAACGCCCAATTTTTCAGCCCCTGTTTAACAGGGGCGTGTAATTACAATTTTTGAAGCAATACTTTGCAACAGGGCTCATTGCTGTGCTCCAAGTACAGTATCTGTGAGGAGTTGCAGTGTTGTGCCACCAGTGCCTAAGGCCCAATTTTTCAGCCCCTGTTTAACAGGGGCGTGTCATTACAATTTTTGAAGCAATACTTTGCAACAGGGCTCATTGCTGTGCTCCAAGTACAGTATCTGTGAGGGGTTGCAGTGTTGTGCCACCAGTGCCTAAGGCCCAATTTTTCAGCCCCTGTTCAACAGGGGCATGTAATTACAATTCTTGATCTAATAATTCACAGCAGGGCCCATTGCTGCACCCACCAAGAGTAACTGTCAGGGCTTACAGTGTTGTGGCACCAGCACCACCATCAAAGGCCCAATTTTTACTACCACTGTTCAACAATTATATGTAATTAAAATTCCTGATATAATAGTTGACAGCAGGGCGTTCCAGCACCAACCAAGAGTAACTGTGAGTGCTTACAGTGTTGTGCCAACACCAACAACTAAGGGGCCTATTTCTGCAGAGTATATACGGCAGGTCCCTACTTTCAAACATCCAACTTACAAACGACTCCTACTTGCAAACGCAAGAAGACAACAGGAAGTGAGAGGAAATCTACCACTAGGAAGGAAAATTCTCTCCTGTAAGAATAAATATGGGAGAAAGGTGTCTCCTCTGTACTGATGCTTTATCAGCAATCCTTGTTTCAAGAAAAACACCACATTTCAAAAACAGTTGTCATTGGGACGGAAAGTGAGGTGAAATGTTCTGAACAGGGGCACAGACAGCAAAACAAATGTTACAGGGGTGATAACCCTTACCTATGTTTTCCAAAAAGTTTAAAAATAGATTTTTGGGCTGGAGCTACACTTCAACAATGTACCTGTTCAAAATTACAAACAGATTCTACATAAGAACAAACCTACAGTCCCTGTCTTGTATGCACCGCCTGTATACGGCTGTTCAGAGTATATACGGCCTTTTTTATTTTATGTGCGGGGTTCCCCTTAATATCCATACAAGACCCAAAGGGGCTGGTAATGGGCTGGGGTAGGGGGGGGGGTCATGGGGTAGCTATGCCATTTTTCTTAAAGAATTTCATCCATATTACCGGGACCAGACATTACATTAAAGCCGCAAGCAGTTTTAAATGGCTTTTTTTTCCTTTAGAAGTGTCATTTTGTGCAGGGACAGTTCTAAACACGGGAAACACGTGGCACTTCACAGGCATACTTTAGACACCCCCCAGGTACGATATTTAAAGGAATATTTGACTTTTTTTTTTTCACTTTATGCATCATTAAAATGACTGCTCCCGAAAAACGACCGTTTTTAAAACTTCTTTTTGCATTGATACATGTCCCCTGGTGCAGAACCCGGGTTCCCAAACCCTTTTTAGGACAATAACATGCATAATAGTTGTTATAATTAGCACTTTAGAATTCGAACGTTCGCATCCATTGTATTTAATAGGGTTCTAATGTTCGTTCGAACTTCCGGTCCGTTCGCGGGTTCTGGTGCGAACCGAACCCGGGGGTGTTCGGCTCATCACTACTGGCCAGATCACAAGGTGAAAATAAAGGAAAGAGGGTCTAAAAAAGAAAACAAATGCAGCTATCACATCTAAGAATTGGTAACCTGCAATATAATAAAAAAAAATGTTTTATTTTTTTTACAATTGTTAGAACTTCTCTTGTGTATTTATAGCTGTCTCTGTCTAATTAATGAGATATACCCATACTTCCTGTCTTGTCATCAAGAGAGGAAGTAAAGAAGAAATTCCTCAAAGAGGAACCTAGACAGTTATATATGTATTTAAAAAAAAATATTAGATAGAGGAGAGTGAGCGGTCTGGGAGGGTGATTACTTTTATGCTGGAGTTGGGATTTCTCAAGGAACCCCTAGCAACCTCTGGGGGAACCCAAGGATTCCTTAGAACCCTGGTCTAGGGCTAGGAAATTTAAAAAAAATGTTTGCCTTTAGTTCTACTTTAAGGCATTTAACATGACGACTCGCAATAAAAATGCTGCCATAGCACTGGTATCCCCTTCTTCAGCGGGCGGTTGGCTTTTCAGATAAAAGTGGTCTCTGCAGCGAGCTTGTTTCAAGTTTTCTTTCATCTGACTACATGTGAAAGTCTAAAAGGCCGCTCCTCTTTTTATATGTTATTCTGGAACACAGGTAGCGAGACAGTTATAAACAGACTGATCACATCGTTTCTTCTCATCCTAGCAGAACCCAACAGGGGGCAGACCTGGACACTGGCCACCAAGCACACTGCATTGTGAGGAGGCATTGGGAATGGCATGTTATTTCCCAGGTATTTCTCCTGAGCTTCAGCCCACGTTCACATCAGGCCATTTTGACATGCGATTTGACATCACATGTCAAATTGCCAGCTATGGCCGGCAACGGCATTGTCTGAATTGGTGCGACGCCTACTTTGTAGCGCCGTAACCAATTCCCAAAAGTAATTACTGTACTACTTTTGGTCGACTTCAGGGACGATTCGAATAGACATCTGTGCATGAACCCGCACAGATGTCTGTCAAATCGCCCCCGAAGTCGTACTGCATTGCCGCTTTGAAATCGTGCAAGTTCAGCTGAACTCGCACAATTTCAAACCTGTCCTCAATGTGAACCTGGGCTCACAGGTGATCAAAATGCAAAGAAGTGGAAGGTACACAAAAGCCACCTCCAGTAAATCAATGTTGATTCACCCAGAATGACCAAAGCACATGTAGTTTTTTTTAACCACTTAAGCCCCGGACCATTTGGCTGGCCAAAGACCAGGCCACTTTTTGCGATTCGGCACTACGTTGCTTTAAATGACAATTGCGCGGTCGTGCAACGTGGCTCCCAAACAAAATTGGCGTCCTTTTTTTCCCACAAATAGAGCTTTCTTTTGGTGGTATTTGATCATCTCTGCGGTTTTTATTTTTTGCGCTATAAACAAAAAGAAAGCGTAAATTTTTAAAAAAATTCTATATTTTTTACTTTTTGCTATAATAAATATCCCCAAAAAATATATATAAAAAACTATTTTATTCCTCAGTTTAGGCCGATACATATTCTTCTACATATTTTTGATAAAAAAAATCGCAATAAGCGTGTATTGATTGGTTTGCGCAAAAGTTATAGCGTCTACAAAATAGGGGATAGTTTTATGGCATTTTTATTAATATTTTTATTTTTTTACTAGTAATGGCAGCGATCAGCGATTTTTATCGTGACTGCGGCATTATAGTGGACACATCGGACACTTTTGACACCATTTTGGGACCATTGTCATTTTTACAGCGGTCAATGCTATAAAAATGCACTGATTACTGTAAAAATGACACTAGCAGTGAAGGGGTTAACCTGTAGGGTTCTTCAGCTCTGCGACTCGATCACATGACACCGGCGGGCAGCGAGTCCGCGGGTCCCGCGGGCACGGTCACCGAGCTCGCGATAGGGTCGCGCGTTCGCTAGCGGCGCGCGTGCGACCACACAACAGCAAATTAAAGGGGACGTACCTGTACGCCCATTTGCCCAGCCGTGCCATTCTGTCAATGTAAATGATCGTGCGGCGGTCCTTAAGCGGTTAAGCTATTTTTTTATTTACTTTTTTATTTGATATTTGAAAATCTATGTCAGTATTTTTTTTATTATTCTTTTTGCTGTATGCTTTATTGGAGACAATTATCTCCATTTCTTCTCCTATAGACACAACATGAAGTAACTGGAAATCTCTCCATAATAAAGAAAATCTCCTCTTAGACAGTTTGTAAATGGAACATGTGCTCTGTAGGAAGATTTTCCATCTATTTCTGTTCTAGTGATAGCTACACATTTTGTATTTTCCCATACATTCAGTGATGGGGTTACTTACAGGCCTCGTACACACGACTGAGTTTCCCGGCAAGAACCAGCAAGAAACTTGCTGGCAGAGATGTCTTGCCGAGAAATTCGTTCGTGTGTATGGTTTCTCGTCAAGAAAACCGACAAGTAATCTCGACGAGAAAATAGAGAACCTGCTCTCTATTTTCTCGTCGAGATTCTCGTCAGCCTGTTTCTCGACGAGAAAAGTGAGTGTGTGTACACTTACCTGTCCTCCGGGAAGCCCGCGCATGTTCGAAATTAATTCGACGCATGCGCGGTAGCTTCCTAGGCATAGGTAGGGTATACCAAGATGGCGGCGACGGCATCGAATGTGACGAGCGCATGCTCGTCGTATTCGATGACGTCACTGCGTTCGCTCCATTCAAAGAACCGCGGGTTCTTTGAATCGAGCGTGTGTACACTCGGCCGGGACAAGTTTCTTGTCCAAGAATCTCGGCGAAAAAAACGACATGTTTTTTTCGACGAGAATCTCGGCCGTGTGTACGAGGCTTCAGAATGACTTTCTTCACAGTGACTGCAGCTAGAGAGGTCATTACGCCTTACTTTAAAGCAAATTTACTGCTTGTTAGTAATATGTAAACATTTTAATGTTCGAAACCTGCTCAAATTTGCACTTTAACATTGAGAGACTGAGGTAGTACAGTATTCAGAATTTCTATCCTAATTTACTGTACATCTCCCAACAAATACGGTACAATGTTGATATCAAATATCCATTCAGCAATAACTAGCAAAATCTTACAAATATTTTATCTTTCCAAGTGATTGCTGCACGTTGCACAGAGAATTCAAGAATAGCCCCTCTTAACAACATATTTAACGTGTTTTGCTGGCAGTGTGAGAATTGAGGACTCTTAGCTGACTGTTATTTACAATTAAATGGCAAACTGATTTGCTGATGTTGGTCCAAGGAAAAAAATATATTAAAAAAAAGTAGAAAGAAAAGGAATTTAACATCAATTATCAGGTTTCCTATTCTGTGTCGGATTGAATGGCTGGATTTTTAGTGCTTTAGAAGGGTGTGAAGATAGTGTTCCTAGCTCCGTCTCCAGCTTTTGAAATGTGTTATTTTGAACCATTCCTTCATTACTTCCTTGCATGGATACATCTCCCAAAGGCTTTTTATTCGTTTTAATTTGAATGAATGCACATTATTTAAATTCCACTTCACTCAGAATTACAATACCAACCGGAAGGAATTCTATAATAAAAGGACATCCTGATTTTGTTCTGCTCTGTACAGGTCATCTGCTTCATATCAAGCTTGCTGAGTTCTTATTCTAATATGAACATGCATAACACCACTATAAATTATAACTAAGGAAGCATTACAGACAGTAATGGGGGAACTATGAACTGTAGGGTTGTCATCATGCACACAAAAACTCTTTCTACCATTCCAAGCACATCTACGCTGATGTGTAGAATTGTATATATATATATATATATATATATATATATATATATAGTGAGTGCTTAATCCGCATTAAGGTGGTGGGGATATAAATTTCAGCCCAGTTTTTTTTTATGGGGGGTGGGGGGGTTGCAAATAGTGTAGGGGAAGGATTAGAAGCTCTGTCAAGTCTTAAATACTGTCTGTGGTCTTACTAAAGAGGGAAGGGTGATTGGCAATGGGTACTGCTACTTAAGTTGGAAAAGTCTTTAGATGAGGAGGGGTGTCACCAAATTTAAATGCTTAGGCTTATCACTGGAAGAGTGGTCCTTCAAGCCTTTTGGCTAGGTGGATCTGGGTGTGCCTTGCCCCTGTCAGGGGTCTTGCACCCTGGGAGGGGGGTTAAAGAAGGTCCTTCCTCTTGAGGAGGAGACCATATGACAAACTCTTGTGCACTTTTTTGTGTTCACATACACTGTTGGTGTTTTGTTTTTGTGCACTGCACAGCTTAGAAATAAATCACACAGTTTCCTCTAGTGCAGTGGTTCTCAACTCCAGTCCTCAGGGCCCACCAACAGGCCAGGTTTGCAAGATAACTGAAATGCATCACAGGTGATATAATTTGCTGCTCAGGGATTGCAGTATTCTAGTCTGCATCTCACCAAGGTAATACTTAAAATCTGGCCTGTTAGTGGGTCCTGAGGACAGGAGTTGGAAACCACTGCTCTAGTGGATTAAACTGGTTGTAAAGTCACATTTTTTATTTTAATAAAATAAATAAAGGAATTATACTTACTTGCTCTGTGCAAGGGCTGCCACAGAGCTGCCCCTTACCTTCTCTTCTGAGGTCACTCCGCTGGTGCTCTTCTCTGCACGCTATGGGGCCACACGTGCAGGCTTGTTCCTGAGCTGGGCTGTGTGCATCCGTAGATATAGAATGGCTTAGCCTCGCCTCCTGCTCCCTCCTCACAGGAGTTGACTGATGCTCTTAGCTAAGCCTGTGAGAGAGGGGAGAGAAGACCTGAAGATGGGCACAGTGCTGGATCAATATAGGAGTCAGGTAAGTATTTAGGGAAGGGGACTGGAGGAAGAGCTATTTTAACTTAATGCATAGAATCCATTAAAGGGGTTGTAAAGGTAAACGTTTTTTCACCTTAATGCATTCTATGCATTAAGGTGAAAAAACATCTGTGCATTAGCCGCCCCCCCGAGCCCCCGTTTACTTACCTGACCCCTCGAAAGTCCCGCGCCGTGAACGAGCAGGCTTCTCGGCCGGCTTCTCGGCTCATTCATTGGTTCATTGGCTTGCGCTGCTGTCAATCACATCCAATGACGCGGTGCACCGGGGGGGGGGGCGGGGCAGAGTGATACAGTGAGTGGCTATAGCCGCCGGCTGTATCACAGGAGCGTGCCCGCAATAACTCACCACCATGCATGCTCGCTCGTATATAGGTGGTGAGTTATTGCGGGGAGGAGCCGAGACAACCGTGAGGGACCCCAGAAGACGTGGATCGGGGCCAAAATGAGCTGCACAGTGGAGGTAAGTATAACATGTTTGTTATTTTATTTTTTTTATTATGTTTACAACCCCTTTAAGGTAAAAAACCTTTTGACTTTATAACCACTTTAAGTTGTCTGTGAATAGTGAGTTTACTTTTTCCACTTTACCTTAACCACTTGCCGACCGCTCACGGCATATATACGTCGACAGAATGGCCCATACAGGCACAATCACGTACCTGTACGCGGCCCTTTAACTGCCGACGTCGGGGTCGCGTGCGGGCCGCCGGCTGCGCGCTCGCGACCCCTCTTCCTTCCCCGCGAGTGGGACCGCGGGTCCTGCGGACTCGATCGCCGTGGGGATCCCCGCGATCGTCTCACGGAGGCTCAGAGCGGGGAGATGTGTGTGTAAACACAGCATCTCCCCGCTCCTCTACTGACACTGTCAGCGATCTCCGCTCTGTGTAATCAGATCGGAGATCGGTGACGTGTCAGTTGTAGCCACGCCCCCTCAGTTAGTAACACGCCCCTAGGCACACTTAACCCCTTCAGCGCCCCTAGTGGTTAACCCCTTCACTGCCAGTGTCATTTTCACAGTAACCAGTGCATTTGTATTGCACTGATCGCTGTGAAAATGACAATGGTCCCAAAAATGTGTCAAAAGTGTCCGATGTGTCCGCCATAATGTGGCAGTCACAAAAAAAATCGCTGATCGCCGCCATTACTAGTAAAAAAATAATAATAATAAAAAAAATGCCTTAAAACTATACCCTATTTTGTAAACGCTATAATTTTTGCGCAAACTAATCAATAAACGGCGATTGCGATTTTTTTTACCAAAAATATGTAGAAGAATATGTAGAAGAATACGTATCGGCCTAAACTGAGGGAAAAAAAATTATATATTTTTTTGAGGATATTTATTATAGAAAAAAGTAAAAAATATGTTATTTTTTTCAAAATTTTCGCTCTATTTTTGTTTATAGCGCAAAAAATAAAAACCGCAGAGGTGATCAAATACCACCAAAAGAAAGCTCTATTTGTGGGGAAAAAAGGACGCCAATTTTGTTTGGGAGCCATGTCGCACGACCGCGCAATTGTCAGTTAAAGCGACGCAGTGCCGAATCGCAAAAAGGGGCCTGGTCATAATGGCCCGTATTGGTCCGGGGCTTAAGGGGTTAATGTTTATCTAACAAAATCCCTACAGCTGTAGTCACACCACATACACTGCATAAAGGATTTCTCACATTGTCCAAGGCAGCCGGATTCTGGAAAAATATTCACTGCAGAGATGCCATGTCTCTGAACTTCTGATGCTGCAATGGTTAACACACCCCCTCCTTCTTCCTTTATTGAGAAAGGTTTTTGTAACACAATTTTTGAATGGAGGTAATCCTTTGAATGATCAAACTCTCCATCATTCACAGATCATTTTACAGGCAATGTAATCAGTGAAAGAACATTTCTCAATGGGGAAAGAGGAGTGAGGGGCGTGTCCTCATCGAGACATCTCTACTACTGCTGTTCTGCTTGAAGACCCAAAGCTCTTAACCATTGCAGCAGTAGAAGTCCAGAGTCAGGAAGAGGACAGGCTTCTTTGCAGTGAAGATTGCTCCAGAATCCAGCTGCCTGCACAATGAGGGACATACTTCTTTTTTTTTTGTTTTCAATAAAGTTTATTAGATTTTACAGGATTACAGAAAATTGTAAACAATAACATTGCCTTGTGTCGGTAACAGAGATAGGGAAAAACATCATAGCAGATGGCAGGTAATCTACAGCATCGAGTGAAAAACAAATAAAATGCAGTATAGATTTAATCATGACTTCAGCTAAGGAGATAACATAGCGGTCGTCCGGGTCCGACCGTTGTTTCGAGTCATTTGGAACGAATGCAGAGCATGTGACGGGGCTGAAGGGATTCCTTGACTAGAGGAGAGAGGGAGCATCTCTGTGGTACTATCCCTATGAATGCGTGGCGGATACCAGTGGAGGTCAGCCCCCGGCCATCTCACCCCTTAACGGGATCTAGCTTTGAGTGGGCGGGGGCTACATTAGAGTGAAAAGATATGGTGAACATAAGTGGTATAGTAAGGTACCCAGGGTATAACTGGTAGGGAAAGTAGTGTTGCTCCAGCAAGGGGGAGGGGGTCCCAGTGATTAAACAAAGGTATTCGTGCACTCGATCAGGCGTAGGTCAGAAGATGGCTATGGATTGGGAAATAGACCTACGTGGAATCTTACGGGCATGTGAACAAATGGAAGAGAGGGTAAGGGGGAGCTGTAGGGGGGGGATGATGTGGTCTATGGGGCAATGTCCCTAGGAGGGGGATCCGTCAGGTGAGTGTGGGGGTGGTCGTGTGGCGGTTTCTCTATAATGTGTCCAACAGGCCCATGTGTCAGTGAATTTAGTAGGGGTGTCGCGGGCTTGAAATATGAGTTGTTCCATGTCCGCTATTCTGCCTACCCTGCGATGCCACTCCGCATCGTAGGGGGGTTGGTACTCCTCCAGTGAACGGGAATGCATGAATTGGATGCATTTATGAGGTGTAAGGTTAGAGATTTTTTGTAATTAGAGAGGGGCATGGAAGAGTGATGAAGTAGGAATTGGGCGGGGGTGAATTCGGGGGTGAATGTGGTTATCTGAGAAATGAGGCGGTGGACGTTGGTCCAGAAGGGTTGGATGAGGGGTCATTCCCACCATATGTGAAGTAGTGAACCAGTGTCTGTGTTACATCTCCAGAAAGTCGGGGGGAGGTGAGGGTAGCACTTGTGGAGTTTGTCTGGAGTCCTATAGCATTTGGAGAAGATTTTGTATCTATTTTCCTGAGTGTTTACGTTAAGAGATCCTTTATGCATGTGCATGAAAATGCGTTCCCAATCGGTAGCGGAGAGGTGTATTGACAGGTCTGATTCCCATTGTCGGGCCAGTTTACCAGTGTTGGAAATGCGTGTGGAGAAAAGGAGGGCGTATAAGGTCGATATATCAGGTGGCGTTGGGGTTCGCCGTTGTTGCAGAATTTTTCAAGAGGCGTGAGGGCTCTTGTCCACGTGTTGGGTAGTTTAGCGAATTCAAAATAATGTCTGATCTGTAGGTATTTGAAGAAAGTGATGCAGTGATTGGGGAGTAGTTCAGACAGCTCCGGGCATGACAGGAGGTTGCCATTGCGGAAGAATGTATGCGCTCTGTGTGGGGTGGCTACAGGTACGGTAGTGGTGTCACGGGAGGCCAGACCTGGGGAGAAGTCGGGGTTGTGATTCAGTGGAGTCATCGGTCCGGGGGCAGGAGCGACCTTTAAGTGACCGCAAGTTTTAGAGAAACATGACAAAGGGGCTCCAATGAGGGGGTGATTAGAGCCGTCAGTGGGGATAGATGCAGGCGCGATCCAGGCGAGATGTGATAATGGAATATTTGTGGCTGCATTTTCCAATACTATCCAAGCCTTTGTTTGAGCGTGGACGTGCCAGTCTACAATCCTGTTTAGGTGACATGCCCAGTGATATTTTTGTATATCGGGGAGACCGAGACCCCCCGATAATTTGGGGAGTGTTAATCTGTCCCAGCTTAATCTAGGGGATTTGGATGCCCAGATAAATGTTCTACACATACGTTTGTATGAAGTAAAGAATGAGGGGGGAAGCGTAATTGGGACGGCCTGGAGAATGTATAGGAGCCTGGGCAGGACATTCATTTTCAATATGGCAATTCTGCCCAGCCAGGAAAAGGTACCAAAGTGCCATTTGTGTAGGTCTCCTTGAATTGCACGGAGGGCGGGAAGGAAGTTTTGGGCATAAAAGTCAGATAAATTTGTGGGGATTTTGATACCTAGATATGTAAGTGCTGAAGATTCTCAACCGAAGGGGAAGTTGAGTTTACATTGCAAGACCAAGGCCGGAGGTAGGGTGACATTCAAAGCTTTTGATTTAGTAAAATTAATTTGCAGATTGGACAGTGATTTGAATAGGGAGAAATCCGCAAGAAGGTTCGGGATCGTGGTGATAGGGTCTCGCAGAAAAAGGAGGATATCGTCTGCATACGCGGCTATTTTGTATTGGGTGTTTCGGATATCAATGCCCTTAACATTCTGGTTGTCTCTTAATTTGCGGAGCAAGGGCTCCATGGTGAGGATGAAAATTATGGGGGACAGTGGACATCCCTGACGGGTGCCATTTGTGACGGAGAAGGCGTCCGACAGGTGGCCATTGATTCGATTTTTGCAGATGGGTCAGCATAAAGAGCCATGACCAATTGAATAAAGCGGGAAGGGAAGCCCATCATTCGGAGTGTAGCCTCCATGTAGTCCCAGGCCACTCTGTCGAACGCCCTCTCGGCATCTAGAGATAGGAAAAACCCTTGGGTTGATGACTTGGACAGCCAGTGATGGATGTCAAGGGCTTTTATTGTGTTAACCCTGGCTTCCCTACCAGGGACAAAACCAACTTGATCTAGGGAAATCAACTTGTTAAGCAGGGGGAGAATGCGGTTTGCTATGGATTTGGCGTACAGTTACAGATCCACGTTAAGGAGAGAAATTGGGCGGTAGTGTGAGACCAAGGTAGGGTCCTTGCCCAGTTTGGGGATGAGTGTGATGTGGGCTTCAAGAAACTCCTTACTGGTAGTGGAATGAGGTGACAGAGTGTTAAAAGCTTTGACAAGATGGGGCAGCAGAACGTCTGGGAAGGATTTGTAGTAGCTCACTGTCAGGCCGTCAGGCCCAGGGCTTTTGCCAGGTTTCATTTGCTTTAAGGCAGTCATTATTTCTTCTGTGGAGAGCAGAAGGTCTAAAGTAGCAGACTCGTCCGATGAAAGGGGGGTTGGGCTGTATTGTGCCAGGAAATCAGATATCGCTAAGCTTCTGTCCGGAGGAGCGTCAGTGGTGCGGTCAGGAGGGAGGTTGTACAAGTCAGTAAAGTAGTTGACGAATTGGTCGGAGATGTCTTTAGGTTTGACAAGGGTGTCCCCGGAGGGGGTTTTTATGTTGTGGATGGTGTGAGCCGCCTTTTTAGCTTGAAGAGCCCTAGCTAGGAGTTTACCGGATTTATTACCAAATTCGTAGAAAAGTGTTTGGGACATAGCGAACTTATGTTTTAGGACATGATTGAGTTCTCCGAGGAGTTCCTCTCTGGCTTGCATTAGTTCCGTTAGGGTGCTCGTGGCTAGAGATGCTTTGTGCGTCTGTTCCAGTCTGTGTATGTAAGCGGTCAGTTCAGCAATTTGAGCCTTTTTAGGTCGGGACCGTTTAGCTGCGAGAGAGAGGAAGTCTCCACAGATGACACACTTATGTGCAGCCCAGAGCGTGGAGGGGGGCATGTCCTCTGTGGAATTGTCAGTAAAGTAGTTGGAGAGGCTGAGTGAAATAGTTTGAATGTTGTCGGGGTCAGTAAGGAGGGAGTTGTCAAGTCTCCAGATATTGGATCTTGTAATAGTCGGCGGGAGGGAAAGAGTCACGGAAATAGGATTGTGGTCAGAGAGCAGCATGGGTTCAATCGTGGCTGTGGACAGGTGTGTAAGGTCATTTTGGGAGAGAAATAGGTAGTCCAGTCTCGTGTACTTATTATGTGGGGAAGAAAAATAAGTGAAGTCCTTCACGGAGGGGTTAAGCGTGCGCCAGGAGTCGTGAAGCAAGAGGTTGCTGAGTTGAAGCTTTATTTCCCGGAGGGCTTTGTATGTAAGGGAGGACGATCCATTGGAAGTGTCCAAGGCAGGTGTCAGCGCCACGTTAAAATCGCGGCCCACGAGTAAGGTGCCTGATTGAAAGCTGGTTAGTTGGGCAAACGTGTTTCTGAAGAAAGCTACTTGTTGGGTGTTCGGGGCGTATATATTTGCAGTTGTGATGGGTCGATGATGTAAGGTCCCTTTAATGAAGAGGAACCTTCCCTGTGGGTCTTTCTGGACCTCGGATACTTGGAGGGGGAAGTTCTTCGAGATGAGGATAGAGACACCCGTGGACTTGGCCTCAGTGTTGGACGCGTGAAACACAGTGGGGAAGTGGTGATCGGTCAATTTGGGGATGTTGTTAGTTTTGAAGTGTGTTTCCTGTACGAGAGCAATGTGTGCTTTGGATCGGTGCAGAGATAGCAATAGCTGTGACCTTTTTTCAGGAGTATTAAGTCTTCGTATATTGACTGAGTAGAGTTTGAGTGTATAAGGGTGGGGCTGTGGGCTCGGAGCTGTGGTTCGGGGGGTGGAATAGTGCGTCATGACGGTAAGTAGGGAAGTGGGAGGGGGGAGAGGGGAGAAGAATCAAGAACCTGATTGATCAGCCAATTGGGGGAAGTATGACACTGGGATAAAACCGATGAGGCTGTAGGGAACTGTCCAAACAGTCTCAAGAGAATCTACAATCGGTGAGTTACGGTATCAGAACAGAGTGTGTCACTCTGAAAGAGAGACAGCACTCCAAATTTCAACCGTGTGGGGGTTGGCGATGTGGAGCTGGGAAGGTGTACTTTTGACAGACAAGGGTCTTCCACCACGGGTGGATAGAAGGAAGCGTAGGAGGTATAATCGTGTCTGTTTGAAGGGGGACTGCTCAAAGGCAAGTCAGCCTATTATAATGTGGAGGGAGTATTAAATATCGGGCTGTAGACCAACCGGGAAGAGGGGAAACATGCACTAGCTAAGTAGTTACCCTGTGGCCGAGCCAGCAGAACGCCTGTGATCAGCTCACAGCCTCAGCCAAAGAGGATGCGTAAGATCCCTGCAGGAACGCTTCCAATTAGAGAAAGGCACAGCTGCGAGAAGGGCTTGATAATAGCCGTGAGCTGAGAACAGGAGGAGCCACATTATGAAAATAAACTTGTCCTAAGCTATAACAGAACGGATGGGCAGGCCAGGTCAGAACATAAAAACTGAATAAAAATTCAACAATAATCCTGCGGAGCCTGGAGGGAAACTTGTGGCATAAAAATACAATCCTATTATAGTAAAGTCTGGCAAGTGTATGGAGGGTAGGTACATTACCCATGTTGTATATTTGCTTTACAGTAGTCCCATGGTGCAGTTCAAGTTGTAGCAATGGGAGCTTACAGGGGAAGACATCATCGGTAGCCGGGCCACCGAGGAAGGTAAATACAGAGGAGGCAAAGAGGGACCTCCGGGTAGACGAATGAGTGTGCGGGAGTCGAGCACGGGGCGAGCAGGAGACGCGAGATGTCGCGAATCCCAGGGGGGAGGCGGCTCAAGTGACGCCAGTGCGTCATCAAATTCAGGCCGTGTTGTCCAGTGGGAGATGTAGTTCAGCTAGGCTTGTGCGGGCCCAAAAGTGCTTGCCGATGTCCAGCGGATGAAGCGGTCACTGAGAACAGCTAGTAGGGTGAAGAAGTCCAGTCTTCCGCGCCCCCGAATATAGTATAGTGGTAATAATAAAAAAAAAGAAAAAAAAAGAAAAAAGATGTGGGATAATTTCTCTTTGTGGCAAGTGGTGTGGGCGCAATGGGCCGGGGAGCGAAAGGTTGGCAAACTCACAAGAACTGAGCAACAAGAACCAGGGGCCTGAACACGGCAGACTGACTGGAGTCAGTAATCCCGGCGGGTTCTTCTAGCCCTAGGGTAGTTGGAAGGGCTCGTATCCCGAGGTGGGTAGCGGGATGAGTAATGACGACCGATAGGTGTAGGGGAGCGTCTTCTTCTGCCACCGCTGTCTTGAGCTTCCATGGGCTCGGTTCGCAGCACATCCTTCTTCGGTAGGAAAGGTTGGAAATCCGCATACCAGTAAGGAATTGCCACAGGTTGTATGCCCAAAATTTCACAAAAGTGCGGCAGGTCTTCAGGTATCTTGAGCATAGCTGTGCGACCCTGCATGGAGGCGGAAAGACAAAACGGGAACTTCCACTTGTAAGGAATGTTCCTGGTGCGGAGGACATCTAGAAGGGGCTTCAGGTCCCGGCGGTGCTGGAGCGTGATAGCGGATAGATCCTGGTAAACTTGTATGGTGCGTCCCTCATAGAGAATTTGGGGCCTGCTTCTTGTGTTTCTCATGATGTCCTCTTTGAGAGTCAAATCAACGATATGGCAGATAACATCCCTCGGGGGGTCAGTTTCTCTGCCTTTTGGCATCAAGGCACGGTGTAGCCTGTCGATTTTTACTGCTGCTTGAGGAGGCCGGCCCAGTAGATCATTGAAGATGCTCACAATTGCGGGGGTAAGCTGGTCACCCTCGATCGTTTCAGGAACATTCCTGATTCGTACGTTGTGGCGCCGGTTTCGGTTCTCGAGGTCCTCGAGATGTCGGTGCATGTCTCTCATCTGTCTGGTATGAGAGTCAATGCGTGAGGTGACTTTGCCGATGTTCACTTCATGGCGGCTGGTTATCTTCTCCACAGACTGGATCCTGTCATTCAGCGAGCGGATCTCCATCCTCAGGTCAGCGATGGCAGCAGACAGGGTGTCCTTGATGTCTGCGGCTACCGTCCTCAGATCCTGTATATTAATTTGGGGTTGAGGTAAGAGCTCTATCCCAGGTAGTTCCCGGTTTGCGGTCGGTGGTAGCGGTGGTGAGGAGTCAGTCAGAGCGGAGGTTTGTGAGTGTCCATGGCGGGAAGATGCCACAGGCCCTCGGGGGGCCCGGAACATTTCAGGGATGTTCTGGCTTAGTCCGGCGGGATGTTCTCTCGGAGAGCGGGACCGGGAGGTGGACGATGACCGGGAAGCAGTCCCCATATTTAGATCGAGTTCTGAGGGTTGGTTAACCTCCTCACAGGCTCGTCTTGTTCCGTGGTGGCTAGAGCAGAAAGATTAAGCGTCCATCTTCTTGCCTCCGCAGGCCACGCCCCCATACTTCTTTATAGGTAAGCAATATGATCAAAGCTATAGGGATTTTTTGTTTAACTAAACTTCAGCATTAAAAAGTTTTTATAAAGTACCTTTTCTGTTTTTAACATGATATTAAATCAAAGTTGCATTATATATTTGGATGGGCTTATACTTTTTGAATACTTACAGAGTCCTTATGTCTGGAGATTTCCAATTCCTACAGTGTCCTTGGGGAAGGAACTATCCTTACTTCTGAGCAGAGCTTCCAAAAATGTAAAAATCCAGTGCTTCATGTGAAATTAAATTTTTTAGCCCTGGTTCACATTGGTGTCAAATCGCATGTCAGATCGGCGGCATTTTCCGGCAATGGCACCGTCCTAATTGGTGCGACGCCGCATCTGCAGCGCTGCACCAATTTCAAAAAATAATTTCTGTACTATTTTTTGCGATTTTGGGCGGCGATTTACATTGACATCTGTACTGAAACCTGCACAGATGTCTCTGAAATTGCGTCGGAAATCGAGACTGACAAGCAGGAGTGTGAACCTGGGCTTAAACCACCTTCACTTCTCAGCCAGTAGGAATGAGACTTCTTGTTTGTATGTATATCTAGCTGGAGCTTTGCCAGGACCTTCATTAATGGAGTTCAGATAAATAAATTAGGTAGTAGGTAGGTGTTCACTTGTTTGGTAGTAGGAGTAAAGCTACATAGTTAGGAGAATTCACAATTGCATTTACTTCAGAAATCTGAATTAGGGATGAGCTTGCAAGTGTTCAGATCCTAGCCTGAACCCATATGAGAGTGCCTGCCTTATTCAACTATACAGTATGCACCTATTTCGCTATCACCTAGAACTTGTTTTCCTGTATCTTTTACATTGCATAGTAATTATTTTTAGCACCTGGTCTTATTATCAGTGACAAGTGAAAGCAAGATTCACAAAGCTGTGCAGACATTTTCCATATTAAAACCTAGAGTATGATAAGACTTGCGTAGAGCTGGTTATCACAGAGTTACACTCAGGCCTCATTTACACCTGCATTGAATTTTTTAAGAGCGGTCTATGGTGAATCACTTTTCAAAGAGGGGCGCAGGCACAACTGATAGGCACTAAAAAGGGGAGACACTCACACAATTTTTTTTTTTTTTAGTGAGAGACGAACAAGCTCTTTAGAGTTGATCGTGGTTGAAGTGTTGCCAATTCACTTGCGTGGGTTGCATACACTGGTGGTACTGCCAACAATGGGGGAATAATTTTTGCAGCTTAAGAGATATAGTAAAAAAAAAACAACTCAGCCACCTATTTTTACCGTTCCTCAACTGCAAATGTTCAATTTTCGATGGAATAAAATCCGATGGAATTTTCCGTCGGAATTCCGATGAAGCTGACTTCCATCAGTCTTGCATACACACTGTCAGACTAAATTCTGACCGTCCAAAATGGGCTGACGTAAAACACTACGATGACCTGGGAAAAATTAAGTTCAATGCTTCCGAGCATGCGTTGACTTGATTCTGAGCATGTGTGGATTTTTCTCCGATAGAAATTCCACACAGACGATCGGAATTTCCCATCAGATTTTTTTTCCATCGGAAAAATTTAAAATATGTTCTATTTTTTTACTCCGTTGGGGCCCACACACAATCAGAATTTCCAATGAAACAAGTCCATCGGAATTTTTTCATCAGAAAATCCAATCGTGTGTACAATGCATAAGCCTACCTGTAGTAATAAGTAAAAAAATAGGCTAGGTTCACACTCAGTTGGTGGGCTATTATCAATGTTGGTTCTGGCAGGGAGAAATGCATTGTGCAGTTCAGCACATCACACTGCTTACTTTTTTATCTTCATTTGAAATATTACATAATGACACTTCATTCATGTCATAAAATGCTGAAGTCCAACTGTGTAATCCAGAAAGTAAATCAATCCCATGTGCAAACATAAAAATAATTATAGTCCAACTGCGCTGTCCAAACAATAAATCAACCCCACGTCCCACAGATCTTTCATTCATTCTGTGCAATGTGTCAGTGGTTCACTCCACTCCTCCTCCACTGCAAGTGTAGATGTGATCTCACCTTACAATAATGACGTGTATATTCTAAAGGTCATACAATAATGTGTTCCTTCTTTCTGGGATCCAGATAATGCTGGCAATGTTCCGCTCCCACCATCATGTAATGCAAACAAAATACATACCACATAATGTAAAAACCACATTTATTTAAAGACTCCACAAACCACACTCACATTAAGTTGTGCACCTATTCCTCAGTGTACCTAGGTAAACCATGGACTAGAATTATTTATGTTTGCACATGAGATTGATCTACCTTCTTGGTTACACAGTATTAACCCCAGCTGCACCAGAATATTATGGCAGTTGGGGTGTGTGTGTGATTTCCCACACACAGAAGTATCACATCTTTTTACCTGCCAGTGACACCTGTCCTGGGACTGACTACAGATTAATTTTAAGGGAATATCACTGAGTACTGATCAACCTCCACCAGCTTTTCACATCACACCAGGGGTTCCAATGTTTTGACCTTCCTGGGCCACATTGGAACAAGAGAAATTGTCTTGGGCCACTCATACAGTAAAATGCACTAATAATAAGGATAGCTGATGGGCAGAAAAAGTCGGCATCAGGCTAAACAAGCACATCAATATCTGGTTCAATAGATGTAGTAGCAATTCTCAATGAATCCCGAAGAGCTTATCAGGTATTTTGGTTTTAATTGTGTCATTCGTGCGCTTCATGCTTGAAAGTAGTTGCTCGCAAATATAGGTGCTGCTAAAAACCGATGACATGAATACAAAGTGTTTGTGAATAGTGGAATGTTTTTCTTTGGGAGGATAAAAATGATAAAAGTCAAGTAAAAACAAACTGTCAAATTTTTCTTCATTTTTAGGTAAGTTTACAATTTTGTTTTTTATGCTTCATTCATAGCGATCGTGGGCCACAGGTTGGACACCCCTGCATCACACTTTACTTCTTTCTAGTGTCTAGCCTTGATGGCAAAGAAGGAAGGCACCACACTTTCTTGACAAGGCCTTATATATATGTGGTTTTAGACCCAGTCCCTAGGAGAGTTCCGTGCCAGGCCACCACTACCTACAGAACTTCCATCATTGGCCAATACCGATCCCACTCCCAAGTAGGCTACTCCTCCCCTTTTACACTCCCTACTTAGTAACCTCATGGGTTAACCATAATACACATTCTGTGCCATAACCTTAAGGGTTAACTAAAGAGGGTACTCTTTGTTCCCCAGTAGAGTTGAGCGGACACCTGGATGTTCGGGTTCGACGTGTTCGGCCGAAATTCACAAAAAGTTTGAGTTCGGGACCCGAACTTGACCCCGAACCCCATTGAAGTCAATGGGGACCCGAACTTTTGAGGACTAAAATGGCTCTAAAAAAGTAATGGAGAGGGCTAGAGGGCTGCAAATGGCAGCAAAATGTTGTTAAGAGCATGGTAAGTGCTCTGCAAATAAATGTGGATAGGGAAATAACTTAAAATAACATGGGTGGGAGACAATGTGAAGGAACTGGAGGCACTGTCAGCAACCCAATCTACTATCGCCTGTACTTGTCCTGGCCTCAACATTCGTAGAGCCGAATTAGGCCTGACCAAATACTGCTGCAGGCTCTGTCGCCTACTCGCACCTGAGGAAGGTGTTTCACTTGTGCGTGTAGCTGGCACAGATCGACCACGTCCTCTCCCTGCAACAGGAGCTCCACCAGCAGCACCACGACCGGGGCCACATCCCTTATTTGACATTCTCCTCATATTTCTCAAATTTACGATCTTGCCCTAAATGGGTGTTTTTTGAATAGCAGAATAGAACAACAGTATCTAAAGGGTGTATCTCACATGTACAGATATGCAGCAAACGCTGCCAAAAATTTTTTTTTGCCCTAAATGGGTGTTTTTAGAATATCAGAATAGAACAACAGTATCTAAAGGGTGTCTCTCACACGTACAGATACAGACTAGGCCGCAATTTAACATTTTTCACCTAAATGTGTTTTTTTGAATAGCAAAATAGAGCAACAGTATCTAAAGTGTGTATCTCACACGTACAGATATGCAGGAAACGCTGCAAATTATTATTTTTTGCCCTAAATGTGTTTTTTTGGAATACCAGAATAGAGCAACAGTATCTAAAGGGTGTACCTCACACGTACAGATACAGACTAGGCCGCAATTTAAGATTTTTCCCCTAAATGTTTGTTTTTTTGAATAGCAGAATAGAACAACAGTATCTAAAGGGTGTATCTCACAGGTCCAGATATGCAGAAAACTCACCAAATTTTTTTTTTTTGCCCTAAATTATAATTTTTTGGAATAGCAGAATAGAAGAATAGAAGAACAGTATCTAAAGTGTCTATCTCACACGTACAGATATGCAGAAAAGTTGGCAAAAAAATGTTTTGCCCTAAATTTATTTTTGGGAATAGCAGAATAAAACAACAGTATCTAACGTGTGTATCTCACACGTACAGATATGCAGGAAACACTGCAATTTTTTTTTGGGCATTAAAAGTGTTTTTTTTTTTTTTTTTTTTTTTTTTATGAATACTAGAATAGAGCAACAGTATCTAAAGGGTGTACCTCACACGTACAGATACAGACTAGGCTGCAATTTAAGATTTCCCCCCTAAATGTGTTTTTTTTTAAAATAGCAGAATAGAGCAACAGTATCTAAAGGGTGTATCTCACAGGTACAGATATGCAGAAAACGCACCAAAAAAAAAGATTGCCCTAATTTTTTTTTTGTTGGAAGAGCAGAATAGGAGAACAGTATCTAAAGTGTGTATCTCACACGTACAGATATGC
This sequence comes from Rana muscosa, assembly GCA_029206835.1. Classification (NCBI taxonomy): domain Eukaryota; kingdom Metazoa; phylum Chordata; class Amphibia; order Anura; family Ranidae; genus Rana; species Rana muscosa. The sequence goes on along the minus strand of CM055123.1, from coordinate 34,878,022 downwards.
AGAAAACATTGGCCAAATTTTTTTTTTGTCCTAAATTTTTTTTTTATTGAATAGCAGAATAAAACAACAGTATCTAAAGTGTGTACCTCACTAAATACAGATATGCAGGAAACGCAGCAAAATATATATTTTTTGCCCTAAATGGGTGTTTTTAGAATAGCAGAATAGACCAACAGTATCTAAAGGGTGTATCTCACAGTAACATATGCAGTGCTGGTGCACTGAGCTTGCATAAAATGCCTGCCAACGCCAACCTAACTAACAGAGGGATAAAAGTTATCTTTTCTCTAGCACTGGGCTCAGGACAGGGTAAAAAGATTGTGCACTGCACCCACACAACAAAATCAAGGTAGATCGCTGAGTAATTTGATTTCTGAATCAGGACTCCTATCTAATTCTCTCCCTCAAAGCAGCAGCAGCAACCTTTCCCTACACTATCTAAAGCAGAGTGACATGCTGTGCTATGTGCCTTTAGCTTGTATAGAGGCTGGGTCACATGCTGCACTGGCCAATCACAGCCATGCCATTAGTAGGTATGGCTTCTAAGGGCACACAAGTTAAACGAATGTTGATTGGCTGCCCTGCAGCTTTTTAAAATGCGCCATTACATTACCGAACACCGAACTCGAACCCGAACATACAGTAAATTGTTCGGGTTCGGGTCCGGGTACCAAAAACCCAAAAGTCTGGTACGAACCTGAACTTTACAGTTCGGGTTCGCTCAACCCTATTCCCCTGTTTTTTGGCATTTTCACTGCAGTCCTTTGGGTGTGACATCAGAAATTACTTCACATCCTCATTCCCCTTTGTCAAAAACAACATATCGGTCCATTCTCACAAATAATGTCCATAATCCGGTTTTTAGAACCCATGTTGGAGTCCCGCTAAAGGATTACTCTTCCATGAATTTAGCTCACATGCTGACACACTTGTCCTCACTGTTCCCCTCCCATACACAAACAACCAAATTTCTGGTCTCCTTTGTGTATAATTCACTTTAGAAGCAGGAAGTAAGCGATGCAGGGGAACACACATCACAGCACTAACATTTAACCCCAACAGCACCAACCATTAACAGTACATTAACAATACATAAATCTACTGCCTACATATGCATAATAGTACAATATGTCCCTTGTGCTGGTTTTCGTGTTTTTTATCCACTTGAAGACCAGGCCTTTCTGGCAATTTTTGTTTACATGTAGCAGGTTTCTTTTTATAGAAAATTACTTAGAACCCCCAAACATTATATATTTTTTTAACGCAGAGATACTAGATAATAAATTGGTGGGTTTTACAATTTTTTTATGTCACATGGTATTTGCGCAGTGGTTTTTCAAATGCAATTGTTGGCATAAAATACACTTTTTTTATATATTAATGCAAAAAACACAATGTACAACCCATTTTTGTAAACTATGAAAGATGATGTTACGCAGAATAAATAGATACCAAACATGTCATGCTTTAACATTTTCCCTGTGCACCGGCGACAAATGAGGTCAAATTTACTATCCATAGGCAATGCTTTAAAAGCCTTTACAGAGGAGGTCTTGTGCTAGAATTACTGCCCATAATCTGATGTTTGCAACGATACCTCACATGTGTGGGACGATCGCTGTTTGTGTGTTTGAGTGTGGTGTTTGCCTTTGCATGCTAGCACGTGGGGATGGGAGCATTTTCATTTTTTTTTTTTCAATTACTAATTCTTTCTTTTTTTTTCTTTTTTTACACTGTTGCTTTTACTTTTGTTTTTTACTTTTTTTGCTGACACAAGGAATGTCAACTTTCTGACAGCAATAGGCACGTGTCAGGTACTCTTTATGGAGGGATCTGGGGTTTATAAGACTCCAAACCCCTCCTCTGCTTTTGAAAGCGTTGAAAACACCAAGATCTGTATTTTTGAATACTTTTGATTTTCAAAAAATGGCACTGTTGACATCCGTGTAAACCAGAAGTGATGTAATGTCATTGCTTCTGGGTTACCATAGCGGAAACCCGATCAAAGCCGATCCCAGCTTTGTATGGGTCTCCGAGTAGCCGGCTAGTAGCTCGGTTCTACTGGGAGCAAGCCCTGGAAACTAGTTAGCCGCTCCAATTGCTATTGCAAGAGAGCTGTCCTTTGGCTCTAAAAAATGGTAGCTGTAGGCATCACCCCGGTACAACCACTTGAAGTCAAATAACGTATTAAGTACGTGATTTGGCGGCAAGTGGTTATTTTGACTACACTTAGGCTTGAAGGTGCAAAGGCAGCTAGACTGGGGTGTATACATGCTGTGTCTGCAATGTTTTTGATTCATGACTGTAGCAAAAATGATTCCCTTGTTGCATTCATGGGGCAGTACCGCCATCTAGCACTACCAGCACCATCTTCGTGGAACCACAATCTAGTGTACCTCCATGGTTTAGCTTTGTTCTACCTGTCCAAGTTACTTCTCCCTCTCTCCCACAGTTTAGCTAGGCAACGTTGATTTATCATATGTTATCTAGTATTTGTTAAGAATTTAATAGCTTCACAAATCTGCACAATCTTCCAGTGTAATCACCATATTGATAGTCTGCCAGTGAAGCAACTTGCATTTAATGGAAGCGAAGACAAGTGGAAAATTGCTTTAGCTATAATTGATCGTTGCTCAGTTGAATGATTGGAGTGTGAGCTTGCACACACACATGCACAGAAGCCTTTTGTCATGAATCATTCAATGATGAAAGCATAATTGCAGTTCATTGTACATATTAATTATTGGCTATAGCTATGATATGGTAAGGTGTACCCAAACACTGCACTGCCAGCAAAGTCGAAGAAAAGAGACAGTTCACAGATTGAGCCATTATTGTGGTTCAACAATGTCCATTCTGCTTCTAGCAAGGGTCGCTTACTCACTTTGAAATAAGTATGGAATATCAGGGATGAGAGACAAGTTTGACAGTCAATATTCAATGATGAACAATTGGAAGCAGCAAGAAAAAACAGTTGCCATGGAAGCTATAGAAAAGCAGAGCTCCTTACTAACCTGCAACGTTCCTTCTGTCCAGCTGCTGAATCAAGCCATAATGTGAAATAAAAGGAAAAAAAAAAAAATATGTCATTATGGCTGGATGCCCCAGTTTAGTGCACTGAAATAGGAGATCTGGCAAACACAAAGTCATAAAGCAAATCTGTCACTAAATATACTGCCAGAGCTAAATGCATAGAGGTATCATTTTAGACAAACGAGAAAAATAGTGCCAAAAATCAGCAAAGCAGACATCCATTCTTTGACTTCCAGCGATATTTAATGTGAAATATAGAGCCTGTATGTAACGTTACAAAATGTGCTGTGATATCCCGGTATTATGGAATAATAGGGTCCCGCTAGTGAACACAAAAAAAAGCCAGTTGGATTTGATTCACTTGGATTTACCAGCCATTTCTTGCAGCTAATGTAAAGATGCGAAAAATTGGGCAGCATAAAGCCCAAGCTCTGAGCAGGAGCTTTGCAAGGTTCATTAATATAATACATGGCGACCCTGTCATGAAGGCATTTATTTGCATTTGGAGGACATTTCTTATTGCATATCTTATTGCATATAAAGGCATGTCATGATTTTTAAGTAGTACCATTCACACTCTATAGGGAATAACTAAGCTTCCTGTGCCATTATATTGGTCATGAGTGGAATGTGCCCCATTAACTAAGCAGCTAGACCTGTTTTAGTTCTATCTGCACCACCTGCACTAGCTTATTCTTCATTGTATAAAAGTAACTAGCACAGGCCTGTCCAGTGGCAGACCGTCCATACGGGGCGCAGGGGTACCGCCCCCCTAGTCCATGCGCCCGGCCTCTGATCTACATGCAGGACGCCAGACGTATGGATTTCAACATTTTTTATTTTTTTTTAAGCACATGATTAGAGCCTGAGACTCTGATTGGCTTCAGAAAAGAATGCCACTTGTGTGACAATTGCGAATCAATATTCGCTATTGTCTTCCTGCTTCTCCTTCCAGCCAATCAGGAAGCGGATCCTGAGACCCAATTGGCCAGGGAGTCTCAGGACCCATTACCTGTTCAGCTGTGAGGAGAAGCAATGGGTAAGGAGGCCTATGTATGTCCGGGTTTGATTGCTGCCTTCACATCCATCTCCTTTGGGTTGGTGGAGGGAAATCGCCATCTTCCCATCTGTCTGCCGTAGGGGAGGGGGGGTTGCCATTGGTTTGTCACCCCCCCAAATATTGAGCACCAGCTGCCACTGGGTCTGTCCCTAAATAACAGAGGGAATACAGCAGTTTGCCATATAGAAAACTGCTGCAGATGCCTGCCAGGTGTGACATTGGCATCCCTCTCTCTGCTGGTGCAGTGATTCAACTACACGAGCAGAACCTGCAGAGTTAACAATCCTTCTTCTTCTCTCTTTCACTCTAAGCTTGGGGCAGGGACAGGCAGAGAGATCAGTACATGCAGTTCAAGTTCTCCACTCTCTGTGCTGTGTCAGCCAAAGATATGACAGAACAGAGGGCTGATTGCTCTAAAATAACAAAAAGAGGCTTGCACTCATTTGTTTAATTAGGAGCAGCATCTACTTCATTTTTTATGTTTAGAAAAGTTGTGCAAGCATTGTGCTTGCATTACTTTTTGTTAATGGCCCCATCTGTGTTTACCTGCATTTAGGGGTGTGGTCTGTAAGCGGGGGAAGTCTGCTGTCTCAATTGCAGGTGGTGCCTAACTGCAGAGGCAATGCAGAAGGATAGGAAGTCTTGGGTAACAGGGTTCCTTTATGATTTCCTGAGTCACTGGGGTAGCAATCCAATAGGCTGTTGACCACCCATGTGACTCTAGCAGCCATTTTAGGTGTGGCAGAGTCTATTTAAGAATATACTTTATACGAGTGGGTAGAGTGGGGAAATGTACCTCATCTGTGGGGGACAGTACTAGCAATAGGGAATGGTTCCTGAAGGAAGGGAGTTACCGCTCCAGGTGAATATGCTTTAACAATCAGTAGTCCCTCAGGAAGCCGTGGGTGCTGGCAATGCACAAGGCAGGCAAAGGGAAAGGTTCCTGATGAGGAAAGAAAGTGTAGGGTCATATGTAAGTGTTTTACAAAGAGGGTTTGATGAGGAAAAAAGTGAAAAAAACAACCAACAGTTTAATTTTCCTCCTTCTGTGAACATTAGAGGTTCTATTTCAAAAACATTTGTTGCAGGAATATCAGAAGGATTTGTGCAAATTTAACGAAATGTCCCATATTTTTTGTAAGAGATTCATTCCTGTTTTGGCTGCTCCATCTGGTGGACAAAATGCAGCATGTTATCTCATTGCGATATTTCAGAAAGCTATAAACGTATTGCATGAAATAAAAAATGATGCTGCACTGTCCCCAATAACGTGAAGATTATGCAATAAATATCATAGTCAATATAATAAATATGAACGTGAACAAATAAATAATTAAATGAAAATTGCTTCTAAATGTCCATAAATTATTATTAGGTATTGCAGGAGCCGCTAAAGTGAATAGTGATAAATGAGCAGTCCCAGTGAAGACAATATAATTTCTTAAAGTCCAATGTAGGTGAAGGTGCTCTAATTATTGCACATTTCAAACAGTGAAAATAAAAGGTGATTGGTGTCTCTTCTTATAATCTCTAATAGTGTATTAAAGTTTTAAACCCCTGATGAAGTCAAATGATTCGTGACCATACGCGTCAGGATTGGGCAGCAGACTAACCGGAAGTGATGTAAGAGGTACAAGCTCGCTGCTCGTGTAGCATATGCCTTGTTTTTACTGTTTAAAATGTGAGTAAAACACCATTTAAAACTTTAACACACTATTGGAGCCCATTTGCTTGTATTTTACCTCACGCAGGAGACCAGGTGGACACCTCAGAATTGCACCTTAGGAGGTATCGCTATACATCCAGCCCCTAGGACAGCGTTTTATCACAGAGAGATCCCTAAAGTCAAGAGGAGGCACAAGGATCCCCCATGAAAGATATTTATCTAATGCTGTACCTTACAGCAGTAAGGTGAGAGCTTGTGAGCAGGGAGGTGTCACATAGATTATAAGAAGAGACACCAATCACCTTTTATTTTCACTGTTTGAAACGTGCAATAATTAGAGCACCTTCACCTACATTGCACTTTAGGAAATTATATTGTCTTCACTGGGACTGCTCATTTATCACTATTCACTTTAGCAGCTACTGCAATACCTATTGTTAATTTATGGACATTTAGAAGCAATTTTCATTTATTTATTTATTTGTTCACGTTCATATTTATTGTATTGACTATGATATTTATTGCATTATCTTCACGTTATTGGGGACCGCGCAGCATATTTTTTTTTAGTTCATGCACTTAGAGACACGGATTTTGCTTTTCGGTGTTTGTAGCAGTCTTATTTATTTATTTTATTTTTGTTGGTTTGATAGTGCAGGAGTATTTTTTATATATAAACATATTGGCCACCAGATGGATCTGACAGTACAGGCATTCTCTTACAAAAATATGGGACATTTTGTTCCCCTTGCATGAATGCTTCTGACATTCGTGCAATGAATGTTTTATAATAAGACCCATTAAACATAAGCAAACCCCTGTAATGGACCACTTCAGCTTTTACACCTGTATATCCTTTTTGGACCATAAACTATTTTTTTAATACACCAAAGTTCTGATTTGTTACCTGAAAAGAATTGTAGCCAGTGTGGCATTGGGTAGATTAAACTCAAGCAGTGGTGCATTTACAATGAGGAGCGCCAGTCTAAAAATGTATTTTAGGGCATGGCAGTCCACTTATTAAATACATGGAAAGTTCACATGCACATTAGTTGCCCATGCAGGGGTTTCTTCCACACAAAATCCAAACAATGAAAATGCCAAGCCACCTGGCTCACTTGTAGGCAGGACTGCTGCCTCTTTTTACCAGTCCCTCTGACTGTGTTGTACAGCACTCCTGGATCACTTTGGCTCTCTAGCCTTTGGTCACAGCACCCTACTGCACAACCCACTCCCCTCCTATGGATTGGGGTTTTCTTAACACGGCAATAGGTGCCGAATGACTTCTGGAATGAGACCTGCTGTCTCTTGGCTTCTAGCTGGGACACCTCTGACCACTCGGGGGAGACCTGCTGTGTCTTGGCTTCTAGCTGGGACACCTCTGACCCCTCAGGGGAGACCTGCTGTGTCTTGGCTTCTAGCTGGGACACCTCTGACCCCTCGGGGGAGACCTGCTGTGTCTTGGCTTCTAGCTGGGACACCTGTGACCCCTCGGGGGAGACCTGCTGTGTCTTGGCTTCTAGCTGGGACACCTCTGACCCCTCGGGGGAGACCTGCTGTGTCTTGGCTTCTAGCTGGGACACCTCTGACCCCTTGGGGAGACCTGCTGTCTCTTGGCTTCTAGCTGGGACACCTCTGACCCCTCGGGGGAGACCTGCTGTGTCTTGCCTTCTAGCTGGGACACCTCTGTCCCCTCGGGGGAGACCTGCTGTGTCTTTGCTTCTAGCTGGGACACCTCTGACCCCTCGTGGGAGACCTGCTGTGTCTCACCTCTGAACCGTTGGGGGAGACCCTCGGTCTCCTGGCTGGGGCCCTCTCACCCCTGGGTAAGACCTTCAGTCTCCCACGCTGGGAGCGGTCAACTGGGAGCTTTGAGCTATCCTTAGAGCTGAGTATATAATAACTCTGTACACCTGTATACTCAGACAGTTTGCAGGAGCCCGGTAAAACCTGGACACAGGATTGAAAGTTCTGATTCAGTTACTGATAAGTCTGTTCTCCTTTGTGAGGCCTCTTTGCATACAAGGATTCGTTGCTTTTAAGTCTCTCTATTTACAGATAGGGATTAAAATGACTTCCTAGTTTTTACGTCCTATGTAGATAAAAGATACATTTCAGCTAACAATATACCTTCAGTTTGGTTTATGTAGGTCCCGTACAGTCCACTCTTCTCTGGTAATAAGTATGTTGTGGCAGCTCTGTCAGAAATGATGCATGCCTTTCGTCTGCAGAGGAGGCCAGTGATGAGAGCAGATTATAGATGGGTTGGTTTCAAAGTTTCAAAAGCACAGATCAGCCTCGTACATCAGATGAGGGTCACGCCACTGTCATGTTACTCACTCTCAAATGTTTTGTACTTTGGCCTCCTTGTGTTAGTTTGAGCTGATACTGTCAGCGATTTTCTCTCTGTTGAAGGATATCTGTATAATCCGGCCCTGCTCACTGCACAACAAACCATTTTTGTCTTGAATTTCTGTTTAAATGTTGGTGCTTTCCTTTAAACAAACATCTTAAAGTACATTTAAACCCAATTTCCAAAATCTCATATAAACTGCAGTATGCAGAGTGTTTCTCTTAAACCATTAAATTACTAATCCCCATTTTTTATTTACATCACAATATAGCGAATGATCACACCGCTAGCCTCAGACTAACTGGTTCTACCAGAGTATTTTAGAGATGATTAACTCTTTCCATCTGGCAAGAGTTTTCCCCTTAAATGTTTGTAATGCTGGAAGCCATTCTTCCTGATCATATAAAGTGAACAGACCTGTCAGTGACAGCACTGCGAGGACCGAGAAAGCACAATTCTAGGACAAAACGACAGTGCTGGTGTACCAAGTCACATCTGGCAGCCTTGTACACGGACACTGTGTACACAGCTGATCCAAGTAAGTCTGTACCTTGTGATCACTGTGATGACCAGCCACAGCAATCACAAATGTACGCACAGTGTTGGTGTTGACCTTTCACTTAGAGGAAGGAGAGGAATCATAGCCCATTTATGTCTAGGGGCCATGATATATATGATTTACTCACCCAGTCCTCCGCAATGCTAGACTGATCCTGGCAGCGTCTTCTCCCCCCCGTGCCCCAGGGCTCTAAGGTCCTAATGTAATCAAGACCAATATAGGGTCTATTGCTCTACATTTTTTTATGCTTTTTCAACAATCCACCACCAGAGCATGGGGGAGTGCCACCTACCAGGGTAGTGGAAGATCAGCTAAGTAAAATGATTTTACCCTCCTCTAGACCTAAGGCCTGGTTCACACCTATGCATTCTTTAGTGTGTTTTCAGTTTTGCAGAAACATACTACAGTCCATTTAACATTGTTATCTATGGATGTAATTCACATCTGTGCATTTTATGGAAAGGGCCAAAGGACTTTTTGCTGGTTTTTGGTTCTATAGACTTCAATGGATCAAAAGTGTGTATTGAAAAATGTGAAATGCACCTGGAATATGCAAACTGCAACCTGCATAGGTGTGAATCAGGCCTTAATGAGCAGTTAAGAATTTTGTAGCCCCAATGCAAGGGTGAACTTCCAGATTTCCCAGAATTGGGTTTTAAGATCATTTTCTACAACAATCCCCTTGATTGTTTGATAAGATCAACTCAGAACATCACCATGCATAATAATCGCGACCATCATGTATAATAACCATTAAACAGGCCACAGCATGTGTAAACACTGCATAACCCAAGATATTGCAAGTTACAGATTTTAAACTCTGTCCATCAGAAGAGTGGGGAGTTCTTACCAATGGGGAAGCAAGCAAAATAAAAACCTAACAGAGATAAAACCACAGGCTCGGTGTTACTGAGCTCTGTGCCAAGCCAGTGCACAAATACAGGCACAGTGGCCGAGCTAGTCTCTGCAGGCCACTAAACCTGCTTGTGACACTCATAGTGACTAGATAGGAAACTGTTCTCAGTGATGCAGCATCAGCTTCACTAAGCTCATACCTCCCAACTTTTTGAGACACCTATTAGCAAAAGTATATAAGCATAGGACACACCCCCTGTCATGCCCTCTTAACCACTTCACTTTAGGAAGGTTTAACCCCTTCATGACAAGGCCATGTTTTGTGATTCTGCACTGTGTTACTTTAACCACTTAAGCCCCGGACCATTTGGTAGCTAAAGGACCAGAGGTGATTTCAGAATTTTGCACTGCGCTGCTTTAACTGTAAATTGTGCGGACATGCAATGTTGTACCCAAACAAAATTTGCGTCCTTTTCTTCCCACAAATAGAGCTTTCTTTTTTATTTTTTGCGATATAAACGGAAAAAGACCGAAAATTTTGAAAAAAAATGATATTTTCTACTTTTTGTTATAAGAAAAATCGAATAAACTCAATTTTAGTCATACATTTAGGCCAAAATGTATTCAGCCACATGTCTTTAGTAAAAAAAATGTCAATAAGCGTATATTTTTTGGTTTGCGCAAAAGTTATAGCGTCTACAAACTAGGGTACATTTTCTGGAATTTACACAGCTTTTAATTTATGACTGCCTATCTAATTTCTTGAGGTGCTAAAATGGCAGGGCAGTACAAAACCCCCCAAATGACCCCATTTTGGAAAGTAGACATCCCAAGGAAATTGCTGAGAGGCATGTTGAGCCCATTGAATATTTTTTTTTTGTCTCAAGTGATTGAATAATGACAAAAAAAAAAAAAAAATACAAAAAGTTGTCACTAAATGATATATTGCTCACACATGCCATGGTTATATGTGAAATTACACCCCAAAATACATTTTGCTGCTTCCCCTGAGTATGGGGATACCACATGTGTGGGACTTTTTGGGAGCCTAGCCGCGTACGGGCCCCCGGAAACCAAGCCCCGCCTTCAGGATTTCTAAGGGCGCAAATTTTTGATTTCACTCCTCACTACCTATCACAGTTTTGAAGGCCATAAAATGCCAAAATAGCACAAAACCCCCCCAAATGACCCCATTTTAGAAAGTAGACACCCCAAGGAAATTGCTGAGAGGCCTGTTGAGCCCATTGAATATTTTTTTTTGTCCCAAGTGATTGAATAATGACAAAAAAAATAAAAATTACAAAAAGTTGTCACTAAATGATATATTGCTCACACATGCCATGGTTATATGTGGAATTACACCCCAAAATACATTTTGCTGCTTCTCCTGAGTATGGGGATACCACATGTGTGGGACTTTTTAGGAGCCTAGCCACGTACGGGACCCCAAAAACCAAGCACCGCCTTCAGGATTTCTAGGCACAAATTTTTGATTTCACTCCTCACTACCTATCACAGTTTCGAAGGCCATAAAATGCCAAAATAGCACAAAACCCCCCCAAATGACCCCATTTTGGAAAATAGACACCCCAAGCTATTTGCTGAGAGGCATGGTGAGTATTTTACAGCTCTCATTTGTTTTTGAAAATGAAGAAAGAAAATATATATATATATATTTTTTTTCAATTTTCAAAACTTTGCGACAAAAAGAGAGATCTGCAAAATACTCCCCATACCTCTCAGCAAATAGCTTGGGGTGTCTACTTTCCAAAATGGGGTCATTTGGGGGGGTTTTGTGCCATCTGGGCATTCCATGGCCTCCGAAACTGTGATAGACAGTGAGAAGTGAAATCAAAAATTTACACCCTTAGAAAGCCGGGGGCCCGTACGCGGCTAGGCTCCCAAAAAGTCTCACACATGTGGTATCCCCGTACTCAGGAGAAGCAACAGAATGTATTTTGGGGTGTAATTCCACATATGCCCATGGCATGTTTGAGCAATATATCATTTAGTGACAACTTTGTGCAAAAAAAAAAAAAAAAAATTGTCTTATTTCCGCAACTTGTGTCAACATATAAAATATTCCATGGACTCGACATGCCTCTCAGTATATAGCTTGGGGTGTCTACTTTCCAAAATGGGGTCATTTGGGGGGGGTTTTGAACTGTTCTGCCATTTTATACACAACATTAGGAAGCTTACAGCCACTCTTCTAACCACTTGAAGACAAAGCCCTTTTTGACACTTTTTGTTTACATGAAAACATATATTTTTTTTGCAGGAAAATTATGTTGAACCCCCAAACATTATATATATTTTTAAAGCAAAGGCCCTACAGATTAAAATGGTGGGTGTTGCATTTTTTTTTTCTACACAGTATTTGCGCAGCGATTTTTCAAACGCATTTTTTGGGGAAAAAATACACTTTAATGCACTAAAACACACTATATTGCCCAAATGTTTGATGAAATAAAAAAGATGATCTTAGACCGAGTACATAGATACCAAACACGACATGCTTTAAAATTTCGCACAAACGCGCATTGGCGACAAACTACATACATTTTTAAAAGTCTTTAAAAGCCTTTACAGGTTACCCCGTTAGATTTACAGAGGAGGTCTACTGCTAAAATTACTGCTCTCGATCTGACCTTTGCGGTGATACCTCACATGCATGGTGCAATTGCTGTTTACATATGACGCCAGACCGACGCTTGCGTTCGCCATTGGGCAAGAGCAGGGCAGGACAGGGGTGCTTTTTTTTTTTTTTTCTTTTTTTTTTTATTATTAATTTTGCTTTTTTATTTTATTTTCAAATTGTTCCTTCCATATTTTTTTTTTTATCATTTTTATTGTTATCTCAGGGAATGTAAATATCCCCTATGATAGCAATAGGTAGTGACAGGTACTCTTTTTTTGAAAAAACTGGGGTCTTCTAGACCCTAGATCTTTCCTCTGCCCTCAAAGCATCTGACCACACCAAGATCGGTTTGATAAAATGTTTTCCCAATTTCCCAATGGCGCTGTTTTATCCGGGGGGGACATTCCCTCCCACTGCTTGTAAAAGCAGTCCAGAGGCTAATTAGCCACTAGGATTGCTTTTACATGAAAGCCGGCCGCTGGCTGAAAAGAATGATACCAAGATGATACCTAAACCCGCAGGCATCATTCTGGTATAAACATTCAAAGTCCAGCAACATACCAGTACGTTGCTGGTCCTTGTTGGACATGTATTGTAATCTTTTTTTTTCATGCAGCCAGTTGGCTGAACGAAAAAAGAGATTGATCGGTGGGTATGCCCACCATTAGAATACCGTCCTTCATCCAACCACTTCTAATGATGGGCATAAATGCACCATTTATATATGCCGAAGCATGGGGGCATCCTCCCGCAAAAGTTATGCCGCACACACATGGTCGGACTTTTCCACGGGCAAGCCTCCGTCGGAATTTCGACCGTATGTACGCGGCATTAGGAGCAAAATCGCTCCTCCGCTCCTCCGCCCCTGCTGCCCCAATGCTTCGGCATATATGCTTTTTTTTTTTAACTGTGGTGGTGAAATCACCTCCTACAGCACTGGAGTCGCAGGGATCAGGCCTGTCTCTGTGAACGTGAAGTTATGTGTGTTGTGTTTTGTAAGTGACAGTGATCGATCGATACTGCACTTGGGTGGCCTGGGCTGGACGGAGGGGCAAAACGCAGGTGCTAGCAGGTATCTGGGCTGATCCCACTAACACTGCGTTTTTGGGAACCCTAAACTGCTAGGGACGCTAGTATAGATCTGATCAGATCAGATATTGATCTGTTCAGATACTATACCACTAAGGGAGGTGTATGCTTCACGCGTGGGTGTTAGCGTTCCTGGCACTAACCTGACGCTGCCTGGGGTGTGACCTCTCTGACGCTAAAACCTAATTGATATCACCCGCCGGCCTGACACTATAAAAAGCAAACTAACTAACCAGCGTCACCCGAAACACTTATATGGTGATCACTGGTGAAAGGGTTAACTAGGGGCAATTAGGGGGTTAAAACCTTTATTAGATAATATATGGGGGTACCTGACGCTATAAAAACCTGCGGCGAACCTAAAAAAAATTACTGGCTACCGATCGGCATCACCGACACTAAGACAGCGATCAGAAAAACGATCGCTTAGCGACAGTGGTGATAGGGGGTGAAAGGGTTACCTGGGGGGCGATCAAGGGGGTTAAACCTTTATTAGATAATATATGGGGGTACCTGACGCTATAAAAACCTGCGGCGAACCAAAAAAAATTACTGGCTACCGATCTACATCACCGACACTAAGACAGCGATCAGAAAAACGATCGCTTAGCGACAGTCACAAATGTCACTGATTGCAGTGATCAGTAAATAAATGGTCACTGCAATCAGTGACACTGTGACTGGGGGCTGATCTGGGGGTGTCTGGGGGGGGCTGGGGGGGCGATTTGTGTGCCTATGTGTCCTGGTGTCAGTGTAGTGTTTTGTGCACTGACCTGATGTCTTCTCTTGTACGGCGTTCGGTATATGTGAGCGCCGCATGAGGGATGACATCACTTCCTCCTGCTTCCTCTGCCTGTGTTTACATTACAGGACAGAGGAAGCATTTTCATTCGCCAGGAGCGATCGCGGGGGGTGGCCGGAATCGAACGGCCGTCCCCTCATCTCGGATCGCTCCGCAACGAATACCGACCGCTCACTGTATAGGAGGGGGGTCCGATTGGACCCCCCAACTGTACAAAGGCAATCACGTACACTGTACGTGATTGTGCCTGTCGGTGCCATTCTGCCGACGTACATATACAGTGAGCGGTCGTTAAGTGGTTAACTGACAATTGCACGGTCGTGCAATGCTCTACCTAAACAAAATTCATGTCCTTTTTTCCCACAAATAGAGCTTTCTTTTGGTGGTATTTGATAACCTCAGCGTTTTTTTTATTTTTTGTGCTATAAACAAAAAAAGACAGACAATTTTGAAAAATAAAAACAATATTTTTTACTTTCTCCTCTGAAACATACATATATACAGGTCCTTCTCAAAAAATTTGCATATTGTGATAAAGTTCATTATTTTCTGTAATGTACTGATAAACATTAGACTTTCATATATTTTAGATTCATTACACACAACTGAAGTAGTTCAAGCCTTTTCTTGTTTTAATATTGATGATTTTGGCATACAGCTCATGACAACACAAAAATCCTATCTCAAAAAATTAGCATATTTCATCCGACCAATAAAAGAAAAGTGTTTTTAATACAAAAAAAGTCAACCTTCAAATAATTATGTTCAGTTATGCACTCAATACTTGGTCGGGAATCCTTTTGCAGAAATGACTGCTTCAATGCGGCATGGCATGGAGGCAACCAGCCTGTGGCACTGCTGAGGTGTTATGGAGGCCCAGGATGCTTCGATAGCGGCCTTAAGCTCATCCAGAGTGTTGGGTCTTGCGTCTCTCAACTTTCTCTTCCCAATATCCCACAGATTCTCTATGGGGTTCAGGTCAGGAGAGTTGGCAGGCCAATTGAGCACAGTAATACCATGGTCAGTAAACCATTTACCAGTGGTTTTGGCACTGTGAGCAGGTGCCAGGTCATGCTGAAAAATGAAATCTTCATCTCCATAAAGCTTTTCAGCAGATGGAAGCATGAAGTGCTCCAAAATCTCCTGATAGCTAGCTGCATTGACCCTGCCCTTGAAAAAACACAGTGGACCAACACCAGCAGCTGACATGGCACCCCAGACCATCACTGACTGTGGGTACTTGACACTGGACTTCAGGCATTTTGGCATTTCCCTCTCCCCAGTCTTCCTCCAGACTCTGGCACCTTGATTTCCGAATGACATGCAAAATTTGCTTTCATCCGAAAAAAGTACTTTGGACCACTGAGCAACAGTCCAGTGCTGCTTCTCTGTAGCCCAGGTCAGGCGCTTCTGCCGCTGTTTCTGGTTCAAAAGTGGCTTGACCTGGGGAATGCGGCACCTGTAGCCCATTTCCTGCACACGCCTGTTCACGGTGGCTCTGGATGTTTCTACTCCAGACTCAGTCCACTGCTTCCGCAGGTCCTCCAAGGTCTGGAATCGGTCCTTTTCCACAATCTTCTTCAGGGTCCGGTCACCTCTTCTCGTTGTGCAGCGTTTTCTGCCACACTTTTTCCTTCCCACAGACTTCCCACTGAGGTGCCTTGATACAGCACTCTGGGAACAGCCTATTCGTTCAGAAATTTCTTTCTGTGTCTTACCCTCTTGCTTGAGGGTGTCAATGATGGCCTTCTGGACAGCAGTCAGGTCGGCAGTCTTACCCACGATTGCGGTTTTGAGTAATGAACCAGGCTGGGAGTTTTTAAAAGCCTCAGGAATCTTTTGCAGGTGTTTAGAGTTAATTAGTTGATTCAGATGATTAGGTTAATAGCTCGTTTAGAGAACCTTTTCATGATATGCTAATTTTTTGAGATAGGATTTTTGGGTTGTCATGAGCTGTATGCCAAAATCATCAATATTAAAACAAGAAAAGCCTTGAACTACTTCAGTTGTGTGTAATGAATCTAAAATATATGAAAGTCTAATGTTTATCAGTACATTACAGAAAATAATGAACTTTATCACAATATGCTAATTTTTTGAGAAGGACCTGTATACTCGAGTATAAGCCGAGTTTTTCAGCCCTTTTTTTAGGGCTGAAAGTGCACCCCTGGACTTATACTCGAGTCAGTACCTGAAAATCTTCTTAGACTGCGGGCATTGTTTAAATATCGCGGCTTACTCCTGGTCCCTTCCGTGATAGGCATTTCCAGAAAACACTGTGTTGAGTATTCCGCTTATCACGGAGGTCCTCTCATTCTCGGACTCCGTTTCCCAGTAGACACTGTGTTCAGTGTTCCGCCTATCATGGATATTCTCTTGTCCGAGGATAAAAAGACATCCGTGATTTGCGGAACACTGAACACAGTGCCTGCTGGGAAATGGAGTTCGAGAATGAGAGGACCTCCGTGATAGGCGGAACACTCAACACAGTGTTTGCTGGAAACGCCAAGACCAGGAGTAAGCCGCGATATTTAAACAATTGACACCGCTAGAAGTCTAAGAAGATTTTCAGGTACACTGACTCGGGCACTGGCAATGGGCACAGTAAGGTAGCACAGCGAGGTGGCAATGGGCACAGTAAGGTGGCACAGTGAGGTGGCAATGGGCACAGTGAGGTGGCAATGGGCACAGTAAGGTGGCACAGTGAGGTGGCAATGGGCACAGTGAGGTGGCAATGGGCAAAGTGAGGCATGCAAATGGGCATTGTTGACCCTCTTTTCCGCTTACAGTAGCTGCTGCATTTCCCCCCTAGGCTTATACTCGAGTCAATAAGCTTTCCCGGTTTATTGGGGTAATATTAGGTACGTCGGCTTATACTCGGGTCGGCTTATACTCGAGTATATACAGTATATATATATATATATATATATATATATATATACATATATATATATATAAATCTAATTTCCTTATCAATTTAGGCCAAAATGTATCCTGCTACATATTTTTGGTAAGAAAAATTCCCATAAGCGCATATTGATTGGTTTGCACAAAAGCTATATTTGAACCGTATTTTATGCTGTACACGTGTAAGAGTTTGTGCTAACGTTTATGTATCTACAGCATGAGACATAAATGGACCATATTGGCCACCACTGCTACTAAGGGCTGACTTTTGAACATGAATAATGTGCAGGCAGCTGTGCACATTAGCGCAAACGTTACACGCATGTCGACAACTTTTTGCCAGCAGGATGTAAATCAATATAGTCATGTGAATGAGGTCTTAAAGAGTGTAGGGTTTAGCCTCAAGCAGAAAGCTCACAGAGAGGCAATCCAATCGCCAAGTAGGTTTAAGAGCTTCCTGCCCACACTTTATATTCAGCATTGCACAACTACCCAAAACAAGAGGTTTCCTCGCAGGAGTAATAATCACAGTCCAAAATCCAACCAACATTATTTAGCTTCCTGCCTAGTAGTGTGACAACACTGGTCTACACAATGCCTGCAGACATGTTTCATTACAGTCTCCAAGCATGCTTTACCAAAGAGCACTGATTATCCCAGGGAAAAACAAATTATTAAGTGAAATGTTTGCCGGCTAGTCGGAGATCCAAGGAAAGCCAGAATCGTCTTTGATCGGGTCTCTGCTATGGTAGCCCAAAAGCGATGACATGATATTACTTTTGATTTACTTCACGTTAACAGTGCCATTTTTTGAAAATCAAAAGCATTCAAGTGCAAAGGAGAGATTTGGGGTCCTATAGACCCCAGATCCCTCCATGAACCACCTGTCACGTGCCTATTGCTGTCATAAGGATGTTTACATTTCTTGTGACAGCAATAAAAGTGATACAAAAACGAAACAAAAAAAAATTAAAGCAAACAGCGATCATCCCACACATGTGAGTTATCACCGCGAATGCAGGATCATGGGCAGTTATTATAGCACTAGACCTTCTCTATACATCTAAAGTGGTAACCTGTAAAGGTTTTTAAAGCCTCGCCCATGGATAGTAAAATTTACGTCATTTGTTGCCGTTTTGCGGGGGTGCGCAATTTTAAAGCATGACATGTTTGGTATCTATTTACTTGGCATGACATCATCTTTTATATTTTACCAAAAAATTGGGTTATGTATTGTATTATTTTTTTGCCATTTTTTTCCAAAAACTGTTTGAAAAAACGCTGTGCAAATACCGTGTGACATAAAACATTGCAAAACCCACCAATTTATTCTCTAGGGCCTCTGCTATATAAAAAAAAAAAACATAATGTTTGGGGTTCTAACTAAACTAATGTGATTTTCAAAAAGTGCCAGAAAATGCATGGTCTTCAAGTGGTTATACCCCTATTGGGGAACAAGGTGTGGCCAGTGTGTAACTGTATACTGCTACAGACCTTTCACTTTCACCAGTTTGCCTTATGAAATGTCAAAACCTATGCAGCAGGTACACTCCATCCACAACTTTTCTCTAGACTGACAGGGGATGTTTGTCACAAGAGTTAACAGTTGAAAAATATACAGCATTAAAAATGTACTGCATATATACTGTAAGAATGGAAAAAGCTGCTTCTCCCCAGTATAGTGGGTGAGGTTCAGTTCCCAGTTTGACTGCTAGAGGTCTCCCTTTCCTCTACTAGAAGATTTTATATAATATATATATATATATATATATATATATATATATACACCCTGTTTCAAATTATTATGCCAATTATATTTTTCTCATTTACCTAAAAAATTGATGTAAACAACAGTCAGCATAATTCTTATGTTATCAACTATTAACAATTCAAATTTTATTGAACAAACCTCCTAACGATAACAGTTTGTTTTTTTCAAAATAAAAAAAACTTACAATGCACTGTTCCAAATTATTATGCACAGTAAGTTTCAAAACACTTTATAGGTTGTAAAGAACTGAAAATTGTCATTTGTTTTGTTTGCAGTATAGTAACTGAACTCAAAAGCTATTTCAATCAAACTTTAAACAATATTTTAACTTTTTAAACATTTTAACAGGTCACGTTACATTTTAACATAGGACCCCTTATTTGATGGCAGCTTCACAAGTCTTGCATCCATTCAAGTTGTGAGTTTTTGGACAGTTTCTGCTTGAATTTGTTTGCAAGATGTCAGAATAGCCTCCCAGAGCTGCTGTTTGGATGTAAACTGCCTCCCACCCTCATAGATCTTTTGCTTGAGGATGCTCCAAAGGTTCTCAATAGGATTGAGGTCAGGGGAGGATGGAGGCCACGTCATGACTTTCTCTCCCTTTATCCCCATAGCAGCCATTTATGCAGAGGTATTCTTTGCAGCATGAGATGGTGCATTATCATGCATGAGGATGATTTTATTACGGAAAGCATAGTTCTTCCTTCTGTACCAGGGAAGGAAGTGGTCAATCAGGAACTCCACATACTTTGCAGAGGTCATCTTTACACCTTCGGGGACCTAAAGGGGCCGACCAGCTCTCTTCCCATGATTCGGGCCCAAAACATGACTCCACCACCGCCTTGCTGACGTCGCAGCCTTGTTGGAGCAGGGTGGCCATCCACCAACCATCCACTACTCCATCCATCTGGACCATCCAGGGTTGCACGGCACTCATCAGTGAACAGGACTGTTTGAAAATTAGACCTTATGTATTTTTCTGCCCAATGCAGACATTTCTGCTTGTGAGCATTGGTTAGTGGTGGCCGAATGGAAGGTTTATGCACCGTTGCAAGACTCTGGAGGACTCTACACCTTGATGTCTGTGGAACTCCAGATTTAATCTTTGTGACACTGAAATAGAATTTCCATAATAATTTGGAACAGGGTGTATATATATATATATATATATATATATATATATATATATAAACATGCACTGCTTTCAGATAAATACCATAGAATTAAAAATGTTCTTTACATGCTTATGTGTATAAACGACTGTATACACATTTGGAAGTGCGTAAATTAAGTCTAAACAAAGAGGAAAATAACAACTTGTGGCAGGTGACGTGGCAGGTGACGTGGCAAGTGGACAATCCACAACTTGTGGCAGGTGACGTGGCAAGTGGACAATCCACAACTTGTGGCAGGTGACGTGGCCAGGTGACGTGGCAGGTGGACAATCCACAAATTGTGGCAGGTGATGTGGCAGGTGACGTCGCAAGTGGACAATCCACAACTTGTGGCAGGTGACGTGGCCAGGTGATGTGGCCAGGTGACGTGGCAGGTGACGTGGCAGGTGGACAATCCACAAATTGTGGCAGGTGACGTGGCAAGTGGACAATCCACAAATTGTGGCAGGTGACGTGGCCAGGTGACGTGGCAGGTGACGTGGCAAGTGGACAATCCACAACTTGTGGCAGGTGACGTGGCAGGTGGACAATCCACAAATTGTGGCAGATGACATGGCCAGGTGATGTGGCAGGTGACGTGGCAAGTGGACAATCCACAACTTGTGCCAGGTGACGTGGCCAGGTGATGTGGCCAGGTGATGTGGCAGGTGACGTGGCAGGTGGACAATCCACAAATTGTGGCACGTGACGTGGCCAGATGACATGGCAGGTGACGTGGCCAGGTGACGTGGCAGGTGATGTGGCAGGTGAAGTGGCAAGTGGGCAATCCACAACTTGTGCCAGGTGACGTGGCCAGGTGACTTGGCCAGGTGACGTGGCAGGTGACGTGGCATGTGGACAATCCACAAATTGTGGCAGGTGACGTGGCCAGGTGACGTGGTCAGGTGACATGGCAGGTGACGTGGCAAGTGGACAATCCACAACTTGTGGCAGGTGACGTGGCAAGTGGACAATGCACAACTTGTGGCAGGTGACGTGGCCAGGTGACGTATCAGGTGACGTGGCAAGTGGACAATCCACAGCTTGAGGCAGATGATGTGGCAAGTGATACGCTAAATACAAGTACACTGCTGCTCTCTCAGCTGCTGGTCTCCCAAAATGGCTGAAAAGGTTAAATAATACTGTTTTTTGAGCTTAGGGAGGGACTTATGATGTTTCTTAACTAAACGCCTATAGACGCAAACGCGGTAAAACGCTGCTAAAATCACGGCAAAACTGGCATATTTAAATGCCGGTTTTAGCCTTTAAAAACGTGTGTTCAGCAGAGTTTGCACCGGCGTCTCGTGTGCATGGGGCCTAAGTGGGTGAGAACTGAGCTGTGATGGTTGTTAAAGGACTGCTATGTACCAATACGTTTACAGTAAAGCAAAGCAGAAGATCTGGATTTGTGTCTTCCAGTGTGCCTGTCTGTGACCTATACCTGTATATTGAGACCATGCCGGCAATGGCTCATGACTTAAAGGCTGGGCCTGTGACATGTTCTGAGACTGTGACACTACTCCTTCAGGGAGTGATGGTCCACCCTGGTAAAGAGAAGAATGCATGGTCTATGTTAGCTAAGCCCCACCTACAAGTGCAACCAATTAGTGAACTGTAATTTTATATACTGTGTTTACCAGATAACAAGCAAGTCAGGTTACATAGGTTGGCCTTGATGACTTGTGTCTTTTTTCAACCTCACCTACTATGTAACTATGTGTAGATTATTGTAGCCATATTGGTGTATATGCATCACCATAATTGAGTACTGTCCATTATACTTTTATTATTTGCACTAATTGTTACATTTTCAGTGGAACTTGGACTGAGAAGAAGGAGATACCCCCTGAAAATGTGTCCTAAATATGTAACTCTTACTGAAAATGAAAAGTATCATGGGCAGTACTTGTGTTGTAACCAATTTGTCAGGAAGTGTAGCTTCTGTATTTGTGTTTTAACCACTTCAGCCCCCGGAAGGTTTTACCCCCTTCCTGACCAGGCAATTTTTTTATGATACGGCTCTGCGTTATTTTAACTGACAATTGCGCGGTTGTGCGACGCTGTACCCAAATAAAATGTTTGTCCTTTTTTTCCCCACAAATAGAGATTTATTTTAGTGCACTTTAAACAAACAAAACTGACAATTTTGAAAAAAAAAAAAATTACTTTCTGCTATAAAACATATCCAATAAAAAAAGTAAAAAAACAAATTTCTTCATTAATTTAGGTCAATATGTATTCTGCTACATATTTTTAGTAAAAAAAAATCCCAATAAGCGTATATTGATTGGTTTGCACAAAAGTTATAGCATCTATAAACTATGGGAGGGATAGATTTATGAACTTTTTATTTTATTTTACTGTTTTAACTAGTAATGGCGGCGATCGCTGACTTTTAGCGGATTGCAACATTGCGGCAGACAAATCTGATACTATAAGGGACACTTTTTGAGGACCAATACAGTGATCGGTGCTAAAAAAAAAAGCACTGTCACTGTATAAATTACACAGAGAAGTGGTTAACATCAGGGGCGATCAAAGGGTTAAGTCTGCTCTTAAGGAGTGCTTTCTAACTGTAGGGGAAATGCTGTGACTGAAGGAATGCTGTGATTGCTTAGCAGTAATAAAGATCTCCATTTTCCTCGCTCACAGAACGGCAGTCTGCCTTGTTTACATAGGCAGACCGCAGTTCTGTCTCTCCTGTGAAGGATCGCGTGTGGCCGGAGGCCATCGTTGCCATGGGACCCGCTGATTGTCTCCCGCTGTGTCCAATTACAGTGGGAGCGGGTCGCCGCCGGTGCGTGCGTGCGCCCCAGACCTCGTGCACGAAATCACATACAAGTACATGATTTCTTGCAGCTGGGCCGCCCTGCCACAGTATATATGCGGTAGGCGGTCTGAAGCTGCCAAATAGATAGCAATGTTGTTCATCCAGTCTTGTGATCCAGGCACTCTTATCAGGCAGCACAGCCAACACTTTCTTGTATTTTATGAGACATCTCCAAAGGCTACCCTCCAATAACAAGTGCCGTCTGGTTAAGGATCCGCCATTGTTTGGTACTGGATAATTGAATATTAACAGCACACTGACGGGATCATCACTCTGCTCTCTCCTACTTTTGGGGGCTCTCAGTGTTAGCAATACAGAACTATGTTGTTTTACATGCTGCCTGTCTGCCAGTGCTGTCCTTCATTCTCTCTGCCAGTGTTGTGGTTCAGAAATTTACAAGAGACTTGGCGTCAAGACAAATTCATGTACTTATGCAAGTTTTATGATTTTTATTTTTTTTTTTATTAAAGTCATTTTTGTTATTCTAGTGAATATACAACTGCATTAAATGAAAGCTTTTTATATCTGCCTGAGGTTCAGTTTTAAATTAGAAGTCACACTTATAATGGAAGTTACCATGGTACCCCACATACTTTATGCCAAGCTACACATTTATAAACATGATAATAATGTGATGACACATAAACTGTGTAAATGAGAAGAAACCCTGGAAAATGTGTTTTTCCCATTTCATCCAAGTCTTTTGAATGTATTGAAATTGCAACATGGTAAACTCAGCTAATGAAGTAAGGATAAAACCTCTGCAAATTGTTTTTCTTTTTTATTTGTCTGTGTCCTCTACTTCTTTTATAGTCACTCAAAAAGTAAGGACGACTTTCCTGTTGGGGATAAATTCAAGCAAAAAGTAACTTATTTTTAAGCAAAGAGGTAAAGGAATATATCATATATCAGGCATTCTTACTGCCTGTATCCCTACTGCAGGGATTTTCTCTTTTTCCCTACTAACCACATAGGACGTAAAGGGAAATCTCCTTACTTCACAGTGGAGAAATTGACTGCAATAAAAGCCTGGAAGTTTAATTACTTCCTTAATCTATCCAAAGCATTTTTTTTGCTGAGATCCACTTAAAATGCACTGTATATAAATATATTTTATAGAGCGTAGCTTTTGAATATTTTTTTTTACATCTCCCACTTTGGTGTTTTTTTGTTTTCTTTTAACAGATTACACTGCATACTTGTGTTGGGGGGATAAAACTGTCAAAAACCCTTTGAAATGCATTACTCTTCGTAGGGATAACATTAGTGTTACCTGCCCTCAGAACCACACAGGGCCCCTTCATTTAATGCACCAAACAGAGCCACCACCCTCCCATTTCTCCTTCCCTTTTTATACCTGTAGCACTGACCCCCGAAAGAGCTGCTGGTTTAATTTGGGCCTTGCACGTTACCTCAATGTTCGTTGTCTAGGGGAATAAAGTCTGTAAGAACTCCAATGTCCACACAGGATGTAAAACCTTATGCTGTTAGGTTTTCTTTTCTTTTGCATATAACATATGAAGAATAGTAGAAGGATGAAGGGAAAAGGGTAGGTTCAGGTACGCAGCACAGATCACTGGGGAACACTCCTCAACTATAAAGTCATTCACCACTCCTCCTCGAGTGGATATTGCTCACCCGGATAGGCCCCTCTCACCTGACCTAAAAGCCGGAATGATGCACGGACAATGATCAGGACCAGTCTCTGCCACAGATTGGTTGTGAACAAAATTGGATAATCTGGGATGTTCTGCCACAGGACTTAGCGCCCGAACTTCCAGCCAAACAGTCAAAGAGCCTTTAAGCCGACCCGGCAGACTGCAAGGTGAACTTTAGCTATGGTGCATCCTCTAATAGAATTACCAGGCCCTCCTCAAGACACCAGCCTTCCGCTTGGTCTTTTCCAGGACAGGTCCTCCCCTTGTTTCCTCAATTGAGTGGCTTTCTCCCGCAGAACGGACAGCTCAGGATCACCTTCAAAGTGTAGGCCCCAAGATCACACACACACTCCTCATGCCAGGAGGGCCACGAGGGGAAGAAGGACCCCAAAAAATGGTGTCTGCCCCTTAAGTACCCTTCCCCAGCATGCTCAGCGGGTAGACCACACCCACTGAACTGTTCCCGGGGAAAGGCACCCAATCCACTCTGGCCTGTCAGTCTTCCACATTGGCCTGGGGTGGTAACGCCACCTACAGGCCAACAGTGGGAAGTCTTCCAACACAGCCATAGCCGGAACAGAGACTAGTTTAGCATAATTATTTACAGAGTCTGAGCTAACTACCAGCTCAGACACCCACTAAATTTAACATAGCACCCAGTTATTGGGAGCAGGGCGCTACATACCATTGCCCAATCATTCCTCCTGACACCTCCTATACAGGGACATTTTTCCTTTCATGTGACATCACTGATGCAGGGGCATATTTTCCTTCCTGTGACACCATCAATGTAGGCTTTTTTTTTTCCAGTGACACCAGAGATGCAGGGCCTTTTTTGTTCCCTTTCAGTGACACCACGGGCCTAGGCGTATCTTTTCTTTTTAGTGACACCACTCATGCAGGGGCATTTCTTCCTTCCAGTGACAACACCAATATGGGCATTTTTTCTTCACATTGTTGCTGGGGCAATTCGTTCTACATCACTATTATCCCCAAATTTTACTGCAGGAGAAAAGGTGTACTACTATCAAACTCATATGTAACATATGTTGTGGTGTAGCGTGCCTTATATAGCAATATTAACCTCACCCCCTATTCCACCACTCGGGGGGGGGGGGCAATTTGGAATCTTCCCTCTGGGCAATGGATGACCTTGTCCTGCCACTGGTTACATGCCCTACCTATAGGTATATTGGAAGCAAGGGTTTTTGTTGTACAGTATTTAGGGGTATAGGAAAGTTTCAGTGCTTTCTGATCAGGAACACAGATTTCACTGGTTTCATGTATACTCCAGATTAGTAATCCAGAAAGTCCTAAAGCTAGAGGAGCCCCATGTCTATCAGGTAATTAGGAATGTCACAAGGTTGTCAATAATGGCAACATTCATATTTGTTTTGGCACATGTTTCCTTTAAGAGATTAAGGTATTATTTTTACTTTACTTTAAAACAGAATATGACCACATTAAGATGAAATGTGTCAAATTATACTTTTAGATTATAAATGATAAAAACTCTGTCTGGCATGAGTCATTTTGACAAACTTAGCGTATTTAGCTTTTTTTTTTCTGACCTAATGTTGATGTACCTGTAGAGTTTTATTTTGTCAGCTGAAGATAGGACTTTAAGTACTGCAGGCTCAAGGGACTTAAGCAAACATAAAATCTGGGAATTCAGTAGAGCCAGAACACTGCTAGAGTGTTTAGCTGTGGTATTAGCAGTGGGAAAAGGGAGCCTTTTCTGTCTTCCAATCTATACAGTAGTGACTTTAATCTGGTAGAGTGTACTACTACTTTGTGATTAACAAGTGAATAAGATATGTATCCTTCATGAAGTTTAAAAAATTCCACTTTGAAGTTAAACTCTGGGGAAAATTTAAAAACTACCCTTGCAGGGTTAAATGTTTATTGTTGTCTTGGATAGGATGTTAAATATACCAATAAAATATAACTAAAGGCAAATTTTTTTTTGTTCTTAGCTTTGGATAGAGTGGAGAGGGATTAGAACATCTGTCAGTTTTTACTTCTGTCTGTGCCCCTGTTAGGGAGATTCACCCTCTCTATTTACTCTGTTTATCAAGGGAAAGTAAAGAAAATCACAAATGTTGGTTTATCTCCCAAAAAAGTTATAGAGTGGAAATGTTACAATGGAGACACTAGTTCTGGGTGTCCTCAATGGATTCCTTTAATTAGGAGGGATTTCTTCTCACTTCCTGTTTGGCTATGGGACAGGACATGAAGGGACAGGGATGGTGAAAAAATAAATCTGACAGGGTTTATAACCCTCCCTTGCTCCCTTGGAAAAAAAAGTTTTGCCTATAGTGCTACTTTAAATTCTTTTTTTTTATATCTGTTTGATGGGTGCAAAGAAATAACGTTTAATCCTACAAGAAACCCTTGCTGTTCTGCACTACAGAGCAACCCCATGGAAATGTGTGTATATATATACATATATATATATGTATGTATATATATATATATATATATATATATATATATATATACTGTGTATATACATATATTTCTGCAAACTACAGCAGCTACTAATGATCTTCTAATTTTTATGCCATAAACTTACAACCTGGAGAGTGCAAAATCAGCTTCCAGGTTTTTTTCTCAAAGAGAAATTGTTGTTAATTGAACAAGCTGAAGTTAGTAGCTGATTGGCTACCATGTACAGCTGCACTAAATTTTGCATTCTTCAGTTTTAGTAAATCAACCCAATAACACATCATGAGAAACTTGAGATGGTACCAGCGGCCACCCATAAAGTTCCTGACACATCACAGAAAGTTTGAGATGGTACCAGCGGCCACCCATAAAGTTCCTGACACATAATGGGAAACTTGAGATGGTACCAGCGGCCACACATAAAGTTCCTGACACATCACGGGAAACTTGAGATGATACCAGTGGCCACCCATAAAGTTCCTGACACATCACAGGAAATTTGAGATGGTACCAGCGGCCACCCATAAAGTTCCTGACACATCATGGGAAACTTGAAATGGTACCAGCGGCCACCCATAAAGTTCCTGACACATAACGGGAAACTTGAGATGGTACCAACGGCCACTCATAAAGTTCCTGACACATCACGGGAAACTTAAGATAGTACCAGCTGCCACCCATAAATTTCCTGACACATCACGGGAAACTTAAGATGATACCAGCGGCCACCCCTAAAGTTCCTGACACATCATGGGAAACTTGAGATGATACCAGCGGCCACCCATAAAGTTCCTGTTACATCATGGGAAACTTGAGATGGTACCAGTGGCCACCCATAAAGTTCCTGACACATCACAGGAAACTTGAGATGATACCAGCGACCGCCGGCCATCCACTTGCCTTTTCTTCCTTTTTATGCATTGTCACACAATTTATGTAATTTAAAGTGGGGTTCCACCCAAAAGTGGAACTTCCGCTCGTTGTACTTCTCACCCCTCCGGTGCCACATTTGGCACCTTTCGGGGTGGGGGGACAGCATACCTGTATTTCACAGGTATCCTGTTCCCACTTCCAGGAGCCTCAGCCGCGGGTATTGATGTCAGTGCCCGGGCTCCCTTCTCCTCCCTCCCCGGCCGCCGAGAGGAGCAGAGCGGAGCGCATGCGCAGTAGGGTTCCCGGCGTGAAGTCATAAGGCTTCACTGCCGGGTTTCCTTACTCGCAATGGAGGCGGCATGCACCCAAAAGCTGATGGAAACATCAGCTGCGGTGCCGACATCGCTGGACTCCAGGACAGGTAAGTGTCCGATTATTAAAAGTCAGCAGCTGCAGTATGTGCAGCTGCTGGCTTTTAATTTTTGCAGCCGTGGGCCGACCTCTGCTTTAATCCCTCTTTATATATTTCACTATATACGGTGTCAAATGCTTTTCAATTTCTTTTATAAAAAACATTTGAAGTGAAATGATCTGGTATATTATGAAAGTTTGGTGTGAGCCCTTTTCCTGCATTTGATCACTCCCTATATAATAATTCCTGTAAACAATGAGAAGGATTAGTTATATCTAGAATAATGCACTTGGGATGGTTGAGGGGAAGCACTCTGCGTAATCTATAATATGGCAATGTAATACAGTCAGATAATTTGACTTGTCGGTATTTTTGATCCTGGATCTACCCTATACATTTCAGTGGAATTGTGTTGTTAATATTCATGCTGGCTTTTTAAAATGTGTAAATCACGGCTCTCTGCAGAGATTTTAGATGGATCACTACCAGTATGTGACGAAGTAAAAGCTCTTTCAGTTTTCTAAATATAGCTTCAGATGACTGCTCGCTGCGGCTTGTTACTGTGTTAATTGATTGGTAACCCATGAGGCTTACAATAATCCTCCTCATTACCATACAGTCATTAAGTCAGTCACATATCTCAGTGGGGGACATTTTGCAGGCAGAACATTTAGACTGTGGTTACATTAATCCAATAATTGTTAAAATTCAGGTGATGTTAGTTGTCTGCCTATATCAAATAAACACAACAGAGAACATGGGTAGGTAATAATAAATAACCCAACACAGCTCAATAGGTTGGAGACAAAAAAATGCAAAAATTTAATTGTCAGCAGTAACAAAAAGGAGGGGTGTTGCCCAAGACAAACAGCCAAGTTTATCATTAATTATGTCATTTGAATACCTTGCATTTGATTGCTTGCTATAGAGTAGAATATCAGTTTGACTCAGAAATAAAATTCGGCTCTGGGGAGTTGTGTACATTCTATTCTTTTTTCTCAGCAAAAGACTGGGAAAGGTGTTCTTCTATACAAGCCCATGGTGTAGTCATTTTAAACAGTTTTATCAGGTTAAAGAAAATAAAATAACACTCGCAAAATAGCTTAAGACACAACAGCAATGTTTGCATGATGTTAAAGCGGAGTTCCACCCAAAAGTGGAACTTCCGCTTTAAGCACTCCTCGCCCCATGACATGCCACATTTGGCATGTCATTTTTTTTTTGGGGGGGAGGGTGGTGTACCCTCTTTTTAGTGGGACTTCCTTTCCCACTTCCTCCTTCCTTTTTTCGGCCGCCTATGCTCCTCCTCCTCTCGCCCTAGGCGGCCCCTCCTTTCCAGCGATCTTTTGGGACTGGCCAATAGGAGAGCGCAGCGTGACTCGCACACGCGCAGTGCGTACCCAGCCGTGAAGCCGTAAGCTGTCACGGCCGGGTGCTCACAGTTACGATGATGGCGCAGTGGAGAGGAGCGGGAGAGGAGCGAAGCCTCCAGGCGGCCACATCGCTGGACCGTGGGGCAGGTAAGTGTCGGTTTATTAAAAGTCAGCAGCTATGCTTTTTGTAGCTGCTGACTTTTAATCAACTAAAACTCGGGTGGAACTCCACTTTAAAACAAGTAAAAAAAAAAAAAAAACAAGTAAAAAAAAAAAAAACATACATAAAAGTTTGTTTTCAACATGAGCAAGAGTTGGATCATCTACATAGTATTCTAGGCAAGAGCTCACTGCCAGGCTTGTGTCTAGGGGAATTCAAAAATAAAATAAAAATAGGAGATCTAAGATATGACAAAAATAAATCAATTCCAAGATAAATATTCTGTACTCAAAAGAGCAAAAGAGATGTCTTTAGTAAGCAGAGAGTGGTGACTGGCAGTCACTGCTCTCTGTTTTGCCCCTCCAGCACTTATTGGAGCACTGGGATATAGAGGGGATGGGAGTGGCTGACTCAGGCTTCTCAGTCCACTGATAGGCTAAGCCAGCTGCCGGTTAGGCACCTAGTTGGATCCCAACAGATCCCTGCAGAACCTGGACCAGCTTTGTGATGTCTGAATATGGGTCACAGAAGTGCAAAAATAAGTACTTTTTGGGCATACTTTTCTTTTTAATCTACGGTGTGCTGTAACTTATAAAATATTTAGTGCAGGAATTCTTTGTGACCTAAAAATAATTTCAACGGATCTGGTTAAAAATGTAATCGGGGTGTTATAAATACTGTGATAAATGCTGTTATAAGCACTGTAATGTACCTTTACTACTAAAGGTACCAATGTACTGTATATAGTCAGGCAACATACTGGGTTTGCTTTACTAAAGTGAATGTTCACGTTTTAAGGGAATTTTCATTTATCTTAGATAATTCAGTGAAATTTCACTTTGCAAAGAATACCCTATTGCAAAACGTTTTTATTTCTGCTTGCACACAGTTGGATGATGAAAGTCAGCAAAGCTTAAACCCATTAACCGAAATAATAAGCTCACCTTTGGTGGAACATGTTCCAGCATCTGTGCCTCCCCCCCCCTGATATCCCCTCCCTGACAGCGGACAAGGGATCTTCTCCACACCCCCTGTCAATCATTTGAAAACAGTGCAGCTGTGCGGGGCCTATCAGGAGAATGGCTTTCCTGAGAGTCCGCAGGAGCGAGACATGATCTGATGATCATGGGTGCAAAAAAAGTGCATTTATTTATTTATTTATTTATTTTAAATTTGAACTTGGCACTTACTTTAGGGTTAAGTGGAACTTAACAATTAAAGTCAAAGTAGAACTAAAGTCTTAATTAAAAAAAAAGAAACTGTGAGCGAGCAGGCTATTCATTGCAGAAAATACATGCATTAAACTTACCTGCTTGCTTGCAGTTGCCTGTAGAATGTACACTGAGCTGTCCAAGTGCAGCTCAGTTTACATGCCAACACAGTGCCTGTGGGATAGGATGACTGTGATCCAACACATGCACAGAAGTGACATTATCCTGCACCCACCAATCAAGATGGGTGAGGACTGGCATCCAGAAGAAGCCAAAGAGAAGGTGCCAGTGAGGTACCTTGGACCATTGAAGCAGAGGTAAGTATTTAAAGCGGGATTCCACCCGCGACTTTTTTTTTTAAAAGTCAGCAGCTACAAACACTGTATCTGCTGACTTTTAATAAGGACACTTACCTGTCCTAGGCACCCGCTATGATGCCCCCCCATGCCGATCCGGATCATTGCAGGTCCCGGCGCCACCATCCTCAGTAAGGGAAACAGGCAGTGAAGCCTGCGGCTTCACTGCCCGTTTCCTACTGCGCATGCGCGAGGCTCGCGCCGCTTTGTGAATGGGCGGCTGCTCTCTGGGATACACACAGTTCCCAGAAGGCAGCACGCCAGGAGGATGCGGAAGAAGACGCGGACCAGGAAGAGGCAGATTAGGAACATCCACATAGCAACAGGTATTTCGGGTGAGTAAAAATTATTTATTTATTTATTTATTTGTTTATTTTTTGCAGCATTTTCCTGTATTTTTTTTTTCAGGGTGGAACTCCACTTTAAGGAAAAGTTCACTTGCAAAGTGAACAGCCTATTTCCCTGTAGTAAATCAACCCTATTGTCTGCCTGTCTTATTGAGCATTGAGCACTAGCAGTGGGTCATTGGTCAGGTTTTTTAGGGTCCTGTACACTGTGGAGATGGGGAAATACACACTATAATGCAACACTTTTTTTTTTTTATAAATCCTATTTTATTAGTTAGAAAATTTATTATTCCAATATATTTTTATTAAAGTATATCTCATACAAAGCAATGTAAAGCATACTGATAACAATAATGTCGTATGTACAACAGTTTCCTGGTCAACTGTAATGAATTGCAGAACAATTTAGAGTAAGAAAGTAGTCCAATTCTATTCTAACTGGTGTAGTCTCACAATTGGTAACTCGTAACGACCTCTAGTATTCAGCCATCGCAGGCCGCCCCTCTCCGCCCCAGCACCCCTGTAGGGATCATACTGTGCCGTCTAGTAGAGAGCGGCGCCCCAACCCCGCCGAACACCCACAAGGTAAGTGAGAGGGAACTACACCCATGCATAATTCAAATATAGGTTTAACATAGGTATGTATGAGCACATTGATATAAGAGGTAATTGACCCTTGACCGGAAAACTGTCGGTGGGAAGGATAGGTTATAATGAACATTTAATCAAGCTAATTGAACGAACATAAAACAAACAGAAAATCGAACAACACTGCAGCAGATAAAAGAATTGAAGTATTGTTGCGGAGTCATATTCCAATCTATTATTGTAAGGAGAAAATATAATTAAAGTTTATGTATTAAAATTTACGTAGTGAGTTTGCTAGTGTCATACCAATCTATCCACCTTTTCCATAAAGCATCGACTTTTAAGTGGTTATTTTGAGCCCTGGCTAGCAGCCTTTCATATGTAGAATGAGTATTAGTAGTCATAATGACCTCGCCTATACTAGGAAGTAGCTGGTTTTTCCAATGTCTCATAATGGTCAAGCGAGCACTGAGAAGTATATGGACAAGAATAGTTTTGTGCTCATGAGGTATGGACTCTATCGTCAATGTTAGCAATGCAAGACCCGGGGAGATAGGCACTGTCAGATGCAGTACCTCTCCAATCAAACGGAATACCTTTTTCCAAAAAGCCGTTATCGCTGGGCAGGTCCAGAGGATGTGGTACAGTGAACCCGTCAGTCCGCACTTCCGCCAACATGTGCCTGATGCCTGAGAGGAGAATTTGGCAATTCTGTAGGGCGTCAAATACCACCGCAGTAGCATTTTTTGTGTTAATTCCCACAGACTTGCACTCCTAGTCACTGCATAGTTAGCTAGCAAGGCATATTGCCACTGCTCCTCTGTGTACCTATTGCCTAGCTCCCTTTCCCAAGCTAGTATATTGTGATTCCTGTTAAAGGCGTGTTTATTACCCAAAATATTATAAAATAAGGATATTCCTTTGGTTTTGGAGGTTATAGTATTAAAGTATTGGGACACTTGCCATGGGAGATTAATCGTGGTGGGGGGTGAAGTGTGTAGGTAGTTCAGCAGTCTCAGATAGGTGTAATATTCTTTATCTAGGAGCCCATATTCTAATTGGAGGGCACGGAAAGTCTTAGGGGCTGGGCCTATTAATAGATGATCCAGTTGTGTAATCCCCAGTCTTTCCCATGTACTAACGTCTATATTTGGGATAATGTGAGATATACTTGTCAACGGTAAATGGACGGATGTAAGATTGACGTTGTGAAACTTGGTGGTTAGTAGTATCGTCCAGGCTGATACTGCCGCTTTAATGGTAGGTGACCAATCATCCGACTTAACGGTTGCTTGTGGACTAGTTACAAGAAAATGGTGTAAGTTACCCTTATAGACTTGAGTTTTCTCAATTTCTACCCATCTATTACTATTATGTGGAGGGAACCATGTCCTGATTTGTGTCAGTACGGCTGCTGTGTAGTAATCTTTTAGGACTGTGAGGCCTACCCCTCCCGCCTTTCTAGAGGAAGTTAATTTGGAAAAAGCACACCTTGACCTCTTGCCCATCCAAAGGTATTTGTTAATTACATTTTGAGCCCTTGCGAAGAAGCTGTTGGGTACCGGGATTGGCAAGGTCCTGAATAAGTACAGGAGTTGAGGAAGTATTAACATCTTGAAAGCTGCCAGTCTCCCTGACCAAGATAGTTCAGTTTTGGATATGTTCTGAAGTTTCTTGTGCAAGCTTTCTAAGAATTTCAAGTAGTTTGCCTTGATTAGTTCTTTTGTAGTGGAGGTTAGATGAATACCAAGATATTTCAACCCTGATGCTGTCCATTTATAAGGATATTTATCAGCTAATTCTCTCATTGTAACCTGTGGTACATTAAGACCCATTATAAATGATTTATCTTCATTAACTTTATAGTAGGAGAGGCCATTAAATCTCTGCAGAACCCCGTGGACCGAAGCCAGGGAAGTTTTTACATCCGTGAGCATCAGGATGACGTCATCCGCAAATAGGCTGATGACGTGAGACGAATTTCGAAATTTGAATCCCTCTATGTGAGGGTGGTTGCGGATGTGACTCGCCAAGGGTTCCATGATCATGTTGAAGATCAGGGGGGAAAGAGGACACCCCTGGCGAGTCCCATTTGTGATTTGGAATGGCTTGGATAGCACTCCTGAATTGAATACCTGAGCAGATGGCTTAGTATATAATGCCATTATAGCAGCATATATTGGTCCCTCAAACCCGAAGGTCTGTAGCACTCGCGACAAATATCCCCAGTGAACTCTATCGAACGCCTTCTCCGCATCCAAAGCTAGGAGCAGAGAAGGCGTTCCTTGTAGGTTTGCTTGATGAATAATATTAATTAATCGCCTTGTGGCGTCGGACGTCTGTCGCCCTTTTGTGAATCCCGATTGGTCGGGGTGTATGATTTGGGGGAGAATGTCTATCAGACGCGTTGCTATCAATTTGGCATAGAGTTTCAAATCAGTGTTAAGGAGGGATATTGGCCTAAAATTTTGAGGGGTGGATGGTTCCTTCCCCGGCTTCGGCAGAGTGATTATTAATGCTTTCAGCATTTCAGGGGGGAAGGACGAAGAGGCAACCGCAGCATTATAAACTTTGGATAAGTATGGTGCTAAAATATTTTGGAAGGTCTTGTAATATTCCCCTATGAAACCATCCGGCCCAGGAGACTTGTTTGCTGGAAGAGTAAGTATAGCTCGTATAACCTCAGGGGTCGTGAAGGGAGAATTAAGTTGTATAAGCTGTTCAGGATTGACCTTTGGGAGGGAAATGTTTTGTAGAAAATCATTAATAAGATCAGTGGAGGGTTGGGATATAGTAGGATCATTTGATAGGTTGTATAGAGAGCCATAGTAGTGGCTGAATGCATTTGCCATGTCATTAGGATGGAATTGTTTTTCTTTGGTTAGTGGATGTACAAGGAAGGGAATTTTGGTTTTGTATCTGGCACCTCTCAGGCGTTGAGCTAGCAGCCTACCTGCCTTGTTCCCATTTGCGTAATAATTAGTTTTAAGCCTTCTAGCTGATTTTTCAAATTGGCCCAGTAAGAGCAGGCGTAAGTCATAACGAAGTTGGGATAACTGTTGGGAGATGTGAGGTAAAGGGTTGGTTTTATTTTGGGTTTCTAGGAATTGAATTTTCTGTGTTAGGTCCTGTAATAGTTTTTGCTGCTGCCTCTTCCTCCTTGCCCCCAGCTGAATGAAAATACCCCTCATATAAGCCTTATGGGCGTTCCATAATACAAAATTATCATTGACAGACATTTCATTTTCCATAAAATATTGAGTCAGATGGTTTTCTAGCAGTTGTTTAGTGTCTGTGGATTGCAGAAGACTGGGGTTGGCTCTCCACACAGGAGTCGGCCTAGAGGAAAAGGCATCGGAGATAGTCAGGGTCACTGATGCATGGTCTGACCATGTGATAGTATTAATGACAGTGGATGTCGTTCTGGTCAACACTCCCTGATCCACTAAGAAAAGATCCAGTCTGGAGTAGGATTTGTGTGTAGCAGAAAAAAAAGTGTAGTCTCTTTCACCAGCGTGTAGGCAACGCCAAGCATCAAACAGGTCATGTTGATGAATAGAGGGTTGAAGATGATTGCCCGCTCTAGGACCCACTGAAGTAGAGTCCAGAGCAGGAACAGGTATGAGGTTAAAGTCTCCACAAACAATCAGCGAGCCCTTTTGGTGTTTCCTTATCTTGTTAATAGTTTTGTTAAAGAATCGAATTTGGTTGGAGTTGGGGGCATACACGTTAGCAATGGTGTATTGTGATGAGTTAATTTCACATAGAAGTATGATATAGCGGCCCTGTGGATCCTTTATTTCCTCTTGCAGTTGGAAGGAAACAGTGTCTCTGAATGCTACAAGAACCCCCCTCTTTTTCGCGTCCGCGTTGGCAGAAAAAATGTAAGGGAAATTTTTGTTTGAACACTGCGGGGGGTTTTTGGCAGTGAAGTGGGTTTCCTGTACACAAAGTACATCACATTTAAACTGAGCGGCCTCCTTCCATAAAGAGCTTCTCTTAGCAGGGTGGTTAAGACCCTTTGCATTTATAGACAGAAAAGTTATCCCCATGGTTGAGAGGAGTGTTTGCTAATGGGATAATGTGATTCAATTTTGAATAATACAGGTGACCACATCTCCCTCCTGTGGTGAGAAGAGGTAATGCATTGGATAATTATTGCATCTGAAGGAACCATGAGGGAAGTACTCACTGTGTGATGGAACAGTTGGTGTTTGAAGAGTTGTTTGGATCGGGAGTAGAGTTTTCCGTAAAGACTTGATCTCATCTTCTCAGGCCTTCCGGACGCTCCATGGATATGCGTCAGCAGTAGAATCAATAGCTTACATATGTGCTGCAGTGCAAAAAAAAAACTGGAAAACAATAAAAAAAAAACGAAAACAGAACCAAGAAGAGACGAATGCTGCCTAACTTGCAGCATAAAGTCCCTTGATTTAAAGGGTGTAACCATATTCCTCAGGGAAGAGGAGAAGTAATGAGGGTATACCCTCGGGTGCAGAAATATCTGCTCAAGTGTATTCAGGGGTGAGTCCAGGCGTGAGAGAGCCTCACTCTCCAGGGCACTTATAGTAATATGCATTGCTTCCAAGATTTAGTGCTTTTTGCAATTCTGTGCGGTCGCTTTCTGACACTCAGATCCTCTAGGGGGGTTACTTTTGGAAGACACCGGCTGGCCCACTGTGTCTGGAATGATCTGCCATTCCTTAAGCTGCTTCAATCCCTTTTCCAAAGAGTCTATAACAAAGGTGGTTTCATCCTTAGTGACTGAAAGTTTGGTAGGGTATCCCCATCTGTAACTGATCTTGTGGTTTCGCAGGGCCTTAGTTATGGTGTTGAGGTCTCTCCTCTTTTGAAGAGTGTGTTGTGATAGGTCTGCAAAAAACTGCAGATGTTGATGCTGCAGGGGAATCAGATCTTTGTTGCGCATGGCTGCCATTAGTTTTTCTTTCGTATAGTAAAAATGCAGCCGCAGGATAACATCCCGTGGTACTTGATCAGGGAGATAAGACGGCTTGGGCAGGCGGTGAATCCTGTCTATGGAGACATCCAGCTCCGTAAGGTCAGGTAAAATATCTTTAAACAGGGCTACAGCAAATGCCCTCAGCTCTCCCTGCTGCACAGATTCAGGGATACCTCTGATTTTTAGGTTGTTTCTTCTTGCCCTGTCCTCCATATTCGCGATTTTTGCTTTAAGCCCGTCTATTTCCTCCCCGCGCTCATCATGCGCGTCCACCAAGTCATTAATGGTTTCCGCAAATTCACCCAACTTATTTTCCACATGATCCACCCTTGCTTCAACCACTTGAATCTCCTTGTTAAACTTCTGCATACAAGATACCATGTCCGCTTGGAGTGAGCTCCTAAGTGACAATAACATGTCCTTCAGCACTGTGTCCATGACCGGTTGATTCATAGTAGGGAAAACCTCTATGCTGTCTGGCAGCTCCCTCGTGTCCTCCCCAGAGTCTATGTCAGGGCCTGCTGCTAAATCACATCCAAAGCCATCCAGCCTGAATCCAGCCTTAGCTGGGCTAGCTGACTGCGGGGTGGCAGGGAGGGAGTGAGAGCTGTTGGGAGAGCCATCATTGCAGCTATGTGCTGCGGGATGTAAGCGGGGATGTGCGGACAGGGCTGGGGTGGACGTGGCGCCGGCGCCATTTTGCCTACCTCCATTCCTCCCCCATGCATAGAAGTCCGTCAGCTTCTGAGGCTTCCGGAGCTCCTTCCTTCTCCTCGTCATGGTCCCCGGATGGTCTGGGTGCAGAACGCTTCTTCTCCGGTGCTGAAGTGTGCCTGGAAAAGCCGCTGTTAGCCGCGATGTGTCCCTGGATTGCAGAGCTCAGCTCTCACGCCGCCATCTCGGTCCGCGGCTAGCCACGCCCCCGTTAGAAAATTTATTATTTTAACAATGACAGAAAATCCTACCAGGAATATAATGGTAATTAATGATGTGACAGGTGTGATACATACTGTAAATGTGATTGAATTGGGTGAATTGGTTTTAAATAAAAATAAAAAAAGCCTTTTACAAAACATGCTTTCTGAAAAAAATGTCATTAGTATAGCCTGTGTCAGCTAGCTGCCTATTTACACTTTTTAAGTACTATTTGGGAATTTAAACTTTCTTGTTTATTTCCCAGTGAGACAAATGTAAATTAAAAATGTTAGTAGGGCATTCGTGGAGAGCAATTTCTTCCATGCTGAGTCGAATCTCGGTCATTACTGAGAGTAAAAGCCATTGACTGGGTAAAATGAGTGTGTGCTGTCTATCAGAGGTCATTATATTCAGACATGCAGCTTTCATTGAAGTAAACATCAACTCCTGATTACTTTTCCACTTGGACAGTTTTTGGAGTCTTGACAATAAAACCATAAACTCAGGGTCATTAATAAGTTATTTGTTTAAAGCTTCATTTCTAAAAGCATTATTGAAGGCCAGGAAATGCCTAACCCAAATATCCATTATATGCAATAAATTACATTTTTTATCATTTGTTTTTAGTGTGTACAAAGCATAGGTTGTGCAGAAAATACAAAACAAAGATACAACTCATTTGAGAACAATGCACTTGTGCAGCAGTAACTAGCAAAACTGAAATGTGGAATTTACTTGCTATTACTCTACATAACAAATACCATCACCATGCTAATGCTATAACATTTAATTTTCAGATAGGATTTACCTTGAATATGTTAATGTATAGAAAACTAAATTTTGTAAACAGTATTAAAAATAATTGACCCTATTTAGATACATACAAGGCTCTGTATTTGCATTAAGGGTTTTAAGGGGCCTATTATCACTTAAAAGAGAAGTATGGGTTTCCTTTTTTTTGCTTCCATCTATTCTATGTGAACTGCTGATATCTATAAACCTTCCCAGCCCCTTCAGAAGTGTCCCTATTCTGTTAAAATCGAGATAAATACCTGTGGGAGGTTCTACAGACTTTCATACAGCATAATCCAGACAATGGTGTGAATATAGAGTCTGGATGCACCCCCTTCCCTGTCATTTTGCTTGACTGATGTCCTCTCTCCTCCCTCTGCTTGTTTCTGAGACTTCACAGAGCATAGCTGCTCCCCCCTCCCTTCTCACTTCTCTCTCCTCCCCCTCCCTTTCTAGCACTACAGCCATGTGTCTTAGGGGAGTGGGGACAGAGGCAGGGGGTGTGTTGGTGTGTTGGTGAAGATGTACATACCCCCTGAAACATTTCAAAATGAAAATGGACAGTTTTTGCCAGCTGAAGGAAAGTTCATATGCACATGCTGTAAAAACTAAAAGAGGTAGGAAAAAAAGACTAGCTGATATGTGACTAATGTGATATGTACTAGTTATTTAACCCATCCCATACTTCTCCTTTAATAATTTGTTGAATGCAATCTTTAAATCAATGTTCTCAAGCAGAGTTCCCCATGCTGGGGGATGTTACCTGTGTTGCCACTATGCATGCACTGTAAATTTAGATCATAGACTAGCAATTGACAGCCGTTCAGCATGGTTCCTTAACATGTAATCGCTATAACAGCCAATAATGGAAATCACATGCAAACTGCAAGCAACCTCTCTACCCCACTGTTGGCACTAAAGTACAATTATAGAATTAGTTACAGTTTAAATGATCAAAATAATTCTTAATATTAGTAGTAGCAGTATTATACAAAATAATAACAATAATTATTATACAAGAATTATACAGCGCCAACAGTTTGCTCAGCACTTTACAATATAAAGGGAGACAGTAGTTACAATACAATAAAGTACAAAAAGGTAATGCTTGTAAGAGCTTGCAATCTAATTGGGTAGGGCGAGTAGTACAAAAGCTTAAAACTTAGGTGGGGGGTGAGCTGGTGGAGGTGCTAAAAGTTCAGTTAGTTGGAGGCATTATAGGCTTCCCTGAAGAGATGATTTTTCAGGGATTGCCTAAAGGCAGCCAAAGTAGGAGATAGCCAGATGGTTTGAGGTAGAGAGTTCCAGAGGATGGGCTCTGGAGAAGTCCTAAAGGTGAGCATGGGAGGAGGAGACAAGGGAGCTTGAGAGCAGTCTTGAGAGAAGCTGAAAGGACAGTTTGTGTGATATTTGGAGACAAGATTGGTGATATAGCTCGGGGCAGAGTTGTGAATGGCTTTGTATGTTGTTGTTAATATTTTGAATTACATTTTCTGGGCAATTGAAAGCCAGGGAAGGGATTGGCTGAGAGAGGTGGCAGACACTGAATGGTTGGTAAGGTAGATGAGTCTGGCAGCAGCATTCATGATAGACTGAAGAGCAGAGGTAGGTCTATGAGAAGGGAGTAATAATAGTAATAATAATAATAATACATGATTTAAGAAGGGTAAAAATTCTAATTAAAACAGTTGTGGGTAAAATAACCAACTATGCAAATGTTCTAATTTTTGTCTATTTTTCAGATTATAATAAAGATAATAACCAAATTATTTAATAACCGTGTATCAAAAAAATAAAATAAAATGATGTTCCAAAAAATATATATAAAAAGATGATTTAGATAGAAAAAATGGTTCACAGACTTATTGGCAGTTCAGTTGATGCACACTGAAGCTATTAAACATTGTCTTGACATCTAGGTTTCATAATGACTTCCATTCAAAGAAGGGTTAGGAACACTCTAGACCACCTTATGACAACCGCTATATTATCTTCATTACTACTACATCCAGGTTTACTGCAGACCTTCATTATGACTAGAAGACCAAGATTCTCTGGGGTTGATTTATTAAAAACAAGTACTGCAGTGGAATTTTCCCCAGAGCTTCAAGAATGTGGTAAAATTTCACTCTGCAAACAATACTCAATGAAAAGCAAGGAAAATAAAAGCAGCATTTTTGCATGCATGTTATAGGATGACGGAGGTCAGCAGTACTTCACCACATTCACTAAGCTCTGGGGAAAATCCACCTGCAAAGTGCAACTTCTGTTGAAAAGTGAACAGCCTATTTGCCTTTACTAAATCAACCCCCTGTCTCTGCAGTGATTGCTATGATTGAAGTGAGTCCAGTTCAGTTTGATGATGGACATTTACACATGGTCTCAATCAGATATCTTCCAATCAACAAAATGCATAAAAAAATTAAAAAACGCAAAACATTAGGGGGCATTTCAGAATGCTTTTCTGTCTTTCTGTTGCTTTAAAATAACTGTTATTTTCAACCTATGGATCTTAGGTTTGGAAAAAGTAACCCATGAAATAGAAAATCTTTTTGAGGAAAGATTCAACCTTAAAGGTGGATTTCACATTACCATTAAAAAGAGCTTTCCTACTATAGTTAAGATTCAGCACAGGATGGAAATATGGACTGATATGTCTTAAACCATTTCTGAGCTTTTTTCGTTTATATAGCCTACTTATCTTCAACCATACCCTTTTAAACAACGGCAAGATTTTTGTTGTGTTTAGTGCTAGTGATGCTGATGAATGATAGTTTGTTTGGCAAACTTTTACAGCCTTTCAATAACGAATGGTATTTCTTAAATGCTATAATCCATCACAGCAAATCAAATGTCACTCTGCTGAAATTACACCAAGACAGGATGGATTTCTGGTCTCTATTCTCTAAAACGTAAATGCATTTCAGAATTATTACCCAATTAGCATTCTTTATTGAATTTGTCTGTTCATATGGAGAACAAATGCAGTCTGAGGTCCCTTATAATCCATGGATGCCTCTTAAACTCAGTGTGACTCTTTTAGTGCTAGTAAAGAAAACAGGGTGTTGTCTGCGCTGTGAAGGGGCAGGAAAAGTGGAAGGAGTGTGAAGCCTCGTACACACGACCAATTTTCTCGGCAAAAAATGACAAGAAAACTGCAGAGAGAGCTTTCTTGCCGAGAAAAACGTTTGTGTGTATGGTTTCTCATCGAGAAAACTGCCGGGAATCTCGACGAGAAAAATAGAGAACCTGCTCTCTATTTTCTCGTCAGGATTCTCGTTTTTCTCGTCGAGATTCTCGTCGGCCTGTTTCCCGACCAGGAAACCGGTCGTGTGTATGCTTTTCCGAGTCTTAAAAAATCTCGCATGCTCAGAATCAAGTATAAGATGGGAGCGCTCCTTCTGGTAAAACTAGCGCTCGTAATGGAGATACCACATTCGTCATGCTAAAACGAACTGAACGCACGAAGACTGAAAAGCGCAAATCGTCTCTCCCCAAACTTTTACTAACACGCAGTAACACGAGATCAGCAAAAGCAGCCCAAGGGGTGGCGCCGTTGAAATCGAACTTCCCATTTATACTGCCGTCGTACGTGCTGTACGTGACCGCGCTTTCCAATTACGAGACTTGGAATTGACAGTGTGTATGCAAGGAAAGCTTGACAAGAAGCTCGTCAAGCTTGACAAGAATCTCGTCGAGAAAAACTATGGGTTTTTTTTACGACGAGATTCTCGGTCGTGTGTACGAGGCTTATCTAATCACACAGCCAGTAAATAAATAGGTAAATAATCAATAAATAATCAAGTGCACTAACAATTTAATCTGTGGAGCAGGTGTAAAGAAAGGAAGGAATGATGACAGTGATTGGCATAAAACATATATGACAAATCCCAAAAATATATGTATCTCTTCAAATGGTGCACATTGTGAACATAAATGCACAGTAATAAAAGTCCAGTAAATGAATAGTCCAACAATAGTGGTGATAAAATGAATAAAGTTCATATGTGTGAGTGACTCTTACCACCAAGAAATGATAATAATACACACTTAGTGCTGCAGAATTCTTCAGTGATACACCTCTGTGTCCGCAAGCAGCTCACCTCACTGCTGTTAGACAAACAGCATATGCAGACCGCAAGATGTAAATAAAGATGGTGTTTACAATGGTATGACAGTCTCCCTTATATTGCTGCAGTCCTCTCAGTGGCAGATGGAAGCCGTACATAGGATGTAAAAGAAGGGAGAGCAATCATAGTGCACCACAGGCAGGTAGTCAAATAAGGACAGGCACTAATCACACGGTATTACACTCACTTGGTAATAAAGCAAGCGTGGGCAAAACTCCACGAACGCCGAGTTCGTAAGCCCTCAGTGTGTATATGGCTCTGTATTGGTCCCCTTCTATTACCAGGTCATCAGTGGGATAGGCACTCGGTGAATGATATGAGGAATAGAAGGGAGGCATACATAGCATAATCCCGTATAAAAAACATTTATTGCAATCGTAAAACAAGTAAAACTCACATTTAGCCGACAAAACTTGTGCAGAGTATCCACGAGCGCCGAGCTCGTCTTCTTACTGTCAGAATGTTGGTATGTTGGTATACCTAATGCTCCAATCCCGACGCGTATCGTCACATCACGTGACTTCATCTTTTAGTGCTGTCACTCTAGCTTAACTCTAGTGTTACTAGTGGCTCCATTTTCAGTACACGTTTATAGTATTGGTAAGTGCCCTCTGCATCTCTTCTTATTTCAGCATTTCTTTTGCTGCAAGAGGCATTTTTGCATGTTTTGCACACATGTTTAAAAAATAATTTTAGCTCTGAAGAGTGCATAAAACCCTCAAAACCTCATATATTTTTTAATATTTAATGTCCGCCGGTGTCTCACGATCTTGTCACAGAGCTGCAGAACAGGGGGATGCCTGTGTAAACAAGGCATTTCCCTGTTCTGCCTTGTGACAGGACACTGATCTACTGCTCCCTGTCATTGGGAGCAGTGATCAATGTCATGTCTCAGGTAGCCCAGCCCTCCCACAGTTAGAATCACTCTCTAGGACACACTTAACCCCTTCCTTGCCCCCTAGTGGTTAACCCCTTCCCTGCCAGTGTCATTTACACAGTAATCAGTGCATTTTTATAGCACTGATTGCTGTATAAATGACAATGGTCGCAAAAGAGCGTCAAAAGTGTCCGATGTGTCCGCAATGATATCACAGTCATGATAAAAATTGCAGATCGCAGCAAATACTAGTAAAATAAAATATTAATAAAAATGCCATAAAACTACCCCTATTTTGCAGACGCTATAACTTTTGCGCAAACCAATCAATATACGCTTATTGCAACTTTTTTTACCCAAAATATGTTGAATAATACATATCGGCCTAAACTGTGGAAAAAAATGTATTTTAATATATTTTTTGGGGATATTTATTATAGCAAAAGGTAAAAAATATTGCTTTTGTTTCTAAATTGTGCCTCTTATTTTGCTTATACCGCAAAAAATAAATATTTGATCAAATACCACCAAAAAGAAAGCTCTATTTGTGGGAAAAAAAGGTTGTCAATTGTCGCATGACCACGCAACTGTCAGTTAAAGTGACGCAGTGCCGAATCGCAAAAAATGGCCTTGTCATTCAGCAGCCAATTCTTCCGGGGCTGAAGTGGTTAAAGCAGACAGTCTAGACAATAAAAAAGTGGTAGCTCCAATTTTTTATGTTACGCTATATTAGTGCAATAGTGTATGAAACGCAAAATAAATTTCAGTAAAAAATACACTAAAGGTAGTTTTAGGGCACACAAATGCAATACATTGCAATACTTCCCCTCCTTGTGCCATTCAGCGTGACGCTGGAGGGGGTATGGTGGCCATGTCGGGCTTGGGGCCCGCAGTCCTCATACACCCACAGTTTTTCTCACAAACAACTCCTGTGCAGTTCCATTTGGGG
Source organism: Rana muscosa (assembly GCA_029206835.1). Taxonomy (NCBI): domain Eukaryota; kingdom Metazoa; phylum Chordata; class Amphibia; order Anura; family Ranidae; genus Rana; species Rana muscosa. Next base: position 34,833,253 of record CM055123.1, on the reverse strand, counting down.
GTCTTGGAGTTCCCTCCATGTCCCACCTACAACCCTTCTAATAAGGTAATTCAATCTCACTTATTGTTTCCACCATCACTCCTTTTTTCTTATTTTCTTCTTTCTTTTTTCTTTTTCAGTTTTCCTCATGGGTAACCTCTCATCACCCTTTGGTCTCACTTTACCCCCTTTTTTCTTCCTCCACGCTAATCCTTATATATTCTTTCACCTTGGTGTCCCTGATGGACAGTTATTTATCTCAATTATACCCTTGTCACTTTCAAATGTTTATCACGGTTATGGTGCTTCTCTCCTGTATACTTTTTTTTTTAACTTTCGATGTTTATTATTTTTCAAAGATAGAGAGTAGTACAAAAAACATCGCCAATTGGGCATACCCTGGCGTTAAATTTGCGTACATAAGAGACAAGTGAGAGCAAAGAGAGCAAACGGATAGTAACAAATGGCATCTATTTCGTTATCAAAGGATGAAGATTTATGAGTAGTCAAACGGTATAGAACAATCCTACAAATAGGCATAAAGTATCAGTGTAATGAACACTTGGGGAACTATGTTAAGAGAGTACTCCTGTATACTTTTATACACTGATAAGGTCATTTACACCATATAAATTCTATTAATTTTATTTACTTCAGAATCTCTACCATCCGTGATATTTTGCACTCTTTCTTCATGGGGAATTGCGGCCGCGTTCCCGGCCCTTTTCACCGGATCCCTTTCTCAGCTCCCGGGCGAGACATTACTGACTGGCCTCTGACACACGTTATCACATGTCTCATCTCAGATGTGAGTTATCAATTTTTTAGTATGGCCAGGAACCCTTTAGTAATTTCAACAAATTGTTCATGGTATCGATACAAATAGACTAGAATGATCATTCATATTTTTTGTTCCTTTTTAGAACATGGATGCATGGCCCCTGATGAGTGGATGCAGTCCACGAAACGCGTCGGGTCTATCTTGATGCATCCAATGTATTTTCAAATGGTTCTATCAACATATGTTTTTCTCCTTGATCATATTTTGTTTCATATCCAATATGCATATTTTTATCATGAAGTGCCATGCGTTTTATCATCATTCTTATGCAAGCTTGTTAAATTGTATCATGCATGTTATGTTTTACCATGTCATGCCAATGTATGTTTTAGGAATAAACACATTGATGTTCTATCTATATGATCCTTTTCGGTCTGTACAAACACACCTCATTCAAAGTCCCAAACCTTCCCCCCCTTTATGTTGCATTCAGCACAGGGATGGAGGCGTGAACTTTTCCTCACGTTTCATTGAGGCGTGGACCTCCTGTTCGCGCCTCATTCAAAGTCCCAACATTTGTCCCATTTTCTTCCTACATTGCAGGGATGGAGGAGTGTCAGGTGGTCTGTCCATCATCATTGATGGCCGGCCCCATTTTGTTAGACCTTTGTTAATATGCAATTAACAGTGCATGGCCCGTATTCATATGCATGAGTGCTGGCCCCCTTACTCATTGTTTCTGACATGTTGCCATGTGTTCTGTGATCAGTGGGCTGATGTGTGTCTCATCCCCGGGAGCTGCGATTCGCCCTGGGTTCCCCCCTTCTCCCTCCTCTCTATATGATATGGGGGAGTGGGCGGTCGCTTCCATCACGAATCGGCGCCACGCAGTCTGCGTTGCACGTGTGATGTCCTCATCGGGCGTCGCATTACGCTAGCGCCTTTATACCACCTTGACTGACACGAGGGGAGTCACTCCGGCGGGAGATGACCGTCGCCTCCGGGCTGTCTCTTCCCCTCCTTGTGCCATTCAGCGTGACGCTGGAGGGGGTATGGTGGCCATGTCGGGCTTGGGGCCCGCAGTCCTCATACACCCACAGTTTTTCTCACAAACAACTCCTGTGCAGTTCCATTTGGGGGTCTTGGAGTTCCCTCCATGTCCCACCTACAACCCTTCTAATAAGGTAATTCAATCTCACTTATTGTTTCCACCACCACTCCTTTTTCTTATTTTCTTCTTTCTTTTTTCTTTTTCAGTTTTCCTCATGGGTAACCTCTCATCACCCTTTGGTCTCACTTTACCCCCTTTTTTCTTCCTCCACGCTAATCCTTATATATTCTTTCACCTTGGTGTCCCTGATGGACAGTTATTTATCTCAATTATACCCTTGTCACTTTCAAATGTTTATCACGGTTATGGTGCTTCTCTCCTGTATACTTTTATACACTGATAAGATCATTTACACCATATAAATTCTATTAATTTTATTTACTTCAGAATCTCTACCATCCGTGATATTTTGCACTCTTTCTTCATGGGGAATTGCGGCCGCGTTCCCGGCCCTTTTCACCGGATCCCTTTCTCAGCTCCTGGGCGAGACATTACTGACCGGCCTCTGACACACCTTATCACATGTCTCATCTCAGATGTGAGTTATCAATTTTTTAGTATGGCCAGGAACCCTTTAGTAATTTCAACAAATTGTTCATGGTATCGATACAAATAGACTAGAATGATCATTCATATTTTTTGTTCCTTTTTAGAACATGGATGCATGGCCCCTGATGAGTGGATGCAGTCCACGAAACGCGTCGGGTCTATCTTGATGCATCCAATGTATTTTCAAATGGTTCTATCAACATATGTTTTCTCCTTGATCATATTTTGTTTCATATCCAATATGCATATTTTTATCATGAAGTCCCATGCGTTTTATCATCATTCTTATGCAAGCTTGTTAAATTGTATCATGCATGTTATGTTTTACCATGTCATGCCAATGTAAGTTTTAGGAATAAACACATTGATGTTCTATCTATATGATCCTTTTCGGTCTGTACAAACACACCTCATTCAAAGTCCCAAACCTTCCCCCCCTTTATGTTGCATTCAGCACAGGGATGGAGGCGTGAACTTTTCCTCACGTTTCATTGAGGCGTGGACCTCCTGTTCGCGCCTCATTCAAAGTCCCAACATTTGTCCCATTTTCTTCCTAAAGGTAGTTTTAGGGCACACAAATGCAATACATTACCCAATTTTTGGGTAAAATATAAAAGAGGAGATTATGGCGAGTAAATAGATGCCCAACATGTCAAGCCTTAAAATTGCATGCATCTGCGAGCAGGAGGTCTGGTGCTAAAATTATTGCTCTCATTCCAGCAGCGATATGTAACATGTGTATTGCAATCTGCGTTTTTGTGCATAGGCGCCCATGACACATGCATTTACATTTGTACATGTGTATACTGTATGTGGGCTTAATGAGGCTTCAAAAATGTATTTGGGGAGAATTGTATGCATTTGGGTGTAATTTTTTTTTTACTTACATTCTTTTTCATCACAAATAGTCCCCATGTAATGATTTTTTGGTGACAGATTCTCTAAAAGACCACGGATGTCTCTCCTGCCCTTCAATTAAACAAATACAGGGCATATTGGAAAGTGAAAGAGAGACCAGAAACTAATGTTTTTCAAGTTGCTTAAGTGTCAGCAAGAGGCAGGGGATGAGAGCGAACGCATATTCACTTGCCCCCCCTCTATCCAGTGGCCCCCACCATTCTGGTCAGCAGTCAGCTTGTCAAATATACATACACTCTGAGTGTGTGTAAAACACTCTGCTGTCAGGTCCATACAACATACAGACTTGGCATTGAAAGGGTATTTTCACTTCTGTTGTCAAAGTTCAGAAGCCCCCACTATATGTTTGTTATGTGTTCCTATTAACACGGCATACATAAAAATGATATAGATATAGATATAGATCTATATCTATCTATCTATCTATATATATATATATATACTGTATATATATAGATAGATATATATACATACACACATATATACAGTGCATATATAGATAGATAGATAGATAGATAGATAGATAGATAGATAGATAGATAGATAGATAGATAGACAGATAGATAGATAGATAGATAGATAGATAGATAGATTTATTGTTTACATTTTTAGCTGTTCATTTGGAGCAGGATTATACACAAGACTCTGCAGCAGTGGTAGGCAACCTGGGGCCTTCCAGCTGTTGCAGAACTACAAGTCCCATCATGCCTCTGGGAGTAATTGTAACTGCCAGCCTTGCAATGCCTCATGGGAAATGTAGTTCCACAAGAGCTGGAGGGCCCCAGGTTGCCTACCCCTGCTCTACAGGCATCTTCAATTGCTTTGAATAGATGGCATGGTACAGATACTGTAGGGGGCAATAGTGAAGGATTTTTTTTTATAAATTGTTTATTTATAGTATGTATGAAATAAAATCATTACATATGACCAGGGAGTTAGCAAACAACCAATATATTTGCAGACAGCAATACACCATCTAGTCCAAGAAAGTAAAAAAAAAAGGAAAACCGACAAAAAGGAGGGAACAAAAAAAAAGACAAATGTAGACATCTTACAAATATAAGCCACTCTTCCATAGATGAGTATTGAGAATTGCCTCTACAGTAAATATTGAAGTAGGAGAGGGTGCCATCATCCCGAATGGACTAAATAGAAAGAAAATGGGGATATATATAGGGATAACTCCTAACTCCCTTATCACCCAATGAAAGGTTGGGACTATTGCGACACCCATGCGCAGCATAGATATAAGGTTTAAAACATTTTATTTAAGAATAGTACATACATTTACATAATACATGAAAAAAGAAGGTTATTTATAAACTCTGCAGGTGTGCAGAGGTGCGATACTGATGCGATAGACGATTCCCCGACATGTTTCGCAGTGTATACCGCTTCTTCTGGAGGCGTCACATAACAGTACAGTAATCAATAAACTTGGTGTAAATACACTGTCATAATTGTTTGAAAAACAATAGTGTAGGAGTAAAGGGTAATGAACATATACAGACCTGGCTAACCAGTTTGATCAAAAAAGACCAAAAAATGTGTAGTAAGCTGAAGCACCTTGAGGGGGGCGCTACCCCCTGGGATGGGCACGAGAGGATTAGGATGGCACTGAAAGATAAATAACACAACATGAGTTGGAACCTAATTATGTAAAGAGGGGGAAAAAAGGAGGGGAACATGGTGGAGAGAGAAAAGAAAAAGGGGGGGGGAAGGGGGGGTGGAAAGGGGGAGGGAAAAGGGGGGGCGAAATGAGGGAAAAGAAGGGGGGGAAATGGGGGGGAAAAAGGAATGAAAAAGAGGGGGAATGTTGTGACGGAATGGAACGGGGACTAGTGAAAAGAAAAAAAGAAAGAGGTGTATAGGGATAAGATATGGTGGGACAGGGAGAAAAATATAATGTATATATATATATATATATATATGTGCTGTGGTCGGCCAAAAGGGCCGTACAAGTAAGAGAGATAATGAAAGGAAGGGGACAAGGAGAGTGGGAGAATGGTTGGGGGGTGGGAAAGGGAGAGGGGGGGGAAGAAAACGGTGAACAAGGGAGTGAATGGTGGGGAAGAAGTGAAGTAGTTGTAGGTGAAAATCAGTGATAAAGAAATAATGGCTACAAATGCATGTGCTCGGGGGGAGAAAGAATCAAAAGGACCAACCCTGTGGTGTATAAGAACCTCAAATGACCGGGACAAATTGCAAAGAGTTGAATGGGTCACTGTTGGTACATGGGGCACCGATTTTAGGGATCGGGATGGCCTGGTAAGCTCTTAATATGCAGGCATTATCCGTCTGTAGCCGTAAGTGAACCCAAGCAGAGGGCGAACGAGCCTTGCAGTACTAAAAGTTGCAGTGACAGATCTATAAAAGGCAAGGTAAACAGGATTGTTGGATTGCTGAATAGCACTGAAGTTAATTTCTCTCAAAAGGTCCCCCCCTATGCAAAAGCATTGGGGGGGGGGCAGGTGCACATAAATAAGTGAACCTGAGGATAAGGTCCCAAAATCTGTAAATATGGATATCAGTCTTACCTTGAACCGAAGGCATGTAAGCATGTCCCGGATGATGGCCATCCATAACAAGAGGCGAGTCTCACTTACTACACATTTTTTGGTCTTTTTTGATCAAACTGGTTAGCCAGGTCTGTATATGTTCATTACCCTTTACTCCTACACTATTGTTTTTCAAACAATTATGACAGTGTATTTACACCAAGTTTATTGATTACATTATAGACTGTACTGTTATGTGACGCCTCCAGAAGAAGCGGTATACACCGCGAAACATGTCGGGGAATCGTCTATCGCATCAGTATCGCACCTCTGCACACCTGTAGAGTTTATAAATAACCTTCTTTTTTCATGTATTATGTAAATGTATCTTTCTATATTAATCATTGTTGTTGTTTTGATTTGTACTATTCTTAAATAAAATGTTTTAAACCTTATATCTATGCTGCGCATGGGTGTCGCAATAGTCCCAACCTTTCATTGGGTGATAAGGGAGTTAGGAGTTATCCCTATATATATCCCCATTTTCTTTCTATTTACTCTTCCATAGATGTTAAAAATGAAAACATATACCACTCTACTACAAAGCATACTGTCTAACTGCTAATCTTGACAATAATTTTACCCCAGATTTTTAAACCCTACTCAAATAAGAGTTTGTGCTTATTTTCCCTTTTTTTTCCTCTTTCCTCTCCTTAAATGAACAACCTCACACATAAAAAAAAAAAAGAAGAAGAAAGTAGGAAATCCCTTTGTTAAGCCCTCATTCACACAAGTGTACCTATGCATACAACCATGTGAAGGGCTGTCTTTGCCCTCACATGATGCACAGATGTTCTATCCATACACATTCAGGAAGTCCCATTCATGTTTATTGGGATGCAGTGGCTGTAAGGTCGTCTGTCCCAATATGTCAGCTGCGTGGGTGGGTGTCCCCAAATGCAGACAGTGTGCCAAAGACAGAGAGTGCTGTTCATCTAGTTTTAGTGATAATGAAATCTTCCAGCACAGTACACACAGGGTTAATTATGGCAAACACAAGTCCAGGCCCCTTAATAAATAGGTAGCACAATATACAAAATAAGTTACTGAGTATGATAAAATGGGAAACAGAATTGCAAACAAGATTCTCCATACATCAATGGCATACTGCCATAAAGTACAACAGTAAATCATCGGCGTGTGTTGATCATTGGGAAAATTCACAGAAAATACTCCATAGATAGTACCTCACACCATTGCACTTACATAAAATGAACCAGGATATCTCCTCCCTATGCTGGCGTGACTGCCGTTCTACACATACTTTGAGGTTGTACTGTAATACGATCATTTTGGTCGGAGGTCTCATCCCTTTTGCTGGAAATCACGGGTAGTACGCACACACTAAACCCAACTTTCGCCCTCCTTAGCATTGGTATTGCAGATTTCCCCCCTCTAATTATCATACACATCCTATTTGCTGCGCGCATTACCCTGGCAAGGAATTGGCGGTCCAAGGAGTCCCCAAACATTGCAGAAGTGATATCTAGGTTTAACGCGCAATATGAAATGGAAAAGCTGCTCGCCTATAAAGAAAATAGAGCTCTCACATTACATAAACACTGGGAAATCTGGAGATTATCCACAAAGGCCTCCTCACATGTATGACTAATGCTATACTTGCATGTACTGACAATTATTCTAGAATGGTAAGCTGTCTAGTGGTAAGAATTACAATGGGATGTGGTCGACTCTGGTGTTCAACGTCACACGGCATGAGTGGTCGGCCACTGCACTTCCAAAATGGATGAATTAAGATCACCAGAGAAGAAGTACTAAACTAGTTGTTGTTGTTATTATTACTTTCATAGTTACTACTGCAGCAAATTATAACTTACTATGCATCCTATCCCCTGAGACCCTCGTTAAGGTCTAAAGCGGGTTATTTGTTAATAAGTTTCTCTGTGAGTCTGGTCACAATGAGTACCCATCAGGGGTGACAGGCCACACCTCCAATTGAGATCTTATCCAGTTGTTCCCTTACATAGCCCGAATAATCGCATCTTTGTGTTTACAGTGAGTTTGACTTTTTCTGTACCACTGTGTATATGTACAATACTGTTTGAAGCGGCTTGTATATCACTTGTACACTGTGGATAAAAAAAAAAAAAATCTATGGTTAAAAAAATAAATAGGTAGCACTAGGTAGTATGTTTCAGTCCTATAGTTTCCAGAAAAGAGCATCTAAAAGGTAGTCTGCAATTGTTAATATATATATATTTTTTTTAAGATACTCTATGTATCACATATACTATTGGTTTTATTACAGTTTTGCTGCAAAAGTAGAGATATACTTTGTTATTGCACTTGCTCTAATTACAGGCAAGCTAGTCATCGGCCTGACCCTAGAGCAAGCATGTTGATTTAATGGAACTGGCTACCTCAATGGACTACTTAGTTGGGTTTTGAAGAAATCAGTGTTTTAATCACTTTTTGATTGTGTAGAATGGGTATGGATGGCAGAGGTGATATTTTTAAGTATAGCCATAAATATATAGTGGTCACAATATAATTTGGCTTATCAGTACTCTCCTTTTGGATCATTATACAAGCAGGAAAAAAAAAAAAAGACACTTTGTATTGACATGTCAGTGCATTGAAAGCTATTCTGCTTCATGAAACCAGTGAAATTTCAGAGTGAAAGACCACGAACCCATGAATAAATATAATGTTAGAACAACAAATAAGCTGGAACTGATGTGACGACTGCTGGTATGTCTTGCTCATTTTCTTTCTTCCCTGATGAACTGAAACTAAGATTAGAATGCAAGAAGGGGTTGCTTTTTTACCAAAATAATCAGATAGGAACATATCTCAAGGTACTGAATGATGAGTGACATATATAATCACACCCCATATAATTTAGTGCAATTCGCAAAATGAGTTGCTGTCATATTATATTTTGACATGCATTTCTTTGTGTTATATTTCTCATATACACATTATGACAAAAATCAGGGTTTCCTTTTGACAACACAAATCTATAGCATTCGAAAGATAGTAATGGTGAGTTTTTACTACACATACCAATAAGATGTGGAGAGAAAGAGTAAAAAGGAAATAGAAAACAGGTGCTGAAATGCAATTACCGGTAGTATAATATGTCTAAAATATAAAAGATAGGAAAATGAATTTGCATGTTATATGTTAAAAGATGAACCTCAAGCAAACAGATAAACAAACTAATATTTGAGCTGGCTTACTTGTCAAAAGATCTGTCATTACATTCAGCGAGATTTGTGATCCAGACATCCCTGCCAGACAGCATAGCCAGGTCTGAGACTATCTTAAAACTGATCCTTCCTAACACCTATACTAACTAACCTGCAGAAGAAAGCTCTGTATATTTACCTATTTTTAGGTTGTTTCGGGTTTGGTCATGTGATCGCCCCTTGTCAGCCAGAGTCAGCTGCAGGGGCAAGGAGAGAGCGCTCAACAGCTAGAATGTCCAATCAGTGACTTCACCTATTGGCTTACTATGGCATATGCATTGTTGGAGCTCCCTCCGCTAGGTGACACAGAGGAACCGCATCATGTGATTGGACCGGAGTGGCCTGAAAATACATATTCCTACAGATTTTTGTTCCACAGGATAGTTAGGTGTTAGGAGGTTGGAGTGAGAAGTTTTGAGAGTAATTACCCCAGAATACTACTTTAGGCTAAAGTTCTATTTAGCTCTAGTTTTAACCACTTAAGGACAAGGCCTATTTTTGACAACTGTTGTTTACAAGTTAAAATCAGTTATGTTTTGCTAGAAAATTACTTAGAACCCCAAAACATTATATATTTTTTCAGACACCCTAGAGAATAAAATGGCAGTTGCTGCAATACTTTATGTCACACTGAATTTGCGCAGCCATCTTACGAAATGCAATTTTTTGAATAAAAAAATAAGAACACAGTAAAGTTAGCCCACTTGTTTCTATATTGTGAAAGATGATGTTACTTACTGAGTAACAGATTTACCGATGCTTAAAGTGAGACCATGAAAATGAAAAATAACAATAAAAATGAAAAAATTCCTTTAAATATCCTGCATGGGGGGGGTCCCCTTATTCTGCCTGTAATGTGGAACATCTGTATAGAGCCTGCTGCAGCAATAATGACATTGATAAAGCCCAAAAAAATGACGTTTTCCATTCAAGCTTTCTTTATTTTACAAACAGCGGCTTGGGGAGCTAGTCTGTATGACGAGGCCACAAATTAGTGCACTCAGGACAAGATTAGAGATTTTTGGGATAAATTCTGGTGTCTCTTTTGCAAACTTTGGATAGAAGTAACAGGTGCAGAAAAATTGGTCTTTAGGTGTCGGTAGTGCCTTCACACCATAAGCCTATAGAGGTACTCTTGATGAAAGCAAAAATTGGCCTTGCTGTCAAAAATGTAAATTTGATGCCCCACTCAAACAGTTGCATAAAAAATGGTCTTTGGGTGTCAGTGGTGCCTTCACACCATAACCCTATAGAGGTATTCTTGATGAAAGCAAGAATTGGCCTTGCTGTCTCAATGATATGCACCTGTCAAATAGGTGCGGAAAAATTGGTCCTTGGGTGTTAATTGTGCCCATGAAACCTACACAAAAAAATGTCTTCCAAATTAAATCAACACAAAGCTAAGCAGCCTAGAAAGTCTTTCAGAGATTTGAGATTCAAAAAGCACTTAATCAGCATTCAGCATCACGGGCTTGATTGCTGCTGCTAATCCAGGACTGATTAATTTTGATAAATATCAGCCGATCCACGGAGTCTGTGGACAGACGCGCTCTCTTATCTGTCACAGAGTCTCTGGCAGCACTAAATGCCAATTCAGAAAGCACGCCGGATGCAGGGGTTACTGAGGATTACAGTATCTGGAGTATACAATATCTGGAACTACCTCCTCCCAGCCACAGCTACTCCCAAGGGTTCTGGAGATGGAAACCATCTGTTAAGGGTTAACGTATGTCTTGCTCTGCTTTAATGCCTCCAAAGATGCCATAATCCTCCTCCTCCTCCCTCTCCTCTTGTCTTCTGTGGTGTAGGAAGAATGGTGTCTGCATAAAGTGGGCCTTGAGAGGAAAGGAAGTCCTCCTCTTCCTCCCACTGCTCTGCCTCGAGTGACCTGTCCATAATGCCACACAGAGTCTGCTCCAGTAGCAACACAACAGGGATTGTGTCACTGATGCATGCATTGTTACAGCTCACCATCCTTGTGGCCTCCTCAAATGGTGACAGTACAGTGCATGCATCCTTTATGAGCTGCCATTGGCATGGGAAACTAAAGCCGAACCGGAGCCTGTCATTGTGCCATACTCACACAAGTACCCATCGACGACCATCTGTTGCATGTGCAGCCACTGCAGCATTTTCAAAGTTGAGTTTTACCCGGTGGGCATGTCACAAATCAGGCGGTTTATGGGTAGGTGGAATTCCTTCTAGATTTCAGCCAACCAAGCACTGAAATGGCTACCGACTCTTTTGGCCTGGTTTAGCCGATCTTCCAACCCTGTGTACCTATTTAAAAACATGTTTAACCACCAAATTGAGGACATGTGCCCAGCATGGCACATGTGTCAACTTTCCCTGTCGAAGGGCGGACTGGAGGTTTGTGCCATTATCACACACCACCATTCCTCGCTCCAGCTAGTGTGATGTGAACCACCTCTGGGCCTGCCCCTGCAGAGCTGCCAGAATCTCTGCTCCTGTGTGGCTCTTGTGCCCTAGACAGACCAGCTGAAGCACTGCATGGCACGCTTAGGGGGTTCTTGTAGTTTATGGGACAATTTAGCAGAGGGCATGGAGGAGAAGGAGGGGATGGAGCTGATGAATCCCGTATCATCACCACTAGCTATATGGAAATGTGGCGGAACGACAAGCTTCAGCACTGAGCCCTGTCCTGCATACTTCCAAGTTGCAAGCAGAGTTACCCAGTGTGCTGTGGATGAAATATATTGTCCCTGACTATGCTTGCTGGACCACGTGTTAGTAGTAACGTGGACCTTGCAAATTAATGCATTGCCCAATGATGCCACAAAATTGCCTTCAATGTGATGGTAGAGAGCTGGAATAGCCTTACATGAAAATAAATAGTGACTGGGAACCTGCCATTGTGATACAGCACATTCTGAAAATTCACAGAAGGAGACAGAATCTACCAAATGGAAAGGCAGGAGTTGCAATGCCAGCAGCTTTGACAAGCATGAATTTAGACTCTAGGCATGTGGGTGGCTGTGACTGTATTTTTTTTTCACTGCAGCAATTGGGGCAGGGAAATTTGTCTACTGTAGTCTACAGCTGGTGGTGTGATACTGTCAGACATGCTGCAAGGACCTGGGACACCCTGTGCTATACCATCATCCCTGTCAGTGGAGGCTGCTGAGAGGTCATGAGGTTTAGCAGGGGCAGACTGGAAAGTGAGGAGTGAGGAGGAGCAGAATTTTCCGTCGGAATTCTAATGAAGCTGACTTTCATCAGTCTTGCCTACACACTATCGGACAAAATTCCGACCGTCCAAAACGCGGTGACGTAAAACACTCAGATGAGCCGAGAAAAATTAAGTTCAATGCTTCTGAGCATGCGTCGACTTGATTCTGAGCATGCGTGGGTTTTTTCTTCGTTGGAGTTCCACACAGACAATCGGAATTTCCTATCGTTTTTTTTTCCATCGGAAAAATTTAAAACATGTTCTATTTTCTAACACCATCGGAAAAAAATATTGTGTGTGCAGGGCATTATAACCACTTTAGTCTAAAGCCTTAATGAAATCTACAGAAGGCATATATTCCTGGGTGTCTGATATAGGAGTCAAGATCACGTAACTGATGCTGAGTTTAAATAAATCAGCTGACTTCTCCATGCCTGATGCTGTGGCTATGACAGGAATAGCTGTTGACAAGGAGGCAGAGTAAGCCATTCTAGCAGCACAGTAACACACTGATAAATACTGTGTTAAATGTGCAGTAACGCACTAATATATATTTCATTAAATATACAGTAACACACTGATATATACTGCATTAAACGTGCAGTAACGCACTGATATATACTGCGCTAAACATGCAGTAGCACACTGAAATATACTGTGTTAAACATGCAGGAACACACTCAAATAAACTGCGTTAAGCGTGCAGTAACGTACTGATATATACTGCGTTAAGCATGCAGTAACGCACTCAAATATACTTTGTTAAACGTGCAGTAACACACTGATATATACTGCGTTAAACGTGCAGTAACACACTGATATATACTTCATTGAATGTACAGTAATGCACTGATTTATAATGTGTTAAATGTGCAGTAACGCACTGATATACATTATCTCACAAAAGTGAGTACACCCCTCACATTTTTGTAAATATTTTATTATATCGTGACAACACTGAAGAAATTGCACTTTGTGTGTACAGCTTGTATAAGTGTAAATTTGCTGTTCCCTCAAAATAACTCAACACATAGCCATTAATGTCTAAACCGCTGGCAACAAAAGTGAGTACACCCCTAAGTGAAAATGTCCAACTTGGGCCAAAGTGTCAGTATTTTGTGTGGCCACCATTATTTTCCAGCACTGCATTAACCCTCTTGGGATCCTCCATGATGACATCATGGAGCCGGTGGATGTTAGAGACCTTGCGCTTATCCACCTTGCATTTGAAGATGCCCCACAGATGCTCAAAAGGGTTTAGGTCTGGAGACATGCTTGGCCAGTCCATCACCTATAACCTCAGCTTCTTTAGAAAGGCAGTGGTCATCTTGGAGGTGTGTTTGGGGTCAATATGTTGGAATACTGCTCAGGTTGAAAAAAGACAAAGTCCATCCAGTTCAACCATAAAAAATAAATAAAAATATCGTACAATCCCATATACCCAATTCTATACCCACAGTTGATCCAGAGGAAGGCAAAAAACCCCAGCAGAGCATGATCCAATTTGCTACAGCAGGGGAAAAAATTCCTTCCTGATCCCCCGAGAGGCAATCGGATTTACCCTGGATCAACTTTACCTATAAATGTTAGTACCTAGTTATATTATGTACATTTAGGAAAGTATCCAGGCCTTTCTTAAAGCAATCTACTGAGCTGGCCAGAACCACATCTGGAGGGAGTCTGTTCCACATTTTCACAGCTCTTATGCCGCGTACACACGATCATTATTCACGGCGGTTAAAAAAACGCCGTGAATAATGACAGGAAAAACTTCGTTTTTCCCGTCATTTTTTCTCTTGACGAGAAAAACGACCGTCTGTGGGCTCCACGGCAGTGTTTCCCTATGGGAAAACTGCCGCGGAAAAAAATGCTGGAAAAAACGATGAGAAAATTTAGAACATGTTCTAATTTTTCTCGTCGTTTTTTATGCCGTTTTTCTCGACGAGAAAAACGACATAAAGCCCACAGACGATCGTTTTTCTCGGCGAAAAAAAATAATGCAGTTTTTCTCGTCGAGAAAAGCGGTCATGTGTACGCGGCATTACTGTGAAGAAACCTTTCCGTATTTGGAGATTAAATCTTTTTTCCTCTAGACGTAAAGAGTGCCCCCTTGTCTTTTGTGTTGACCGTAAAGTGAATAACTCAACACCAAGTTCACTATATGGACCCCTTATATATTTGTACATGTTAATCACATCCCCCCTTATTCTCCTCTTCTCAAGAGTGAATAAATTCAGTTCCTCTAATCTTTCCTCATAGCTGAGCTCCTCCATGCCTCTTATCAGTTTGGTTGCCCTTCTCTGCACTTTCTCCAGTTCTCTGATATCATTTTTGAGAACTGGTGCCCAAAACTGAACTGCATATTCCAGATGAGGTCTTACTAATGATTTGAACAGGGGCAAAATAATATCTCTCGGGGGCGTATGCGCGGCGCAAGTCTGGAAGGTCGCATCTGAGCGGAGCTCCGTACACGGCGGGGACCTTACCGCCTTCCCTGGGGCCATCAAACACGCAAATCGCTCCCTTTCTTACCTACACCCCCGGGGGATACAGCGGTGCATGCCGTCCTCACGGTCTCGTCGCGGGAAACCAGCGCAGAAGACCCTTACAAAATACCTCCTCAGAGTCCGGGAGATGTCGGGGAAGTCCCAAGATGGCGCCGAGCCAAAACGTGCTCAGATCGCCGCTCACAACCCGGAGGCATCCCCAGCACACTCGTCAGTGGATGGTGAGTACAGTGGATGGTGAGTACAGTTTACAACTCACCAAGGCAGACCTGGATGTATACAAAGCTTGCAGAAAAGTTCCAAACCGAACTCCATAAATCCACTAATACTCTGCAGCAGGAGATAGCGGCGCTGGGTGACAGAACTGATCTCTTAGAAGCTAAGCATGATGAGCTCCAACTTGCTTTCTCTGACCTCCGTAGTGATCATGAATCCCTAACTGACACTGTGTCCCAGCTCCAGTACCAGTTGGAGGATTTAGACAACAGGAACAGGAGGAGCAATTTAAGGATCAGAGGGGTCCCTGAGGTGATCATGGAGCTCATCCCTGCTGTCCACAGGCTGTTCCAGTCCCTGCTTCCTGCCTCCCCTGTGACCGCCTTTGCCTGTGATAGGATCCACAGGGCCCTTCGCCCTAAACCACCTGAAGATAAACCCCCCAGGGATATTGTTTTATGCCTCAAAGATTTCCTGGTTAAGGAAGAGATCCTGAGGGCCTCTCGCAATACCCCCAACATTGTACTGGACGGTACCAGGCTGCAAATCTTCCCGGATATTTCTCCAGCCACCATGGATAAACGTCGCAGGTTTAAGGAGATTACCACTCCTCTCCAGGAGGCTGGAATTAGGTACAGATGGGGATTTCCCTTCAAGCTGCAGGTCCCACACCAGGGGTCTACCTACACAGTGGTCACCATCCAAGAAGGGAAGGAACTCCTGGTTAAACTAGGTCTTATGGCAAAAGAGGATCTTCCTAGGATGCCCTCCACCCCCCGCCCGTCGGCCATATGGTCCACCCCGTCGCCACGCAGAGATCGCAGGAGCCGGAGGCAAGATCTCAGGGAACGCCTGAACTGAGCCGATGCTTCTTCCTACCTCTCCCGGACCCGCTCCCCGTGTTGATTCTTTTCTCTTTTTTTACTGTCCTGCTGTTTGATGGAGGGTCTTTTCCGGACGGCTGAGGAGAATCAATGACTGGGGGAGGTGATACATGTCTGACTCTTTTTCGCAACAGGGTCCCCACCCTCCCCCCTGGTAATTTGCTAACTCCTCTCTGCACCATCGTTCACTCAGTTTGGTCCCCGCTGTGTAGTCTTACAGCAGTGCCCATTTGGTTGTCCCCCCACTCTTGTGGTTACTCCCACGAACTAGGTTGTCAAGAGTGCTGGACTTTTTTTTGGTCCTTTGGGTCAGGAAGTTTTTAGCCTGACTGGTTATTACTGTAGCCTTCTGTCGGGAAGGTCTTTCCCCTCCCGACCCCGATTGTTCATATGTGTTTTTTTTTGTTGTTATTTTTTCTTAACTGGTTTATGGTTTCAGGTTGCGGGACTATTTTTGCAGACTCCTATATTTTGGCTGTATTCTATATAATTGCCCATACGGCTTATGTTTTATCGGAATGCAGGGTGATATTTGTTTTTCCTCAGGTCAACCCGACTGTACCCGCCCGGTTGAGGCAGTGGACAGAGGTAGCCGACTCCTCGGGACCCTCCCCCAGCGTTAAGGGCCTATTAACCCTCCTATATGCAGAATGGGCATTAGATTAATTTCCCATAATGTCCGGGGATTCAATTCCCCCCAAAAGCGGAAAAAAGCTTTTAATGCCTACAAACGCCTGCAGGCGGATATAATTCTACTACAGGAGACACACTTCTCCCTTAATAATCATCCCACTTATTTTGATCGATTATTTGGCCCAGGGTATTTTACGACATTTGGGTCCAGGTCCCGAGGGGTGGCGATATTTATAAAAAGAACCTTGATGTTTGACGTGGAGAATGTCTATAGAGACCCAGCTAGCAGATTTATTATCTTGCAGGGTTCATTACAGGGGAAGAAGGTCACGATTGCTAATGTATATGCCCCCAATGACTCTCAGGCAACCTTCTTCAGGAATTTTTTTCCAGGTCTTAGACAGGTTTGGCTCTCCGCATTTGTTGCAGGGGGGTGATTTCAACTTGGTGGCGCATTCGGCTCTTGACAGAAGTAGGGCTGGCAGCGCCTCCAATGCTTTCCCCAAAACTGTGAAAACTCTGCTGCATGCTCACTGTCTGGTTGATTCCTGGAGGGCACATAATGTGGGGGCCCGAGAGTACACATTTTATTCCCACCCCCACGATAGCTACTCCAGGTTAGACTATCTGTTTTGCTCCCCCGTACTCCTAGCAAACTCCACCTCTGCAGCCATTCATTCATGCCCATGGTCGGACCACCAGATGGTCACCTTGGACATTTCCCACTTAGGCCTCAGACCCTCAGTGGCTGGTTGGAGACTAAATGAGTCTCTCCTAACTGATCCTATCGCAGTTTCACAGCTTTCTAAACATTTAACTGAATACTTTGCCACTAATGACACAGACGACGTCTCCCCCTCAATCCTCTGGGCTGTGCACAAGGTGGTGATTAGAGGACACCTTATCCAAATAGCGGCGGAAAGAAAAAAACAGAGATTGATTGATATTACCAGGCTCACTACTGAATTAGATAAACTGTACCACCTACATTCTCAAACCCATAGTACGGACCTGCTTAAACAAATTAATGACATTAGACTGGATCTGGACAAAATCCTCTCTGAACAGACGGAAAGATCCCTTAGATGGTCTAAGGCCAAGTTCCTGCTGCACAGTAATTCGGCCTCAACCATGTTCGCCAGAAAGTTAAATCAATCGCTACAACCCCCTCACACATACCAATTGAGAAATCCTAGCGGCAATTTGATTTCCCACCCTACGGAGGTTTTAAAAATATTTTCTAATTATTATGCAGAACTTCTTTCCCCTCCTTCCTCCCCCCCTGACCCTACCCTTATGTCATGGTTGGAGGATTTATCTCTTCCGGCCCTGACCCCAGAACACTTACAAGAGTTAAATGCCCCTTGCTCAGAAATTGAAATCATGGCAGTTATCAAGTCATTGAAACCGTCCAAAACCCCGGGCCCTGATGGGTACTCAGCCCCCTACTATAAGAAATTCAAGGACACTTTAATCCCAAACCTAAAATCACTCTTCAACCATGTTCTAGAAGGCAATGTTTTCCCCGATGACATGCTTCTTGCAAATATGTCCCTGATCCCAAAACCCAATAAGGACCACTCCCTACCTCAGAACTATAGACCAATTTCGGTCATCAATAACGATCTGAAGATCTTTGGTCGTATTCTGGCGGACAGACTTTCGAACATTATTACTACCCTAATTTCCCCTGATCAGACTGGTTTCATTCCTTCTAGACAAATTACAGATAACATTAGGCTGGCCTCTAATATCATTCAGGACGCTGACCTACACGCTCGCAGGGTGCTACTCCTTGGCCTGGATATACACAAGGCTTTTGATAGCGTTCTGTGGCCGTACCTGGAGCTAACCTTAGCAACATTTGGCTTCTCGGGGGCCTTTGTCCACGGATTTAGAGCACTATATAACTCCCCACGCACCCGTATTAAACTCCCAGGATGTAACTCTGACTACTTCACACTAGGTAGGGGTACTAGACAGGGTTGCCCGTTATCCCCTCTTCTGTTCGCCCTCGCCATCGAACCCCTGGCCCGGTCAATCAGCTTAGACCCCAATATTAAGGGATACAGTAAAGGGGATCAGGAGTTTAAACTTAGCCTATATGCGGATGACGTCCTTTTATTCCTATCAGACCCAATTGTTTCGATCCCCAATCTTATATCCTCCTTAGGCACATTCCAGGACATTTCGGGCCTAGGGGTTAACCTCTCTAAATGCTCCGCCCTCCCCATAAATCTTCCTCAGCACATTATTACCTCTCTCCAAAATGACTTTGACTTCAATATAGAAGCACAGACATTGTCATATTTGGGGATTAAGTTGGCCCCCTCGCTTCATAAAATATACCTCGCCAATTACCCGCCCGCCTTTGTACGCATTAAACAGCTATTACACACTTGGGGCCCATACCATATCACCTTCTTGGGCAGGATCCAGGCGGTGAAGATGTCCGTACTCCCCAAACTTTTATTCTTCTTTAGGGCCTTACCTAACTATGTGTCTCGTCATACGATTGACCTCCTGCAGAGGGATGTGAACAAATTTGTCTGGCACTATAAAAAGCCTCGTTTGGGTAAGCAAATGATATATAGACCAAGGGCTTTGGGCTTGCCAAACCTTTGGCTTTATTATGTTTCCTCCAGACTTCTGCAAATGGCACAATGGCATTCCCCCTCACGCAGAATCCCCTGGCTCCGCTTTGAGCGAATTTCTATAACCCCGTATTACCTCCAGGGTTTGCTCTGGACCAGGTCAGTTAGCCCCAGGGTTGTCTCCACCCTGAATTTGGTTGTGGGCCAATCTCTACAGCTTTGGTCCATATACAGGGATAGGCTCTCCCTACTACCTCCCAACCCCAGATTGGCCTCCTTTATAGGGGACCCCTCATTTTCCGCAGCTTTTCCTAGCACAAACAATTTTGGCCTCTGGATCGCAAATGACTTAGTCACCCTGAACTCGTTGCAGAAGGATGGGGTGATTCGCTCATTTCAATCCCTTAAAATCCTCCCACTCCCTCCCCAGGTCAGAATTCTATAAGTATTTGCAAATCAGGCATTACTTTGACTCACTATACACAGGAGCCACAACTACTCCCAGGAATACATTCGAAGGTCTTTGTGGCCCTACCTCCAGAGATAAAGGGTGGTCTTGGCCTCTCGGATAAATCCACAGCCATCCTCGGGTGGGAGTGAGAAACCGGTGAGGTTGCTTCTCCGGAGGAATGGACTGACCGGATCTCAAATACGCACAAATGCACGAGATCTGAGGCGGTCAAGGAAACGGTGGTGAAGTTACACACCAGGTGGTATTACACCCCTGCCAAATTGCACAAATTCTCCCCTGGGGTTTCCGAGCTTTGCTTCAGGGGTTGTCTGGAGAAGGAGACTCATCTTCACATCTTTTGGAGCTGTACAGCCTTAAAGGAACTTTGGAGGAGGGTGGCTAATAAGGTAGCAGAGATCATAGGGGTTTTACCTACTCTTACGCATCAGATGTGCCTATTCTTTGCAGACATCCCCGGGGCCACCCCCCAGAACAAAAACTGGCACACACACTCTTTAGTGCGGTACATTGGTCCATTGCCCTGTTTTGGCGTACCCCTGGAGTCCCCTGGGATCAGGTCCTCAAGCGTATGGCGGCTATTCAGATCATGGAGAGGGTCTTCCACACCATCATGGATACCATGCCCATTTATGATCTGAAGTGGGAGCTCTGGTCCCCTTGAACATATACTTACTGCATGGGTCAATACCTGCATTCATCTGTGTTTCACATTGTATTGATACTTGCACCTTTAGGAATGTCTTCCCGTAACCTGTTCTGTTTTGCTTCTTGCAATTTGAATTACTTATCCTTTTTCTTTCTTTGTGCTCTGCTGTATTTTTTTACTTTTACTTTTATTTTTCTTTGCTGGTTAGTATATTATTCTCTTTATGAGTCGCTGCTGCAAAATAATAGTGGAGTGGCCTGGAAAGCCCCTAGTTTACAGGACTTTGTTCTCTCAATGGCTATCTCCAAATGTTATTCAATGCATGTTTGCTGACACTGTGTGCTCTGTACTGGCCGTTTTCTTTTGTGTTCATTCCTTACTTATCTCAATAAAAACGTTTGTATTAAAAATAATAATAATAATATCTCTCTCTCTGGAGTCCATACCTCTCTTAATACAAGAAAGGACTTTGCTCGCTTTGGAAACCGCAGCTTGGCATTGCATGCCATTATTGAGCTTATGATCTACCAAAACCCCCAGATCCTTCTCCACTACGGATCCCCCCAGTTGTACTCCCCCTAGTATGTATGATGCATTCATATTCTTAGCCCCCAAGTGCATAACTTTTCATTTATCAACATTAAACCTCATCTGCCACATAGTCGCCCAATTAGACAGAGCGTTGAGGTCGGTTTGTAAATTGGCGACATCCTGTAAGGACGTTATTCCACTGCATAGCTTGGTGTCATCTGCAAAGACCGAAATGTTACTTTTGATCCCAGACCCAATATCATTTATAAAGGTATTGAAAAGTAAGGGTCCCAGCACTGAACCTTGGGGTACACCACTGATAACCTTAGACGATTCAGAGTAAGAATCATTAACCACTACTCTCTGAATTCTGTCTTTTAGCCAGTTTTCTATCCATTTACAAACTGATATTTCCAATCCTGTAGACTTTACCTTACACATGAGCCGTGTGTGCGGAACTGTATCGAATGCTTTTGCAAAATCCAAGTATACCACGTCCACAGCCACGTCTCTGTCCATGGTTTTACTTACCTCTTCATAAAAAAAAATCAGGTTTGTCTGACAACTTCTGTCTTTCATGAATCCATGCTGTCTGTTGATTAAATAGTTTTTTTTCAGCAAGAACTCATCTATGTGGTCTTTTATTAATCTCTCCAGTATCTTCCCAACTATAGAAGTTAAACTAACAGGTCTATAGTTACTTGTTAAAGACTTTGTTCGCTTTTTAAATATAGGTACCACATTGGCCCTGCGCCAATCCAGTGGTACTATTCCTGTCATTAATGAGTCCCTAAAAATTAGATACAATGGCTTTGAAATTACAGAGCTCAATTCATTTAGGATCCGTGGGTGGATGCCATCTGGTCCAGGTGCTTTATCCACCTTTATTCTGTCTAAATATTTCTGGACCATATCACTTTTGAGCCATTGTGGATTTGGGCCGGGTCACTACCACCCCCATTATGGACATGATCTCCCCCATGCTCCATTGTATACACAGAGCTGAAGAAAGTATTTAATAAATTAGCCTTCTCTTTGTCCCCAGTCACCCACTCTAGATTATTTTGTAAAGGGCCTACATGCTCAGACCTGACCTTTTTACTATTAATATATTTGAATAATTTTTTGGGGTTTGTCCTACTATCTTTTGCAATCTGTCGTTCGTTTTGAATTTTTGCATCCTTGATTTCCTTTTTACATATGCTGTTATATTCTTTGTAACATTTAAAATAAGTATATCTTGTCTCATCCGACCACAGGGCATGGTTCCAGTAATCCATGTCCTTAGTATGCTTGTCTTCAGCAAACTGTTTGTGGGCTTTCCTGTGCATCATCTTTAGAAGAGGCTTCCTTCTGGGACGACAGCCATGCAGACCAATTTGATGCACTTTGCAGCATATAGTCTGAGCACTGACAGGCTGACCCTCCACCTCTTCAACGTCTGAAGCAATGCTGGCAGCACTCATACATCTATTTGCCAAAGACAACCTCTGGATATGACGTTGAGCACGTGCACTCAATTTCTTTTGTCGACCATGGTGAGGCCTGTTCTGAGTGGAACCTGTCCTGGTAAACCACTGTATGGTCTTGGCCACCGTGCTGTAGCTCAATTTCAGGGTCTTGGCAATCTTCTTATAGCCTAGGCCATCTTTATGTAGAGCAACAATTCTTTTTTTTCAGATCCACAGAGAATTCTTTGCCACGAGGTGTCATGTTGAACTTCCAGTGACCAGTATGAGAGAGTAAGAGTGATAGCACCAAATTTAACACACCTGCTCCCCATTCAAACCTGAGACCTTGTAACACTAATGTGTCACATGACACCAGGGAGGGAAAATGGCTAATTAGGCCCAATTTGGAAATTTTCATTTAGGGGTGTACTCACTGTTGTTATTAGCGGTTTAGACATTAATGGCTGTGTGTTGAGTTATTTTGAGGGGACAGCAAATGTACACTGTTATACGAGATGTACACTCACTACTTTACATTGTAGCAAAGTATCATTTCTTCAGTGTTGTCACATGAAAAGATCTAATAAAATATTTACAAAAATGTGAGGAGTGTACTCACTTTTGTGAGATACTGTATATAATGCATTAAACGTGCAGTTAACCACTGATATATACTGTGTTAAATGTACAGTAATGCACTGATATATATGGCGTTAAACGTACAGTAACTCACTGATATATATACTACAAAAAACATGCCCTGACAAATTAAACTGACACTAAAGTAAAAATGAATGGTCACACTACACTCACACTGAACTATCAATAAATGCAAACTAATCTGATATTCTACACTGACAATAAAAGCACAATAGCATACTATAGCCCACCAACTCGCTAGCCCTGTTCTATCTCTCTCCATGCCAATATTACACTACAAATGGCTGCTATGGGGAGGATATTTTTATAGTGTGGGGCAGGACTAAGTGCAATGAGCCATGACTGGATAGAGTCGTCATTACTTTCTCTAATAATGGCTCTGACAGTGCTCTGTGCCCTGATTGGGCAAAGATTTCATTGCTTCAGCCAATTAGGACTTCCAATGCACTTTGCGGTGGCGCAGTGCATTGTGGTCATTCGGCAGGCTGGACACACAGTCAAAATCCTCGAAAATTTGGATGTTTGTCGAATGGGCAAACAGCCAATGTTTGACCCGAACCGTTCACCCAACTCTACTAGCATGTCTTTGGAGTGTGGAAGGAAAGCGGAGTATCCAAAGAAAACCCACACAAACTCCAAGTGAATGAGCTGCCCTATGCGTTACGAATGAAAATGCTCCAAAACGTCCAAAACAAACGCATGCGGGGATGGGAGTTTTTGCTACGTGGAGATGTAAATGAGGCCTGACAACTGAGTGTCTCTATCCACTCTCTCCTATGTACTTGTATAAAGATGGCCATACACTATGCAATCTGATTGTACAATCTATGTACAATTTCCTTTAGATTTACCAGAATTATGGACTAGGGACACAACCCTGAACAATCCATTAAATTTGTATTAAATGAGACAGGCACTCGTACTACATAGCTGATGAGAGATCTAAAGGAGATTGTACATTCAGATGGTATAGGAAGTGGAGGAAGGTGGCATTATAATGAGGGAGGTATGGTCCAGAGTGGGGAACACACCCTATTACACCCTCTTCTGTGATGCAACCAGAAAGTCAAGGCACCTGGGAGATGACCTAAGAGGAAATTAAAGTGGATGTAAACCCTCCATACACCCAGTGAAGTGAATAGCCTCAAATGATACACAGGGATGAAACCAATCTCGCTACATAGGTTTTACATGTATATCTGCTGTCTTCACATTTATATACTGTTTAGAAATTTCAGATCATGTTAGGAGATCTTCTCTTCCTGGTTAACACAGAGTGTGATGTCTGGGCATACAGCCAATATAGCCAACATTGCTGATTGGAGGAAAGGCACACATCCCCTCTCATCATAGGCAGAGACTCTCAGAGGTGTTTTGTAAAAGGACCTGCTCTCTGCTAATATATTTTAGCAACCTCCCCGGACTGAAGATTCAGGCTGCTTTTGTCTAAAAAGTCTGAGGCCTCGTACACACGACCGATTTTCTCGGCAAGAACCAGCAAGACACTTGCTGGCAGAGAGGTCTTGCCGAGTAAATCGGTCGTGTGTACGCTGCTATCGGGTTTCTCGTCGAGAAAACCGACAAGAAACCTCGACGAGAAAATAGAGAACCTGCTCTCTATTTTCTCGTCGAGATTCTCCTCGGCATGTTTCTCGACGAGAAAAGTGAGTGTGTGTACACTTACCTGTCCGCCCGGAAGCCCGCGCATGTTCGAAATGAATTCGACGCATGCGCGGTAGCTTCCTAGGCATACGTAGGGTATACCAAGATGGCGGCGACGGCATCGAATGTGACGAGCGCATGCTCGACGTAGTCGATGACGTCACCGCGTACACTCCTTTCAAAGAACCGCGGGTTCTTTGAAACGAGCGTGTGTACACTCGGCCGGGACAAGTTTCTTGTCCAAGAATCTCGTCGAAAAAAACGACATGTTTTTTTCAACGAGAATTTTGGCCGTGTGTACGAGGCCTGAGAATTTGTCAGGAGTTATCAGGCTGAAAACAGAGGAACAGTTCAGGAGAGAACTACGGGACTTAGCTCATTGAAGAGAGATAACAAAATACTGCAGATATATGTGCCCAGCTCAAATTTCATGAATCAGGTTTACATCCACTTTAAAGCTGAGGAAGTGATGGATTCTGAAAATCCTTTTAAAACCACAAAGTCACTGACAAGATTTTAAACCTCTTGTGGATAAGGTAAGTGATAGAAAAGCAGATTGGGATGGCTGGGCCAAAAATGGCATTGGAAAATGCTTCTATTTATTATGAAAACTCTGCCCAGAAAAATGAACTTATTCTTTAAGAGTGTTTTCTGTTCTGGTGAATAAAAGGGTCTCCTTCTTTTAGTTGTTGTACTAACCGTAAGTTAAATTAAATTCATTGGCTCACTGACTTTGATTGACAGCAGCAGGCTGCTGTTTCGGCCAATGAGGAGGGAGAGTCTTGGACAGTGGGTTCTCTTGTGCAACATCGCTGGATCTAGATGGGGCTCAGGTAAGTGTTAAGGGGGCTGAAGGGGGGGGGGCTACACACAGAAGGGTTTTCATCTTAATGCATAGAATGCATTAAGATAAAATAAAAAACTTCTGCCTTTACAACCACTTTAATTTGTCTATAATATATTTTTATGTATCTATTTATTTGATCAACAACTGGTTATCTAAGCTACACCATTGATTTGCACATTTGCTTGTACTAAAATTATCCATGTATTTTAAAGCTCGCCAATCATGGCTGGAATTTTGGATGTTTTCTGCTAAAATGACCAAAAATTCAGCCATGGGTGGCCCTGTTTACTTTTTGGCCTAACAGTGGTCCAATTGGACCATCAGATAGTTACTGTATTGTCTAGCGTTAGTGGGGGATTTTATTGTTTTTTTTTCTCCATCAGACCATGGGCAAAAAGAGAAATCGACTGTATAGGTATATGATTAGCTATAATCTAGGAGGTATATCTATAAAGCAGTAACATTCACTAAACATTAACTGCAGGTGAATCTTTTTGCATGTGTTTTAAATGAAAGTGCTTGATTCACCACCAGTAAATGTTTGGTGAAAGTCACATTCACTGCTTTATAGATGTGCCCCTTGGTCCCATTTTCAAGCATACATTTTACGCTCATTTTATGATCATCAATGAACATTTTTCCAGGCCAGTGAAGAACAACTGTTATAAGACATATTAAGAGCTAGCAAGGAGTTTCTATGATTTCTCTTTCATTATTAGCTGTGTTCTACACGCATCTGGCATTAAAAGAAAGAAAAAAAAACTCAGCTGCAGTGTGCTAATTGGATAAAGCAGAATTCAATAATTGTTCTGCAGTGGATGCTAAAATTGAAGAATGCTGTGTTTACCTTTTATCTGTGATTTATGGCTGCAGCTTTTTGGAGGGTGGCGGAAGCAGAGGATGTTCTTAATTAACTGAGCTGTTTTTCTCTATAAATGCCATTTTCTGAGACTGTTTGCCAAGAATAGTGAAAGATTCCTTATATTAATTATATTGACATGCTTTTGGCTGGCAGCAGTCAAGTGAGAACTATTTTAATTCCTATGCCCTGCAAATAAAAGGTTTATTGTGTTTATTGACATTTCTGTGCACAAATGTATCCTATTTTAAAAAAAGATTTCCTACAGTTAACAACAAGAGCATTATCATACATATACAAAAACAGATATGCCACATCAACCAGCTTTAGGATGCCAAATGGTAGGAGCAGGGCCATGGGACCCAGGCAGAAGTTCAAACAGGGGCAGCCTGGCGGCCCCGCCACCACCTCTATATATCCCGCGGCCGCCGAAAATGCAGTGTGAGTGTGACAAGTATGCTATTGCTGCCCACCCGCCCCCAATAATGGCATAGCTGAGCTCAGTGTCAGGCCGCTGGCGGTAACAACAGGCAGCACAGCAGCCAGCATTATACAGTCACCACTGGTACGGTACGGTCTCTCTATCTCCTCTCCTACTGCTCCTGTGTATGCCTGGGGAGCGACCGAGCAGGACGAGTCACAAGTGACAAGCGGCATTGGTTTGGAGTGGGTGAGCACGGCTTGTGGGGCAGAGGCAGAGTGGCACATGGGTTAGGAGCAGAGCAGGTTTTCTGACTGGAAGGCCAGGCCGCCCGGAGCACATCACGCATAGGAGAACATGCTACAGCACCAGTACCTGCCCTGTATTGAGGAGAAGGCTGAGGCTGCAGGTGATGGGTTTGGAGGGGGAGCGGCAGTGCTCACATCCCCAGAGCACGGATCGGATGTGGATTGAGCTGACTGACAGGTTGGTCCTTCTCCCCAATGCGATGGCTGCCTGTGGATTGTCTGATGAGGCAGCCGTGACACTGATAGGCAGCACTGGTGGGCACTGATGACAGTGCACTAATGGGCACTGATGAGATTGCACTGATGAAGCTGCACTGATGGGCACAGATAGGCTGTACTGATGGACACCCATGGGCTGCACTGATGGACACTGATGGGCTTCACTGGTGGGCACTGATGAGATAGCACTGATGAGGGGGCACTGATGGGCAGTGATAGGCTGCACTGATGGGCACTCATGAGGTGGCACTGATGGACCCTGATAGGCTGAACTGGTGAGCACTGATGGACATTTTTGAGGCTGCACTGATGAGGTGGCAGTGAGGGACACTTAAGGGGAAGTGATAGACTGCACTAGTGGGAACTGATGAGGTGGCACAGATGGACACTGATAGGCTACACTGGTGGGCACGGATGAGGTGGCGCTGATGGACACTGATAGGCTGCACTGGTGAACACTGATGAGGTGGCACTGATGGACCATGATGGGTCCATATACTACCCTAGCCTGCCCCGTAATACCCTAGTCCACCCCTATACAGCCCTATCCCAGTGGCATATCAATCATAGGTGAAACGTGGTCACTGAACACAGGTCCTGAGAGGTGGAGGACACACACTGAACCCATGGATGCCCTAGGGCGCCAAGATGGGGGAGTGGTAACATGATGGTATGTCATAGGATTTTTCATATAGGCAAGGTGCTGTTGCATGTAAATCTGACTTTGGGGGGGGCTGCATTTAGTTCTTGGACCCAGGCAGCACAATGCCTTGGGCCAGCAGTTGGTAGGAGCCAGAGGAAGTGAAAGCAATATTTCTAGCACTGTAGCTCACAGGTAAATATATGCACTGTCATTGTACTAATGACACTGGCAGGTAAGGGGTTAACACCAGGGCCGATCAAGGGGTTAAATGTGTTCCCTGTTTGTTTTTTCCAACTGTATGGGGGACTGTGTGACTGGGGAAACACACAGATCTGTCTTCCTGCTCAGCAGGAAGACAGATCTCAGTGTTATCCTCTGACAGAACGGAGATCTGCCTTGTTTACTTCAGAAGATCCCTGTTCTGGAACAATCGTGGGCGGCCGGTGCTTGTGCCCGCGAAAGCTAGTGCATGAATGATTTGCGCAGCCGAGCCACCTTGCCGCAGTACATCTGTGGCAGGTGGTCGGCAAGTGGTTAAAGTGTCACCTATTGTGATATTTAGATATCATATTTTTTTCCAATATCACAGGCGTACACAATTTTAAGAGTTGATATATTTGATATCAATTTATTCAACATTTATATTTTACAAAAAAAATAGGTATTATCTGGTGTGTGTTTTAACAAAAATGTATTTTATTATATTTTACTTGAAAATATGTGTTCACAACTTTTTTTCTCTACAAGGCCTCTGCTTTCATAAAATATATACTGTTCTGGAGGTTTAAGGCAATTTTATAGCTAAAAGTGCAAAATGTTTTATATGTGCGCAAGTGCAGTTGCACTAATTTTCCCCATAGCTTAGTGAATGAGGTGAATCACCAGTTTGTAAGGATTACCCAATCAGGTGCAAGACATATACGGTATATTAAAAAAAAATGCATTTTTTGTTGCACGTGATTGGATAATTGACAAAAGCAAAGTTTCAACACATTCTCAAAGTTCTGGGGGAAATGAGCACAACTTCACTTTCAAAGTGCACAGTCTATTTGCTTTTAGTAAATCAACCCCATTGTGCCAATATCCTAGCTCTGAGTGGTACTTATGTGTCTGGCAAGGTCACTGCAGGAGCTCTTGGTATTTCTGCTATCTGATGCTTTGGGCTTGTTGGACAGTGCATGCTCCCTCTGGGTGCTATGGTTTCTTTCTGCTGCCTCTATATCACTACTGTGTCTTGTGTTGACATAGAGGCTGGTGGGAGGAACCAAAGCATGCAGCAGGGAACACCTGCTGCAGAACAATTTGGAATACCTGGAATTATAATGTGTCAGCTTGTATCTGTGTCATTTGCTATAGCCAGCAAAGATTTTGCATGCTGTCAGCTGACAGGTAAGTCTATTATTTTATAGGGTGCCATTCCTAGAGTTTCTGTAACATATTTAGCCCAGCTGCTAGCCTTAAGCAATGAGGCAGGACATCTTTTTGGCCTGAAGATTGTTGCTCCCACCCCTGCAGGGTGATGAACTTTGCAGGGAGGAGGAATGCATTTGATTGGCTGCAGCAACCTCAGACCTACACATGCCAGGAAGTGCCCTTAGTACATGAAAAGTGGGGTCATTGTGTTGAAGACCAAAATAAATTTAAATGACTGTCTTTCTGAAGCCTAATTTTTAGTACCACCCATCAATTCTGGGGCGGAGGTAGAGCCTATGTGTTAGAAACAGAGGGAGAAAGCTTTTTGTAGGGGGGAAAAGAGGGGGACTCTCCTACCTGGACTGTGCTGAGATAGGTGTACAAGTCTGCCAGGCTGATGTGACACAGAAGAGAGTAACATAGGGCTCAGATTAGGCTTCTGCTGTGCTGTTTGCTGGCTGCAAAAGCTATATTGTACTGCCATAGGTGTGCGCAGCCTATTGCATTAGGGTGTGCACCCCAAAGTTCAAACACACATGCGTGTGTGTGTGCATGTGTATATATACTAACGGTGTTAGTAGAGCAGTTGATGGTGTCGCTAGAACAGTGGATGGTGTCATAAGGACAGAGATTGGTGTCAGCAGGGCAGTGGATGGAGTCAGTAGTTTTTATTTTTATTATTTTTTTACAATTTTTTTTTTAAGCAGAAAAAATACGATTTTTATTTTATTTAGGGAAATATCAGGGGTCTAATAGGGGGAATATGCACCACATAGGGTGATTAGGGTGTGCCCAGGCACACCCGACACACCCTGTGCGCACACATATGTGTACTGCTCAGATTTCTACTGTGTGCTGGCAGCAGATATTGTGTTAGGGAGCCTAGTTGTTGCAGAGAGTGGCCCCAGGAAAGTTGTCATATATGTGCTGAGTAAAGGAACTGCAGACTTCTCTCAATGTGGACAGAACTCCAGAGAAGAGAGAGACCCAAGCTGTGGAGAGTTTGTCCAATACTACACATAATGGTGTTGCTGCTGAGCAGATTCTAGGTTGGGAGGTGGGTCCCTTGTATTTCTGTCCTGGCTTTTGGGGACAGATCAGGATCAACATTTAAGGTAAGAAGCATCTTGGCCTCCTGAGTTTTCTAATCTGTAATTGAACACACCAACAAGAGAATCAGGGCTACAACGCCAGCAAATCCTATTTCAGACCTACTGGCCAGTACCATAGGCAGGTTCTTTAATTTTATAGGTGGATCATATACTGTACTTAGGACTTTGTTCATCCTCTGAAAATTCCCCACATTTGTTGATTTTGGTTAACCAGAGCCTTCTTCTCAAAGGACTTTCTTTTAACCACTTTAGCCCCGGCAAATTTGGATGGCCAAAGACCAGGCCACTTTTTGCGATTCGGCACTGCGTCACTTTAACTGACAATTGCGCGGTCGTGGGAGGTGGCTCCCAAACAAAATTGACCTCCTTCTTTTTTTCCCACAAATAGAGCTTTCTTTTGGTGGTATTTGATCACCTCTGCGGGTTTTATTTTTTGCTTTAAACAAAAATAGAGCGACAATTTTGAAAGAAAATGCAATATTTTTTATTTTTGCTATAATAAATATCCCCAAAAATATGTAAAAAAACTTTTTTTTTCTCAGTTTGGGCCGATACGTATTCTTCTAGATAATTTTGATTAAAAAAATCGCAATAAGCGTTTATTGATTGGTTTGAGCAAAAGTTATAGCATCTACAAAATAGGGGTTAGTTTTATGGCATTTTTATTACTTATTTTTTTTACTAGTAATGACGGCGATCAGCGATTTTTATCGTGACTGCGACATTATGGCGGACACATCGGACGCTTTTGACACCATTTTGGGACCATTGTCATTTTTACAGCGATCAGTGGTATAAAAATGCACTGATTACTGTAAAAATGACACTGGCAGTGAAGAGGTTAACCTGTAGGGGGCGCTGAAGGGGTTAAGTGTGACCTAGGGAGTGATGCTAACTGTTAGGGATAGTGGTTTGGTGTGACACATCACTGATCGCTGTTCCCGATGACAGGGAACAGACGATCAGTGACATGTCACTAGGAAGAACGGGGAGATGTTGTGTTTACACTGACATCTCCCCGTTTTTCAGCTCTGCGACCCGATTGCGGGACACCGGCGGACATCGAGTCCATGGGTCCCGCGGGCATGGTCACAGAGAAATTAAAGGGGACGTATATATATATGCCTATTTGCGCAGCCGTGCCATTCTGTCAACGTAAAAACTCATACGGCGGTCAGCAAGCGGTTAATATAGCCCGCTTTATGCTACCAGGTGTGTCAATGAGTTTGGATTCAGCTAGGGTTTCTTATCACTGGGTAAAGTCAGAAGGACCCATTTTCAAGTGGCTCCTCATGGGGTATTGCTCTATGTAACAGCAAGAAAATTTATTGCATAATTTTCCCATCAATGGGTGCCAATAGTCTGTATTTTTATGGACCATCTGTAAAAAAAAATTGTATCCTCGCTCCTGTCTCTGAATGAAATTGAGGTGTTTGTGATAAACCCACAGTTTATGGTACATTATGCCCTGTGCATGTGTGGTTTTAGAGCTTATGTGTGATGTACGAGCAGGAGTACTCCTATAACAGTTAGTTCCACTTTTCTCATTGGCTCCATTCCTCAGCGCCGGAAATAAATGTACCTTAAACAGTTTAATAGGTAGGAATAATAGGATCCTTTATTCCCCAGCACATTGTAATCTCTTCCGATATAGAAGGTTAAACAGCTAACAATCTATTATCATATTAGGGAGGAGTACTAAAGGAATCGATTTGGATCCTATAACCTATTATATAATGGTATGATAAAAGGTAATGGTAATGAATGGTAAAGAGCTTACAATGTTTATGCTATAGAGTTAGGGTACAAAAAATGGGAAGGTATTATATTTACTGTGATGAAAGGAAGTTGTACAGAATATTGGAAAATATTTTTTCCAAGTAATTTTTTTTTATTTATGGGAAAGATTTTCCAAGTAATTTTTTTTTATTGATGGGAAAGATACATCTATGTAGATGTGATGTTCTATTGCTACTGCAGGTGTGTGCTGGTGGGGTTACAAGAGCTGAGATCCTTGTGGGCAAGATAAAAAAATTGATTTGTCTGTAAAAGACAGTTGGGTATCCTGGAGCCGAAAATGTAACATTCCCATTGGTTGTGCTCTCTCTCAACCAAACTGTCAAACCATCCAATGGCTGGTGTCATAACTTATCACATATGCAGCATCATGGCAGCTGTAGCTTAAACAAACAGAGGCCAAGGTGGCAGCTTCATTGACTGAACACAATAGGAGGGTTTACTTCCACTTTAAAAATTAGATTGGCAACCGTGCCCCAGGCTTACTTTGCCAAATGCCAAGCAGCTGTTTTGAGTTTGAGGTATAATGTTATTTATTTTTCTCTGCAATGGATGCATTTGAAATTACATTTTAGGCAGACGTACCCTCATGACATTTTAACAGTCTTTTAGTTTGGGAGGGTTATGTAAGATAATTGTTGTACTAACTTAACTTTGCAGGCTTACACTGCTTTGCAATTTTACAGACAAAAATCCATAGTCATACCAAATCAAATGATATCTTTATTGGACATAATTACAGTAGGCAAATGTGCATCTATGACAGAGCCCATGACATCAACGGATTCAAGCATAACTGCTACTCCTTGGTTACCAACCGTGTTGTATTATTCACATTATATTTCATACGGAATAAAAAAGGCATTTTCTTTCTTTTGCGTTATTTTTCCATTCTGTTATCTACTCTTTGAGCTATTCAAGGGCTCATTGCAAAAGCCCCCTTAAGGTAGAAAATGTGAAGTGTGTGCATATTATAGTTATCTGTGTTGGATTGGGAAGTACATTTTCTTATATCAAATGCCTGTGCTAGACCATCTAAGCTATTTGTATGATGTGAGGATTCATATTTAGTTGTGTTACTTTTGGTAATATTAGACATAGCTTTTTAATGGACATTTGACTTTTAATACCATTTTTTAAATCTGCAATATACTGTTTAACACTGATGCATTGATTACACAGCCATTAGAAATATGTATTTAATGTTAAATTTCCATATTTGTGAATACTTTATATAATCCAATATGTTTTTTGTTTTTTTTTTCACTCCAGATACTACCACCTATTTCACAGAGCGATCTGAGCACTTTAAACCTTGTAAAGATAAGGACCTTGCCTACTGCTTGAATGATGGTGAATGTTTTGTGATTGAAACCTTAACAGCATCTCATAAACATTGCCGGTAAGTGAATGAAGTGCCTTTAAATAATTCACAATGATTCCTATGGTTTGCGAATGTCCAATATAGATTTTTTTTTCTTGCTAAGTGAACCTTACTTAGCTGTGTATTTCATTCTTATTGTATACTAAATGGAAAAATTGCAGTGAAAAGTGGAATATATCAATCAGAATGTATCTAGGGTCACTTAAAGACACAGACCTAGACCTCGTGAGATAGTATTTTAACTGGGTAAACATTATGTTATATTTCTTGTTGTTTTGACTTTGATGAGGAAAGGATTAAGGCTATCATTATGCTTTTTGTTTGTTTAATAAAGGAATATTTAGAATGTTCAATGCGAAATAAAATGCTGCGTAAAATAGGGGTCCACTTTCTCCATGTAAAAACAAATAATTCATACATTAGCATTTGTTGGATGTACGGTTGGCCACCAGGACAGTATTTTATCTGCCTGGCTTGCTGACAAAGTTATTAATCGGAATAAGGTCATCAGGCTGGTATTTTTTTTTTCTAGAAAACGTGACAGCTAGTTGGGTGCCATTACTAATAGGTCTTACTGTAGGTTTTTGTTTTCCCTTTTTCAAAACAAGCCTGGATGTATGTAATTGTTGATATTCCTGCTTTTGAGCTCACCTCTAATGGTTGTCAGTGAATTGACATCTTTCTGTTCATATAACAATTGGATGTGTGTAATTACTTTATCTGAAAGACTTAAAGTAATGGCTGAAAAAGTCACCAAAATCAAAAAAAAAAAAAATATTTTTAACACAAGACTGTTCTTAAAGAGCCAATCATTTTTTTTTAAGTTCTTTGTGGTTATGCAGTTTGGTATACTTTTTTTTTTAAATAAAGGTAAAGTGTATTGTACTTGTAATGCAAAGTTATTGTCTTTTTGTTTTATGGTTTTGAACTTTCGCATGAAATTAAAAATACGATGATAATGAACAAGAGATGGTTGTGGTTTATACAAATGAAAACCTGATTTAGCATTACATATTGATTACCAGTGAATCATCAAACACAAATCAGTTTAACAATACGTTATAAAGATCACTAACATTTTAAGCTGATGTTGTGGAATTAACTTATATAGTATACGATACTCTTCTGAATAATATGCAGTATACAAATTGTCTTTTATTTGTGCTTTGCACTGTTGACTTCTTTGGCAGGAGGTTAAATTGTCCTCCAGGCTACATATCAAGCTGCATTTGGCTACAAGTAGCGCATTGTAAAGGGCAGCCTTGCAGAGACAAGAGAACCCGTTCTGCGTGGTGTGCATTTATATCACAAAAAAGTAACTGGAACTAAACATATACACTCCCTCTTTCTCTCCAGTGATCACTATTTCATCTTCTCCATCCAGCATGTCAAGGATTTAAAGGCCATCATGATTTCCAGCCTCAGGCACTTGATGCTCTTAATACAGTTTGTGTGTGTCTGAGTAGTTGGCTCTGTATGGGAACTTTCCTAAACAAATCTACACTTGGAAAGCTTTACCACTCTGTAACTGTATCATGGTTTCATCAAAAGCTGAATTACTAGTTATCATCAATTAATCATAATTCAGAGCCTCTCAAACTCTTTTGTAAGGACAGACAGTGAAACAAATTATGCAGTTATGAAAAATCAGTGCATAGATTATGAGCATCCATACTATAACTTAGATAATAATAAAGTGTTAGATGCTTTGGCAAAGAAAGGGATGGAGCAATAGCATTTACAGGGGGAAGAAAGAATGCTGCTCTTGATAAAGGCTTTAGAGTTAATTAGGAAGAGAAAAAACATGAGAAAAGCTGAAATAATTATGGAGACCTTCGGAGATGCTTGTTCAGCATTATTTTCTTTCACAGTGGATAGTTGCTATTGCTTCATCATACAGAAAGTATGTTGGCTAGAGGTTTCTAATTAATTGTGCCATATCGTTTACCACACACATACCAATGTGGCACACCAGGCATGAAAAAAAGATTCCTCATAGCAAAAGACTTGTAAGCATGTGGCCCCTATTAAAACACCCACCCTAATTTTAATGGGCACTAAGTTCTTCTGTGCCTCCCCTTAGTGTCCCTACAGAAATGGTTGTCTAGGCATAAAAATGCAGCTAGGTTTTTTCTTTTTTACTTTTTTATAGAAGTTTTTTTTTATTTAGTTGGATAAAGACAAAACATTTGAAAGCATATTTGCGGACACTGCAATAAACATAGGTATATAGAGATCGGATCGTTTAAAATAGATCAAATGCAACGTAATGTAAATAACAGGACAATAAACACACGGTCGCTTGAGACATTAATCTGGTGTATAATTTGTCCTGGGAGTTACATGGCTTATTAACTGCTAAGTCTCTGTTCTCTTTGATCTATCAGAGACTGTCAGGTTATGCTACGTACGGTCATTGTCATAGTCTAATAAATTGCTAGGTTGTGTTGTTAGAATCATGAACATGGGGAGGGGAAAGTATAAAGGGGATCAAAGGGAGTGGCTGGGAATATTTTAGGGATGGGTGAAGCAGGGCTATCTGAGTGTCTTGTATCGCAAGGGTGGGAAAAATGGGAGGTGGATTAATAATTTAACCCTTCTCCGCGCAATAAAATCCCAACTGAACAACTTAACCCTCCAGGACACATGGCGCACGCTACACCTGAACGTAAAAGATTTCACTTTTTTCTCTCCTCCACATAACAAGTATTTCCAGACTTGATAATTTTTTCCTTACACAGGACAACCTTTCACTGCTCACAGAGGCCACCATTGAACCCATGTTACTATTGGACCACCACCCCATAACAATGACTCTGACGCTTCCGATAAGACGCACCAGATCTGCGATCTGGAGACTAAACGATTCCCTACTAATAGACTTGGATAATACCCAAAAAGTATCTGAACACCTTTCCCAAAATTTCACAGAAAATGACACTGAGAGTACATCACCTACAGTTCTATGGGCCGCTCATAAATGTGTCATTAGAGGGGAACTTATCTCCTTAGCGGCCAAAAGAACCAAGCTCAGAAAGGCCCACAAAGGCCTTACAAAAACAAAAAACAACCCATACCATACACGCTATCACGACCCCCACCGGTAACGCTAAGGCCAAAACAGAAGACATAGCTACTGTAAACAATTTGTGCAGTACTTCTCCAAACTGTGTAACTTACCCAAGACACGCTCAGCTGACCATTCCCCCGACCGTTCCAGGATTATTTATGACTTTTTATCCAAATATATCCCTTCTCCACTTACCCCTGATGATCTGACAGACCTAGACCTACCTATTTTGACTGAAGAGGCCCTGACGGCCTTAAAACAGTTGAAGGTAGGCAAGAGCCCAGGCCCGGACAGCCTATCGACCAGCTATTATAAATCCTTCTCTGGCATACTGATCCCTAAATTTGTCAAAGCATTTAATGCTCTACCCTCCTCCCCCCAACTAATACGGATATATTGGATGCCCACATTACACTGATTCCAAAACCGGGTAAGGACGCCACGTTGGTCTCCAATTACCGCCCCATCTCCCTACTTAACGTAGACGTTAAGCTCTACGCAAAAATCCTCGCGAACCGTCTGCTCCCATTGCTCCCCAAATGAATCTCCATAGACAAAGTAGGCTTTATTCCTGGCAGAGAATCCAGGGACAACACCACAAAAGCCATACACATCCACCATTGGCTAACTTCCATGGCAACTAAAGGTTTCTTTCTCTCCCTTGAGAAGGCATTCGACAGGGTGGCCTGGGACTTCATGTCCGCTACATTATGAATGCTGGGACTTCCGACTCGCCTTCTCCAAATGATCATGGCCCTCTACTCGTCCCCTACGGCCAGGATCAGAATTAACGGCTGACTGTCGGACCCCTTTTCCAATGCCAATTGCACCCGGCAGGGTTTTCCCCTTTCACCCCTCATTTTTGTTCTCACCATAGAACCAACCCTTCCTGTGCAGACTGAGAGAGAACCCAGATATTAAAGGCATTGACATTAACCACAAACAATACAAAATTGCTGCTTATGCAGACGATATACTTTTGTTTCTTTCGGATCCCATAGCTACCATCCCCAACCTTCTTAAAGATTTCACTTTATTTAAAAAACATTCCAACTTACAGATTCATTTTGGTAAATCTAAAGCTCTTAATGTAACACTCACGACGATGACAGTTTGCCTCTGCCAACAGAACTTTCCTTTTAGCTGGGAGCCTCATGAACTAACATACTTAGGCATTAAACTTCCTACTAACTTATCTGAACTGTATGCCAAAAACTTCCTACCCGCGCTTCAGAAATTACAGGGGGACTTGCTCAATTGGAATAAAGGCCCATTCTCGTGGTTTGGAAGATCAGCAATTTTAAAGATGAACGTTCTCCCCAGATTGCTATATCTGCTGCAAGCCATCCCGATCAAATTCCCCCTTCCTTCTTTGCTTCCTTTAAAAGAATGTGCAGAAACCTTCTATGGTCCACACACCCCCCTAAGCTGAGCTGGGATAAACTGATACTCCCTAAGCAGAAAGGTGGAATAGGGCTACCGGATCTATAGGGCCTGCCAGCTCACAAGGATTGTGGATTGGCACGTCCACAAAACTATCAAAGATTGGATCCAGGTGGAAAACGCCTTTACACAAGTACCACTAGCTCATCTTCCCTGGATCGATCCTCGATCAATCCCTAAAACTTGTTCCAGCCACTCGCTAATAGGTCCCACGCTGCTAAATTGCAGAGCAACATTTCAGACTTTCAACATGACCCATCTCCCTCTTTTCCTGGGACCATGACGCCTCTTACCCAAAATACTGACTTCCCTCCAGACCTTCTTCCTAATGACCTAACTGTACAGGGATGTTGAACACCAAGCAATGTGAAACCTCCGTCACAACCTTTGGTTGAATACTTAATCTCACATCCATGTTATGAGGGTATTCACGGACCACTCCCTATTACTCGTCACACACAGTGTAACATGCTGGATGACCAGGCAAGAGTCTTTAAGGGATAATACATACTTACCTTTCGATGAACCACACCTGGCCTGATACTAAATTGAATTGTTAAGGGTCCCCTCCCGCTCACAGTTAGATCCCTTTAGGGGTGACCGGGGTATGGGATGACCCATACTGGTTCATCCTCTCATCTCTCTCAAAATCCCTGTCCCTCACACAACACGTCTTGCTTCTTCAGTTTTGGGTGGTTCCGCCCAGATTAGAAACCCTATTTGTTTAGCTAATGTTAATACCCAAGTAATGTGTTTGTACTTAACGGGCTTGTTTGATTACACAACACTGTTGTATGCGGAATATCCTTGGATTTTATGTTCTAATACATCTTTTCTGTCTATGTCATGGTATGCTGTATGACTGATGTTATCATTAACTCTCATGTTATAACTCTGTCAATGTTAAAAAATCGAATAAAAACGTTTGGAAAAAAATAAATAAAAAATGTAACACTTCTCTCCCACCGCAACTTTTGAGGGTGTTTTAAGTCACAAATTGCTTGTATTCTTCTGTTGGGATGAAGTGTAACCAGCAGGACCAGATTTTCCCAAATTTGTAAGGGGTGTCTTTCGCTTGGTGTATAAGGTCCTCCATTTCCGCATTTATTTGTATATGCTTAAGCCAGTCAGCCACAGACGGTGGTTCTGAAGAATGCCATTTAGCTGGTATGCACATCTTTGCTGCATTTACCATGTGCATGGCAAGTGAGCGAAGGTATGCAGTTTTTGGAATCGAAGAGTGGTATAACAAAAACTGCGCTGGTGAAAATTTGAGAGTATAAGTGGTAATTTGATTTGTGAGTCGGTGAACCTCTTTCCAGAAGGGTTGTATCTTAGGACATGTCCACCAAATGTGTAGAAGTGATCCCAGGTCCCCTTCACATCTCCAGCATTGTGAGGAGAGTGATTGAAATATTGCATGTAACCTGAGGGGGGTCCTGTACCATCTTGAAAATGTTTTGAAAGCGTTTTCTTGGGCACACGCATTAACAGATCCCTTGTGGATACATGTATATATATTCTTCCACTCTTGATCTGATAGATCAATGGAGAGTTCTTGTTCCCATTTGCGACTGGCCAGGTTCGATTTGGGGTCGTGTTCCGCAAATAATAGAGCATATGTGTGAGAAATTAGGTGACTTTGGGGTTCTGTTTTCAGGCACAATGATTCAAAAGGGGTTTTCTGTCTGGACAGGTCGGGTCGGGGATTATGATTTTCAAGAAAGTGTCAAATTTGTACATATGTCCAAAATGGGAATGTCTGATTTGTCACCCGGGAGACTAGCTTAGAATGTGTGAGAAGGTGACCTCTGTCATAGAATTACTCCGCTTGGATGGTTGAGTGGGGCCATGAGTCTGTGAGAAAGGATTTGGAGACTTCTGTTGGGAAATCTGGGCTGTGTCGGAGTGGAGTCATAGGGCCTAGGGTTGAAGATAATTTGTGTTTGCGGCAGGCTTCCTGGAAGGTGGTTAGTGGGTGGGCTTTGCAAGTGGAATGGGTATGTCTGGGTGCTATCCAAAGGAGTTGAGATAGCAGAGAAGGGGACAGAGCGTGTTCTAGCTGAAGCCATGCCTTTACCCTAGAGTGGATATTCCAATTGATTATCCTAACCAAATGGCAGGCTTTATGATATTTCTGCCTCCTTGAAATTTAGGAATTGTCAGTCTAGAGTAACTCAGTCTTGGCCGTGCGCCGCCCGAAATGAAGTCTGTACAGGGCGTCCGGTACGCTGAGAAAAAGGTAGGTGGAATTTTTATCGGAATGGTTTGTAGGAAGTATAATATTCTAGGTAAAATTTAAATTTTAATAATTGAAGCCCTGACAAATTAAGAGCAGAGACCAGTTGACCATGACTTCAAGTTGCGTTTTATGGTTTGCAATAGCGGTAGGTAGTTTTTTAAGTATAGGTCTGCAACACATCATGTGTTTATCCCATTTAAATGGGAAATTAGATTGACATTGTCAACATGTGTCCAAAGGTAGTGTGACGTTCAGGGCATGGGATTTTAAAAAATTGATTTGTAGGTTGGTTAAAGAATTGAAAGTCTGGAAGTCTTTGAGTAAGTTCGGGATCATGGTATGTGGTTCAGTGAGAAAGAGAAGGATATTGTCTGCGAATGCGGCAAATTTGTAGGTGTGGTGAGATATTTAAATTCCTTTTATATCAGGGTTTTCTCGAAAGCGTCAGAGTAGTGGTTCAAGGGTAAGGACAAAGATCAAGGGAGATAGAGGACACCCATGGCGTATTCCACACGATATTGAGAAGGCATTCGATAAGTGGCCGTTTACGCGAATTCTCGCTGTGGGATTGGAGTAAAGCATAAGTAAAAGGTTTATCATGCGATGAGGGAGACCAATGGCCTTCCGTCATGTAGTCCCAGGCCACTCTATCAAATGCCTTCTCTGCATTGAGGGAAAGGAGAAATCACTTTAAGTGTGTTATGCCTGCCTCCCTGCCTGGTATAAAACCCACTTGGTCAAGAGAGATGAGCTGAGGAAGCAAGGGGAGTAGTTGATTGGCAAAAATTTGGCAAACCATTTTAGGTCTACGTTTAATAATGAGATCGGTCTATAGTTGGTGACCAGGGAGGGATCCTTCCCTGGTTTTGGGATTACTGTGATATGTGCTGTTAATAAGTCATGAGTGGGTACAGACAGAGGTGCAAATAGAGTTAAAAGCTGAGAGAAAGCAGGGGATAAGGAGTTCTGTGTAGGTTTTGTAATATACCACTGTTAGTCCATCCAGTCCTGGACTCTTGCCTGGGTTCATCTGTTTGAGTGCTAGTTTGGCTTCTTTTTCAGATAATGGGCATTCTAAATACCGTGCCACGATATTTGAGATTGGGGACGGGTTGTATTGTTTCAGGAAATCAGTGATTAGCTGTTTCCTCAATATATTGGCCATAGATTAGTCCGCTGGGGACAGGTTGTACAGTTGCGTATAGTACTCGAGAAATTGCTTAGCAATGTTTAGGTTGGAATTTAGTTTAAGTCCTGATGAGTCTGTCAGGGAATGTATTATCGAGGCAGCTCTCTTAGATTGTATAGCCCTAGCTAGTAGTTTTCCTGCTTTGTTACTGTATTCATAGAATGATTTCTGAGACAGAATTTCTGCTTCATTTTCTTGCCTAAAATTTCTAGAAGTTAATTTCTGGTCTGTAAAAGGTTTTGGAAAGTGTCTAAGGCTTGCGTTAGTTTATGGGCACACTCCATTTTCTGAATTTGGGAAGTTAGTTCTGAGAGATGTCTTTGTCTTTCACGTTTACGTTTGGCTGCCAGCTGCAATTAGAATGCCTCTAATTCCGCATTTATAGGCTTCCCATGTGATTACTGGGGAGGTCTCCGTAGGGTTGTTTTCCGTGAAGTACTGTCTAATGTGAATTTTAACCTCAGCTGCGACAGAGGGATCAGTGAGCAGGGAGGGGTCTAAGTTCCAAGTCAAAGGGTGTGTGTGTGTGTACCTCTGGGAATGATATAGACATAGAGATAGGGTGGTGGTCTAATAGGAACATGGGGTCGATGGATGATTTATGAAGGGAAGGAAGGGTAAGTCTTTCTGGGAGATAAATAGATAGTCAATTCTCAAGTATTGTTTGTGTGGGTTTGAAAAAAAAGTCCCTTCCATTGGGGTTTAATGTCCGCCAGGAGTCATGAAGTAAAAGATTGCGTAGTTGTGATTTAATGGAGCGTAGGGCTTTATAGGGGAGGGAAGATGCACCGTTAGAAGTGTCTTGGAGAGGGTTTAGAGGGATATTAAATTAGATAGCCCCCTAGAATCAGGGTGCCTTCTTGGAATGAGGCAAGAGCTTTGGTTATTTTGCAAAAGAAGGCCAGCTGGTGGATGTTCGGGGCGTAAATGTTTGCTATAGTGAACTGTTTTCTGTGGCAGGTCCCTTTCAGAAAGAAGAACCTACCTTCCTCGTCAGAATGTGTGTCATTGAGTTGGAAGGGGCAGTGTTTTGCTAGGAGTATGGAAACCCCTTTTGATTTGGACATTTGGCTGGTTGCGTGGTACACAGTAGGATAATATTGTTTGCATTGCATTGAGCAATCTGTTGCATTGAGAGGAGGAGTTGGGAGCTACATAAAGTATACAGCATTTTGTTTCGGGTGTAAGATAAGACCTTCCTATCTCACATCCGTGGTCAGGCTGAGAAACGCTCAGCCATTCATAGGCAGTTTTGTATTCTATCAATGAATACAAAGCTTCCTCTGATTGATTTAGATTGTGACATTATCAGCCTGCCTTATTTTGTAAATAAGTAATTTTTCTCCTTCACTGATGTGCGCTGATGAAGCTGCACGGATGGGCAATGATAGGCTGAACTGGTGGGCATTGATGAGGTGGCACTCATGGTC
Organism: Rana muscosa; assembly: GCA_029206835.1. Taxonomy (NCBI): domain Eukaryota; kingdom Metazoa; phylum Chordata; class Amphibia; order Anura; family Ranidae; genus Rana; species Rana muscosa. Next base: position 34,790,322 of record CM055123.1, on the reverse strand, counting down.
GTTGATGAGGCAGCTCTTATGGGTACTGATTAGGTGGCACAAATATGCCGCACTTATGGACACTGATAGGTTGCACTGATATGTGGCACTGATGGGCACTGATAGGTGGCACTGATAGATGGCACTGATTGGCACTGATGGGGGGCACTGGTGGGCACTGATATGGAGCACGGATAGGTCGGCACTGAATGGGCACTGATGGGCATTGATGGGTGGCACTGATGGGCAACACTGATGGGCATTGATGGGCAGCATTGATAGGCGGCACTGATAGCCAGCACTGACTGGCTTCACTAATGGACACTGATTGGTGGCACTTGTGGGTGCTGGTGGACACTGATTGCTGGCACTGGTGGGCGCTGATTGCTGGCACTGGTGGGCACTAATTGCTGGCACTGATTGGTGACATGGTGGCCCTATATTGTAACCAGGGCACTGATCATCAGTGCCATGATTACATGTTTTGTTGTTCCCTGCGAGGAGATGCAGCTCATCAGCTCTCCTCGCCACACACTCTGTCAGTGTCAGGCGAGGAGCGTTGATTACCAGCATCTCCATATTTACATGTGACTGGCTGTGATTGGACACAGCCGATCACATGGTTAAAGAGCCAAAGACGCGGCTCTTTATAGAGATCAGGGTCACGCCAGAACCAGGGGTCATCTCAAAACAAGAGCCGCACCATCCCGGATGGCAAGAAGTTTAAAAAAAAGCAGTTTTCTACCTTAAATCACAGCGTCTCCTAGTGCTCACGTGACTCCTTGGCTCTCTCCTCCTCTCCTCCCCTCCTCTTGGCTGACCTCAGTGGGAGTTATTGGCCCCTTCCACTGTAGTTGTCAGACTGGCAGAGGAGAAATCCAGAAAGTCACATGAGCGATGATAGATGCTCTGATATAAAGTAGAAAACTGTTTTTTTTTTTAAATTAAGGACATCCAGTGGGACACATGTTTTTATCTAACATAGTGGATTGTAGAGACATGGCAAGTGGCTTTACAACAACTTTAAGTTACTCTGGGTACTAATATTTCATCCAGTTATGTCTATACACTTTTTGTACACATATTCTGTAAAGTAAATAATTGTGATTCAAAAAGGCTACAGATGTCAGAAAAGGACATTATAATCATCCAAGCTGTTAAAAAAAGTATAGTATTACATACATTTTGATGATAAAATAAAAGTTTACATTATATACATTTTTCTCTATTGTTAAAAAGTTTAATCCTCTTTTCCCTTTTCGCCAAATGTTATGCCTCATTTTTGATTACAACGATTATATAACTAGGATTAGGACAAAACACACCATGCTTGTTGTGAAGAGTGCCAAGACTTGAATGGCTGCTTGTTATTCATTATACTCCTTTTTTCCTTTTCATAACTCCTTGGGGGCTCAACATTCCCATTACCTCCCAAAACAGTATTTTAATACAGATGAAGTTAGACAGCAGATTTAGTAAAAAAAAATTCTGCATCAAATGTTCAGTCTTTAAAATAGGCATGGCCACAGAGGGTGGAAAATCTGAATTTTAAAGAGGCAAAGCAAATATACCATTTTTATCGGCGTATAAAACGCACAGGCGTATAACACGCACCCTAACTTTAAGAGGGAAGTTTCAGCAAAAAAAACTTTCCACAGCACCCTGCGTATAACACGCAGGCACAGTTTACCCTCTATTTTCAGGGTAAAAAAGTGAGTGTTATACGCCAATAAATACAGTATATGAAAACTTAAATAAATTATGGCTGGTGGAGATGAGGGAATTCATTTTTCCTAGGTAGTTATAGGGTAACATAATTATAATCAAGATATAATCATGTTTTGTTTTATCTGCTTGGTATTTTTACATATTTTGAATTATTTGCATCATCGGCAATTGGGTATGACCAGATGAAGTAACTCAGGTTGCATTTACATTAGTTTTTCCTATGGGTCCATATTTGATTTACAATAGACTGGTAACAGAACAATACAAAACAGATCAAAACAGATTATAGCGCACACATGCAAAAATGACATTTATCCTGCAAGGCTAGTTAACAAACACCTGAACATATTCAAAAATACGGGGGTTTGGTCACACTATATGGTCATATAGTGCTAATTTGTTGGATAAAATACTGCGCTATTAAGTGGACTAAAGCTGCAACAAAGAAGCGTTATACAACACCAATACAAATAATAAAGAAAAAAGTTGCGCTGTGAATGAGTGAGAAAAGAACAATGTGATGAAGTATTGACACTGTAGGTGTTCCAACCAAAGTGAAGTGGCAAACTGAGCTAATGAATGAACCCAACCAATTGGAAATTAGGCAAAAAAAGGACATGAAAAAGTGTCAAGTGAACAGTTCAAGTGATATGACACATGGGTATCAAAAAAATTATAATAAAGAAGCAAATGATTACTCCCATAGACCCAGTGTGTTCTCCAGATACACAAAAACAGTCAATAAACTAAAAAATTATAATAACAATATAGTCCATAAAACAAATTGTAGATGAATCTTCCACCGTGACTTGCACTATCCCAAACTGTATATACACCAATGGATGAAGTGATGATAGAAAGGGAAGCCTCCACCTGGAAACACACTGCTGCTTAGCGCAACTATATGATCCCTTATGATAGGGGATCAGAGAACGCCTGTGGCTTATACCCAGCTTGGGGTCTGATCGGAATACAGCATACAGCGTGGTCAGATGTGCGTCTCAACGGGATGGTTGTCATTCACATGGAAAGGGGTAAGATCCCAGCCAGACCAAAAAAGGATAAAAAAGCTGGATAGTGTAAAACCTTCAAACATTTATTTAGATAAAAAACAGATGGATACTTACAACAATGTAGATGAAATCAGCATGAATTGAGCCGGCCGGCTCTCGAGAAGGCAGCCCGTATTGTTCTGGGATGGCGTGGGCGCGGTGACTTCAGAACGTAGCTTCTCCCTACGCGTTTCGTCATGACAGGACGTGTTCACGGGATGCCGGGTTTTTTATCTAAATAAATCGAAATAAATGTTTGAAGGTTTTACACCAGGGGTCTCAAACTGGTGGCCCTCCAGCTGTTGCAGAACTACAATTCCCATGAGGCATTGCAAGGCTAAACACTTACAAGCATGACTCCCATAGGCAGAGGCATGATGGGACTTGTAGTTCCACAACAGCTGGAGGGCCGCAGGTTTGAGACCCCTGTTTTACACTATTCATACTCATACCCATGAATAAGTCATTTGCCGATGATACAACGCGTAGGGAGAGGAGCCTAGTGACGTTTCCAGCAGCCTGAGGAGAATCATGTCTCACTGAGCTGAGCTAAGCGCTGTTTATCCACGGTTATGTGAGTGCAGCCACAGCTGACTATTAGCTTGTGGTGTGTGTAATACTGCGCAATGATTTATTTATTTTGCATTCCTACATGTTGACACCTTTGAAACTTGGAGACTCTTTGTGAGGAAGGGGGGGCTTTCCTTTGGAGCGATCTCACCGCATCCAGTCTGGGAGACTGGATGGGACTCTTGAATGTGTATTGTTCAGCAGCTGTCTGTGATTATCTGAATGGATTGCCTGGGGTCAAGCATTTAAGTGGAAAAAGGGTGATGTGAGTAGGACTGTCGTTTATAACACAGTGGATCCCATTTATGCTGCTCTTTGGTTCACAATTAGCACTGCACTTTATGAACACTGTGAAGTTTTTTTGAACACTGTGTATTTATTTGGCACAGAGATTTACTGGTGGTTGGCAACCCTGGTGGCCACTAATAAGAGGTAATGAGGTAATGAAGAGGGGGGGGGGGTTTCCAGCCCAAGTATGTCTTTGTAGGTGGTGTTGTCTGAAGGGAACTCTCCAAGCTACAGCACAGAGAAAGTAAATGCAGGACTTCCGCTCTGCCGGATATCATAACAAATACAAGGCTTGCTTTTGCTATGATTCTATGTTTAAAGTTTAATGCCAGAACCAAAAACATATCCTTTTAGGCATCAACTCCAAACATTCATCTTTACTGGCAGTGTGTTCACTGTGGGGTGTACTGATACCTCTGAGCAGCTTCAGCTGAGTACTATTCACTCTAAAATTAATAGAGCTTAGTGCAAACAAACAGAGATGCCACAAAAATAGACTCTTCCATGCTTAATTAAGCATATTGTTTAATGTTATGCCTCACCTCTTGGAAAATGATGTCAGCTAAAGCACCTTTAAATACAGTTTAAGTGAAATAATATGGACAATGCTATTTTTTATCTTAAAATCTATTAATATTTCCTGACCTGCAGCTTTTTTCGCAATTTCCATCCTAGGAAAGAAGAATTGCTATTTAGATAAAAAGTCTATGTAATGTCTGCATTATATTGTCCACATAAATGTTTCCCAGAGATGTAAGCTGCAGTACTAAGAATACCTTTATATTTCACTCCAGCACAGCTTATTATTATGGCTGCTCAGCCACAGCCTTTACTCTTCTCTGTCTGCATCGTTGACCTTCCCCATAGCAATGTCTATGATCAAACAGTAATCGCAGAAACACAGAGCACCTCATTTTGTATTCTGTGAGTCGTCTTTTGACTGAGAACTTTAAAGCTGCAGTGATGAGTAATATAAAACCATCAGTGGTGAGTTAAGTTTTGCTCTTCTGGCCGGCCGTACAAGTTTATCAGAAGCGATGGTTCATTGCATCCAGTCTCATGTTTCTCTTTGTGAAAGCTCTTAACAGTATTGTCTGAATTACTGTGCAGTAGGCTGATAAAATGCCATTAAGCATCAAATTCAACAGCAAAACTGAATTGCAATTTATTGGGCTTTATGAAAAAAATGGTTTACAATATGTCCCTTTTGGCAGGTCAGTAATGCTGTTTACCTTGTTTATTTAGTCCGATGTTGACAGCTGCTGGCTAGAGCTCCTTATTAATGTTTTAACCCCTCCAGCCACTAGAGGGGAATATCACATTCAAAGTACTTGATTATGGTAGGTGTCGAGCACTAGATGAGATTTAATGCAACTGAGCTTTATTTTTTATTACTCTCCTTTGGGACAGTGACAGGTGGCTGAGCTTCTTCACTAGCAGAGAAGCATATCGTAAAAGCTCTATTTGCAGATAAAATACCTTTCATGTTCCTTTCAATTACCCAGTCTGCTTTTTTTTATACATGTGAATCATTTAAAATATGTTCTGTAATTGAGTGGCAATAACAATTATATTGTCAAAATAAGAAACGGCTGCATCTCACATGGGCTCCAAGTAAAGTTTATTGGAATATGAAAATATCCAAAATGACACCAGAGGACACCAGCAGTGGTCAAGGTAGACACGTTTCACACAACAGAAATGTGCTTAATCATTACTGGTAATGGTAATGGTAATGATTAAGCAGATTTCTGCTGTGTAAAACTAGTCTATCTTGACCACTGCTGGTGTCCTCTGGTGTCATTTTTGATATTTTCATATTCCAATAAACTTTACATGGAGCCCACATGAAGTTTCTTACTTTGACAATTTACCACAGAGTCGAGCTGGGGCTAGCATTGTTCAGGTGCGTGTTCCAGTGTGCATACCAGTTACACCTGCAGCGGTGAGTTATTTTCATATGAACAATTATATTGAACTGATGCATATGTATGTAAGGGTCAAGAGCAGATATTTGCTTAAATTACATATCTATTTGCCTGATATTCAACATAATGATGTTATTTTTTATTATAAATCCATGAAATGAGTAAAAGACTAAGTTCCACGTGGTCCTTGTGTTGATTTCGATTGAAAACTGTAAATGTACATACATTTGGAAACTCAGTATATTACATTCTCAATGAGATCATGCCACATTATACCAAATACTGTATATAAGTGCATTCAAACTGAGGGAGGTTATGTAAATGCATCTTTTGAAGCATTAGTTAAAATGCAAAAATATGTAAAATTAATATAAACTATTTGTTTTTTGGTTTTGGGACTCACTGTTTAGGAATAATAATAATGTTTTTAAGGAACAGGACCTGCAGCAGGAAATTCAATCTGTCCCAGATGCTTAGTGGCCCTAACTCAAGCAGCTTAGTTGCCATTACACACTGTCACTTTAACTTAACAATGGATCCTGCCCATCTTTAGATTAGAGTTTGATGTTGTCAAAAAAGATGCATTCAAGTGTTGCAGTTGCTCTCAAGCAGAGAAACAGTTAGCACATGCACTTAGTCTGATATAAGCCTACTGGGGATTTTTATCCCGACTGCAGCTCTTCTGTAAAGAAAAAGTGGCTTTGTGGTATTACAAATTACTATGCCATCTTTGTTTATTCCTTTCTAGCATTGTGTTTTTTTCCTTATGTTCACAACACAGAGGGTGGTGATTTAGTTTTTGCCATCGCTAATGATCTGTAGATAGCCTGGATCCATTGCTGCTCAGCAACTGCTGTCAAGTTGTTACTTCATGTAGAGAGTTTAGTATTGGGTTTAATATAGATCTGTGAAGTTACAGTTTTTTCTGATTCCATCCAAACTTTATCCTGTGATGAACCTTGATGAGGGAGGGGGGGCTGGATGTTTCTTAAAAAGGCATTGGCTGTTTTTATATGACTTTTACCTTATTTTGATTTGCAAATAAAAATGATCTTGGACTCTTTTATCCGATTTTGGTCTGGTGCTCCTTTCTGTATTTCTATAGTGTGAGCTACTATTGAGTGTTGGAATGGGTGTACTGTTGAAGTTTTCCTTCATCCGACTACATGTGCAAGTCTACAATTTCCCATAGCATTTTTAAATATGTTGTTCTAGATACCCTAGATGACTCTTTAGCGTGAAATGCTCATGTGCTTTTGGAGGAAGATTTTAGGTGACATTGATAACCTTATGTTCATGGGTTCAGTGCATGACCCCTGGCTGACACAATAATCCATTAAGCACATTACTACAACTATCTCAATAAATGATTCTAGCAGCATCTTTTTTGTGACTCCCCTTCTCTTTCCATTTAGCAATGGTGAAAAATGTATGTTCATAGACCCTACCAACAGCCTGGAGTACCCTAGAGGTGTAAGATCATTACTGTCTAACCCATTGCCATATAATATCTGCAGTTACCTTAAGACTTGGTACCAATTTTGATCAAGATGTAACTAATACGGGTGTCTTACAGTAAAATATAATAAAGACACCATTTTTTTTCATTTTATTATAAAGAATTCTGAAATTCTGTTTGTGTTAGCTATAACTTTTTGATGTAACTTTGATAAGAGTTTATCTGTGTAGAACTGTGTTTTATCTGATAACTAGAAATATCACCAGGCTGGTCACATTTCCATCATATCATCTGGCAATGTATATAATTTACTTATAAACTAGTGGCTTTCAATACAAGAGGCCCTTTGATTGCCCTTGAAATAGAAATATCTTGGACTTAAACACAGCGTGTAGCCCTTGCAGCTGTGCTTCATGTTGACAGTCCTCTTACATACATCTCTATCAAAAGATGTATTTAAATTAAATAAAAAAATGAAAATTACTTATAACTTATCTAACCATGATTGTCTTTGTTGTTATATGAAAAAGCCCTGAAGCAAACTTACAAAAATAGACTTCTGAGATACTGTATATGAGAAGGTAAATTTGAATTCTGAGATATCGTAGATCTCTAATCATAATACTCAGACACACACCACTATGGTTGATTTAAGACAGGGGTGCCCAACCTCAAACTAGGGAAGCGCATACCTATGCTCTGGAATGGCACGTTAGCAAGCCCAGATCCTGATCATCGGGTTGCAGACCCACCATCTCTGAGCATTAATAGGCATGTAGCCAGTGCCAGCAGCAGAGGGAGCAGGAGGCACACAAGCTGATGCTTCCTCTGTAGTGGATACCAAGTGCACTTCATCTTGGACCTTTCTAGCAGCCTGTAGAGTGAGGCCATCAAAAGCTGGAAGTGGAAAAGGTCAGTGTATTAAGCATCAAATACACTGCACTTTTGCAATGGGCATATTAGCACTTATACAAAAGGGTTATTAGGCTCCTTTTACACTGATCTGAAGGTGCACTTCAGACTTGCACCAAACTCGCAAGATGTAATAGAAGTCTATAGCTAAGCTAACCGCTGTCCAGGTAAACCACAGCATATCAGTGTGAAAGCAGCCTTATAGGGGGCTCAGGACAGTAAAGACTCATATACATTTTGCTGTTTGGTTGGCAGTAAGAACCCCATAGTTCATTGTGGCATGCAACCAGTTACCAAATCACTGAAGTGGCCCTCACTCGTCAAAAGGTTGAGCACCTCTGACTTAAGATAAACGCCCCTAAGCAAAATGGGCAAAATGGGCAGCTTTCTGATCCTAAAGAGCATATTGACATCAATAGTGTGCAATCGTTCTATACAATTTGCATACTATTTATTTACCCCTGTAGTGATGTGTGTAGCATACATAAGAGGAGTGTAAACATAGCACAAGTGCTGTCAGGTCACCTGAAGCCAGGTGACAGGTGCACACCATTGGGGTCAGGAGTGCACCGCTAAGGTAGTGAACCCTATGGCTGACTGCTGCGGATGGAACTCTAGGTGGTTAAGGAAGGCAGGTCCACTGGAGCATTAACAGGGATCCCACAGTGAGCTAGAGCCTAAGATTCCCCAGGGCGCGGAGTCTAAGATCCAGCAGGTGTTCACCAGAGCCTCTAGTGGTGAGGATGGACTGGGCTGCAACTGGATCCAGAGTCCCCCAGCTCACGCTCACAGTAGGCTATAGAGGATAGAGGGGAAGCAGCAGCTCAGGATACAAGAGATAGTGAGGGGATAAGCCAAAGGTCAGGGCGACTAGCAGACAAGGATAAACAAAGGACACGCCAAAGGTCAAGGTCACAAGCAGACAGGGATGGTCGAGAACAAGCCAAGATCGGTAAAACAGAGACAGACGTAAAGCACACAGCAAGCTGGAAACCGAACACACAGTAGCTTAACAAACACTGTTGATTGGCACGGCTGGCTTGCAGTGCACAGGTTAATATAGAGTTCTCTCATAGGGCCTGGGGTGGAGCCATGCTTAGAGGAGAGATTACTTAAGCAGCCAGGTGAGAGTGGCTGGCCTCTAAAGCAGGACACATGGAGGAGGTAAGCTGACAGACAAACATTACTGCATAACCATGACAGTACCCCCCTCTTATGGGCCCTTCCCCTCCCCTGCCTGGGCCCAGGTTTAAAGGGAAACCTCAGATGAAACCTCCTCAACAGACGAGGTGCAAAGACCTCAGATGCAGCAATCCAAGATGCCTCCTCAGGACCAAACCCTCTCCAATGCACAAGGTTATGAAGAATGCCTCTGCAGAGCCGAGAATCCAGAACTTGACTAACCTCGTACTTTAGATTATCCTCAGAGACTGGAACCGAGGTAGGGAGAGGACGAGAGGATTTATTGAGGACCAAAGGCCTTTTAGGAATAAGCAGGGGCATGAGAGGATCAACAGGGATCTGAGGAGGGTCCCCCAGACCCTTAAAGATGAACTGGACATCTAGCACAGGACCATCAGACTGGGCAGAGGTCAGTGGAACTCTGAGGTCAGGTTGGTTAGAAGGTGACATGTCACAGGAGTCAAGCTGAATAGCTGAATGACAAGCAGAATGTCCTGAATAAGAAAAAGTAGGAGGCTCACTGGGCATAGGCTGGACTGGCTTAACTAGTACAGAGGCTGAGTGAATAGCAGAGTCGGGTGTAGCGACTGCCTGAATCGCATCGCAAGGCGTAGCGACTGCAGAACTTGCAGACAAGCTAGCCTGGCTGTGTGTCCAAGGGTGATTAGGGACAGACAAATGTAAATGGTTATGCAAACTGGATTGAATGATTGAATGATCGGCTCAGGTTCACAGGTGGGCTCCTCATCCAGAGTGCCACATGACCTAGAGAGTGCATCAGCCCGACTATTGCAAGACACATCCCAGAAATCACTATAGGCAGTAGGAAAAGCAAAAGATACTGGGATGGTGGCAACAGGAAGTTTCTCTTTTGCAGCAACCTTGGGTAGGCGGGACAAGGAACAGGAGGAACCCCAAGCCAGGATCTGTCCAGCAGTCCAGTCAACATGTGGAGAATATATGAAAAGCAGTGCAGCGCTAAACGTTAAACTAAAAATAGCTTCACAAAAAACAGTCCAAAAAAAACAAACAATATGTAGCAAGATGAAGCCAGAGGTTGTTGCAAAGGCAAAAGAGGTATGAACTTCTTAAACGGTGAATGGGGTACTGTAGTCAGTAACCATACATCCCAACATAAGCGTCTCCTCCCCCTGAAGTACACACCGCTCACCTGAATGAATGGACCTCTGAGTGAAAAGAAGGTCAATCACGCTGTCCCTTCTCAAGGGTAGTGGTACGATGGTGTCTTCACGTGGGGTCTTTCTTTGAAACTCCTCAGTCAATAGGTGGTCTCCAAAAAACTCGCTCATACAGAGTGGATCATATAAAGATATAAAGGAAAACCATAGCACTCTCCATATATAAAAAAACAACACATTTATTCCAATAAAAAAGTACTCACAAACATGGCACTATATCCTAGTGCACGGATGAAGTACATATATATAAAACACCAGGTAGGTCGCTGCTCTGACATCACTATAAGCCCCCCCGCACGCGTATCGTCCGTGGTGTAGGACTTCCTCAGCGGATATAGCAAGGGCTAGTGTGTCTGTGCTAAATTTATAGCATCAATTCCTGGTCTGTGGAGAATGGAGCCGTAACCATGGAAGACCCCAAACGATAGGAGTTGAGGCCTTAGGTAAGATAAGGAAGGATATCCACTCCTGGTGGAGTGTCCCTACCAACATCTTAACAGGGAGGGTCTGGAAGCGGATAGGACCCCCTGGAAGAACAGTGCCATCAATCGCCAAGTCCACCCATTTTTTCTGAGTAGGCACGCGTGGGGAAAGCCAGAACCTAGCCACTAACTTACGGGCTATATAGAGTAATCTAATCACAGCTATGTTAATGGGAGGCCCAGCATTTGACCGGAAATGTACGATTGTGGCGTCGTACAGTTTAGCTACTTGTCGAATCTTCTTAGAACTTTTGGCAGACACCATAAGCCTTCAATGACAGATTTGACGTTTGTATGTTTTTCGCTGCTTCGTCGAATCTTCATCGTTCATGTCGAATGGTATACCCCAACACTGTCTCTATAATGTTGAATCTTTTCTCTCTATGTCAAATCTTTCCTCTCTCTGTCGAATAATCTTGGACTAATAGAGTTAGGTTAGGCACATTCGACCACAGGTTCGATAGACACAGATCGCTATTGTCAGCGTCACGTTGAATCTCCTATCTATATCAAACTGTTGTAGCAACGAAAACGAAAATAAAGCATTTTTTATGTTGGATCTTTCAGGTTTCGGATTTTCCGCGTTCGTTTTCGTTCGTTAAAACGATAATCAAAATACCCAAAATTCGGACGAAAAGGCATTTGGACGAAAACTAATGCACATGTCTAGCAAAGAGTAGCCAATCAAATGCAAGGGAATTTATACACAATAGGATGATGGAAGTCAGCAGGCATTAACATCAGCCTTAACACTTATGAAAAATTCCATTGTAAAGTATTTTTTTTTTTTTCACAAACTGGACAGCCTAAATGTGGCCAAGGCATGCATTCCCCTATGCTGGATGTCTGTGCACCCATCTACGAAATCTCAATGAACCTAGGGACATGGAAGACCTCACAGCTACTCTCTATGAGTCCTTTTGTGTCATCTGGAGACCATGGTAATATTTTGTGTATATGGATGCATATCTACAAGAAGTCTCGCAACCTTGATGACTTCCCCAGGGACCTTTTACTGCGAGGCTCCAGATGAGAGAACTTGCTTTTCTGGTTCTTTATGCCTTTCTTTATTTCCTTTTCTCTTTATTCTTCCCCTGGTTTGGTGACAATGTCCTTGTTTTTCCAACCTGTGTTTGCTGCCTCCCTCTTGTCCCTGCCCATCCCCTCCCATTCCCCTCTCTCCCTCTCTTGTCTTCTCTTAAATGTACTCCATCATTTAAAATTTTTAGTTATTTTTTGCAGTATGTCTGTGTCTTTAGTCGATGCTCTCTTTTTGGGCTCCCTTGCCACTGGGGCATTTTCTCTGACCCTGGTATATTTTTTTTACTCCATGTAGTTACATTGTCGATTTTGGGCTCCTATGTATGGGCTCCTCTGTATGTCTGATGTCTCAGCTATTTTTTTACCCATATAATTGTACCATACAAGTTTAATGACATGGTTTGTACAATGTCCTGCTCATTTTTGGCTCAACACAGGATGCAAAATTCATGAAACAATTACCATTCACAGTCAGAATGGCAATTAAACTAGCATTGAAGATTTAAGCATGTGTGAGGAATCTCATGAAAAAATATCCAGCTTGTGATACCAAGTGCTGCCTTGTGTGTCTACAGCTTTCAGTTTGTTCCCCTGTTGATGAGAAGCTCTCATTGCCGTTTCAGGACAGAGACAAAGTGCAGGCTTCACTGCTGATGAAACAGGAAGGGATTCAGAAAATTAAACTGTTTGGTAAACAAAATTATCCAGAGGGAAATTGTTCAAGAAATGTCTTCACAGTAGGTGAAAACTGGAAGGGGAGGCAGCCCTGTTATGTAGAGAACTAATCAGAGTTCATATTAAGTTTAATACCTGAGAGGTTCCACATACAGAGAGCTGAGCATGTATTATAATTAAAATATACAGCTGTTTCATTTATCACTTGACTTGGATGCTTGTAATGCGGAGAGAGGGACTAGCTTAGCTTGTGAGCTTAGTTCTTGCATCATGCTAGATGGAAATAATCTATCAGTGCTCTGTAGTAGGGATGAGCTTCGTGTTCGAGTCGAACATACGTTCGACTCGAACATCGGCTGTTCGATCGTTCGACGAAGATCGAACGATTTGGGCCGTTCGCGCCAAATTCGAGTGACGCGAACGGCCCACAATGCACTACGCCATCGCAGTGTCATCCAGGCGCTGTGATTGGCCAAGCATGCACTGTGACCCCGCATGCTTGGCCAATCACAGCGCCGGCAGCGAGGAGAGCAATGATTGGCCACAGGCAGGATGCCTGTGGCCAATTATTGCTGAGGGTGTTTAGTACACGCCCCACACTATAAAAGGCCGCCAGCACGGCGGCCTAGTGTAGTGTGTTCCGGAGCAGGGAAAGACAAGCATAGGCAGGGACAGTGACATTTATTTCTTTCTTGCTTAACCTGGATTCCTTTAGTTTAGGGAAAGAGAAGGATAGGTAGGGAGAGTGTCAGTGTGTTTTACTGTGCGAGTCCTTGTTTCTAGGGACAAAGAAGGAAAGTGAGGGGATTTCTCCTTGTGCTATAGTGTGCTTTAAAAAAACATTTTTTCTAGGGACAGAAAACTGTAGGTAGGGAGAGTGTCAGTTTCTTTCACTGTGCCAGTCCTTGTTTCTAGGGACAAAGAAGGAAAGTGAGGGGAATTCTCCTTGTGCTATAGTGTGCTTTAAAAAAACATTTTTTCTAGGGACAGAAAACTGTAGGTAGGGAGAGTGTCAGTTTCTTTCACTGTGCCAGTCCTTGTTTCTAGGGACAAAGAAGGAAAGTGAGGGGATTTCTCCTTGTGCTATAGTGTGCTTTAAAAAAACATTTTTTCTAGGGACAGAAAACTGTAGGTAGGGAGAGTGTCAGTTTCTTTCACTGTGCCAGTCCTTGTTTCTAGGGACAAAGAAGGAAAGTGAGGGGATTTCTCCTTGTGCTATAGTGTGCTTTAAAAAAACATTTTTTCTAGGGACAGAAAACTGTAGGTAGGGAGAGTGTCAGTTTCTTTCACTGTGCCAGTCCTTGTTTCTAGGGACAAAGAAGGAAAGTGAGGGAATTCTCCTTGTGCTATAGTGTGCCAAAGCATTCCTCATCAACCATCTTTGAAATCCTTGTTTTTTGGACAGTCAGGGAAATTGTCGTTGTGCTATTCTGTGCAAAAGCAATAATCCTCAACCATATTTAGAAATCCTTAAGTAAAGGGACAGAGAAGGACACCTGAAGGTAGCCCTTATTGCTTTTTTCCCATCTCCCTGCAGGCCATCTATTAGAATGTCTGGAAGGCAAACAAGGAGAGGCAGACAGTCAGGAGGCAATAAAAGAGGGCAAGCAGGCTCTGTGTCTGGGGGCAACAGTGCTGGTCGTGGACGCGGTGCATTGTCATCAGCACATGGCCATGGGACACGCTTGTCCTTCTTTTCGGCAGCTGGACATGTTGAGCCACATCATGCCGAAGACTTGGTAGAGTGGATGACCAAGCCCTCCTCCTCCTCCTCATCCTCTCTCACCCAGGCTCAGTGTACTGGCAAAGCAGCTGCCAAAGCGTCCTCTTCCCTGGTATCAATGTCAGACTCATCATCAGTCACTCCTTCCCTAGACCCACCATGTCCTCCTCCTGAGGAGTCCCCCGAACTGTTTGAGCACAGTGTTGGGTACATGCTCCAGGAGGATGCCCAGCGTTTCGAAGGGTCTGATGATGAAACCCAGCTACAGGAAGGCAGTAGCGTGAGAGCAGACAGAGGGGATGCTCAAGAAGGACACCAATCTGGCAGTCATGTTCCAGCAGCTGCAGCATACTGCCAGATTGGCTCCAGTGATGAGGAGGGAGGGGATGATGAGGTCACTGACTCCACGTGGGTGCCTAATAGGAGAGAGGAGGAGGAGGAGGATGAGGAGGAGGCACATCTCCAACGAGGCAGGATGCCCTTTGGTGGCCAGCGTAAGGGCAGTACACCGACGGAATCACACCGCAGAGCTCCGCCTGTGCAGGGCGCTGCCTCTGCCCGTCATTCAAAAAGTTCCTTGGTGTGGGCCTTTTTTGAGGCTAGTGCATCAGATCGCACAGCTGCTGTTTGCAACATATGTCTCAAGCGTATATCGCGTGGCCAAAACATCAGCCGCTTGGGTACCACATGCCTGACCAGACATATGTTGACCTGCCATGCAGCTCGTTGGCAAGCCTACCTCAAAGACCCACACCAAAGAACAAAGCGGACCTCTCCTTGCACCGCATCAGCTGGGATCTCCAACCCCACTATAACTTAAGTCCTCTCTGAAACATGCACTGAGAGGAATGAAGGTGTAGAATTAGGTGTGTCACAGCCAAGTACTTGCGGCCACTCTGCTAGCAGTACACCGACGTCCGATTCTAGCAGGCAAATTTCCCTGCCCCAGCTGCTGGACCGTCGAAAGAAGTTCACTCCCAGCCATCCACATGCCCAGCGGTTGAATGCTAGCTTGGCTAAATTGCTAGCGCTTCAACTGCTGCCTTTTCAGTTGGTAGACTCGGCCCCCTGAGTTTGTGCAATGTGCGGTTCCTCAGTGGCAGGTTCCCAAACGCCACTTTTTCTCACGGAAGGCTATTCCGGCTCTCTACCGGCATGTGGAAGGCAATGTCTTGGCCTCGCTGGACAGGGCGGTCAGCGGTAAGGTGCATATTACCGCTGACTCATGGTCCAGCAGGCATGGACAGGGACGTTACCTTTCTTTCACGGCCCATTGGGTCACTCTTTTGGCAGCTGGGAAGGATGCAGGACAAGGTGCAGTAGTGTTGGAGGTTGTTCCACCGCCACGCCTCCAAAATGCTACTACTGGTTGTGACACACCTCTCTCCTCCACCCCCTCCTCTTCTTCTTCCTCCATGGCCTCTTCCTGTGGTTTGTCCTATGAACCAGCGGTGCTCCGTAGCCGTTCACGGGGCTACGCAAGTACGCAGGCAAAAAGATGCCATGCCGTGCTTGCGCTGGTGTGTTTGGGGGACAGAAGCCACACTGGGGCAGAGGTCCTGTCTGCTCTGCAGGGCCAGGCCGAGAGGTGGTTGACGCCACGCCAGCTTAAGCCAGGAATGGTGGTTTGCGACAATGGCACCAACCTCCTCTCCGCCCTCCGACAGGGACAACTGACCCATGTGCCCTGTGTGGCTCACGTCCTTAACCTGGTGGTGCAGCGGTTCTTGGGCAGGTACCCGGGCTTACAGGATGTCCTGAGGCAGGCCAGGAAAGTCTGTGTGCATTTCCGCAGATCTTATAATGCCAGTGCTCGCCTGGCTGAGCTGCAAAAGGAGTTGAACCTGCCCAAGAACCGCCTTATATGTGACATGCCCACCAGGTGGAACTCAACGTTGGCCATGCTGCAGCGGCTGCACACGCAGCAGAGGGCCATCAATGAGTACCTGTGCGACTACGGCACCAGGACAGGGTCAGGGGAGCTTGTTTTTTTTTCTCCACGCCAGTGGGGCATGATCAGGGATGCATGCACTGTCCTGGCACCATTTGAGGAGGCCACAAGGATGGTGAGCAGTGACAGTGCATGCATCAGTGACACTGTACCTCTTGTCCACCTGTTGGACCACACGCTGCGTGGAATAATGGACAGGGCACTTGAGGCAGAACAGAGGCAGGAAGAGGAGGACTTCCTTGCCTCTCAAGGCCCCCTTTACCCAGACAGTGTTCCTTCTGTCCCACCCATCGCACAGGAAGAGGAAGAGGAGGAGGAGGAGGAGGAGGAGGATTGTGTCAGCATGGAGGTGGAGGCTGGCACTCAGCATCATCAGCAGCAGTCTTTTAGGGATGATTTACAGTCCCAAGAAACCAGTGGACTTGTACGTGGCTGGGAGGAGGTGGCTGCGGATCATGTCGTCCTTAGTGACCCAGAGGACTCTGGAGCGAATGCCTCAGCAAACCTACGCTGCATGGCCTCCCTGATCCTGCAAAGTCTGCGGAAGGATCCTCGTATTCTTCGGATCAAGGAGAGGGACCATTACTGGCTGGCCACTCTCCTTGATCCACGGTACAAGGGTAAGGTTGCGGACCTTATGTTACCTTCGCAGAGGGAGCAGAGGATGAGACAACTCCGGGAGGCCTTGCAGAAAGGTCTGTGCAACGCGTTCCCAGAGACTGGGTGGTTACAAACTCCTGGTCCTGGACAACGAGTTGCTGAGGCTTCGGCCAGTCAAAGAAGGAGCGGTGGGGAAGGTGGCCGTCTGACCGATGCGTTCAGACAATTCTTTAGTCCGCAGCCCCAAAGTATGATCGGTTCCAGCAACCATCGCCAGCGTCTGATAAACATGGTGCAGGAATATCTAGGGGCAAGGTCAGACTTGGACACCTTCCCCACCGAAAATCCTCTGGCTTACTGGGTCTTGAGGATGGATCACTGGCCAGAGCTTGCACAGTATGCAATTGAGCTACTGGCCTGTCCTGCATCCAGCGTTCTTTCGGAACGCACATTCAGTGCTGCTGGAGGATTTGTCACGGATCACAGGGTGCACCTGTCCACCGACTCGGTTGATCGACTGACTTTCATCAAGATGAACCAGTCTTGGATCACCACCAGCTACCACACACCTGATGCTGATATAACAGACTAATTGATTTTAACATGTCACATCCCTTCAAGACTGATGCTGATGCTGAGTGCCTGTGCTGTTATGTTGACTGGCTATCCTCCTCCTCCGAGTCCTCAATGATACGATTGATGATGATAGCTTGGAAGATCATTTTTGTTTATGGGTGCCGCCACCAGTGGCTAAGGCCCAATTTTTCAGCCCCTGTTTTACAGGGGCGTGTAATTACAATTTTTTTAGCAATAATTTGCCATAGGGCTCATTGCTGTGCTCCAAGTACAGTATCTGTGAGGGGTTGGAGTGTTGTGGCACCAGTGCCTAAGGCCCAATTTTTCAGCCCCTGTTTAACAGGGGCGTGTCATTACAATTTTTGAAGCAATACTTTGCAACAGGGCTCATTGCTGTGCTCCAAGTAACGTATCTGTGAGGGGTTGTAGTGTTGTGCCACCAGTGCCTAAGGCCCAATTTTTCAGCCCCTGTTCAACAGGGGCATGCAATTACAATTCTTGATCTAATAATTCACAGCAGGGCCCATTGCTGCACCCACCAAGAGTAACTCTGAGGGCTTACAGTGTTGTGGCAACGCCACCACCACCACCACCACCACGAAAGGCCCAATTTTTCAGCCCCTGTTCAAAAGGGGCATGTAATTACAATTCTTGATCTAATAATTCACAGCAGGGCCCATTCCTGCACCCACCAAGAGTAACTCTGAGGGCTTACAGTGTTGTGGCAACACCACCACCACCACCACCACCACGAAAGGCCCAATTTTTCAGCCCCTGTTCAACAGGGGCATGCAATTACAATTCTTGATCTAATAATTCACAGCAGGGCCCATTGCTGCACCCACCAAGAGTAACTGTCAGGGCTTACAGTGTTGTGGCACCAGCACCACCATCAAAGGCCCAATTTTTACTACCACTGTTCAACAATTATATATAATTAAAATTCCTGATATGATGGTTGACAGCAGGGCGTTCCAGCACCAACCAAGAGTAACTGTGAGTGCTTACAGTGTTGTGCCAACACCAACAACTAAGGGGCCTATTTCTGCAGAGTATATACGGCAGGTCCCTACTTTCAAACATCCAACTTACAAACGACTCCTACTTGCAAACGCAAGAAGACAACAGGAAGTGAGAGGAAATCTACCACTAGGAAGGAAAATTCTCTCCTGTAAGAATAAATATGGGAGAAAGGTGTCTCCTCTGTACTGATGCTTTATCAGCAATCCTTGTTTCAAGAAAAACACCACATTTCAAAAACAGTTGTCATTGGGACGGAAAGTGAGGTGAAATGTTCTGAACAGGGGCACAGACAGCAAAACAAATGTTACAGGGGTGATAACCCTTACCTATGTTTTCCAAAAAGTTTAAAAATAGATTTTTGGGCTGGAGCTACACTTCAACAATGTACCTGTTCAAAATTACAAACAGATTCTACATAAGAACAAACCTACAGTCCCTGTCTTGTATGCACCGCCTGTATACGGCTGTTCAGAGTATATAGGGCCTTTTTTATTTTATGTGCGGGGTTCCCCTTAATATCCATACAAGACCCAAAGGGGCTGGTAATGGGCTGGGGTAGGGGGGGGGGGGGGGTCATGGGGTAGCTATGCCATTTTTCTTAAAGATTTTCATCCATATTACCGGGACCAGACATTACATTAAAGCCGCAAGCAGTTTTAAATGGCTTTTTTTTCCTTTAGAAGTGTCATTTTGTGCAGGGACAGTTCTAAACACGGGAAACACGTGGCACTTCACAGGCATACTTTAGACACCCCCCAGGTACGATATTTAAAGGAATATTTGACTTTTTTTTTTTCACTTTATGCATCATTAAAATGACTGCTCCCGAAAAACGACCGTTTTTAAAACTTCTTTTTGCATTGATACATGTCCCCTGGTGCAGAACCCGGGTTCCCAAACCCTGTTTAGGACAATAACATGCATAATAGTTGTTATAATTAGCACTTTAGAATTCGAACGTTCGCATCCATTGTATTTAATAGGGTTCTAATGTTCGTACGAACTTTCGGTCCGTTCGCGGGTTCTGGTGTGAACCGAACCCGGGGGTGTTCGGCTCATCACTACTCTGTAGTTATTGAGAATAGAGCTCCATTTTTTTATTTATTCAGTATATTTTTTTCTGGCACAAGTATTACATGATCAGTAGAATCTGCTGCATGAATTGCCATTTATCCTGTCAAAAAAAATAACATACTTTTTAACATTTATTCATCTAAGAATGGGCATGGTCAGACATACAGTACAACTGGCAAAACCTTATCTAACCCAAAAAAAGAACTCAGGTATCTATATCTATAAATGGTGTCCATCTCCTTCTTGACGTCTGATATCCAAACAACTATTAAAGGGAGTGAATTGTATAGTGTTTACAGCAAAGTCAACATTAAAGGCTAGGTTCACCTTCTCCACAAAATCGCAGACAAGGAGCCCCAGTAGAAAACTGCATCTTTGTAAAACATTCATTGGTTTTATTGTCATACCTGTAGCTCATTTGCCCCCTGATCCCATTGGAAGCCTGAAAAAAACTTGGTTAGCAATCCTCATGCCATGGCTTGTTCCTAGGATGTGAAAACCATTGGTTTTCTCTCCTACAATGCTGGGACTGAGCATCAAATGGATTTCACATCCTGGCAACAAGCCAAGACATAGGGATTACTAAATAGAACATTTTCAGACAGGCTTCCTGTGGGCAGACAAGAGGCATGAGATTGAGACTACCCTGGACTTTAATGGGGACCCAAGTGGCCTGAGAGTATGACAATAAAATAACATATTACAAAGCTGCAAAATATTTAAGATATCCTGGGGCCCTTTGACTGCAAAGGGTATTTTCTGGAAAGGTGAACTTAGTCTACCAGTGATGGAGGTTCAGAGACAGGAAGAGAACAGGGCACACCTGCAATGAGGATCTCTCCAGGATCCAGTTGCATGCATGATATGGGACATACTTCATTACGGGTAGGTAATGCAATTAAAGCTGTACAGAGTAAAAATAAATAGAGCAAATCTGTATGTTCCTATTCCTATGCAAGCTAACAGGCTCAGCACAAACTAAGGTGAAAAAAAAACTTGTCCACCGCCCCCATCTATAGCTGGCTATCGCAGTAAGTAGCATTGGAAGGCTGAAACAGGTTACAACAAAGCCTGGGGAATGCCCAGGAAACACCAAGCCTACTTACCGACCAGCTCGCAGACAACCAATTAACCTGTCTAACAGTATGTGTTAAAAACAGGGGTTTGTCTGCACGCATTTGCAAACGCATGCGTGAGCCACAAAGCCACGCCAAGGCCAAACTAATCAGCTCCTGGTCTTGCAATCCTGATACAGAATGCTCTGTAGCTGTACAGTCAAAATCCTTAAACAAAAAAAGCTAAATAAATAGATCAATCAAATAAAAAAGTTATAGTTTAATAAATCAAATTCAAGCATATTGGATAATTTGGATGACATTTACATGTACTGCACAAGTGTCAACATGTCAGTGAGCACAATATTAGAAAATTTAACAATCCCAGACTGTGAAAATATCATCATCAAGCTGGTTTATGTCCATGAAAACTGGACACCAAAAACGTATCTAAACATATTTATTTTATGGTAAAATCTTTAGAGACAAAAAGCACACCTATAATAACACCAGAGTAATTCTGCTACATTTCTGTACATAAATTTCAGACTTACAACATATCTGATACCTTTTTATTTGTAAGGCGGTGCCATTTATATTTTGGAGAGAATACCTAGGGCTGTGGAATGTACTTCATCTTTTGCCAATCACCTAATGCATGTGTGTGACAGCAAGGTGGGTGAGCCTTATCGCCCATGTGCCGCACATACTGTATACTTCCATGGTGCAACCCGCTGTTCTTTGCTGGAAACATTTTCACGACATACTCTCAGCTCACTGACCAATTTGTCACTGACAGCTCCCAGTCACCACTTGCAATCAGGAACTGGTTGGAGGGGCTCATGATCAATCGACTGCAGTCACAATGTCACAAGATCAGAAACTCAGTCTCTGCCTTTTATTGTTTAGAAGAGGGAAACAGGTGGCAGCAACAAAAGTTGTATTATATCTCTAGCTGAAGTGTTAATATTTGTTTTGAATAGTGGATAGTTAAAATCTCAGTACTTTTTCTTCTGTGTGTGCCCCTTTGAGGAGAATTGTCCTCACTTCTTGTTGCAAAGACACAACAGGAAGCCAAGGGAAGCATATCAAAAGCAAGGCAAATTCCCCTCTGACACAGATATCACCAGAACAGAAATACCCATTGGAAATTTTGACTTATCTTCTATTACAATGACAACTGTAACTTTTTGGATTTCAAGTCCCTTTTTTTTCCAGTGACAATGGTCCCCACAACAAATAGAGAGGGTAAATCATTCCAACAGGGACACAGTAGAGATGCACTTGAAAGGTGAACTATAGCTTAACTATGAAATCTGCCAAGAGCTGAACAGCCACCACATCAAAAGTCCCCTGGCTGGGCTACTACAATCTCCTTTTGTCTAAATTATTGATTGCTTTTTTATAGGAATGAATGGAATAACGTACTGATATAATGTTAAAGTTGGGCAAAAATGACCAGTAACTCCACATTTTACAATTCATTAAAATTATCTCAAAATACTTAAAATAAGAATTACTAACAACTATGTTAATATAAAATAACTTTGTTCAATATTAAAAAAATATGTATATATTCCTTTTGAGATTTTGTTTCATATTGTTAGAGTATACTGTAGAAACTTTTTAATAGATATATTTTCTAATGTTTCAGGACAGCAGATGCAATTTTTGCATTGACAGTTTCTATATGCAGGCCCAGTTAATTTTAGTTAGTTTCTAGTAACATAAATATATTTTGTAATTAACACAACAATTACAAATGGTGGCTTTGTTTAAATTAGAATTCATGCCTATGCTTTCCCAATCTTGGACATATTTATGGCTGACGTTTCCGGAACATAATTTTAGAGCAATGTAAATTAATTGAATACTTTTGATTCCCTTAATAATAATTAAATGAAAAAGGGAGTACCTACAACATATTTTTACAGACAGTGCAGAGTACATTATTTATTATGCTATCCAATAGATAAGAAAAACATCAACTTACCAAAACTCCTTCTTTAAATTTTTTTTTACAAGCACATAGAATTTTAATTTGTAGACGTTTGTAGCATCAATGCTTGTATGTATTTGAATACCAGCAGGTTACAAAACATATATATATATAAGTAGTCACATCTCAGAAGGTCAGGCATCAAGCATAGGAGTTGTAGCTCAAATTAGTTTGTTTAAATTACTCAGGACACCCATAGTCATAAGCCACCAGTCATACATTGGGAAATTAAGCTTAAAATATTCACCCAATCTAAATATAAACATGCCCACTCACTCCATTCTACGAATACACAGTACACTGTAAGCTCAAGGAACAGCTTATCCAGATAATATAGAAAAATAATGACTAATTAACCTCCCTGGCGGTATGATTCTGTCAGATTTTATCTGCTGAAAGCGGTACAATTATTTTGCATGGAAATTTGGCGTTTTATATTGTAGGCCTGTAATTCTTAGGAATAACTCACTTAAATCTGTCCAAACAAGAATCTAGTAGACATCCTGGGTATGATAAAGTTTGAAACACAAAATCATAAATTATAATATAATAAATAACTATAAATAATTATAACAAATAATATAATAATAATAAAAATTATTCAATAATGTAATAAAATCAAAAACACTGAAATCCAGGGGACAAGGTAAGTAACTTTCCCTGTATCCTGCGATGCAGCCCGAGTTTGGCTCGGTGTTACCGGCAATGGTACTGAAATTCCACCCCGAGCCCGACTCGGGAATACCGCCAGGGAGGTTAAATGTAGAATTAGCTAAACAGGACGAATCTGGTACACCTTAGTACTCCTATGCCATAGTCCAAATCTGATCCACTGGCATGAAGTGGACAAAAAGCAAGCAACGACTATGAATATGGTTACGTACTTGATTACAGAAAGAAGATTTGTAAGAATTTGGCAGTTTTTGCATGTTACCAACGCAATAAAATGTACTATTAACCTGCCAAAATAGTGCAGCATGTGCCTTATAACTAAAGCATAGAAGGCACAGATATTACCTAGTTTTAAACCTATGCGTGATTTATATTCTGTATTTTTTCCAAAGTAAGCATGTTTCTCAGTTTTCCATGCAAACATACATGTGAAACTATGCCCTAACAGCGTGAAAATGTACAATTTTAGTGATTTCTGAGAAGCTGGGAAAAAAGTGCAATGGGCTATTTAAAATCCTGCTTTTAGAGAGCAATTCATAATTGTTAAAGTAAAAGGAATGCAGATTGAATAACCCTTTGTCTTTTTTTTCCTACTTCGCCCATTGCAATTTAGCTAAACAGGTAGGATAGGACAGTGGTCCTCAACCCTGTCCTCAGGGCCCACTAACCGGCCAGGTTTTATGTATTACCTTGGGGAGATGCAGACTAGAATACTGCAATCACTGAGCAGCAAATTATATCACCTGTGATATATTTCAGTTATCTTGCAAACCTGGCCTGTTAGTGGGCCCTGAGGACAGGCTTGATGACCACTGGGATAGGGCATGCCAAGCATGCTTGTTAAAGAAAAACACCAGATACCGTATATACTCGAGTATAAGCCGAGTTTTTCAGCACATTTTTTTGTGCTGAAAATGCCCCCCTCGGCTTATACTCGAGTCACTTTTTTGCACCAGGGAGCACCAATTTTTCAAACCCGGGCACTCCTTCTATAGACTCCCATGTTAAATGGTAATTTCTCCAGTGATTTTGGGGACCCCGTACCGACCGGTCGTAGGTCTCCTGGACCCGAAACTTGGCACACATGTAGCCCCATTTCTCCTCTATAAGTGTGCAACGTTTTTTGTCTGGGAGACCTACGGCCAGGGAACACCGAGTTTTCAAAGCCGGGCACCCTTTCCATAGACCCCAATGTTAAACGTTAGTCTAGTCATGGACACAGTGAGGCATGGGCACAGTGAGGCATGGACACAGTGAGGCATGCACATGGACACAGTGAGGCACAATGAGGCATTAAATCTTCCCATTTTTTTGTGGTAAAATTAGGTGCCTCAGCTTATATTCGGGTCGGCTTATACTCAAGTATATACGGTATGTTGAAGGAGCCTGTATGAGTAAAAGCCTATGTGTGTCTATGGCTGCCTTTATTGGAATACCAAGGTAAATTCTTCTATCATATGTTCTCTAGATTTATTTAGATTTATTTTGCAAAATGCTAAATGTAACTGCCTAATGAAAATTGATATAAATACTGTAGATATATATATATTTTAAACATACTAAAATAGGGATCATGATTGTTGTAGTGACAGGTCTCTCTAAGCTTCTTTTTGCCTTGATTTGGCACAATTTTCAATCATACAATATTACATTTACTGAAGATGGTTAGTGTAAAGATGCATGTCATTTACTGTTTCATTAGAAAATATACTTTACAATGCAGATTATGGTATAAGGGTAATAGCAGCTGCTAATAAGTTTTATTGTAGTATAAATGTGCTAAAAGGCAATGAGCTCTGAGCACCTTCTTTAATGCACATCATTTACCAATAGAGAATCTCAGCTGTATTCCCATCCACTGGGAGTCACTGCTTTAGAAGGGGGCCTGGTATATACTGTATCCCAACTTTCCTGTGCAGAAGGTAACAAGGTAACTAAGTGTTAATATATCAATGTCAAGTTGACATTTGGAAAACTGCAGCCCAGGTTAAAAAGAAATTCTGTTTTCACAAATTGGTATCTTAAGGATCCCATGAATAAAACACGATTGACCTCTTGGTAACCACCACACAACTCCAAGGCCACTTCAACTGTAAATTCTATTTAAAATCACTAGGAAAGCTGAGCTTTTTCTCATGTTAGGATGCAGAGCGTGAAAACTAGACACTAATTTGCTTTTAAATCTTCTTGTCATTTACAAATAAAACTTCCTTCAGTTCAGCTCTCAGCAGTTTATTTTAACAAAGTAAATACATTATGGTAATCCATTTTTTTCCCAGTGAAAATCTTTACCTTTTTTGTTATTATAAGTATCCTAGATGACATTGAAAAATGCCCAGGTACAACAATGTAAGCCTAATTCATAGTGTATGTGATGTACAAATCGCTAGCTTAAGGTTCAGGGATTGCAAGCTTATGCATTTATGTATTCATTATGTCTGAATAGAGAATAATATGATACAAAAAAATACATGGCTAAATTGTATTCTAAAATTTTTTGACAGGGTTTTGGAGAGTGGTATGCACAACTAACAAAAGGTGACATTACAAAATGTTCAGAATTTAGAGAGGGTTTTATTGTTGTTTGCAATGTATTTGTAAAGACTGCCGAGTGGAGCATTGACAGTTCAATGCCAGGGCCAAAATCTTTTAATGTGTGAGCGCAAGCATATAAAGAATACTAGAGTGGAATAGATGCATGCACACTAACAAGAATACTTCCATAGCTAACTCTAATAAACTGATTTATTCTGTGGTAATATGGAGTTACACCATCCCTTGTTTATTTTTGTTTTGTTATAGTCTAACACAGGTGTCTCCAAACTTTTGCAACAAAGGGCCAGTTTATTGTTCTTCAAACATTATGGGGACCAGACTGTGGATACTGGGAGTAGAAAATGTCCTAGACTCGGTAGGACTAAACTATGACATAGGCTTGATGGTCAGTGGGAGTAAAAAAATTATATCACTGCTGTCAGTGGGAGGAATAGTGCCCCTATCATTGGTGTCAGTGGGAGGAATAGTGACCCATCATTGGTGTCAGTGGGAGGAATAGTGCCCTATCATTGGTGTCAGTGTGAGGAAAAGTGCCCCATCATTGGTGTCAGTGGAAGGAATAGTGCCCCATCACTGGTGTCAGTGGGAGGAATAGTGCCCCATCACTAGTGTCAGTGGGAGTAATAGTGCCCCATCACTGTTGTCAGTGGGAGGAATAGTGCCCCATCACATGTGTTAGTGGGAGGAATAGTGTCCTATCACATGTGTCAGTGGGAGGAATAGTGTCCTATTACTGGTGTCAGCGGGAGGAATAGTGCCCCATCACTGGTGTCAGTGGGAGTAATAGTGCCCCATCACTGTTGTCAGTGGGAGGAATAGTGCTCCATCACTGGTGTCAGTGGGAGTAATAGTGCCCCATCACTGTTGTCAGTGGGAGGAATAGTGCTCCATCACATGTGTCAGTGGGAGGAATAGTGTCCCATCACATGTGTCAGTGGGAGGAATAGTGTCCCATCACTGTTGTCAGTGGGAGGAATAGTGCCCCATCACATGTGTCAGTGGGAGGAATAGTGTCCCATCACATGTGTCAGTGGGAGGAATAGTGTCCCATCACTGGTGTCAGTGGGAGGGTCAGCCATCTTTTTTACTGAGGTGGACGTGCACAAGTGTTTGGCATTTGTTCATGCTGTTACCATTTGATATACTATATATGTAAGTGCAATACTTTTTAATAAAGCGGGATCATTTTACAATACTTTACTATGTGGAGCCTTTATCTTGCATATGCGTTGACCTATTAACTGTGAGTAAGGATCGGTTGGATTTGCTACCAAGAAGCACCTGGGCGGCTGCCGATGCACATCCTTATTGACTGATTGAGCAATCTTTGACCATCCGAAATAAGGAGGTCACCAACTTTCTGAGAAACTCTCTGGTGTTGAAATTCCCACGGGTGTCACAACGGCTATCCCTGGACTTCCCACTGTGTGTAATTATTGGACTTTTTCATGGATTTTATCTTCACAGATTTTCATTAATGTATATTATTGAAACATCACTGAATTAATTGTTACATAATTGTTGTATGCACTGCACTTTTTAATAGATGTTTATGTGCTTAGTATCAAGGGTATAGTGTTCAGCTGTTTTTATTATTTATTTTACAAGTACGGATTTTTCTTTCCCTTTGTGCCCCATCAATGGTGTCAGTGGGAGGAATAGTGCTCTGTCTTTGGTGTCAATAGAAGGAATACTGACTTGTATAAGTAAAAGGAATAGTGCCCCAAGGGGTTGGATAAAGGCAAGCAAAGGACCATATTGGGCCCGCGGGCTGCAGTTTGGAGACCCCTGGTCTAACACATAAAGTATGGTCAGAATAGATATTACCACTAAACTTACAATTCAGGATGTGTGAGCTTAAGGCCCCTTTCACACTGGGGCGGGCATATGCGGTGACGGTATAGCGGCGCAATTTTCAGCGCCCTATACCGTCGTGTTTTATCGCGATATTCGGTCACTAGCGGTGTGGTCTTAACCCCCGCTAGCGGCCGAAAAAGGGTTAATACCGCCCGCAAACTGCGGCTACAGCCGCGGTTTGCGGGCAGTATTACCCCGGTGTCCCATTGATTTCAATTGGAAGGAGCGGTAAAGGAACGGTATACACACCGCTTCAAAGATGCGGCTTGCAGGAGATTTTTTTGTCTCCTGCCAGCGCACCGCCTCAGTGTGAAAGCCCTCAGGGCTTTCACATTGAGAATGCTGGGGCAGGAGTATTTCAGGCGTTATTTATGCGCTATTTTTAGCGCAAAAACGCCTGAAATACGCCTCAGTGTGAAAGGGGCCTAAAGTGTTTTTTGTTACCCCAACACTTCAAATTCCCAATGTGTGCCTGCTGTACCATGTATTTATTAGGGTAAGTATTCTGTTCTCTTTGTATTGCTTCCTTTACTGTATGTGAATTTCCTGGTGTTCTTGCTAGTCTCCTTACTTTCCTATTAAAACCTGACCACACTAAGCAGAAGAGCACACCATGGTCAGTTCTTTAGCTATGTTTGAAACTCAATGTATTCTTCTCTAATGATTGTTTTACAAGTTAATCATTTACAATCACTGTAATGACTCTTTTCCTGCTTGTGATGTATTCAATATTACACATAATTTTCCAGCAAGCTTCACACTAAGGAAAGATGATGGCAGGAATTGGTGGCTGTGGCATGGATTTTTTTTAAAAAAAATGGCACTAACATGAAGAAGAACTACAGATATGTTTTCTAAACATAAAGTCCATGTGAAAGATAGGCAACTCTACAGATAGCATTAAAGTTGCTAAGACACTACCGATTGATTTACTAAAACTGTACAGTGAAAAATCTGGTGCAGCTCTGCAAAGACACAAATCAGCTTCCAGGTTTTTTTTTTTTTTTTAAAGCTTAATTGTTCAAACTGAAGTTAGAATCGGATTGGATAGCGTGAACAGCTGCATCGGATTTTGCACTCTTCAGTTTTAATAAATCAACCCCTACCTGTCTATCTTGATGGAATTGCTCTCTTGCCAGTTGAGGCAGCTGAATTACTTTCCTGAATACTGCCAAATATTGATCACTAGAAATGGGATCGACATCTTGGTGCTTCAGCCAGTGAGGGAGCAATTTTATAGGGACAGGCAGCCTCGTAGTTACCATTCGCCAGCAACAGTGCCACCCATCTGACATCAGCCTTACTATCACTGTACATATTCCCATCAGTGTATTAATGAAGAAAAACATTATTTCTATGTGTACTTTGAAATCAATTTACTAAAGGCAAAAAGGCTGTTCCCTTTGCAAGAGAATTTTCCCTAGATCGTAGTAAAGGTAGGGAAAGAAGACCCAATAATATGATGGGATTAAAAAAATAAAAAAAAACATATTTTTTCCTTGCACATGTTTCATTGATGCCTTATTCACTAAGCTCTGGGAATAGTTCCCTTGCAAAGTGAATAGTGTATTTGCCTTTAATAAATTCACCACAAAGGCAGGTATATGCACTTATCCCAATATTAAGGTTGCTTCATAATGCTGTATAATGTTTTGCTTTGATGATTGCCTTATCTCAATGAAAGTCTATTAGATAGGGTCTGAATGATTGAGAGGAATACAATTACAATGCAAAACACCCACAATGATATGGTAAGCGAAGACCATGTGCTTCAGGATACCTAGGTTTTACATCCCATGAGAAAGCACCATTTTTTTATGGTAAGCAGGAATGTTTGGATCAGATCACCAAGCATATTTATACATGAGGCTTAAAGTGGTTGTAAACCCACTTTTTGGACTTCTACCTATAGGTAAGCCTAGAATAAGGCTTACCTATAGGTAGTGGAAATATCTCCTAAACGTGCGCCGTTTAGGAGATATTTCACGTGTAGTCCGCCGAAAATTCCAACAGCGCATGCGCGGGGAAGAAACTAAACAAAGTGCCGTTTCTTCCCTAGCCTGTGCCGTTAATCGCGGCTCCCGTGCGTATGTGCGGCTGTGACGTCACGCGGCTCCGGCGAATCACAGAGCCAGAGTCTGCAGCCCGGAAGGAAGAGGGGCCAGAAGATGGACACTGCCTACACAGGGGACATTGCTGGATTCTTTTGCAGGTAAGTGGCACATAATGGGCTAGTCAGCGATGCATACTAGCCCATTATGCTTTTCATTTGCAGGCTATACAGCGAGCAAAAGAGGAAGTAAAACCAATCAGGTTTTAAGAAAAACCCATCAGGTTCTTTAAGAAAATCTGATAATGCTAACACTAAAGCCCTGTACACACGGCCGGGAATCCCGTCAGGAAAAAAACTTCAATTTTCCTGACAGCATTCCTGACAAGCTTTTCTTGCACGCCGAGTGTACACACGGCACATTCAAAAGAACCGCCATTCTTTTGAATGGCAAGAACGCGGTGACGTCATCGACTATGACGAGCCTGCGCTCGTCACATTCGATGCCGTCGCCGCCATCTTGCTTCACCCTACACTACCCTTGTTAGCTGCCGCGCATGCGTCAAAGTCTCATCAAGCATGCGCGGGCTTACCTGGGACAGGTAAGCGTACACACTCACGGTTTTCTCGGCAGGAAACACTTGCCGAGAATCCCGATGAGAAAAATAGAGAGCAGGTTCTCTATTTTTCTCGTCGAGATTCCCGGCAGTTTTCCCGACGAGAAACCATACACAGGGCCGGTTTTCTCGGCAAACAGCTCTCCCAGCAGCTTTCTTGCCGAGAAAACCAGCCGTGTGTACGAGACTTGAGCCTTCTGATTTATATAAAGTATGAGTCATATTATTAGTCATTGAATTTTGTGTACTGCAGTTTGTATTTGAGACTAGAGTTTGCTCGCTTTCTCTAACAAATCATCGTAGCAAGAAAATCCTCTGGTAACCTTACTTTTACACATAAAAACAGCCAAGTGTTTATCTGAAAAGAAAATTACCGCTGGACTGAAGAGACCAACCTCTTTTCTCAAGGACTTTGGCCTGATGTATAGATTTTAAACAAAAAAAGAAATGCTGGCATTATTTGCAAGCTGCAACGTCTTGAAAGCACAACACTAAATCAGGCCATATTAGCGAACAGTGGAAAAATGTGGCATTGTTATAATGGAAGAACGTGCATCAATAAGATATTGATCTTTTTGGTAGAAAGAGAAGGCATGCTGAATTCACTCACAACTAGAAAGGGTGTTATCTCTATGGTGCAGTATTTGTTTGAGTAGTACACAAGCCTAGCAGAAACAGCAGTCTGTCTTTTTTATTGTCTATACATGGCTTCTGTGACAGGACTTGCTGCTTTTTCACACAAATGAAGGTGATTTTATTTGTTTAGTTGGTCCACTGATAACCTTTGTTTTGATTATTATCTACTTCAATGTTCAATGTGTTCTTCCTCTTGGTTTTACTTTGCTTTTATTCCAGTCCTATTCACTGTATTTTAATTTAAAGTGGAACTTTAGTCAGAATATTAAGTCCTGATAGATCACTTCATGCTGCCCCGTTACATCAATGTAATGTGAAACATTACAAATAAGCGATGACTGTTTAATCCAGGGGTCTCAAACTGGTGGCCCTCCAGCTGTTGCAGAACTACAAGTCCCATCATGCCTCTGCCTATGGGAGTCATACTGTCAGCCTTGCAATGCCTCATGGGAATTGTAGTTCTGCAACAGCTGGAGGGCCACCAGTTTGAGACCCCTGGTTTAATCACTTCAGCCCCGGAAGGTTTTACCCACTTAATGAGCAGGCCATTTTTTTGCGATACGTTACTTTAACTGAAAATTGCGCGGTTGTGCGACACTGTACCCAAATAAATAAAATTGATGTCCTTTTTTTCCCACAAATAGAGCTTTCCTTTGATGGTATTTGTTCACATCTGCGTTTTTTAACCACTTGCCGACCAGCTCATGTATATATACGTCGCCACTTTAAAGATGGATATCTCGGTAACGGCAGCAGCTGCTGCCACAACCAAGATATCCATCTTTTTTGTGAGCGGTCCTGTAAACGATAATGGTGGTCTCTGCGGTGGATTCGCTGCAAGATCACCGTTATCGGCGGCGGGGGAGGGCCCCTCCTCCCACCGCTCTCCCGCACCCTCCGCCGCTTACCGGAGCTGTTGGTAGCGGTGGAGGTGATCGGGTCCTTGTCCCTCTGTGGTATGGATACGAGTGAGGGGAAGATGGCCCCCACCCGTCTCCATACCATAGCAGGGCGGAAGCAATGTCAAAACTTCAGCTCCGCCCATACGACTTAAAGGGACATTTTTTTTGTCATTTTTTCAAATGACAATTTTTTTTTAATTGCATTTTAGTCTAAATATAAGATCTGAGGTCTTTTTGACCCAAGATCTCATATTTGAGAGGACCTGTCATGCTTTTTTTATTACAAGGGATGTTTAGATTCCTTGTAATAGGAATAAAAGTGACCCATTTTTTTTTTAAAACAGTGTAAAAATAAATAAAATAAAGTAAATGAAATAAGAAAACAATTTTTTTTTTTTTAAAGCGCCCCGTCCCGACAAGCTCCCACACAGAAGCGACTGAATACGTGAGTAATGCGATAATTGGAAGACGTTTTGGACAGCTGCACTCCAAAAAAGGGTTCCTTTATTAAAAAGTCAAATCACAACAATCCATGCCACAGCAAAATAAAGGCAGACAAACTGACGCGTTTCACACTGTAGTTCAGTGCTTACTCATAGCTCAATACGTGAGTAGCGCCCGCATATGAAAACGGTGTTCAAACCACACAAGTGAGGTATCGCCGCAATCGTTAGAGCGAGAGAAATAATTCTAGCCATAGACCTCCTCTGTAACTCAAAAGATGCAACCTATAGAAGTTTTTAGTGATTGTGAAGGGGAAAAGTTTGACGCCATTCCACGAGCAGGCGCAATTTTGAAGCGTGACATGTTGGGTATGAATTTACTCGGCGTAACATTATCTTTCACATTATAAAAAAAAAATTGGGCTAACTTTACTGTTGTCTTATTTTTTAATTAAAAAAAAGTGCGCTTGTAAGACCGCTGCGCAAATATGGTGTGACAAAAGTATTGAAATGACCGCCATTTTATTCTCTAGGGTGTTAGAAAAAAAACCAATATATAATGTTTGGGGGTTCTAAGTAATTTTCTAGCAAAAAAATATGTTTTGAACTTGTAAACACTGAGTCTGAAAAACAGGCAAGGTCCTTTCTGTGCTATAAACAAAAAGAAGCAATAAAAAAAAAAACCCATAGCTAATAAAAAAAAAAAAAAATCAAATTTCTTCATCAATTTAAGCAAATAAGCAAGCTACATGTTTTTGGTAAGAAAAAATAAAAAAAAATCCCAATAAGCGTATATTGATTGGTTTGTGCAAAAGTTATAGTGCCTACAAATGATGGGATATCTTTATGCAATTTTTATTTATTTATTTTTTTACTAGTAATAGCAGCGATCAGCGATTTTTAGCGGGAATGTGACATTGCGGTGGACAAATCAGACACCAAACTGACACTTTTGACACTTTTTTGGGGACCAGTGACACCAATACTGTAATAATGATATAAACAAGGCCAAGGATAAATCCAAGGAAAGATCCAAGCTTTACTCACCGACCAGCCTGCTGACAACTGGATCAACCTATCTAACAGTATGTGTTAAAACAGGGGTTTAGTTCTTTAAAAATTGGCGTGGAGTTCCCGCTCAGGATTCATACCAAACACAGTGCCTGGTATTGGCGTGAATCCACGTCGGATCTCCGTCTACCGGCAATGCGTGTCGCTCATCGTGCAAGGAACATTTTTCCTTTCCCGATGACGAGACAGCTCGGCGCTGGCTCTCGTGACGGAGCTCATAGGGTGTCAATCTCGCCGCTAGAAGCGGCGAGATTGACACAATATCGGTGGCACCTCCTGGACTGAAGGGAGCCAGCCCTTCTTATAGGTACAGGAGCACACTGAACACCCAGCAAATCACACAATGGCTGAAAAGGTGTCAGTGCATTGCCTGACTAATATAACAGTAACATTACAACAAAAAACGGTGTCCACCTCCCCCACCTATAGCTGGCCTTTGCAGCAAGTAGCATTGGAAGGCACCATATGATATAATTAGGTAGTTTCATTATCTGACCTCCATACCTAGCAATAAGAACGTAATCAAAAATGTATCAGGCAGAGGTGATCCACTACGTTTTACATTACTTTGTACACAGTGTGAAAGTCACATGATCATAAATGTCATTAGACCAGGGTGTCTAAAGTACCAGGCCAAAAGGTAAGAGAATCTAAGAGGATTTTAATAGTTCACAATTTGACCATACAGTATATTTATTTAGAAGCCCTGTTGTTTTACAAGGAATATATTTTACAGTGCCAAAAAATTCATAGTATTCATACCCTTTGAAATTTTCCACATTTTGTCATGTTACAACCAAAAACGTAAATGTATTTTATTGGGATTTTATGTGATAGACCAACACAAAGTGTCACATAATTATGAAGTGGAAGAAAAATTATAAATGGTTTTAAACATTTTTTACAAATAAATATCTGAAAAGTGTGGTGTGCATTTGTATTCAGCCCTCTTTATTCCGATACCCCTAACTAAAATCTAGTGGAACCAATTGCCTTCATAAGTCACCTAATTAGGAAATAGAGTCCAATTGTGTGTCATGTAATCTCAGTATAAATACAGCTGTTCTGTGGAGCCCTCAGAGGTTTGATAGAGAACCTCAGAGAAAAAACAGCATCATGAAGGCCAAAGAGCACACCAGACAGGTCAGAGATAAAATTGTGGGGAAGTTTAAAGCAGGGTTAGGTTATAAAAAAATATCCCAAGCTTTGAACACCTCATGGAGCACTCACTGTTCAATCCATCATCGGAAATGGAAAGACATGGCAGTCCGCCTAAACTGACAGGCTGGGCAAGTAGAGCATTAATCAGAGAAGCAGCCAAGAGGCCCATGGTAACTCTGGAGGGGCTTCAATTTAGGAATTTTCGTATTTCCGAAATTTTGAATTTACAAATTTACGAATTTTTCAATTTACGAATCTTCGGATTTCAGAATTTTTCAATTTACGAATTTTCGGATTTTCGAATTTCCCAAATTTCGAATTTCCGAAATTTCCAATTTCCGAATTAACACAGCAAACATGTGGAAGAAGGTGCTCTGGTCAGATGAGACCAGAATTGAACTTTTTGGCCCAAAAGCAAAACGCTATGTGTGGCGGGAAACACCGTCCCCACCATGAAACATGGTAGTGGCAGCATCATGTTGTGGGAATGCTTTTTTTCCGCAGTGACAGGGAAGCTGGTCAGAGTTGATGGGAAGATGGATGGAGCCAAATAGAGGGCAATCTTAGAAGAAAACATGTTAGAGTCTACAAAAGACTTGAGACTGGGGCGGAGGTTCACCTTCCAGCAGGACAACGACCCTAAACATACATCCAGAGCTACAATTAAATGGTTTAGATCAAAGCATATTTATGTGTTAAGCCCCAAACACACGGTCGGACTTTTGACCAACAAACTTCATTTTGAGCAAGTTGGACCAACAATCTGACCGTGTGTATGCTCCATCGGACAAACTTTTTTTGCATTTTTCTTGTTTTCATCGGACAAAAGTTGGGTCTGCAAACGGATAAACTTTTGGCCAACAAAAGTCCGATGGAGCAAAGTCCGACCGTGTGTACAGAAAACCATAGGACTTTTGTCCGATGGACAAAACAACTAATGTTAAAATCAACCAACAATAGCAGAAGTTGACCAAAGGGTGGTGGTAAAGAGCAGAAAAGAGTAGAAAAACCACGTGATGTTGCAAAAAGTTTTGTGAAAGTTTGCAGAAAAGTCAGAGCGTGCATATGCTATGGGTGTGCCCGGCCAACTCCGTTCGGACAAAAAAACACGGAAAAGTCAGATGGAAGTCCGACCGTGTGTATGGGGCTTTAGAATGGCCCAGTCAAAGTCTAGACCTAAATCCAATTGAGAATCTGTGGCGAGACTTGAAAATTGCTGTTCACAGACGCTTTCCATCCAATATGACAGAGCTTGGGCTATTTTGCAAATAGCCCAATATATATGTTTTTTTGGTTCTTGATAAATAAATCATGTACTATATTCAGTAGTGCAGCTTTCTTTGCATTTGGACCCATTGTTTATTTAACTATGTCACATAAATATTCTGATCATTTGCACTGTTTACTGTGGCGAGTTGCACAGCTTATCGTTTTTGAAGGAGTGCCCAGTGGTGCCCAAACCCTTTTGTAATTCTAAAGCCCCGTACACACGACCGGTTTTCCTGCCAGGAAAACTGCCAAGAGAGCTTTTGGCCGGGAAAACCGTACGTGTGTATGCTTCCTCGCAGTTTTGCCGACAGGAAAGGAGAATCTGCTCTCTATTTTCCCGTCGATATTCCCAGCGTTTTTTTTTTCCGCCAGATTTACTAATACTTTCCTATGGGGAACACTGCGAGGCAGTGACGATGGGGCATACACACGGCAGGGATTCCCGGCCAAAGCTCTCATGGCAGTCTTTCTGCTGGGTTCTCGGCTTTCCCCTCGGTTTTCCTGGCTGACTTTTTAAAACTGAGCGTGTGTACAGGGCTTTACACTATCCCTACACCTGATTATGCTAGAACTGTTCATATTGAGATGCTCTTAAGTAGGATAGAAAGGCATTGTGTAAAGTAAAAAAAATAATCACCCAGAGTTATACTCATAAATGTGTGTTGTGCTAAATATTTTTAGTTCTTAAAATGCCTACAAAATAAATGTATATTTTCTGTGAAGGGAAACTAGTTGACTAATGACTTTTAAAATGATAATTCTTATAAAAATAATAAATGTTTAATTAGCAAGCACTGTGTCATGGTCAGCTGTGGTATGTTTCATGAGCACAAATGAAAAAAAAAGAGTAGAGTGCAAGCCCCTTATTTTATTATGGACCTCTGCAATCACAATTTCCCGCTGTATTATTCTTCTAAATGACATTTCATGCTGTAACATTACTTTTTATTCCGCAGTAAACTTACTGAACTCTAATCAATTTATGCAGCTTGCTTTCTATTGATCATGCTGTTTTGGGTTTCTCCTCTTTTCTGCTAAAGTGACCTCACAGTGTAGTAATGTAATTTATC
Organism: Rana muscosa; assembly: GCA_029206835.1. Classification (NCBI taxonomy): domain Eukaryota; kingdom Metazoa; phylum Chordata; class Amphibia; order Anura; family Ranidae; genus Rana; species Rana muscosa. Next base: position 34,753,522 of record CM055123.1, on the reverse strand, counting down.
TGTATAAAAGTTTTCTTATCTTTTTTTTCCATTAAATTCCCTTCACAGTCTAAACACATGTCTCCACCATACCTTTCTCTGCTATAAAATGTCTGTTGGGGCTTCGATTCCATACCAAAATTTACTGGATAAAAAAACATCTGAAACATGATTATTAGAATGGCAAATTAGTTATATCCCTCTCTTTATAGAAAGAACAATTAAGGATAGGTCCATTCCAAAGTCATATTGCAGTTTTGCCTGGTTGTCAGGAAGTTGAAATCCATACTGCCTTTTTACCTCTCTCAATAATCTTTTTGACTTGTTGTAGCTGAAGGTTTATCATAGCAAAATAATGGTGCTTTGCTTCCCTAATGTATATTACAGAATAAACTACTAGGAAGTCTGGCATTGGAAGAGTGGAACCTTTGTTATTTCTTGTGGGTGGTAGTGGGGGAAAAAACTACTATGAGTGATGCATGATATAAAAGACTATACGTTCAATTTACAAAGCTTTTCACAAAAAAAGATCCTAATTTTCAGCCATGCAACTGTAACTTTCAAATCTCATTTAGACGTTTTAAAAGATGATTATTTTACTGGGGGTTTAGCCTGGTGAATTGAGCCTCATGAGGGATAAGAGAAAATAAAACCACCAGTGCTCAGAACTTAGATAAATGTAAGTATTTTTTTTTTTTTAATTGGAAACCAACTTTATTGAAAAGTATGCATGTTACATAAATCAACATAAGCCAGTATGGCCAATATAATAGTACATACATGAACAAAGTGAAGCATCTGTGTGTCACAAAGATAATAACAGCAGTGAAAGTAGAGCCGGTATACAACAAAAATAAAAAATCGACATGTCAGGTACACGTTTCACCGTCCGCCATCCATCTGTCCCAGACCTTCTCATACTTTAGCGGACACCCTCTTTGTACATAAATCAGTTTTTTATATGGGAGAGCATCGTTAACCGCCTTTTTCCAGCACTGAACTGTAGGGGGCAGGGCCTGCATCCAATTACGGGCCACTACTTTTCTTGCCAAGAATAGCGTCTCATGTAAAAAGGTACGGAGGGGTTTGTCGGCATCCAAGTCTGGCAACAGGCCAAGTAGGCACATCTTTGGGTCAAGGGTTGCAGGGGAGCCCATCTGATCGTGTAGGAAGCGTATCACCTGTGTCCAATATGCCTGAATGGTAGGACAGAACCATATGAGGTGGTAAAAGGAGCCCGGGGTATGGTCACAGAGGCGGCATCCTGGATTGTACGTGGGCCTGAAAAGTGCCACTCTCTGAGGGGTCAGATATGTTCTATGTATAATGTACAGCTGTGTGAGGCGGTCCGACAGCTTGGGGGAAACCTTTTTCACGTCCTCCAAAATCTCGCCCCAGTCCTCATCCTCTATAAGTCCAACATCCGCCTCCCATCTAGTCTTAGCAGTATAGGCCAATGCTGTGGTGCTAGGGAGACGAATGGCGGAGTACAAAGTGGAGATGAGCTTAGCAGGCACATTACCCGTGACTGTGTCCACTATGGAGGGAACTGCCAGGGACGGGTAAGAGCCAGAAAACTGGGCCTGTATGGCGTGACGGAGTTGCAAATACCTGAAGAAAAGGCAATTGGGGAGGGAAAATTCGTCCTTCAGCATTTGGAATGACTTAAGGCCTGAATCGGTCATGATCTGGTGTATGTATAAGATCCCATGGCGTATCCACGCCGCGGGGTCCGGAATGGACAATAATTCTGGCAAGCATGTATTGTACCAGAGAGGGGTATGAGAGTGTACCCTTGGGGTCCCAGTTCTCTGCAGTGCCGCCCGCCATACCCTCCGGTGGTGAGTCAACATGTCTGCTGTGCGTTGGGGGGGGGCGTCTTGTCAATGGGGCTCTTAGGACCGATTGAAGTGGGGTGTGGGCCGAGTCATCTGGGTGCTCACAGAGTAGTGTCTGGTATCTCGTTAGTTCATGTTTATCAAAATAATAGAAGTGGGACAGCTGGGAGGCAAAATAATAATCCTGAAAGTCAGGGAGAGCCGCTCCTCCCAACGTCACAGGGTTCTTCAGGATTCTCCAGGATAATTTGTGTCTGCCATGACCCCAAATAAATGAATTCAGGATGGATTCAATTGTCCTGAAATTTTTTTGTGGTATATAGAGGGGAGCATGCCAGACCAAATAGAGTATCTTGGGAAGGAGTATCATCTTAACTAAGCTGACGCGACCCATAACACCCAGGGGTAGTCTGGCCCAAGTCTGCGTCTTGTTCTTGATCAGAGCAAACAGGGGTTCAATGTTCAGTAGTTTATAATCTGAGAGCGATCTGGTGACCTGTACGCCAAGGTATTTAATCTGGGAGACCCTTGGAAGAGCCAGAGGAGGGGACGCGAACGAGGAGGGGAAATGGTCAATCGGAAGGATCTGGGACTTAGCCCAATTAATACTCAGACCCGAATGGCCACCCATACGTTCTATGGACTGGAGGGCTGCTATAAGAGAAGGACCGGAGTCCGCCAGATACAAAAGTGTGTCGTCGGCATACATCCCAATCTTTTCTTCCAGGTTCCCCATCCTGAGACCTTGGATGCAAGTGTCCGCACGGACCATTATGGCCAACGGCTCCACAGCCAATGCGTAAAGCATGGGGGAAAGGGGGCAGCCCTGCCGGGTCCCTCTCTCCAGCGGGAACTGGTCAGAAAGCCAACCATTCACAAACACTCTGGCCCTCGGGGATTGATAGAGGAGTTGGACCCAGCGAATAAAGCTGGGGCCAAATCCAAATCTTGAGAGACACTCCCACAGGTAGTTCCACTCCACGGAGTCGAAGGCCTTGGCGGCATCCAGCGCCACCACGACCCTCGAGCCAATTTCATCATGGGACCCCTGAATATTCATAAATAGGCGGCGAATATTCATGGCCGTGTTCTTCCCTGGCATAAAGCCAGTTTGGTCAGGGTGTATCAATGACAGAATAACCTGGTTAAGGCTGGAGGCTAGAATCTTAGCTAATATTTTAATATCTACCTGTAACAGGGAAATGGGCCTATACGACTCCGGGTATTTAGGGTCCTTTCCGGGTTTGGGAATTACGACTATTTGGGCTTCTCGCATAGATGGGGGTAGAACTCCTGAGTCAAATATAGATTTATACAGGTACTTAAGTTCAGGGATTAGGATTTCAGAGTAGGTGGCATAGAATTCAAGAGGTAGGCCATCCAATCCTGGGGCCTTGGATGAGGCCAGACAGGAAATGGCCTCGGAGATGTCCTCCTCAGTAATAGGGGCTTCCAGAATTTCAAGCTGGTCGTCTGTCAGTCTAGGGAATTGAACTCCCGCTAGGTAGTCCCTGGTGTCTTGGGGAGTGTGGGTGACCCTGGAAGTGTAGAGTGCACGGTAGAATCTCCCAAATTCCTCCGCCACCAGTTGCGGATCGGTGATGTCGTTCCCCTGCGGGTCGGTCAAGGACACCACCACAGGGGGACGCATATCCAAGTGGGCGAGATATGCGAGCAGTTTGCCCGATCTCTCTCCATACTCAAACACCCTCTGTCTACAGAAGAAGATACGTTGTTTAGCCTTCTCTATGTGCAATTGGGAGACCTGGCGCGCCTGAATCTTTAGATTGTTGGCCGCGCTGGGCGAGGGGTCCCGGTGGAACGCCTCCTCCAGCGCCTGCAGGTGCTCCGCAGCCTGCTGGACAATAAATGTTGATGACCGTTTAAGCCTGTTAATACGTGTGGAAAGTAGGGAACGAGCGTGAAGTTTAAACATTTCCCACACCACATCATGCGTGGCAGTGTCCCTGTTGGCCGTAAAATAGTATTGCAATTCTGTGGGGATGTCATCCTGGTCCTGCAGGGCAGTCAGCCAGAATGGGTTTAGCCGCCAAGAAGGAGCAGGGGAAGCCTTCAGGAGCTGGATCGTGACCCAGTAGGGGGCGTGATCCGAGAGTACTCTCGGAGCAAAGCCCACATCTCCTAGCTTAGGCAGCAGGGACATTGAGATAAAAACAAAATCAATTCGTGACATTGTGTTATGACTGGCTGAAAAGCATGAGAAGACTTTAGTGTGCGGGTGTCTGTGGCGCCAAGTGTCGACAAGAGCAAAGTCGGTCATTATGCGGTGCAGTCTGGTATGGGTCGGTGGGTTAAGGGGGGGATCCAGTGTGCCCAGACGGTCCAGAGCGGGGATCAGGGTCATATTGAAGTCCCCCATCCACACTGCCGGTACGGAGGGGTATTGTGTCATAAAGGCAAGGCCTTCCTGAATTACAGCTGAGTTGTACGGGGGGGGGGAATATAGCAGGCAAGTAGCAGGATAGGAGACCCATTAATGGTGGCGTGCATAAACACATATCTGCCCTGCTGATCCGTGCGGAGCAGTATAAGCTCAAAAGGTACCCGTTTGGCAACCAGGACCGATACTCCTCTGGAATATGAGGTGTGAGTGGCATGATAAGCCCACCCCACCCAAGGTTTTTTAAGGGAGGATTGCAAGTGGCCCGTGACATGGGTCTCGACCAGTGTGATAATGTCAGCTCTCTGAGATTTGAGAAATGTCAGGACCGCTGTGCGTTTGATCTTATTGCGTAAGCCTCTAACATTCCACGTGAGGAACTTCAGGGAACTCATGGTGGGTATATGGTTTGTATAATAGACCGCAGCCAGACCAGGACCAGCAGAGCAGATAAGGACACATCAGACAGTACAGAACACATCAGCAACCAATATTGATAGTGCATGTATGACAATGACATAGTACCTTTAGCAGAAATAAACAATTGTGAACATAGTGGCAAATAAAAAACAGCCAAAACATTTCCCCTCCCTCCCAGTCCAGTGCCACCCCAACTCGGCATGAACATAGTATCCCAAAGCCAGGTATCAACCGGGGACATCCAACGTGAAAAAAGCATTGGAGGCGAGGGACTTAATTTCAAAGGGCCATAGATACCTGTGATGAACAGAAAACAAAAAAGGAGGAAAAAACAATCAGGTAAACGGGGGGAGTGAAAAAAGTCCATAGAGAACCTAGGGGGGCGACTTCTTCTCTGAGAAGTGCATGGGGTGTAGGGGCCACAAAAGCACAACACCATTGCAGCCGTGCAGAAGGGAGCCCCGCCTGCCATCAGGGTGGTACGTAAAGTAGGATAGGAAGTTCCAGCAACGTTCGGTAAGCTGCCCTCTACAAGCATCTCCCATGCGTGGGGAGAACGGGGAGTTAACAGTTAGGTCACCCGAAGGTGGCGAGCATGCTGTGAGATCCGAGGAGGGGCGGAAAAGGCTTTTAGGTCTGTCTCCCCCGTCCCGGCGGAGGGCACCCACTAGCAACAGAGCAACCGTGAGGCGAATCACCAGGGCATGAACAGGGAGTGCCACCGGCACAGGGGGCAGCAGGGGAGAGAAAAGAAAAGTACTCACAGCTCCCAGACAGCGCGGTATGCTCAATCTCGCCGATCTCTCCGGTCAATCCAAGTGGATGCCGACTCTGGGTCCTCGAAAAAGTGGGTCCGACCGTCGCACTCCACACGAAGCTTTGCAGGGTACAGCATGGCGTATTTGAGGTGTAGAGTGCGGAGGCGCTTCTTAACATCCTGGAACCTGGACCGCTGCCGTTGCACCTCATTGGAGAAGTCCGGGAAGACGGCAACACGAGCGTTGGTATGGGGGATATTCCCCTTCTCTCTGGTTAGGCGGAGGATCTTGTCGCGATCCCTGAAATTAAGGAACTTCGCTATCAGGGTACGCGGTGGAGCTCCTTGGGGAGGAGGGCGGCCAGGGATTCGATGAGCTCTCTCCACTGCAAACATTACCGAAAATGCGTCTCTGCCGAAGGTTGAGGTTAGGAAGTTTTCAAGGAAGCTCTCCGGATCGGTGCCCTCAGCAGACTCAGGAAGACCGATGAAGCGGAGGTTACATCTCCGAAGGCGATTTTCCATGTCATCCTGTTTTGCGCTAATCTGTTGTAACTGGCGGCGCACCTCATCGGTGGTATGTTGTAAAGGGTGTAAGATATCCTCTGCTCTGCTAATACGGGTCTCCGTCTCCGTCACGCGGTCCCTGAGGGTAGAGAGATCCTGCCGGATAAGGGACACATCAATTTTTACCTCCTCGATCTTGGTGGTAAGCGTGCTCTGGCACATGGCGATGGCATCCAGTAATTTGTTAGTAGCCACCACAGAGTGATCCGCATCCAGGAAAGCAGCAGCGCCGTCTCTGACCTGCCGATCCCCCCTCCTCAAGCCGGCGGTATCTGGCCAGTTTATCGATGGCTTCAGAATTATTTTTAGATGGAGACATGCTGTAAGGCGACAGGGAAGATCCCTGGGTGCACCAATATGGCCGCTGTTAAGGAGGCCGGGTCCTCCACAACCTCCCCCCCCCACCGCTGCCCAGGGACGGCCCAACGTAGGCAGCAGGTCACTCTCAAGCAGCTGTAATGGCAACAGGCTGCATGCAGGGGAATCTGAGCTCAGGGGAGTCAGGGAGGCCTGTAATACTTGCCAAAGATGTCTCCGGGTGGAGCAAGATAGCCGCCGTTCCGGGAGTCAGGCCGAGACCGCGGTCCGCTCACATAGCAGGTGCAGAGTGCAAAGACACCCCAGCAGCTGCAGCAGGTAATCCGGGGGCCGATGTAGAAGAGGATGGAGCCCAGTGCGCCCAGGGAGGCAAGGAGAAGTGTCCAGGGCCGCCGTCGGGAGGGCCAAGATGGCCGCCGAACCAGGAACTAGGCCGAAGCCGGGGCCTTTCCTGAAGCAGAGGACCGGGAAGCGCCGCGACGGCAGTGGCGGCAAACCAGCGGGCTAACAGGCTTCAGGAACCACAGGGAGAGCAGGACACGTCCTCGGATGTAGGGGATGGCAGGAACCGAGCAGGATGCAGGCAGGATGGTAGGTTAGGAGTATGGGCAGACGGAGCTCACATCACATGCGACCTATCCCATTGCTATCCAGGCCACGCCCCAAATGTAAGTATTTTTAAATATGTATAAATAATTATACCTGAAACTTTTTCAATGCACATAGATTCACTATAATGACATAATACTGGACCTAATACATTCATAAACCCACAATGCCATTTATTGTTCTTTACCCAGGTGAGTAAGTTAGTAAAGAATTCAGGAGGCAGTTAGCTCAGATTTTTACACAACAGGTATTTTAACAGCCAAGGCCCATAAATATTAGCCATTGTTTTTCAGGAGAGACTTTTTTTTTTAGCTTATTTAGTTGCAGCCACTGCTCATTATCTCCACTAGTATGTCCACTAGTTGATTATATTGGGTATATGTACTATCAAAAAGATTAACTGAAGGCAGCACCTAGTAGCCAATAGATCAGGATGAAAGTAAGGACCTTCAGTTCCCAGCATCATGACTCCTGAAATGTTCCTAAATGGTATTGTGTACATGTCTCAGTTAGTAAAGAAGGCCAATGGCCATACTCCAAACCCCTAAAATGTTCCTGTACCAGATAGGCTCATCCATTGTTCCAGATATATCAGATAACCTTTAGTTTTCTCTATGTAGCAAAAAAGCACACTTATCTCTGCTGAATTCACATTCTGGTCCCTTGGATCTGCTCTTCATGCCATGCAAGTACCTTGCCATTCTCTGTTTCAGCTTGCAGTGTCATATATATGTATACATCATAACCATTGGTGACACCACAGTGGTTAGCTCTACTAAAAGGATTGTGCCTTGACCTACTCCCCACAAATACTGAAGTGTTCTATGGGTCTCAGCCTGTCTGTGCTGTATGACTATTTATTGCTGGAAGAGAATAAATACGAGTTGGACCTTTTCAGTGTGTGGAACTCTGGTTACTGGGAGCAAGGGGAGTCATTTCGGAGAAAGGATTTGACTCTGGGACATACACACAAAACCCGATAGTTCTGGCTTTCACCTCCAGTCTCTCTGGAGGACATGGGCCGTGGTGTATCACATCCCTCCCTCCAGTACTAACCCCCATAGACAAGACCAACAAGCCGAGAATGAGAAGGGGTGAGAGGGGTGAGGTCGCTACATATATATATATGTCATATAGTTATACAAAGACCTTCTAAGCTTAACATAGAATGGTATGGGTTTATGTTCAATAAGCTGTGGCAATGGATCAATGTGCAGATTTGTTCACCATTACCACTTACTGTAAAATGTACAGGTCTGGCATGCTTTGCCTGGATTCTAAACAAGATCTCTGATTCTGAGATGTGGATTGGTGTTCATTTCTTATTTATTTTCACATTTCTAGCAACTATACTTCATGAATTTTAGAGAACATGTCAGCATGTCATACTACTGCCATAATAGATACTATGGTAGAGCCAGCACATAAATGTTCTTGTAAATGCTATTATGCATGTTCATTATTCATCACTTTTATGGTGTGTATTTTAATCTATTTATTGTAGAACATCTACTGAATGGTATCTATATTGGCAACAAGTGGAAGGTGTTTCAGAAAAAAACAATATATAACTGAAAATTTTGTGAAAGCTTATAGAAAGCTTAAAGAAACTCTATAATTCTTCTATATATGCAATGGGAAAAGGTCAGGCTTAAACACCCACGCCCCTCATATATGTGTTGCTGGATAGCTGATGTTTAGTTACTGAAATAACATCTGCTCTACCTTTGTATGCACTGGCAACAAGGACTTGGCAGCCTGCCAGTCTTACAGTGTGAACAAATAGTAGTTGCTGTAAACTGTTTAGAAAGCAAATATAAGCCAAATTCCGAGTCTCTGATGATGTTTGAAGATTAATTATTCCAGAGTGGCTCAAGCTACAGAAGTCATTGGTATCTTGTTGTACAGCTTGTTAAGAGTATATACTGTATTTATTGGCGCTAACACTCACTTTTTTACCCTGAAAATAGGGGGTCAACTGTGCCTGCGTGTTATACGCAGTGGGCTGTGTAAAGTTTTTTTCCTGAAACTTCCCTCTTAAAGTTAGGGAGCGTGTTATATGCCTGTGCGTGTTATACGCCGATAAATGCGGTAAATACTTGAATATCCAAAGCTTGGCCACAGTTTCACTTTAAGTAGTCAGTTACTGTCAGAGCTGTCTTATTTTTCCCTGCACTTTCATAGTAGATACCATTTGATATGTGTCCCAATGATGAAATAATGCTTTTCAAGCTCTATCATAGCGGTTTCTCTTTAAATCCTTAGCCCACTGTTAGTTCAATGATGGAAATATACATAATGCTATACTTTGTAGTTTATTCTGTACCATGTCCTGAAATAATATTCAGAATCTCTTAGCACGTAACATTAATCGAAAAACAGATACATATTTTGTGATAAAGACGTAAAAATTACATAAATGCTTTTAATACAAAAACCTTTGCTCGGTTATGGCAACATTCAGGAAAATATAAGGGATTTAGACATATTTCAAAACTCTCAGCTAGCAAACAAAATAAAATCAATGAAACAGAGCAAATTACCAGCTATGTCAACAGACAGAACTGAACAACTCCATTACGAAGACAGAAAATTCAAGAAAAAAACAATAACTAAATGTGAATATTTGACAACCATAAAAAATAAATTTGTTTAGCCTGTAGGTAGCCAGCCGTCTATAGTTTGCTCTTATTGTTGGTTATAACAGCAAAAAAAGCCAGTGGGAAAAACAAAATAAGTAACTGCTTATAAAAGATATTAACAAAGCAAGCTCATTATCTCCAAGTTGTTTTTATAAAATGGTTGAAATTTTAAAAAAAGAGCTTTGAAGGAAGAAACCTTGGAGGATAATCATATTAGTAATTAAAGCCTTACGGACAATTTAGAAACAAATCACTATAATCATGTGTATAACCTGGGCACTGCCATTGCACCCCTGCTTTAGAAATGGCTGGTTGATAAGGCCTGTGGAACAAATGTGGCATAGAGTCATTAATGTGTCATGAAATTCTGGGTGGGGTGCTGTCAGTTATGTAATTTTATAGAGGTGGGAAGGTTACTCATAACCTTTCTAAACATTGGTCAACTGTTGCCCTGCCTTGACTTCACCGCTCTGCCTCTCCACCTAATCCACTAACAGAATATCTTTATTCAGACTTTTTCTAAATGGTGGCAGTGCTAATCACGCAACAACCTGTGTGACTGCACTTATCACAGAAAAATAGATCAAATAAATAGACGTAAACTGCCAAACAGTTGGTAATTCTGTTCAGCAAGTCTTCTATGTCCTTTTACCAGAAAGCATTGTCATGCTGGTGACCTAAAATAATTCTAAAGTCTAAACATATTTTACCTTATTGAATTATGTGCATTAAGGTCAAAACCCCCACTAACTGTTATAACAGCCCATCCATAAATAGTTACCTGGCTCAATGTCACTGCTCCAGCACTATCCTTGGCTCCAGCACCACTCCTTTCACTTCCTTCCTTCACAAGAGAAAATGAGGGCAGCACAGCCATAGGCTCCTGCAGCCATCAGTCAAACTCCTTTGAGGAGGAAAAGAGGGTAATGCTTACCAGAGCTGTGTGTGTCTCTAGAAGCACAAAGCCTGGATCAGGACCCAGTGGGAGTGAGCACTCATGGGTGCTTTCTTTGCACCTGGCTTGCTACAGGAGGCACCTGGTAGAAATAAGAAGCTGACAGCACCGGCAGGACAGCTAGAAGAGGAGGTAAGTGACCTTTATGTGCAATATCATTGAACAGAGCAAGTAAGTATAACCTTTTGTAATAATGTATTTATTTAAATGCCTTTAGTATCACTATAACCTTTCTATTCTGCTGACAGCTGATTGCTGTATTGGACAAAAAGGGGGCTGAAGGAGCATTATCACATTTAATGAGGTCATCATTCTATTCACTCTGTTGTCTCCTCCTGACAGCAAGTTCTGAGTGTTATCTTGACAGCACTTTACAATGCAACAGAGCCTGGTTGGTTTTCTTTTGGAGCACCCACTCTTCTAGTTTCCGTGCAGAGAACTACAGGAACCTAATATAAAATTGCATTAATTTGTTTATGTAAATAAAAAAAATCTATGTATTAGCCCTGGTTCACACTGGTGCGATTTGACATGCGATTTGACATGTCAAATCGCATGTCAAATCGGCGAAATTTGCCGCAAATTGTGGGCAATGGCACCGTCCTAATCGGTGCGACGCCGCTTCTGCGGCGCTGCACCGATTTCAAAAAGTTGTTTCTGTACTACTTTTTGCGATTTCAGACGCGATTTACATTGACATCTGTGTCAGATGTCTCTGTAATTGAGCATAAATCAGGACTGACAGGCAGGAGTGAAATCGCGCAAGTTCAGCTGAACTCGCACGGCTTCACTCCTGCAGCCCCAGTGTGAACCTGGGCTTAATGACATTTGTATAAGATTTACATAACTGGAATTAATAGTATTTTTATATGTTAGCATACAAGACATTTAATGCTGGCAGTGTTATGTTAAAAAGTTCTGGCCTTATCCAATGCACTCTTCTGTTGTAGGTCTATTTGAGGGGATAGGTGTTGTACACCTCAATTTCTGACTTGAGAACTTTTACAGTCATGTATTTATTTGTATCCTTTGTAGGACACTGGTTTTTTTTTGTTACTAAAACTGTGCAAAATCTGGAGCAGCTCTACATAGAAACCAATCAACATCCAGGTTTTTCTTCTTAAAGCTTAATTGAACAAGCTGAAATTACAAGTTTATTGGCTACCATGCACAGTTGCACCAGATTTTAGTAAATCAACGCCTATGTCTAGCTCAAGTAAACATTTAAAAAATCTCAATTTAGTTTCAGCTTTATCACATTCACATTTTGTATTAACTAATCCCTCCATACTTTGCCGGAATCACTATGACCTGTGGGTTTTTTAGTGAGGAAGGCACTGTTTAAATGGCTGAACCAATGATGCTCTTCAGTGAAACAAATGAGCAGCAGAAATGTAAGACAACCTTTAGACATTGACTGAGATTTCTGATGATGCATGTTGTCTGATACCAGCTTTCTCAGTAGTTCAGACTACAGTAGTATGTATGGAGTACTATGGGAAGCTGCAGGATAACGCTTTTGGCTCCCTGAACAGAGAAAACGTATAACTAACAGAACTGTAGACTGCAGAAATATCACATAAGAGCCTACTAATATGCATATATCAAAGTCTTGGATGAAGATTTTTATAAGGGCATACAAGCAACATGCATTTTATATGGACACATATATACATGTTGTAAACATTAAATAAGCTAAAAAACAAAAAAACACACAAAACACTTCTGATCCCAACCACCCTAACATTGATTTGCTTCAGATATTCTCTCATCTCTCCACTTTGGCCGAGCATATACACTACATAGCCCACAAAACATTAGTCTCTATGCAGGACTACTAAAATAACTAGGACTGTACACAATATATTCAAAGAAATTCACAGAATTGTGATAACAGAATTAAATTAGAGTTTATAAAACTTGTGTGAGCACAATATATTGTGAGGGGGTTAGCTCGGCAGCGGGTGTGTGTGACCCCCGGGATGGGCTCCCCACACAAAAACAGGCCCAGCAGACGGAGGTTGTGGTTTTCAAAATCAAAAAGGTGCCGTTTATTTTCTATTTACAGTGACAAAAACACAGCAAAGCAAAAAAAACAAACAAAATAAATCCTGGTCAACTTGACCTCTGACTAAACATACAGGTTTCCTAACTAACAACTGGGATCAGCCTAGTGCTGTCCTAGTCCCTGGTTTTAAATGTCCAAGCAAAATATAGCCACACAGGCTTTCTCTCACCGCACAGGGGTTCACTCTCCCTAGACAGTCCACACAGGTCTGCTTCCAGGCATGAGCTAACATCTAATGAATCTGGGAGTTTTTTATAGAGGCCTAAATGAGCTGACAAGCTTCAGCTGGCCTCATCAACTCCCTGTCTGCACGACGCCCAGCCCTCTCCCTAGAGGTATGAGTCATCAATGAGCCCACTAGTCTCAGCTGGGCTTATACAACTCTCCACCTAGCTGTATAAATCGGCGTAAAGCCTGAATCTGGGCGAAATATATCTACCCCCCTGGATGCAACCAGGTGACTTTACCTTCCTGCTGTCACATACCCCCCCCTCTTGTTTTAACCTCGGGGTTGGAACACCAGCAATCAGGCATTCATGTACTCGAGACAAAGCATCCACATTCCCCATTTGAACGCCAGGGCGATGCTTTACTGTGAAGTTGAATTCCTGGAGGGCCAGGAACCACCTATTCACTCTTCTATTTGTTTCCTTGTTTTGAGCCATCCACTTTAACGGAGCGTGATCCGTAACCATGTCAAAGTGCCTACCTAGCAGGTAGTACCGAAGGGAATCTAGAGCCCACTTCACCGCTAAACACTCCTTTTCAACGGTGGCGTAATTTACCTCATGGGACTTCAACTTCCTGCTGAGGTAAATGACTGGGTGCTCTTCCCCGTTCCCGACCTGGGACAATACTGCTCCTAACCCCACATCTGACGCATCACTTTGTACGACAAAGTCTCTAGAGAAGTCGGGTGAGTACAACACTGGCTGGCTACATAAGGCTTGTTTCAAGAATTGGAATGCTGCCTCAGCCTCGGGGGTCCATTTAATCATGACCGACCCTTTCCCCTTCGTCAGGTTGGTTAGGGGCACAGCCTTAGAAGCAAAGTGGGGAATGAATCGCCGATAATACCCAGCGATTCCCAGAAAGGCTCGTACCTGCTTCTTGCTGTTGGGACGTGGCCAACTCTGGATGGCCTCGACTTTGTTGAGTTGGGGTTTTATTACTCCCCTCCCAATGGTGTACCCAAGATATTTGGCCTCCTCCTGCCCAATGGTACACTTCTTGGGGTTAGCCGTAAACCCTGCTTCCCGAACAGAGTCCAGGACTGCTTGCACTTTTGGCAGATGTGAGGCCCAATCTGTGCTATGGACAATTACGTCATCCAGGTAAGCCGCAGCATACTTCCGATGGGGCCTCAGCATCTGGTCCATTTTCCGCTGGAATGTGGCCGGCGCATTCTGTAACCCGAACGGCATTCTTTTATATTGGAACGCCCCGTCTGGGGTTACAAATGCGGTTTTCTCTTTGGCTGACTTGGCCAGGGGGATTTGCCAATACCCTTTTGTGAGGTCAAGAGTCGTCATGTATCGGGCTGTTCCCAGCCGGTCGATCAACTCATCTATACGTGGCATGGGGTAGGTGTCAAATTTTGTAACTTTGTTCAACTGACGAAAATCGTTACAAAATCGCCAGCTCCCATCCGGTTTAGGCACCAACACAATGGGACTAGACCAATCACTTTGGGACTCCTCTATCACCCCTAAGTTCAGCATTTTCTGTACTTCCTCCCGTATTGCCTCCCGTCGGGCCTCTGGGATCCGATAGGGTTTTAACTTCACCCTTTCACCGGGCGGGGTAATAATGTCATGCTCTACCCCAGATGTTTGTCCCGGCAGCTCAGAGAATACCTCCTTGTTGCGAAGCACAAACTCCTTAACCTCCTGTTGTTGGGGTTGTGACAAGGTGGCTGCGATTCCAACCTCAGGAATCACGCAACCAGTTTGAGCTGGTGACCAAGTGTCTGCGACTAGGGACTCTCTATCCCTCCAGGCTTTCAACAGATTAACGTGATAGATCTGTTCGGGCTTTCGCCTTCCTGGTTGTCTGACCTTGTAATTCACTTCGCTCACTTTTTCCATTATCTCGTAGGGGCCTTGCCATTTGGCAAGGAATTTACTTTCAACCGTAGGGACAAGTACCAATATCCTATCCCCCGGGGAAAAGGTACGGGTCTTGGCTCCACGGTTGTACACTCTCTGCTGTGCCAACTGCGCTTGGGCCAAATGTTCCTTCACGATGGGCATTACCTGTGCAATTCGATCTTGCATCAGGGCGACATGCTCAATCACACTCCTGTGGGGAGAACTCTCACTTTCCCAAGTTTCCTTGGCAATATCCAACAGCCCTCTTGGGTGTCTCCCATACAGTAACTCAAAGGGGGAGAATCCCGTAGAGGATTGGGGCACCTCCCTAATAGCAAACATCAAATAAGGAAGTAGACAGTCCCAATCCTTTCCATCCCTATCCACCACTTTCTTCAACATTTGTTTTAGGGTTTTGTTGAATCTTTCAACCAGCCCATCGGTTTGGGGGTGATACACAGATGTACGTAATTGCGTCACTTTGAACAATTTACACAGCTCCTTCATAACCCGGGACATAAAGGGTGTACCTTGGTCCGTAAGCAGTTCTTTACAAATACCCACCCGGCTAAAAACAAGAGATAGCTCTTTGGCTATGGTTTTGGCCGAGGTATTTCTGAGAGGGATCGCTTCTGGATAACGGGTGGCATAGTCCATTATAACCAATATGTACTGGTGCCCCCTAGCGGACTTGATTATAGGACCTACCAAATCCATTGCGATTCTCTCAAACGGGACCTCAATGATGGGTAGAGGGACCAGCGGGCTACGGAAGTGTGGCATCGGGGCCGACCTCTGACACACAGGGCAGGAGGAACAATAATTTTCTATGTCCTTCATCACCCCAGGCCAATAGAATCTCTGTAATACCCTCTCTCGGGTTTTCTCTGTCCCCAGATGACCTCCAAGAATGTGCCCATGGGCCAACTCCAACACCAACTTCCTGTAAGGTTTGGGCACCACAAGCTGCTCAACGGTTTCTTCTGCCCTTTTTGCCACCCGATACAGTAGGTCCTTCTCTACGCTGAAGTATGGGTAAGTGCAGGTATTATCTGGGTTCACTAACTCGCCATCTATTTTCACTACGTTTTCCCGTGCCTTTATTAGGGCGGGGTCTTTCAACTGTTCTGTGGCAAAGTTTTCCCTGTGAACCTCAAGATCAGAAAACTCCACAGACGGTAGGTTTTCGTCTGAGGAGGTGGGCTCCTCTCCAGTTTCTTGAGACTCCCCTGCCAATACTGACAAGGGAAATTCGGGAGAGTCCTCACCACTCTCAGAGGAGTTCTGGCTATCATATTCCTGGTACATAGGGGCACCAGTGGGGGGCTCAGGATCATCCCACAGTTCCCAGAACTTCGGAAAATCCCTTCCCACAATGGCGTCATGCGGTAACTGAGACACTAAGCCCACTGGATGAGAAAGGGTACCTTTGGGGGTCTCGAAACACACTGTAGTCACTGGATACTCTCGGGTGTCCCCATGCACACAAATAACAGCTACCTTGCTATTCCCAGAGACCTCTGTTTTAACTAATTCAGCCTTTATCAGGGTCACAAGGCTACCTGAATCCAGCAATACCACAACATTTCTACCATTAATACACATTTTGCATAAATGTTTCTCAGTTCCCCGAATGGCAGTGCATGCGACTGTCGCACACAGCGACTGACGTCTGCCCGTCAGAAAGTCACACTGCATGGGTTCCTCCAAAACCGGGCAATTTGCTGCAATATGTCCCGCTTGCCGGCAGCGGTAGCAAATGATCCTTCTTGCCGCCTCTTGAGCCGCTGATTTCCCAGGCTGTTCTCGCCAAACTTGGGGTAGAGCTCCCACCCTCTCACTCTCTCCACCCTTACCCCTTGGAATCATCTTATCCGCCCCTGGGGATGGTCTGGTCTTAGGGTGGAAAGTCCGAGTGTCTCTGGAAGAGGCCGTCAGGTTCTCTGTAGCCAAGTATTTCTCCACACGATCCACAAGACCATCGGCCGTCTCTGGGTCTCCATGGCTTACCCACTTTTGGATGGCAGTAGGAAGAGCTCTCAAAAACCGATCCATTACAACACGTTCCACAATCTTTGGTGCGGACAAAGTCTCTGGCTGTAGCCACTTTCTGCTCAGGTGAATGAGATCATACATTTGAGACCTGGGGGGTTTTCCAAGCTGGAAAGTCCAGTTATGCACACGCTGAGCCCGGACAGCCAGGGTGACACCCAGCCTTGCCAATATTTCAGCTTTTAGCATCACATAGTCTTTTGCTTGGTCAGGCTCTAGGTCATAGTAAGCTTTCTGCGATTCACCCGTTAACAGAGGAGCCACCAGTCCAGCCCACTGCTCCTCAGGCCACTTTTCTCTTTCAGCAGTCCTTTCAAACGTGGTCAAAAATACCTCTGGATCATCCTCTCCAGTCATTTTTGTCAATAAACGACTCACCCCAAAGGACGCGGTATTAGTGGGACGGCTTTCCTCACTGGTCTGCGGACGTTGCTGCATTACTGCTTCCATTTGTTGTAGTCTCTGCTCTTGCTTCTGTAACAGGTCTATGAAGCGGGCCTCAGATTGCTGCTGGGCTTGTTGCTGAGCTTCCAGACTCTGTTGGTGAGCTTGCTGCTGGGCTGCAAGGCTCTGTTGATGAGCTTGCTGCTGGGCTGCGAAGTTCTGTTGTTGAGCTGCAAGGCTCTGTTGATGAGCTGCAAGGCTCTTTTGCAAACCTGCATTTGTCTGCTGTTGATTGGCATTTGCTAGAGCCAGCTGCTTCAGTATCTCCTCCATGCTGGCTTAAAAAAAAACTGCCACTGGTTCTCCACCAACTGTGAGGGGGTTAGCTCGGCAGCGGGTGTGTGTGACCCCCGGGATGGGCTCCCCACACAAAAACAGGCCCAGCAGACGGAGGTTGTGGTTTTCAAAATCAAAAAGGTGCCGTTTATTTTCTATTTACAGTGACAAAAACACAGCAAAGCAAAAAAAACAAACAAAATAAATCCTGGTCAACTTGACCTCTGACTAAACATACAGGTTTCCTAACTAACAACTGGGATCAGCCTAGTGCTGTCCTAGTCCCTGGTTTTAAATGTCCAAGCAAAATATAGCCACACAGGCTTTCTCTCACCGCACAGGGGTTCACTCTCCCTAGACAGTCCACACAGGTCTGCTTCCAGGCATGAGCTAACATCTAATGAATCTGGGAGTTTTTTATAGAGGCCTAAATGAGCTGACAAGCTTCAGCTGGCCTCATCAACTCCCTGTCTGCACGACGCCCAGCCCTCTCCCTAGAGGTATGAGTCATCAATGAGCCCACTAGTCTCAGCTGGGCTTATACAACTCTCCACCTAGCTGTATAAATCGGCGTAAAGCCTGAATCTGGGCGAAATATATCTACCCCCCTGGATGCAACCAGGTGACTTTACCTTCCTGCTGTCACAATATGTTGATGTGATTTTGGAAGGTTTTTAATAAAGAGACATCTACTACATTTTCTTAGGGGAATGTGAAGTCTTTTACAGAAACGTTTTGCTGCATTAAAGAAATTAATTTATAAAGAACATGGTTATTATTACTAGGTATTGGATCAAGTAATAGAACCAGAGTTCAACTTAACAGGAAAAGCCAACAAAGTTGTAGTGAGACATATGAGCTTTTACAGATGATCTTTAACCTAGTTCAAATCCAGACTGTGTCAAATAATGTACTCATTGAAAAACAGCACTGTATGACATTGTCAAATTATGATTCAGTTTAAATAGTTCAAATAAGGTTTTCCGAACTTTGGAATGTATACCATATTTAGAAATTATCCCAGGAGCCTAGTCTAGGGGAAATATATACATTTGTGTTTTATTTTATATATGCGATTGATTCTGGAAATGACCTTCCTATGACGTTGAATGGTGACTTTGCACTTTAATTCGTATTTCTCCAGAATCTCATGTTCTGCCTTTATAATTACCATCTTGGTTGGTAAATATTTCAGAGGATTTTTTTAGTGAGGTCTGCTTTTGATCAGGGTTGATAGGAGTTTATAAAATATTAGAACAGTCAAGAAAAAATAATATAGTCTTTGTTCTGCTTCTTTTAAGAATATTTTAAAATATGATAAGGTCTCTTTTTCGGACCTCTGCTGTTCATTCATGTTGTTATGGGTTTTCTTCCCAGTAGGAACTATAAAGCATCTTATGTAGAATACAGACTATCCACTACTAGTGTTCGGTGTTGAAATTGAAATATGTGCAGTATTAGTTCATCATAATATGTATAAAATGGAGATGGCAGTCCTCTGATATATTCATAAAAGTTATGTAGCACACAGATCCCTGTCCTGCTTACCTCCACTTGCAGGATAGGACACACCATGCCACATGCCCAGTATCCTCCATGTTGTAGAGGGTGAGCGGTGTTAATAGTTCTTTTGGATCCTGCAGCGAGTTACCTCCTTCCGTTGGTTCTCGTCCCTAGAGTGTAGGGAAAAGTCTATTTTCTCTCGTAAGAAGGCCAATGTCCAGACAGTGTTAAACTCCAGCAGACAAGTTTATTTTTTCTTTGCTAGTCATTTAGTAGAAAAAAGCTGAAGATAGAGATAGAGTTGTATAGGGAGGCAGGTTCAGGCACGCGGCACTTATTTACCCTTGTCGCCACTCAAGCCTGAGTGGGTTTTGCTCACTCGGATAGATCCCTCTCATGGTTCTAGCAGCCGGAGTGAAACACAAACAATTACTTTAGCTTTGTCCCTTTCAAGAACAGTTCAGAAAATCCTCTGCCACAGAATCTTTCGGTCCTTAAATTCAGAACTCCTTAGCACCTGTAACTTCTGAGACCATAGGTGCCAAAGGGCACGTTACAAGGGCTTATGGCGGCTCACAAAATCCTTCCCTCTGACAGGTAACCAGGCCTCTCCCGAGACGGCGACGTCCTTCACCGATCCCCTTAGAAAGGTCCTCCCCTGGTTGCCTCTCCTTCAGAGCGGGTCACCCTCCCAGGGGTACCCTGGGATTCCCCTACTTGGTTGTAGGCCTCAGTTAAAGGTACTGGGCCTACCTGGAATGATGGGGCCTCGGGCTAGAGGTGCCCGGGACCCAGCACATTCACACACACCCCTGGCCATGAGGGCCACCGAAGGTGGGGTACGTGCCGAGGAGGAAGACCCCGCGCCAATGGCGTCTGCCCCTTAAGTACCCTCTCCCGGCATGCACAGCAGGTAGACCACGCCCACTGCATGACTGCCGAGAGAGGACACCCAATCACACCGCAATTCCACCTGTGCTTCGACCCGAGACCTGGGCAACAATGCCACCTACAGGTCAAAGGGGAACTATACACCCAGGCAACACCACAGCAGAGCAGAGTCCAATTTAAGGAAATCAAACAGCCTGAGCGAACTATTGCTCAGGCTATCCCTTACATTTCAGGCATAGCAACCCCAAATATGGGAGGTCCGCTACAGTTAGAACACACCAAAGAGGAAAGGAAATACAATCGAACCACTCAGCAACTTTCAGCCATAAATGCATTGCTAAGCACCAACAGTAAGTTAACTCTACTGTTGTTTGCTTATATTTTATCTATTAGAAAAAAAAATTGCGTGTGATCAGTGAAAAATTAATTGTTAAAATTGACCTAAACCATGGATTTTATTTGGTGTATATTAAGCAGTTTAATTTTCTATAAGCCACTTTTTTCAATTAAGTTTGTATTATAGTTTTGTAAGAAACAACATGTACAAGACTCACATGAGGGTTGTATGCCATATCCTAGTATAGCGCTTAACACCCTCTCCTCTTTGTCTTTCGGCTCCTCGCAGAAAGAAAGGGCACACCCAGCTCTATATGCCCGTACCCTCCTGTGTGAGGAGGTTGAGCGGTGTTGTGATGGGTCTCCGCAGCCAGATACTCCCTCCGAATGGTTATTATCTCTATAGTTAATAAAGACAAGTCTCTATTTTCCCCAATGACTTCAATGTCCACACCAGCTGTAACTCCAACGTAGAGTTTATTTCTCTTAGACAACAGTCTCTGATAGGAAAGGTTGGAGAAAGAACAGGACAGCATAAGGTGTGGGAGAGGTCCAGGCACAAACGTAAATACACTTCACTGCTTGGCTTCTCAAGCAGACTTAGTCCATTTGGATAGTCTCCCTAGATAGGGACTAGCAGCCAAAATGGTACTCGAACTGTCCACCCAATCACTATTCAATCTGGCACACGGGTCTCTGCCACAGACCTGGTGAACTTGGTCTCTGCCACAGACCTGGTGAACTTGGTTTCTTTAAAGCTTGGCCTCTTTGTAAGGAGAAAACATCCCTCCAGAGAGTTACCGGGCCCCTTCCTTCACTGTGACTTCTCACCAGTCCCTCGGAACGGTCCTCCCCGGCCTCCTCGTCTAAGATACGGGTCCCCTCGCACCCTGGGATTCCTCAATCCTTGATGGGCCCCAGCCGAAGGTGCTGGGCCCAAGGCCTTTTGTTGCAGCTCCGGGACTAAAGGTGCCTGGGACCGATTAACGACCTCCGCCCTGGGCCAAAGGTGCCCAGGGCAGACAGGAACATACACTCCCTGGGAGTAGGACTCCCGACGACCAACGACCGACCCTGAACAGGCAGCGTCTGCCCTTTTTATATCCTCTCCCAGCATACACAGCAGGCCGACCACTTCCACTGTATGGTTGCCGAGAGGGGACACACAAGGCACAGCACTGTATCAGCAGTTCAACCCTGGCCCACTATGGCAGCGACACCTGCAGGCCACAGGGAACAGTACACCGATACTCTTCCTGCAGACAAAATGGTTGATAATTTCCTAACAATTTAGGTGTTTGAGCATAACTACCACTCAAACACTACCCCTAAATTGAGGACCCCGCTACACTAGTAATAGAAAAGTTAGCTGGAGAGTAACTACAAGGTGAGTCTAGAGGCAAAAGAAAACAGTCTAGAAGCTCAATACATAAAAACAGACAGCAATTAATTCTGGCACACCTTTGAGATCCTTATTTCCTTTTTTCAGTTTTTTTTTCAGAATTTTTTAGTTTGCAAGGGATTTTAAATTATCTTAGTGAATGACATGAAGCTAAGTTGAATTTTATCATCCAATCATGTACAAGCAGTAATACTGTTTTTATTTTAAATTTACCTTACAAGTAATTTTGGTCTTCTTTGTAAAGTGAATATTCTCTACTTCATTAGTGAATCAACCCCTGTATTTCCAAACTGATCAAAATATCTAATTGGTATCTTGGGTTCTTTCTCTTGCTATAACATGTCAAAATAAAATGATGTATATGTGGGATGGATATACCTGTATATGTAGAAATTAACTTAACCACTTATGTACAGTTGTATAGTTATGAACGACAAAGTAGTGGGTGCATTTTTCTGCAGTGCTGTTCATAAACAGTAGTGCAGAAATCACCCTTGAATGGCTAGTGCATCCATCTGTGGCTGTGAACTGAGCCATCTTCAGATGGCTTGGTTCACAAACTCAGTGCACAGAGCCAATCCGAGCGTGTTTTATGACAAATCATGGCAATCCCAAATGTAAACATTGTAGTGTTTGCATTAAAGCGTTGCCCCTTCCTCTTCCAATTGGGTAAGGCAAAATGAATGAATGAATTATTCATTCATTCTCTGCCTCACAGAATGTTGTAGCCTCTGAAACTAATTACAAAGTATAGATGCACTGGTACCTGGTCCCTTCCCGAATTGTCAAATATCTTCTGTCCTACTCTCCTGCTTGTTTCTGGGGTTCTCCGGTACGCACCTCCATACCTGGTGGAGTTGCCCACTACCTCAATCATTTTGGGCCAACATTTTCTGTATCCTTTCCACCCTTATTGGCAACACCATAGCCCCCGCCCCAGCCATAGCCATACTCAATAAGAAACCTCTCCAATTCAAGCTACTCCTACAGGTTACAACTGCTGCAAAACAAACCATTGCGAAAGCCTGGAAAACCCCCCAACTCACTGTCTTGGAAACAAAGAATAGACACACCAGAGCCATGATTCACACCAAAGTATAAGCAGTTCTCCTAGACAGGGTCAAAAGGTTTGAACAACTTTGTAAACCCTGGGTCGACTATTACCTACCTCCTGACTTCAATAATGCTTAACTGCTACCCTGAATAGCCCTATTTATTACTTTGTTTACCCATAGAGACGCGACCCCTATCTCCTCCCCCTCCACCCGGTGAACTCCCTCCTTGACCTTCACCTTCTCCTCCTTAGCTACCTTCACCCTCTTTCTCAACTCCCTCCTTCTCTTCTCCTCTCTTCCACTCTCTTCCATCCACCGTTTAGCTATCCTCTTCTGGATGTAAACCTCTCAGCTCCAACCAACTTAACTGCCCATCATGCTGAGGCTGCTCATTCCCCTCTAACTGCAACCCCCCTAAGTTAAGATCTATAAACACTTTTAATGTGTATCACACAATGTAATCTCTATCCATTATGAGGACTCTTAGACACCTGCTTATTTGTGAACCTTGGGGTAACTCTGTCTGGAGCCCTTGGTAACTAACCTTTGTTCACAGGAATCAAATCGGTTCCTGGACTTCACTTATCAATAATCTCCTAAGCGTCCTCAAACTAACACACATTTGCTGTTATTTTTTGTATGTTCTGCTGCAAAGGGCTGCATCCCTACCTCAGCATTGAGTTACTACACCACTATTGTCTCCTCTTATCCAGGAGGAAGATTTCTTTTGAATGCATCTTGTTGAGATTTATTGTTTTTAGATTCAATAAAAAATTTGAACACTAATTATTAATTCATTCAATAGTTCCAGATCAGCATACCCCAAAGCTGTGGACTTATTTACAGCCCTTTAACCCCCTCTCTTTTATTCTCTCTTTGCAGTGACCTGTATATTAACCCCGTTATCCTTTAGATCGGTGCATTAACTACATTACCCCTTCATTTCCACTTTCCTACTGTATGTAACCTGTAATTAACCCCTTCACATCCTCCTCCCTCTGTATATTTACTGCATCTAGTGCACAAGCTCCATGTTATAACACCCCCCCCCATCCCCATTTTTATACTGTTCTTGTTTTTGTTTTCTGGTAATGATATGTTTATAACAGAAAGTATGGGAACCCAGGCTAATAATAAAGTGGTTATTAAATACCACCAAAAGAAAAATATATGTGAGAGTAATTGTCACTCAAATTATCACAGCACTGAAAACTGAAATATGGCCTGGTAATGAAAGAGTATTAAAGGCTAGTACTAAAGTGGTAAAATAGAACAATGAGACATTAATTAAAAATTACACTATGTATTAGGAAACACATTTAGTGTCAATTTCTCACAAATACAAAATAGTTTTTAACAAACAAGTAATTGTTTTGGAAGAATGAGTAGGGTATGTAATATGAAAATTATAGTGTGGGACTACGATCCTCTGATCCACCAAACCAAAGTCCAGTATTATTAACTTCTAGATGCTATTTAGTCAATATCTGCATCTCCCTAAAAATGGGGCTTAGGCCGTGATAATTATTTAATTAAACAGGGGCTTAAGCCTCGTACACACAGTACAATTGTTGGCCAAACGAGTGTCTGATTTTTATCAAAAGGGCGTGTGCCAGGATCTTGTCTTGCATACTAACGGTACACTATTGTCGTGCCACAAACACAAATGTAGTGACGTACTAAGAGGACTTTAAACTATTGAGCACCACCCTTTGGGCCCCTTCTGCTAATTTCGTGTTTGGTGAGCATTGATTCCGAGCATGCGTTTTTGTACTTTTGATTTGTGTGATGGATTTGTGTACTGACCGTACATAAATATGACGTCAAATCGTTGTCCGCCGAAAATTTACTAGCCTGTCATCCAACATTTGTTGGGCAAGAGTTGGACAACAATTGTCAAAAGGAGCGCAATAACAGTAAGATTTAAGGACAACAGTCTCTGAACAGACAATCCCCTGCCAACAATCATACAATGTGTACGAGGCTTTATGCTGTGATAATTGTTTGACTTTTTGAGAGACTGATGTGCAGGTTAAATATCTGGATTGACATTAATGACAGGATATCTAACTTGAAAATCGGATGTTCAAAAGGGTTAGCATACGTTTTATACTTGCACATTGTACTTATGCAGATTTTTGCTTCACAAATTAGCAAAACAAAATTCTTAAAAGTTGATGTTATCAGCAAGTCATTTGATCAATAAGGAATTTGAGTTCTCAGATTTCTACATGTGTACAGGCTTTCAGACTCTGTAAGCTCTAACAAGTAGGGCCCTTTGATTTGTACTGTATTTAATTTTATTGTAACTGTACTGTCTGCCCTCATGTTGTAAAGCACTGGGCAAACTGCACTATATAAATCCTGTATAATAATAGTAATTTTAGTTACATATATGGCTACAAAAGGAGGTCTTAGATTAGTCAAAAACCCATGACCTTTTATGTCTACTTACACTGCTCTTAATAAACTTATTTTTTTAATTAATGTTGTTTTTCCACAGTAATGGCAATTCACAACCATCTGGCAACAATGAAATAGTGGAATTCTACCAAGACTGTGCGGCTGTGTGTTTGTAATTGAGCAGTAACAGCTGATAGACTGAATGGAGAATTACTGTGAGTGCAGTTGAGATCTACAGCTGTGTCTGGGTCCCTTTGGGAAGCTTTTCTATGTTTTAAAGATGATTCTCTGCTAGTCACTTTTTTTAGCATTACAACCATCATCCATCAGCATGGCAGTGTTATGCCAGTTGGTCTCATGCTGCCACCTCTTCATTTGGCAAGGGTCCCTTTGTTAAATATAGTCATACAAACCTCAATGCTTTTGTAAAGACAGCTGATTTGTATGCATTGTTCTGTTAATAGGATTGGTCTGCCGCTGTACTTGGACATTAAGGGCATATATGTAATGTGAACAATACAGAAAGCATTTGCACAATTAATCATGTCAATGAATCTGAAGGTAAAACATGACTTTTGTTAAAAAAATTTTTTATTATTATACAGTATATATATATATATATATATATATATATATATAATTACCATCTCAGCAATTTATTTAATCTTTTACCCAATAGTTAACATCATAATCAGTGAGATGCTAAGCTAGACTCCGGGGAATAGAAGTAGAAGAAATGCTGCTTTGTTTTATCTGCCTGAAGGCCAACATGCTTGGAAATAAACACTAGAGGGAAGTCAGTTACAGGAAATGATAGTATGAAAAACGTACAGGTCATGATTTATGTCATTTAATTATTAAGAGGTTCAACACTGAAGTGGATAATTCCATAGTTAAAGTATAAGAAAAATATTTTAATAAAATTGTCCTTAACCACTTAAGGACCAGCCACTGTACATTTAGGTCGGCAGAATGGCATGGACAGGCATAATCACGCCCTTTAAATGCCTGCCGTGTGGTCCCTGCCACCAGCCCCGTGAGTCGGACCGGGGATCCCTGCAATTGTTCCGGCCGGTACCGGGTCCCCAAAATCACCAGAGAAATTACCGTTTAACATGGGAGTCTATGGAAGGGGTGCCCGGGTTTGAAAAATCAGTGCTCCCCGGCCATAGGTCTCCCGGACAACAAACTTTGCACACTTGTAGAGAAAGAGTGTGCCAGGTTTGGGGACCAGCCGATACTGGGTTCCCAAAGTCTGGGAGATCAGGCGCAAAAAGGTGACTCGAGTATAAGCCGAGGGGGGCATTTTCAGCACAAAAAAATGTGCTGAAAAACTCGGCTTTTACTCGAGTATATACAGTAGCTAAATGTGAGGTCTAATTTAGGCTGTGGCTTTGTATTGCTGATCTCACAGAAGTTGCTTTAATTAATTTGTGGTGATGGCCACAGTAAAATGTAGTTGATTCCATCTTGTTAATTTGACTTTTCATAGAAACACAAGATATTCGCCCATTAGTAGGCTTGTAAACGTAGTGTTTAATTGCACCACGGGCCTCCTCTCTTGATTTTCTTTGCTCCTGCTGTTAATTTTGATCCTCATAAACCAAGCTACCTTTAACTATTTTACTATAATTGCATTTACAGATTTTAAGCATCATGCATCATCAAACTTGTGTGATATAATGAGCTAGTTCTGTGTTATAATGAATTACCACACCTCATATGAACTTGTTTGCTCTTATAATTAGGTAAGTATGCTAGAATGAGTGAAACCCATCTGTTTTCATCATGACCAATTCTATTTGAGCCATTCTAGTGCAATTAGAAAAAGAAGGAAACTATCTGATTGGTTGTATCAGAACACATGAACACATTTCTATCTAAGCTTATCTTATTGACTACAGGTACTTCAAATATACTATTAATAACTTTATCTTTCTATTTGCTCCATATTGAAAAACTATAATAAAAAATTGTAACATAACGTAACATTGATAAAATTTTAGAAACATAATAATAGAGCTTGTATATAAAGTATTCCTGTTTTGAGGGGTTCCAGTCATAAATATGTATAGAAGCTTAGGCCGGGTTCACACCTATGCGAATTGGTTGCGGCTTACACCGCATCTAATTCGCATAACATTTTAAAATACATTGATTTCAATGAGGCTGGTTCACATATGTGCGATGCATTCGCACTACGCATTGCCAAAAAAAAGTGTGCATTTTCTAGGCATTGCGGTGCGGCTCAGGTGCGAATTCAGGTCCATTATCTTCTATGGGCACGCATCTGATTCGCAGATCTGTTTAGTTCTCATCAAAATTGCTCTCCTTCACTTCACTACACTTCCCCCCTCCCTCTCCCCCTCCTCTCTCCCAGGTCACCAAATTTGCAGCTAAAACTGAGATGATCTGTTGAACAGTTCTCTTATCTTTTTTCAGAGATAAGAGATCTGGAATTCGCACCACACAAGTGTGAACCCAGCCCAAAATTATTAATTCGGTAGAATGTTATTACTAATTAGCCCCAAGGCTGCTTGACAAAAAGGCTGTAATAAACCACCATATTTTTTTCACAACAAACGATTTTTTCCTAAAACAATAAAAATTGTTACCGCTTGAACGCCTACCAAACCTGTATCAGTGCCGTCAGCATGTGAATAGATGGGTGTAAGACACACAGGATTGGTTTGGAAGGCTCTAGTAGACTTCAACAAAATCGTGACCATTTGAACACAGATACCGACTCCATGTTACATATATGTGAATGAGATGGGTAAAAGATGGTTTTAGTTTCTGTTCTCCACTTATATAGAACTTTTCAGATGCGTTTCTCCCTTTTTGGTGCTTCTCCTTCTGGCCTCTACGGATCCATCTTTTACCCATCTCATTCACATTTATGCAACAGAGAGTCATGCCCTGTACACACGACCAGTTTTCCCGTCAGGAAAAAAACTGATGGTTTTCCCGATGGGATTCCTGTCAAGCCTGCCCTGCATACACACAGTCACTCAAAAGTTCGGTAAACTTTTGACTTCCAAGAACGCTGTGACGTAAAAGACTACGACGAGCCGAGAAAATTACGTTCTATGCTTCCGCGCATGCACCAAATTGTTTACGAGCATGCACGTTTTTTTTCCCCTCGGGAAAACATACACACAACGGTTTTCATGACGGGAAAAAGACCGCCGGGAATCCTGGCGGGAAAAAAAGAGAATAAGTTCTCTTTTTTTTTCCCGCAGTTTTCTCGTCGGGAAAACTGCGAAGGAGCATACACACGGCCGGTTTTCCCGGCCAAAAGCTGTCATGGCAATTTTCCAGACAGGAAAAACGGCCGTGTGTACGAGGCATTAGTGTCTGTGTGCAGACCATCATCATTTTATTACAATTATTGTGTCTGTTTTAATATGTAAGGCCTCGTACACACGACCGTTTTTCTCGGCAAGAAACGACATGAAAACTGTTGGGAGAGCTTTCTTGCCGAGAAAACCGTTCGTGTGTATGGCCCAAAAAAAAAAAATATATACAATTCTCTTTCTTCTACCATATTTTAATGAATGGACTACATAGTATTTCAGGTAAATAAAAAAAAAAAAACTTCTGAGATTTTAAATGTGTTTGTGCAGTGGATAATTAACCATCATTTTCTGTGCTTTTTTGGAAATGATTATACAAGCCATAAAAGTAGAACTATTGCTACAATTCCCTATGATACAGTACAATATGCTTATTTAACTAATGAATCTGAGCCTAAAGAATCATCATTCAAAATTATGAAGCTACTGTACATATTGGTATCTGGTGGTGGAGAAAGATTAAATGCATGCTTATGTGTACAAGCTAAGCATGATTTTAATGTCAGAGTCTTTGTGGCAATAAATGTACAGCTAAGAAAAAAAAAAATATTAGGTGTTGTGACAAATGGTTCTTGTTTTTCACTGTATGATTTGACCCGATTTAATAATAGAGATATTTACATGTTTTTCCATCAATTTGGGATCTAAAGAGTTGTGGTAGCGAGCATGTGCTTTGATGCCTTACATGCCCTTTTTCAGGATTAGTCTATAGAAGTCTATTGAATGGACTGGTTTTCTTTAGGAAAAAAATCCCTCTGCTCTCTTTTGCAGAAACATAGAAAAGTGACAGCAGAAAAAGACCAAGTAGTCCATCGAGTCTGCGTATTTATTTATTTTTTGTTAACTTTATTGTCTGAATATAGATCTATATTCATCCCAAGCATGTTTGAAGCCATTTACTGTTGACTGTCTCACTACATCTACTCATAGTTTATTTCAAGCATCAACTACCCTTTCAGTAAAATAATACTTTCTAAGTTTAGTTTTAAACTTCCCTCCAGTTAGTTTGGGGTCATGTTCCCGTGTTCTTGATTTTGGTTTCATATTAAAAAAATGCTCTCCTGAACCTTATTCACCCCCTTGTTGTATTTAAAGGTTTTAATCATGTCTTCCCTTTCCTTCTTTCCTCTAGTCTGTACATATTAAGTTCCTAAAGTTGCTCTCGATATCTTTTATCCCCCCCAAACATTTCACCATTTTTGTTACCTATCTGTAGACTCGTTCTATCTTATCAATATCTTTTTGTAAGTGAGGTCCCCAGAACTGGACACAGTCTTCTAAATGAGGTCTCACTAAAGATCTATATAGGGGAATCAGAACCTCCTTCCTCTTGCTGATGATCCCTCTAGTGATGCATCCTAGAATTCTATTTGCTTTTCCCACTGCTTGGTCACACCATTTGCTCATTTTGCAATCATCTGAAATAAGTACACCCAAATCTTTTTCTTCTTTAGTGCTGGCTTATGCCGCGTACACACGACCGTTATTCATGTCATGGGAAAAAACAATGCACTTGCATATCGATTAAATAGAACAGAATCCAGTACAGAGCCTTGTGGTACACTACTAGTAAATGGTCTCTGTTCTAAGTGAACCCCATTTACAACCACACTCTGGTGTCTATCCTTTAGCCAACCGCATATCCACTGAACCACCCAAGGGTTAAGTCCTATCTTGCACAACTTTTGTATTAAATGTTCCTTAGCTGTTCCTCATTTGGGTCTGAGGTACATGCAGACAATTAAACATAAAATTTAACTGACAAAAGTGTTGATATTTTTCTTGATTTTCCTTCCAACCTTCCGAATATTGTACCTATTCAAACCATATAGAAAAGGCATTGCTGAGAAAATGGTATTTTGTTTTAAATTATGTAATGTGTTCTTTACGTATTCATGGTCTTCATGATTGGGGTGTGACTTTTGATATAATATTTTGTGCTAAAAGGTGTCCCTCTTTTCCATCTCAGAAAATTGGTTGGTATGCAATAAGATTGGCACCCAAGCTAAAGGTCATAAAAGTCATAGGACTTTCAAGCTAAATTATTGTAATTTACACACTCCACTTGCTTCCTTTCATCTCTCCTTCAATCCCTGGTTGGAGAGGCCTTTGAAATAGATAGGAGCCGAGAGCAAACAGAAATCTGCTAAGGCTCAGTTATTAACTAATCAGTATTTTATCCCTTCTTCCTTTATTTCTGCAAGGAGAGAGTGACAGGAAAGACTAAGCTGAGAGGTGGATTGGAAAAGGCCAGGGTTCTGAGGAAGAGGGCATAATCATCTCTAAATGTGTTTGAGAATGGAGCAGCACTGCACATAATGCCAACGTGGCAAGTATTGCTGCTACAACATGCTGAAAGCTTAGTGTACAGATATGATGAGAACAGCTTTCTTGGGCAAATAATGTTCTCTCTGCATGGCTGTCCCGTAGGTGTTTTCACAGTTCAAAAACATACTACTATGTTAACTGAATTATTCTAAATTTGGTTCTTGCGTATATATACTGTATTTGTATATGTATGTGTTTGCCTTTGGGGCAAAATATACATTTTAAACTCTACTGGGACAAGAGGTAATGAAGACTTTTACAAATTTAATAATATGTCAGTACTGTAAAAGTATAACAATAATGCATAGCAGTGCCTTAATAAGGATGTTTTATTTAACGTATAGTCAGCATGTTATAGAGCTCTGTTCAGTAAACTTACTTGTACTAGTTTTGCTTATAATGGCAATACTCCTTATAGCTGGTCTATACTAAAGAAAAATGGAGGTTGCCACTGTCTACCTCTTTATTGAAATTCTAATTTTAGGCTGACTCTGTTTAACCACTTAAGGACCTGACCTAGTATATCTGTGTGGGGTGGCCCTCCTGCTCAAAATGACGTATAGGTAGGTGATTTTGTGCAGTGGGTCTGGGGTGTGCGCACATGCTGCCAGCAACCTGCTGTGATTGGACACAGCAGGAGCCAATCAGCGGGCCACCGGACACCCGTGATTATTCACAGGAGAGGCGGAATGTTGGTCTGCCTATGTAAACAAGTCAGACTACAGTGTGAGGGAGGAAGATGGAGAACCTACCTAGGTGACCTACGGTACATAGCACCGATTATATTACAACTTCACTTGTCTTTTATTCTATGAGAAACTACAGTACATGGAACAACACACAGTGAACACGTATATAACAGACTTCAGCTGTTGATGATTTCCAGGTTCAGATCTACATTTTTAAAACCTGTCTCTAGGAAAGTCCATATATCAGTAATGACTAATTTCCTGCTATTCAGTTCTTACATTTATTATTGGATGTGCAACATTTGCAACTTTTCTATGTCTGAATATAGTTAAATCTCTAAAATGAATATTTAGTGCTCAGTGGCCATTTGCAACAGAAAAGAGTAGGATTCGTTAACCCCCAGTTCATATGCCTGATCTATTCTACACTGGCACACAATGGCTTGGTTGTAAATGACAGCTCCATAAGCTATCAATTACAAAGCTTGGCCTACCCACCTCCCTTACATCAGTAAAATCCATTGGCATGCCATGCTGAGGAAGCATGTGCACATGCTTGCCTGTCAAATGCTGCAGATGCAAAAAAACAGCTCTACAATTTTTATTTTATTTTTTGCAGTACTAAGGAGCTGGGTGGTTATCTGGAGAAGTGATGTTGAAATAAATGCAGTTTTTTTAGAGTTTGCAACTAATGTTGTTGATGTGTGTGTGTGTTTTCAATAACACTCCTCATTTCCAAAAGTACAGGATTTTCGGGCTGATCTGAGGTCTAAACTGTGAGACAGTTAGATAGTTACAGATATATAGTACCTGGTATGTTTAATGTTTACCTGCAAAAAGATATGTGTTTTTGTGATTCAGTCTTGCTAGTCAGAAAGATCATTTTGCAACTTTTAAACTTAGCATCATTTCTCCCTGTGGCCTCTCCTTGCTTTTTAGACAGAGGTGATGACACTGATTTGTTGTCCACTAAGAAGGCCAGGAGGCAGAGAAGTGACATAAGGAATTTGCATTTTTTGTCTTTGAAGAGTGAATTGTTTAATGTGACCCTTCTCGCTTCTCTACACAAATTCAGGAAGCTGTCCTCTGTATTAGAAGAGGATTCATACTTCCTCTCTTCAGAGCTAGCAGCACCAATGTTATCTTTTATTGTATCGGATTCTTTATCCTAAACTAGAAAACCCTGATGTGTCAGATAGCAGCAGTGCTGCAAGATCTGCAAGAAAGCAAAAATGGACTTGCTGCTGACCAGAGAGGTAAGTATTTGTGCTATTCTTTAACAGGGTGCAACTACTAATTTAGAGAATCCACAGAGTCTTTGTAAGTGGATTGTGATTGTTTCAGAGCAGATGTTATTTGATTATTTTGCATTGTGTTACATACCTCTTCAGCATTTGAGGTTTATTTGGACACAATATTGTTTGGCACGTTATTTAGTTTGCCACTTGCACAATATCTTGCACTTTGCACCTATTATCATTGCTTTTATGCTTGTGTGTTTTTATACTTTTGCATATCATTTTATCAACAGCTCAGCACTACTTTTTATATTTATGATGATAATGTCCTTCTTCAGAACAGAACACATCCAACAATATGGACATACTGTACATAGAGATATTTATATACATTTGACAATCTGGAATCAATAAAAAAATAAGTGAATTATTATTAAAACAATTTTCAATTGGTATACTAAACATTGTCTAAACAAAGAACAGGTGCATTTAATTCCCCACACCGCATAAGGATTCTTCTGGAGAGGCACCTGTTATCAATTAGATACATACAATTTGAGCTATCATAAGAAAAACATGTAAAGACGTTTAACAATAATTCCTAAAGAAAATTACAGTATGTTGTCACACTGGCTAAAAAATAACTAAATAATTAGATACAGATCAAAATCCGAATTCAACCCCTTAGGGTGAAATGTGTCTAACCGGTGGATCCAATAAACCTCATGCTTTCGTAGGGTTAATTCTTGATTACTCCTATGTCTACTACGTGATATGCCATCAATCACCATGTATCTGAGTTGTGAAGCTGCATGACCCTTCTCAACGAAAGTTCTAGCTAATGGTAACTTAACAAGTTTATCTCTGATAGAATATTTGTGCTGGATGATACGGTCCTTAACTTTCGTTGTACAGTAGTTTCCCCTACATATAATAACCTTCATGGGCATATCACATAAGATGATTGACAAGTATAATGGTCCTTAACCACTTACCCACTGCACTATAGCATATGTATGTGATCCTGCACTACTGGGTATTGCGCACTACCGGCAGCTCACAGCGGGAGCTGATCAGCGGGTGCCACGGACCCGATGTCTGCTGGCACCCGCTGATCTTCATTACACAGGCAGAACATCAATCTGCCTATGTAAACAAGGCAGGATGCCATTCTGTCAGTGAGGAAGGCATGGATCCTGTGTTTCTGCAAAGCAAGGACATGGATATACTGTATGACTTCCCCTAGTAAAAGCACCTCCCACACTACAGTAAAACACCAGCTAGGCACACAGTTAACCCTTTGATCACCCCTGATGTAAACCCCTTCCCAGCCAGTGTCATTAGTGCAGTGACAGTGCATGTTATAGCACTGATTACTGTACTAGTGTCACTGGTCCCCAAAAAAAGTGTCAGTTAGTGTCTAATTTGTCTGCCGCAATATCACAGTCCCGCTATAAGTTGCTGATCACCACTATTACTAAGAGGTGCGCCTTCATCTTTAACCACTAGTCCTGACTATTATCTTATTATCTAATTATAATTACCTCATTGTCGGCCGATGCGCTCACACCCAAATATTCTATGCATAGGAAACAGCGTATATATATATATATATATATATATATATATATATAATTGACACAACACAAGTTGCTTCATACACTGTTCGGATTTATTATGGCTCAGACAAGGTGTTAAGTATAAATGAAAGATGGGTGTCGCCAACCATCTTCCACCAATAAGGGGTGCATTTTCAAATGACATATTTCCTTTTAACATACAATTCAACCAATCATAGCCATTTATTAACTCTTTACATCTCTGTATCTAAGCAAACTCATTATGTCACATTATATTATGTCACCTAGACAGATATAACTCCAGACATTATGTCACCTAAAACTAAAACTCATGACCAACATGCAAATTCCTTATTTCTGGTTTCGATTGGAACACAAGCCCACTTCTTAAATATATATTTACTTGATCAGCAAAAATTATAAACTTAAAGACGTCAAGTCTTAGATTGCAAAACACAATATGAACATAAGGGGATCTTTTTGCATGCCCCTTTCAATTACTAGTAAAAAAATTAAATAAATACAAATTCAATAAATATATCCCATAGTTTGTAGGTGCTACAAATTTTTTCGCGCAAACCAATTAGTATACGTTTATTGAGATTTTGTTTACCAAAAATATGTAGTAGAATACATATTGGCCTAAATTGATGAAAAAAATCGATTTTTTTTATATTTTTTATTGAATATGTTTTATAGCAGAAAGAAAAAAATATAGTTTTTTTTCATCAAAATTGTCAGTCGTTTTTTGTTTATAGCGCCAAAAAAACGCAGAGGTGATCAAATACCACCAAAAGAACACTCTATTTGTGGGAAAAAAGACCAATTTTATTTGGATACAGTATTGCACGACCGCGCAATTGTCAGTTAAAGTAACACAGTATTGTATAGCAAAAAATGGCCTTGTCAGAAAGGGGGTAAATCTTCTGGAGCCGAAGTGGTTAATAGGTGTATTACCATTACCATTATACTATACGTGTCTTTCATCTTATGGGATATATATATATATATATATATATATATATATATATATATATATATATGTATATATATATATAACATTTGATTAATTATTCACATATTTGTTAATGGATTCCAGATTGTCAAATTGGTATAACACAATTATAAAAATATACATTTTTATTGCTACAACATCCATAAAAACATTGTAAAAACATGAAAACATGCAGTTTATAAAGGACCTCTCTTAAATGCCTATCATAGAGTATATGTTGCCAACCCATAACCACATATACTAGATTCAACTCCTAAATCATATTAATAGGTAGGTGTGAAAAGGCAATTCCTCCGTTCCTTAACATTACCCACTTCTTCAGGAGGTAATAGGGGGCTAAAGGCATAAAAATAATGAAACAATTCAAAGTATAAAGTAATTACTACACTTATTATACTTATCTGAAACAGAGGACAACATATCACTCACCAAGTCAAGGGGGTCCAACACCAAACAAAGGAAGGCACAATATTCTGGTCAAAAGCATGTGTTAAATGCACCCTGGGGACATGTGTGGGAATAAAACAAGGTTGCAAGCAATTGCACTGTTCTAAAAATAAAAAGGGACACAGTGATAACACCAAACCACATAACCACGATAACTGAAAATAAAAATGTAAAAATGAAAAAACAAAATAACACTGAAAAAACAAAAAGGCTACAATACCCACCTAATAAGTTTGGATGGGCTTATCAAGATATAAGAGCAATTTTAGATGGTAAAAAGACAATTTATTCATAGATATTTCCATAGGTATCACAA
Organism: Rana muscosa; assembly: GCA_029206835.1. Lineage (NCBI taxonomy): Eukaryota > Metazoa > Chordata > Amphibia > Anura > Ranidae > Rana > Rana muscosa. The sequence continues at coordinate 34,717,547 of CM055123.1, read as the reverse complement.
CTATATATAGATAAATATATCTACTGTATATAGATCTATATAGATCTATACATACAGTATATCTCACAAAAGTGAGTACACCGCTCAGATTTTTGTAAATATTGTATTATATCTTTTCATGAGACAACACTGAAGAAATAACACTTTGCTACAATGTAAAGTGAAAATGTCCAAATTGGGCCCAAAGTGTCAATATTTTGTGTGGCCATCATTATTTTTCCAGCACTGCCTTAACGGTCTTGGGCATGGAATTCACCAGAGCTTCACAGGTAGCCACTGGAGTCCTCTTACACTCCTCCATGATGACACTATGGAGCTGGTGGATGTTAGAGACCTTGCGCTCCTCCACCTTCCGTTTGAGGATGCCCCACAGATGCTCAATAGGGTTTAGGTCTGGAGACATGCTTGGCCAGTCCATCACCTTTACCCTCATCTTCTTTAGCAAGGCAGTGGTCATCTTGGAGGTGTGTTTGGGGTATTATCATGTTGGAATACTGCCCTGCGGCCCTGTCTCTGACAGGAGGGGATCGTCCTCTGTTTCAGTATGTCACAGTACATGTTGGCATTCATGGCTCCCTCAATAAACTGTAGCTCCCCAATGTCGGCAGCACTAATGCAGCCCCAGACCATGACACTCCCACCAGTGCTTGACTGTAGGCAAGACACACTTGTCTTTGTACTCACCTGGTTGCCGCCACACACGCTTGACACCATGTGAACCAAAAAAGTTTATCTTGGTCTCATCAGACCACAGGACATGATTCCAGTAATCCATGTCCTTAGTCTGCTTGTCTTCAGCAAACTGTTTGCAGGCTTTCTTGTGCATCATCTTTAGAAGAGGCTTCCTTCTGGGATGACAGCCATGCAGACCAATTTGATGCAGTGTGCGGCGTATGGTCTGAGCACTAACAGGCTGACCCCCTACCCCTTCAACCTTTGCAGCAATGCTGGCAGCACTCATACATTAATTTCCCAAAGACAATCTCTGGATATGACGCTGAGCACGTGCACTTAACTTCTTTGGTCGACCATGGCGAGGCCTGTTCTGAGTGGAACATGTCCTGGTAAACCGCTTTATGGTCTTGGCCACCGTGCTGCAGCTCAGTTTCAGGGTCTTGGCAATCTTCTTATAGCCTAGGCCATCTTTATGTAGAGCAACAATTCTTTCTTTCAAATCCTCAGAGGTCATTGCCATGAGGTGCCTTGTTGAATTTCCAGTGACCAGTAGAGTGAGAGCGATAACACCAAATTTAACACACCTGCTCCCCATTCACACCTGAGATCTTGTAACACTAATGTGTCACATGACATCGGGGAGGGAAAATGGCTAATTGGGCCCAATTTGGATATTTTCACTTAGGGGTGCACTCACTTTTATTGCCAGTGGTTTAGACATTAATGGCTGTGTGTTGAGTTATTTTGAGGGGACAGCAAATGTACACTGTTATACAAGATGTACACTCACTACTTTACATTGTAGCAAAGTGTCATTTCTTCAGTGTTGTCACAAAGATATAATAAAATATTCACAAAAATGTGAGGGGTGTACTCACTTTTGTGAGATACTGTATATATACTGCATAGGTAGTTATATACAGTATATATATATTATATATATTATTGAGTTCAAACACAACTAGTTCAATAAATACAATAAGTGTAGTAATTACTTTGTACTTTGAATTGTTTAATTTTTGTATTCCTGTAGCTCCCCTTCACCTCCTGAGAAGCTGGTTATTCCTGTGAAGCATGTTGAAGAATTGAGGAATTGCCTGCCCACGGAGGACACCTACCTATCAATATGATTTAAGAATTGAATCTAGTATATGTGGTTATGGGTTGGGGTCATATACTCTATGGGAGGCATTTAAGTGAGGTTATTTATGTATTGCATATTTTTATGTATTTAACAATGTTTTAATTAATGTTGTAACAATAAAAATGTATATTTTTATAATTGTTGTGTTGTGTTGACAACTTTAAAGTCCATCTTGTTTCTTCCAAATTTTGACTATATTATTAGGATGTTGGTGCCTTTGGCAGTCCTGTATTTACAAAATGTTGTCAAATTGATATAAATATCTCTATGTATGTCCATAGGGCATTATCATCATAGCCCAAAACTGTCAACTTTGAACACTATAAAATACTTTGTATTGTAATTTTACATTCAAATTTAGGAGCAAAAATCTCTCTTCATTTGTCCTATATATATGGGACTTGGGGAGGCCTGATTGCTTTGCACTGAGACTAATTACCATCATGCACTTCACCTCATCTGTTATGATATATAATACAGTAAAACCTTGGTTTGTGAGCATAATTCGTTCCAGAAACATGCTTGTAATCCAAAGCACTTGTATATCAAAGCACTTTTTTTACAGGGTATAAAAGAGAAGAGAGGCACCTCTAAGTGTAGCAATAAGTTGCTAAATGTTGTGCCTTCATTAAATATAACCATATTGCTACACTTAGAGGCTCCTCTCTTCTTTTTTATACTCAGTTGTGACATGACGCTACTCTTATATCAAGACATCGCTTGTATATCAAGGCAAAATTTATTAAAACATTTTGCTTGTCTTGCAAAACGCTCTCAAACCAAGTTACTCTCAAACCAAGGTTTTACTGTATGTATATAATTAGCTGTATTGATGGGCTATTTGCTTCTAGGTAACAAATGGTTTACAAATACTTTTTTACAAATAATTTTTACATAGTAGTACTGCCTATTTTGCTTTTATAAGACTTTAATTGATCAGTGGTTACAATAAGATAACATACTGTATTGCCACAGCAGTAAACCACTGTTGCATTGTGTTTACTTACGGCAGACTCTTGAAAATTGTTCCCATTAGTATTATTTCTAGCTGTTAAAGATTTACATCAATACACAAAACTTAATATATAAAACTTTTCAAATAATGCCACTCAACAAGGAAGTATCTTTAATAAAATAAACACGATTCTGTAGAGAAAACTGAACAACTGTATATAGTGAGTGATGAATTCTCAAGTAGTCATATAATGTGAGTGTTGAAATTAAACTCGGTTGCGTAACAAAACATATACCGTAAGTTTTAACTTCCACCAATTACAATTGCAAGTGGACCAATCAGTAAATGTACAAGTTTGTGTAATCTAATACCTGGCCACAATATACAGAAACAATATAATGTTCTCAACAATATATAGGAAACCTTTACCTTTAGAATTACCTGGTGACAATGGTTTCATCAGACAGGAAGTGAGGGGAAATCTGCAATAGAAAAAGTACTACTCTACTAAAAAGTATTTTTATTTCTGTCTGAGAGAGAAATTATACATCATGTTCTGCCTTTTCATAGATGAACACAAGAGATGCCGTTTATGCTTTTTTTGCAAATGAACAGAAAACAGAATCATTTTGCTGAACCACCAGGTGGCTTGAAGTGTATCTAAACCCAAGAACAAAAATGTAATATAATTCAGCCTACCAATCCTTAGAATTGGTGACTGACTTAGCATTTTTTGTTTTGGTGGCAGTAACACCCTTTCTGTCTTAACCATTTAAGGACCACCTCACGCCGATATACGTTGGCAGAATGGCACGGCTGGGCACAAGCATGTACAGGTACGTCCTCTTTAAGAAGCCCAGCCGTGGGCCGTGCGTGCGCCACTGGTGGCGTGGCGTGCTTGCGACCCGGTCCTGAGCTCAGTGACCGCGCCCGCGGGACCCACGGACCCGATCGCCGCCAGTGTCCTGCGATCGGGTCACAGAGCTGAAGAACAGGGAGAGGTAAGTGTAAACGAACCTCTCCCCGTGCTTCCTAGTGTGAATGTCACTGATCATCTGTTCCCTGTCATAGGGGATGATGATCAGTGACATCACACGCCAAGCCACGCCCCCACACAGTAGTAATCACTCCCTAGAAAACAGTAGCATTTCTAAAGCACTGATCGCTGTAAAAATGACAATGGTTCCAAAATGGTGTCAAAAGTGTCCGATGTGTCCGCCATAATGTCGCAGTCACGATAAAAATCGCTGATCTCCGCCATTACTAGTAAAAAAAAAAATATTAATAAAAATGCCATAAAACCATACCCTATTTTGTAGACGCTATAACTTTTGCGCAAACCAATCAATAAACGCTTATTGCCATTTAAAAAAAAAAAATATGTAGAAGAATACGTAAGAGCCTAAACTTTTATATGTTTTTGGGGGATATTTATTATAGCAAAAAGTAAAAAATATTTAAAAAAATTCAAAATTGTCGCTCTATTTTTGTTTATAGCGCAAAAAATAAAAACCGCAGAGGTGATCAAATACCACCAAAAGAAAGCTCTATTTGTGGGGAAAAAAAACGTCGATTTTGTTTGGGAGGCAACTCGGACAACTGCACAATTGTCAGTTAAAGCGACGCAGTCCTGAATCGCAAAAAGGGGCCTGGTCCTTTAGCTACAAAATGGTTGGGGGCTTAAGTGGTTAATATACTTTTATTTTTTATCTATGGAAGATCAGCACTGCCACACTTGGATATAACTATAGACCCCCCTCTTCCTAATAACACCAGGGAAGTGTTTTGTGTTCACATGTCTGGGAATAATTTAACTGATAAGAGTGTAGCAAAGGTGGGATGTACAGTAAGTATAGCTATTTTGTTCACCTATTTAGCAGAAATAACAACACTCTTTAAATAGTGTATTTAGCAGACCAGAAAGGGAGCAGATAAAATACGTTCATTGTTAGATTTTACCTATACTTTATTGGGAAACTGCAATTATTTTGGGTAAGTTGTCTTTTAATTTTCACTTTGGTTTTTCTAAAAGAGCACTTCAGATGATGTCTCCTTTCAGGCAGGCTTTCTTTCACTTCAGGCAAAGCATAAATTGAGGGAGGGAGGTTAAGAAGAGGAATCAATGAACTGCATCATTTACTTAAAATGTTATTTTTTCCCAAGCTCCTACCCACGCCCCCAACCAGAACTCGATACATCTGTGATTTTAATATTTCATTGTTCTTCATCTGTGATATTTGGTATGCCAGGTGAACCGACATGCCAGTGGTACTTCATCTAGGTATTGTTTTGTAAGGCATGTGTTACGCTTCCATTGACACCACACCCATTTGGGAGGATGAATTAGCTACTGTTCATTCAATCAAGACATCGTTAATAAATAATAAATGTACATATAGAAATTGACATTTTGTGATACTCAGCAGACACTGGGACATTTGTATAACAATATTTTACTCATGTTGAGGTTTTTTTTGAGTGTTTTGTTTAAACCTTGGCTACTATAGTTTTTAATATCATGGTTTTTGTATAATAAAACAGCATATGAGAAGTGGGTGTCTGCTATTTTGTGGTATCTTTTGGGTAAAATTTGGTTTGTCAATGTTTACATTATTCTATTTGTATGAAAAAGGTATCTTGAGATACTGGGCTTGGTGAACAGCAGTTTTTTTTCAACAGGATGAAAGAAAAAAAATGGAAAACATTAAGCATAGCCTATAATAGTGTTTTCAGACAGAAAACAAAAACACATAATATTAATGAACAATTTATTTTTCTTAAAAAATAAAAATGTCATTGTTTAGTCCTGATCATAATAAATAAAGAAGCTCTATACAAAACCAGAATTAATTCTCAGCAATGTCATCATTGTCATCATTGTTACGTTAATCTATTAATATACGTTAATCTATTAATATATGTATTAATATAGATAAAAGCAGCCTGTGTGAGTTTTATGTATCAAATTAAGTTCTATAATTTTATCTAAAAATATATAAATGATGATGCATTTAGTGGTAGTGGTTCATTGTATAAGGAACATGCTACAAATTGTCTAGATTTCTGGGTGTAGGTGAGAATTGCCTGGATGAAGTGTTTTACTTGACAGCATGTTCTGTAGCTAATGGGCATGTTCCCAGGAAGGTTGCAGCAACTCTGCATAGATAAAGGGATCTATTCATCACAGACTCTTGCAATGGCATTCTATTCTGTTTGTTCTTCAAAGTGTCTAAAATCCCAAACTACTTCATGACTAGACTTCACAAAATGTATAGGAGGGTTGATTTATTTGGGCCAAGGAAAGGGAGAATGTAAAAAAAAAGCTACATTCACCATTAGTACATTTCTTATATGTAGTACTTTTATTTTTTCTCAGTTAAAATCATTGCACAGTGAGTGAACAAGACGTAAACATTTTCTTAAAGTGTGATTTCAGGGAATCGGCTTATTTTTATAGGAAGCTATAGGCTTTTAATGCAGGTAGACATCATAAACTGTATTTGTGCTTTAATGCAAGCTGTGTAAGTACCTGATTTGGAATCAGCCACTTGCAATCCATTGTACAGCTGAACATAGACAAGGAGGGGGAGAAGTAGGACAAGGAGTCAGTCAGTTAAAATGCTAACAAGAAGTATGCTGAAAGGAGATGAGAACAAAGTGATGGAGAGATCAGCTCATTAATCTGACGCTGATCTTTCATTGTCCAGTCACAGGCTGGGGTAGGTACAAGAACTGTAAATATAACTTAAAGTAGAACTACGGCTTTTCATTAAAAGAAAATATGTGCTGAAGCATTTAATTATAAGTTCATCAGCCGTTTTTTATTGGGGGTTACCTTCAAAATATGACAAATCCCTGTATCTGGCCACATGTACTTATGTGCCTTGCTTTATGGATTGACAGCACTGTCTCCATTGCTGAAATTCTCCAACTCTGAGCTACAGTGCCTGGGAGGCTCAATATTGCTTAATAAAATTTTCCAACATCTTAAAAAAGCACATGTAACCAGGCTTAGTCATTTTTTCCTCTTAATGGCAAAGAGAAAGTAAATGTTTAAATATACACTAGGCTATTAGTTGAATTTCATGAACAGCAGCAGCATATAGTGGCAAAACAAATGGTAGGCACATTTATCCATGCCCATACTTCTAATGGAGACATGTGCCCCTTTATGGTTAGCATCACTAAAAACAATATACTCTATAAGGGTCTGAAAGCATCATATAGCAGTCTGAGTGACTGCAGTGAGATGCAGTAGTCCATATTACCTTGTTGCCATTCTCTTATGCTCAAAGGAAGACTGTGGCCTGCATGCAAGGCATATAGTCTATCAGTCCTGCCCAGCACAAGTTCCTCCTGTATGAATTCTGCTTAGAATCACATACTATTGGTAATACATATTCACAAAAATGATCCTAAAGCTGTCCTTGATTTTAAACAATCACAGAATATTTTTATATTATTGGGGCTACAAACGTGCATTTTGGTGCTAGAAACATGCATGCGTCATACATACTAGGAGAACAGCTGGGGTAGTCAATGGTGGAGAAGGATATTCTCTGGGTGTTTTGGTAGATCATAAGCTTAATAATGGCATGCAATGCCAAGCTGCGGTTCCCAAAGCAATCAAAATCATTTCTTGTATTAAGAGAGGCATGGACTGCAAAGACAGAGATATAATGTTTTTCCCCAGTAAAAATCATTAGTAAGACCTCATTCGGAATATGCAGTTCAGTTTTAGGCACCAGCTCATAAAAAGGATATTGGGGAACTGGAGAAAGTGCAGAGAAGAGCAACCAAACTGATAAGAGGGGGTTAAGAGGAGCTCAGCTATACGGAACCATTAGCTTAAGTGAATTTATTCTCTCTTGAGAAGAGGAGATTAAGGGGGGATATGATCAACATGTATAAATACATACGTGGTCCATATAGTAAACTTGGTGTTGAGTTATTCAGTGATCACTGATGACAAGAGAGCACTCTTTACGTCTAGAGGAAAAGACATTTAATCTCCAAATACAGAACATGTGGAATAGACTCCCTCAAGAGTTGGTTCTGACCAGCTCAGTAGATTGTTTTAAGAAAGACCTGGATTATTTCCTAGATACACATAATTAAACTGAATACTAATATTTATAGTTAAAGTTGATACAGGGAATATCCGATTGCCTCTTGGGGGATCAGGAAGGAATTATTTTCCACTGCTGGAGCAAATTGGATCGTGCTATCTATGAAACTATGGTTTAGTACACACTTCTAGGGCTCACAATTTTGTTGCGTAGAGATCCTTAATTTATACAGATCTCAACTCAGTAGTCATGCATGTTATGGGCCCTTGCACACTGCTCCATTTTGGTCCTCAGTGTTTAGCTATGTAAACTAAAACTACAAAAATCTGTGGTCATGGTCTTGCAAATTGACCCAATATTACACTGCCACCTCTGCTCAGGGCTGTCATATAAATATCAACAATGTGTAATCAGTGGCTCGGCTGCCACTAATCACACAATACAGATGCTTATACAGTAACCCCCCTCCATCGCGGGGGTTACGTTCCAGACCCACCCGCAATAAGTGAAAATCCGTGAAATAGAAATACCCTATTTAAATACACACTAGGCATATTTTTATAACTTTCACTGTACTTTAAAAGCATTTTAAAGTCTTTAAACACACTTTTAAAACAATAGAAACACATTTAAACACATAAAAGATACTGAGAGACATAGCAAGAGCAATGGAAAACACAAAAATATTTAATTAACAATGATTTAATCAATAAAATAATGTTAATAGGTCTTACAGAAAAAAAATGCAATATACCGGGACCGCGAAAACTGAACCGCAATATAACGGGGGTTTACTGTATCTCCACCAAAATGAGTCATTCGTGTAGCCAGAGTGCAGAATGACCTCGGATGATGCTAAATGACTGAAAGTCAAGTTCATTCTGCATATGCATCACAGCTGCAAGGATTTCTCATTCGGGGGAGATATAAACAACAATAGCGTATAACCAGCTGTAGGGTACTGCTGGTTACATGCTGTTGAAATATACATGTTGAGCAATAGGGTCCGGTCCATGTATGCTTTATGCTGTATACATGTAAACAATAGAACAAATGTTACATGTGTACAACATATGGACAACGTTTTGCACAAAATCCTGTTGCCAGCAAGATCCTGTGTAAAAACAATGTTTCTAAGCCCTTACACTTTGGGTTGTCAGAGCATGTGAAAGGAGTCAGAACCACCTACATATGCCTGAAATTGCTAAGAAAATGCTGCAGCTAAACAAGTATAGATTCATTCTGGTGGTGAGGTCTCTTAAGTTCCCAGATGTTGTGGCAATTACGAAGGGGTCCCACTTTCTGACTTATATCATGGCAAATACTAATGAGCAACAAAGGTTCCCCCTTATATCAAAATAAATTAAACTCTAGGCTGGGAATAAAGAGAGACACTAATTGTAAAATGGAGATATAACCATTGTAGTTTCCAACAGACCCAGATGTCACTTGGTAACTTTGAACATTATTTATAGGAGATTTGTAATTATTTAAATTTGTAAATATGTAGGCTGCCGTTATTGTGCTGATCCTTTGGTTAAAATACTTGCTGAGTCAATGACTTGGAACAGGTAAACAGATCAAGAGTTCTGGCTGCTCATTTATTGGAAGAAATGCTTGTATCAATTGCATTGCTTCTGAATAACATGCTGTTTAAAGCCGGCATCTGCATTACAGAAAAAAATACTGTCATATATTAATGTAATCTTAAAAAAACAATGTATTTTCCATCCAATATTTTGCTGCTTGTGCAAAAGAGATTTTTTTTTTTTAAATAACATGTCATCGGAGGAATATTGAAGCTGCCATTGATTACCTTCTTTACCTTCACATGTCCCTTGTGCTGAATATGTATTTATTTATTTAGTTAATAAAACCTTTTAAAAGTGATAGTTGGCTGACGTTTAAACTGATCCTTTGTCTTTAATACTTAATCATTGGTCCAAAACAAGTATGCAAAGCAGGAAACACAAGAAAATTAAAGATTTCTTAATTATGTGGTTGGTTTGTATCAATAGTTCTAAGTGTTGAATCAAGAGGGTCAGCATAATAGCTGCATTTTTAGAAGGTGAGGTCTGCAATGGCTGCCTCCGTATTTTTCTAATGACAGGTTTCTATTAAGTGTACTTGCAACACAGTGACCGCATCGCTATAGAAAAGCACTAGAGTGTTAAAAATGTTCTGTAGCAAGTGGAAATATACCATTTTAATTCACACTTGAAGCAGGTGAATGACTTTGTTGACCGTATACTTATTTGAACAGCTTCTTCAAAAATCTTAGCACATTGTTTTTGGTTTTTCAATTAAGATATAGACTTTGACAGGGCTTTAACATTATCTGGCATTCATTCCATCAAAGAACCTGTTATGATTTTGTCCTTGAGAAAGAACATTTTCATATGATTTTATATTTTTTACATTTATAGTGTATTATCTGACCTAGCAGCCTGTGTTTTCTTGCAAAACAGTCCATTAAACTCCCCTAGCTTTATTCTATGAAATAAACATTTTAAGGGCAAGACCTTATTTTTTATGTTTACCTGCAAATGCCATGCTGTGTTTGGTACAGTACATGAAATTTCTGAGAAGTTTTGAAGATAATTTGAGTGAGGATGAGCTTCCATCAACCAGACTTTTGTTTATGAAAAAAGCAGATAGTAAATGTTTATTAAGATAATAAAGACAAGTAATGATAAGAATGTGTATGCATTCTTAAATAAAATGTCATGTGGCAATTTCAAACATTATTATCATATTGCATTTAGAGGACTCTGGATTTCGGCAAAATCACCATGTAGCCTTTATATTGTTTATACTCATTAAAGTCCATGTCCAGGAAAAATAACAAACCCCCACCCATAACTCAAATCTTTTTTTTTATATTACCCCTGAAGCATGCTTACCGGTCCTTAGTGATGATGATGATGTTATCTGTTTCTCAGTCTTCTAGACCCAGAGTGGATCCCCTACTAGACAGACAATAGTATATGTAAATGACATTACCAGGGATGTGGGTACCCTAAAAAAGACACTCCCATTCTACATAAAGGAAGATTTGAGACCATGTAGATTGGGATTTGTTTAGCTGCAATGTCTAGTATAAGGATAAGGATATACTTTGTAGAAGTATAATAGAAGGATAAAGTATATACTTTGTAGAGCTGAAGTTTACAACATAGCTATGTTTAATAACCCCTATGCTCAGTGGTGGTGCATCCAATAAGGGCGCACAGGCACACCGGCACTGCCCCCTCTCTCCAGCCACCTCCTCTATGTAAAATGGATAGATTCATGCATTGCATAAATCTACCTATGGCCGCTGTAGCCACCCCCATTCAGGCGTCCAGGCCTTTTCCGGACGCAGAGCACCAGAATTACAGCGGCGGGGTTTTTTTTTGAAGCACCTGACTAGAGCCATAGGCTCTAATAGGCTTCAAAAAAGAGAAACTGCGAGCACAGAGCATTGCGCTTGCAGTCCACCCAGGTGTGTTAGCAAAGCAAATGGATATTTTATTTTCTAACACTGAACTGCCTCTCTGCTAATCAGGATGTGCAGATCTAATACCGGTCACCTGATTAACTGAAGGCAGAGGCGATCCCATTGGCCGCCTAGCAGAACAGGAAGATACAGGCAGGACACAGGAGCCATCACCTGATCTGCGCTACCTGTCCCACAGCTCGCTGCAGTCACCAGCTGCCTGACCCGTCACCATGATGGGGTAAGTGTGGGGCAGACAACAGGTGGGCGAGCGGGCGGGGGGGGCACAGTGGCTGCATATTATGGGCACATTTGGCTGCATTTGCTGGGCACAGATGCTGCATATGATGGGTACAGTTGGCCGTATTTGCTGGGAACAGTGGCTGCATATGATGGGCACATTTGACTGCATATTATGGGCACAGTTGGCTGCATTTGCTGGGCACAGTTGGCTGCACATGATAGGCACAGTGGCTGCCTATGATGGGCAAAGCCACTGCAATTGATGTTTTTGTTTCAGGATTTTTTAGAATATAATATTTCAGTTTTTTTGCGCCCCCCTCCCCCCAAAAAAAAAAAAATGGAGCACCAGCCGCCACTGCCTATGATCTACAGTATATTCATAATGTAACACACATTCTGAAAGAAATCTGTCATATCTGAGCTACAGTCAGTAAATCAATGAGAGGGGTGCATCACAGGGAAAGCTTCTCAAGGTCTCCCATCACATGCAAAAGAATCTCTTCCTATGTTTCGGATATTCTTACACAACAAATTAATAAATCAGTAACTCAATCCCTATGAAGAGAACTGGGACTGGAATTATTATGAGCCGCTTTAGTCTGGACAAAAAAATGTATACTAAAGCCAATATACAGTACTGGTGAATGCTTAAGGTTGATGGTATTTCATTGTTAATTTCAAATAAATATACATATAGGAGCCATTTTTTTTCTACCCAATGTAATTGCATTTATATTTTTTAGAAAAAAATCATATATATTAAATTTTACTCTGGATTATTTTTGCTCTTTATTAAACATAAAGTAAAACAAACAACAAAAGTAAAAATCAGGCACCAAAGGGTATTTTCTCGTACTTAGTAAAAAATAATAAAAAAACTGTGCTAGTGTCAGTGGTACCATTAAGTGTATGTAAGTAACAGCAGTGACTAAACCATGTGATAAAACATCACATTTAATTTTCACTTACTTACCTTTATCTTAGAAAGCACCCAGGAGCCCCAAATGTAATACTTGTACTTGAGTTGATTGTTTTTTTTTCAGCAAGATAAAGGTAAGAAGGTATAGGCATCTAAAAGTATTAGGAACCCTCAAGAAGAAACTGACTTTCTAAAATCAGGACACCAATTTCTTTTTATTTATTTTTTTCTGTTTGGGGATCACTTATTGCTCCTTGATGGGAAATTTATGTTTTGTATACCCATCATTTTATTGTTGACCTTATGTTTATGGCAGTCAGGAAGGTTATTTCAGTTCATTGGTGAATAGCTCATTCTCTATCCATGGAAAAGGTTCATAAATTATTAAGAAGGTATTGTTTGCTAGAGGCAGTTGGTTCAGAAAGTGATCAAATTAAATTTAAGAAGCTCTAGTTTGGTTTCTATTTATTGCTACAGGTAAACACAAAAATGTTTTTTTGTTCAATGTACACTGTGCCAGAAATGCAAAACTTAGAAACTGGCTAAAAAACAACAATGCAGGTATCTACCAGCTACCACACATACCGTTAAACTCCTTCTCAAGCCCCTCCCAGAATTCCGAATCCCAGGAAGCTTTAAAATAGTAGTGCATCAAAGGAGGGGCAAGGTGGGGATTGCAGACACAAGGGCAATATTTTGTTTGTTTAGGTCAGGCTGTTAAGTTGGATTTTTCTCCTGCTGAACCATGTCTGCATAGATCTGACACCATCCACCTTGGGCCACTACATTGTCCATGTGAAGTCCCTTTGGAGGAGTTAATGTCTTGCCCAATAGTGCTTGTATTGTTTTAGCACTCTTTCACCCAACATATTTTTTTAAAGTAATTTCATTCTTTATACTGTGTGTATATATATTTATATACAAACTATATACACTATATTGTCAAAAGTATTGGGACACCTGCCTTTACACACACTTTAATGGCATCCCAGTCCTAGGCCGCTTTCACACTGGGGCAGTGGGTACATTAGCGGTAAAGCGCTGCTAGTTTTAGCATCGCTTTATCGCTGTTTAAGCAGAGCTTTTCGCCGCTAGCAGGGTGCTTTTAACCCCCAAGAAGGGGTTAAAATTGACTGTGTTGCGGCGCTTTGGAAGCGCTTTTCATTCTAATGGGCATGGGCAGTGTAGGAGCGCTGTACCGCTCGAAAGATGATGCTTGCAGGACTTTTTTCCTGTCCCGCAAGTGCACCGCCTCAGTGTGAAAGCACTCTAGCTTTCACACTGGGGATGCATAAGGGGCAGTTTTCAGGCACTTTACAGGCGATATTTTTAGTGCTAAAACGCTTGAAAACTGCCTCAGTGTGAAAGGGGTCTTTGTCCGCAGGGTTCAATATTAAGTTGGCACACCCTTTGCAGCTATAACCAAACATCCATGTCTTTATGGACCTAGCTTTGTGCACTGGTGCACAGTCGGAATGTTGGAACAGGAAGAGGCCATCCCCACACTCTTCCCACAAAGTTGGGAGCAACTAAATTGTCCAAAATGTCTTGGTATGCTGATGCCTTAAAGCCGTGTACACACGATGGACTGTTTTCATCAGACAAACCGATCGTGTATGGACCCCATCAGTCTTTTTTCCATCGGTGTGAAAAAATAGAACACGTTTTAAATTTATCCGGTGGGAAAAAAAACGATAGCAAAATCTGATCGTCTGTGTGGAACTCCATCGAACAAAAAACCCACGCATGCTCAGAATCAAGTCGACACATGCTCAGAAGCATTGAACTTAATTTTTCTCGTCACAGCGTTTGGAACGGTTGTTTTTTTGACTGATGGTGTGTAGGCAGGACTGATGGAAGTCAGCTTCATCGGATTTCCGATGGAAAAATCCATCGAATTAGAATCCATAGGAAATCCGATCGTGTGTACAGGGCTTTAGAGTTCCCTTCACTGCTTCACTGGAACTAAGGGGCCAAGCCCAACCCCTGAAAAACAACCCCACACCATAATCCCCCTCCAGCAAATGATTTGGACCAGTGCACAAAGCAAAGTTTATAGAGACATGGATGAGTGAGTTTGGGGTGGAGGAGGCAATTAGGCAGCAGAGAGCTGAAAGAGGCTCTGCTCTGGGGCAAATTTCTGGTTTGAGATCGGGCTCAGGTAAGTATTTGGGGGGAGCTGCATACTAATGGATTTTTCTACCCTTAGTTCTAAGGGGATGCTACAATTGTTAACTATCCGCTTTTATTTTTTGGCCATTACTTCAATATTTGTTTTATAGAAGTATGGATTGTTAAAAAAAATACCCCAAATACACCAGATATGCTACTGCTTTATGTACAAGTCTAATACTTCCTGACGGCATTCTATTCTATTATGATTTGTATCCATTTGCAACTGTTAATATTTTTTTTCTTAAATGTATTGTAATGCGGCGTACACACGATCGTTTTTCATGCCATTTTTTAAACCAATGTTTTTCTCGTCGTTTTTTTCATGTTTCCTCTTAAGCCTGTCTTGCGTACACACGATGATTTTAAAAAACGTTCAAGCAAAGCGCAGTGACGTACAACACGTACGACGGCACTATAAAGGGGAAGTTCCGTTCGGATGGCGCCACCCTTCATGTTAGTAAAGTTTGTTGAGCGACGATTCGCGCTTTTCAGCCTTGTGCTTTTCAGTCCATTACAGCGTGACGAATGTGCTTTCTCCATTACGAACGCTAGTTTTACCAGAACGAGCGCTCCCGTCTCATACTTGATTCTGAGCATGCGCGTTTTTTTCACCTCGTAAAAGCATACACACTATCGTTTTTCACGTCGTTAAAAAAAACGACATGAAAAACGACGTGAAAAAATAGAGCATGTTCAAAATTTTTAATGGCCGTTTTTCACGCTGTTAAAAATGCTCTGGAGCATACACACGATCGGTTTTAATGCCCATTTTTAAAAATGGCATTTTTAACGGCATGAAAAACGATCGTGTGTATGGGGCATTTGTTCTTTATTTTGGTGGATTTGGTAAATAGCCTCATTATTTCTGTGTATAAATCTAAATTTTAGTGCTTCTTTCTAAAATCTTTAGCATGACATTACTGGGTGATCTATAACATGCGTTTTAAAATATTAATAAAAGTTATGATACCATTTTAAAAATAAATACATTTAACTTTGTCTTCTTCTTGCACTGTTCTCTCACTATACTATGCTTTCTGGGGTTGTATGTTTTGATATCAGTGATTGTCAGTGATTAAAAAAAGTAGTAGTTGCTTGGTAGGGATGAGCTTCGAGTTCGAGTCGAACTCATGTTCGACTCGAACATTGCCTGTTCGCCCGTTCGCCGAACAGCGAACAAATTGGGGTGTTCGCGGCAAATTCGAAAAATCTATGGGAGAAATCTAAAGTGCTAATTATAAAGGCTTATATGCAAGTTATTGTCCTAAAAAGTGTTTGGGGACCCGGGTCCTGCCCCAGGGGACATGTATCAATGCAAAAAGAAGTTTTAAAAACGCCTGTTTTTTCGGGAGCAGTGATTTTAATAATGCTTAAAATGAAAAAATAAAAGTGAAATATTCCTTTAAATTTCGTACCTGGGGGGTGTGTATGATATGCATGTGAAGTGGCGCATGTTTCCCGTGCTTAGAACTGTCCCTGCAAAAATTGTCATTTTTGAAAGAAAAAAAGTCATTTAAAACTGACTCGCGGCTATTAATGAATTGTCGGCTCCCGGCAATACATACAAAAGTCATTGATAAAAAAAAAAAAAAGCGTGGGGGTTCCCAAGAATTCAATTACCAGGCCCTTCAGGTCTGGAATGGATATTAAGGGGAACCCCGCCGCAAATTTTAAAAAAAATTGACGTGGGGTTCCCCCAAATATCCATTCCAGGCCCTTCAGATCTGGCATGGATTTTAAGGGGAACTCCACCCCAAATTTTAAAAAAAATGGCGTGGAGTCCCCCTAAAAATCCATACCAGACCCCTTATCCAAGCACGCAACCTGGCCAGCCGCAGGGGAAAAGGGGGGGACGAGAGAGCGGCCCCCCCTCCCTCCTGAACCGTACCAGGCCACATGCCCTCAACATGGGGAGGATGTCCCCATGTTGATGGGGACAAGGGCCTCATCCCCACAACCCTTGCTCGGTGGTTGTGGGGGTCTGCGGGCGGGGGGCTTATCGGAATCTGGAAGACCCCTTTAACAAAGGGGACCCCCAGATCCCGGCCCTCTCCTATGTGAATTGGTAAGGGGTACATTGTACCCCTACCATTTCACAAAGAAAGCGTAAAAAAATGTTTAAAAAAACACACAAACACCTTGAAAAAGTCCTTTATTTAAAAAAACAAACAAAAAGAAAAACATTCCAGCGGTGAAATCCAGTGTCCCGCGGCGATCCCGATGTGCAGCGCTGTCCTTCATTGGTTGTGCCTGAGCGGACCTGATGGGGAACTCCCTCTCAGTATTTTAAATGTATAGACCCGCCCCTTCTAAAGTTCCCCATCAGGTCCGCTCAGCGGACCAGATGCGGAACATGAGAAGGGGCGGGTCTATACATGTATTACCAAAGTGAGAGCAGTTCCCCATCAGGTCCGCCCCCTCGGTATGTCGGACCCGCCTACGTCATTGGCTTGAGCGGGGAACTTCCTTCACTGTGTAATTTAAATTTAAGTTCAGCAATGAGATCTAGAGATAAAAGTAAAGTGGTCAAAATGATTAAGGCAGTTAACACATGCATTTTAGCTTAGTAAATTAGGCCTAACACCATCATCATATTTTCTGCACAGAAGGCAGGATGCAATCAGTAGACATATGCACACTGAAATATTTAGTTTCTGAATTTCGCTTTCGTCCGAAAAATTTATTTATTTAGTTACTCCCGAAATTAGTTTTTATGTATTTTGTTTTGTTAAAAAATGCATTAGTCCGAAAATCCAAAATAATTAAGGTTGAATCTGTCATTGAAGGCTTATGGCGTCTGTCGAATGTTCTAAGGAGATTCGACGGAGCAGCTAAACTGTACGACGCCGCAATCGTACATTTCCGGTCGAATGTTCCGCTTACAAGCTATAGTAGAATTCTAATGTTGTATGACACTAGTAATAATTATATTTATTAATTATTATTACTAGTCAACCAACATTTGAATTCTTCTATAGCCTATGGGCGGATCATTTGACCATAAATGTCCGCTCGCGGCGACTGCTTCGTCGAATCTTCATGTTGAATCTTTTCTCTCTATGTCGAATAATCTTGGACTAATAGAGTTAGGTTAGGCACATTCGACCTTTTTTGCTATTGTCTCTATAATGTCGAATCTTTTCTCTCTATGTAGAATCTTTTCTCTCTATGTCGAATAATCTTGGACTAATAGAGTTAGGTTAGGCATATTCAACCTTTTTTGCTATTGTCTCTATAATGTGGAATCTTTTCTCTCTATGTAGAATCTTTTCTCTCTATGTAGAAAAATCTTGGACTAATAGAGTTAGGCTAGGCAAATTCGACCACAGGTTCGATAGACACAGATCACTATTGTCAGTGTCATGTCGAATCTCCTATCTATATCGAACTGTTGTCGCAACAAAAACGAAAATAAAGCATTTGTTTATGTTGGATCTTTCGGTTTTCGGATTCTGCACGTTCGTTAACGTTTGTTAAAATGATAACGAAAATACCCGAAATTCGGACGAAAATGCATTCGGACGAAAACGAATGCACATGTCTAGCAATCAGTGCTCAGGCATCATTCAGGGTCATCATTTACTTTCTAGGATAAGATGTTAACCCTTAGATTATACAAGTATATAAATCCTGGTGCCTGTTCAATAGCTTGTATACTCTTGGTCGTGTTTTTGTATCTTGTACCCACACCGCTCAGTGGATGAATGGGCAGACAAGACCGGGAAATTTTTCATGCCTGGAGCAGATTTATATGGCATAGTTCTCCCAGAATGCTTTCCCAGGAGAACCTTGAGGGTGCAGTCTTAAAAAATTTAAAGTCACAACTGGTGCAAAAGTGCCTTATAACAAATAAAGGTATACTTTCCATTAAAGACTATACAAAAAAAAACTGTAACTTGTGGTATGCAAAGAATTATTTTTTTCTCTTCTTTAACCCCTTTCTGACCAGAGCACTTTTTACAATTTGGCACTGCGTCATTTTAACTGACAATTGCATAGTCATTCGACGCTGTACCCACAAATAGAGCTTTCTTTTGGTGGTATTTGATTACCTCTGCGTTTTTTATTTTTTGTGCTATAAACAAAAAAAGAGAGTACATTTTGAAAAAAAACTATAATTTTTACTTTTCGCTATAATAAATATCCCCAAATATTTTTTTTTTAAAAACACATTTCTTTATCAGTTTAGGACAATATATATTCTTCTACATATTTTTGGTAAAAAAAAAATTGCAATAAGCGTATATTGATTGGTTTGCGCAAAAGTTATAGCGTCTGCAAACTATGGGAAAGATTTATGGCATTTTTATTATTTATTTATTTTTTACTAGTAATGGCGGTGATCTGCGATTTTTAGCGGTACTGCGACATTGCAACGGACAGATCGGAGGCTTTTGACAAATGCACTGATTACTGTTTAAATGTCACTGGCAGGGAAGGGGTTAACACTAGGGGGCAATCAAGGGGTTAAATGTGTGTTCCCTCAGCATGTTTTAACTGTGTGGGGATGTGAGTGACTAGGAGAGAAGCCATATTGTTTTTCCTACTCAGTAGGAAGTCACAACATAGCTCCTCTCCTCTGACAGCACAGGGATTTGTGTGTTTACACTCAAAAAAATCCCTGTGCTGGTGCACGCGATTGCACGTGGCCGGCGGTGATCGTGCCCACCGGCCTCGCGCGTGCCCTCTGGTGGCTGAAAACGGGTAGGACATACCCGTATGGGATTTTGTCCAGGAGAGCCATTGTGCCGCAATATATATCTGCGTGACACAGTTGGCAAGAGGTTAAGATTGTGCCTAGAAGTCGAAGAGTAAACATGTGGAAGAAGACCCAGTAGAGACTTCCTTGAAATTACACCTTTTCTTCAATACATTCATACTTCAAGGAAGTCCTCAATCCCCAGATTTAGTATTGCAATTCCGGATTTGGGGCTAGTGAGGACTCTTGTAACCTGTGAAAGGAACACACTCCGCCAGAAGCTTTGCAGGTTGTAACAAGACCGTAGATTATGCAAGAGGTTACCAGTATAGCCACAGCCTCACCAGAATAGAGGAGACACATTTGGAGTAAAATTAGATATTAGTGTCGTGAGATTCCATCTCGTTAGTATCTTCTGGGTGAGTTTCTAGTGGTTGACATTCTTCTTTATATTTTGAAGTGTGGTTTATGTATGCTTTCACGCTCCAACAAATGGGCAAGCCAGATAGATTCTGTTTCAAGGACTCTCTCTTTGATTCTGATTGGAAGTATATTTTAGTCTTTAATAAGCATGTTCAATACTTTTAGCCTATATTTTGCATAGTGTACCTTCCTTTTTGTGATTACATGACCTTATCCATTATATGTAAGAAACGTGATAAAGTCCTCATTCACATTGATTGCAGCTTTGAAATCATGCAACTTCATCTGAAATTGCACAATTTCAAAGCCACATGTCAGTGCAACTTCAGGTGCGACTTGGAAGACATCTGTGCAGCATCATGCACAGATATCTATGCAAGTTGTATCCAAAATCACCAAAAGTAGTGCAGGGGCTACTATTTCAAATTGATGCGGTACTGCAAAAGTCTGCATCACACCAATTTGAACAGTGCGATTGCCGGCAATAGGGTATGACTTGTCATGTGATTAGACCTGTCAAATCACATGACAAGTCGCTCCAATGTGAACGAGGGCTAATGGCTAAGATAATAAAAACATTTTACAAATTTTTATTTAGGGCTTTTTTCTTTTATTTTATCACATACTGTTGAATTGTATGTTACTATCAGTCTGTTTGCTAATATCTATCCATCAACTGTAAAAGAACTTGTATATGGTCGTGTTTCCAACCTACTCTGTCATGCCTTGTGATTTATGTTGTTCGCTCTGTATGATTTGATATTGATTTTATTTCAGTTTCTGTAGATAAATTAATAGATTCAAGACAAAACATGTAACCTAGCATCGAGCAGTACAGGTTATTATGTTTTTTTTTTTAAATATTGCAGAGACATGCACTTCAGAGCTTCAGATCTTGGATTAGGGAATATTGATTAATGAACTTAAACAGAACACATGCACTTTGGGAATGCAGAGCTGGATTTTGGCAAAAACTGAACACTTAGGCAATCTATGTCTGTCAAGCTGTTGCAAAACTATGCAGAGGATATCAGGATTTACTGTCACAATCTGGCTGCAAGGTGGGAGTTGCACAAATATGTCACAAAAAATGAATCTTCATCTTGATCACTTTTGCATGAGACTGTCACCTTTTTTCTTATCGCGTGTGTGCTGATAGGGTGCACAGCACGCTGGCTGTGCATTATTCCATCTGATATAAATGTATGACTATACCCATCACAGTTTAAGCTCAAAACATGAGCATTTATTATTGACTGTGCTATCTGTTATCAATTACCAGTATCACAAATTTCCACCTATTTAGCTTATAGTTTGGTTCTGTTTGTATAGACCCAGTAATCAATATAACGTGTTAGCAGGCTGTATGTCGCCCCTTGCTATCCTAGGCCATGATGACCAACTAAAGATTAAAATGTAAATACATTTTAATAGGTTTACGATAGAAATTAATTTTAGGCAAATTAAATTACAAAACGTTGTGTCTGTATAGCATTCGTATACTGTATCTCCTTTCAGTTTTGTAGAACATTTTTTAGTTTCTTTTGCTTTGAAAAAGACAAGCCCACTATTATTTTACTTCTATGTACATATAAAAAAAATACATATTGTTGATCATTTAGGATGATCAAAGTAGAGAGAAGCTGGTATTGTCAGTCAAGATGAATGGAATCTTAACAGAATTTGCTGTCTTCTGAGGGTAGGGATGGGGAGGTATGTTAACACATGTCACTGTGCAAAGCAATAGAACCCTAAATAATTTTGAGTGCTGCACCTTGTCTGCCAGCCTAAGTTCTGTTAGGAGAAACATAGAAAAGTGGTCCATTCATTTTACCCCTTTTTTAGAAAAAAATGTTATACATATAGATTATAGCACCAGGACGAAAGGTAATATTGAAGTTGAAGCGGGCGAAAAAGAGGGCCCAGCGAGCTTGGCGTGGGTTCACGCGTTTTGTGGATTGTAAATACTGCAGGTTTTTATGATCAGTATAGATGGTAATGCAATGGGGAGAACCCTCTAGAAGATGTCGCCATTCTTGAAGAGCTAGTTTAATAGCCAGTAGCTCACGGTCCCCAATGATATAGTTCTTCTCCGCATCAGAAAATTTATTGGAAAAGAATCCGCAAGGCTGAGACTTGCCCTTCTGAGCTTGGAGTAGGACGGCACCGACTCCTATTGAGGAGGCATCAACTTCCATAGAAAAGGGTTTTGTAATGTCCGGACGTAGGAGAATTGGGGCGAGAGGAAGGCTGCCTTGAGTTTGTGGAAAGCATCAATGGCTTCAGGGGATCAGAGCCGGGCATTGACACCCTTGCGGGTGAGAGATGTAATAGGGGCCACCAAGGTGGAGTAGTTACAAATGAATTGGCGATAATAATTGGTGAAGCCCAAAAAGCGTTGGGTGGCTTTAAGACCAGAGGGCTGGGGCCACTCAGAGATGGCCCGAAGTTTGGCTGGGTCCATGAGGAGGCCCTGTGACGAGATTATGTAGCCCAGAAATGGAACTTGTGTTTGTTCAAGTAGGCACTTCTCCAATTTAGCATATAGACAATTGTCCCGTAGATGCTGTAGCACAGTTTTCACATGGAGACGATGGGTGAGTAAGTCTGGTGAGAAAATAAGAATATCATCCAGATATACAATAACACAGACAAACAGAAGGTCGCGGAAGATCTCATTAACCAAATTTTGGAAGACAGCTGGGGCATTGCATAAGCCAAAGGGCATCACAAGATATTCATAATGTCTGTCCCTGGTATTAAAGGCAGTCTTCCACTCGTCTCCTTCCCGGATTCTTATTAAATTGTAGGCCCCTCTAAGATCCAATTTGGTAAAAACATGAGAACCTCGCAGTCTGTCAAAGAGTTCCGAAATTAAAGGAAGAGGGTATCGGTTCTTCACGGTGATGGTATTAAGGCCCCTGTAGTCAATGCATGGACGGAGTGAACCATCTTTTTTCCCTACAAAGAAAAACCCGGCTCCGGCAGGTGAGTTGGATTTCCTGATGAAACCCTTTTGCAGGTTGTAACGGGAAGGCCCGGGGAACTCAGAATCGCTTAGGAAGTATGAAATACCCTTGCGCCAGCTTCCCCAATGGCTCTTATGTGTCAATCACCCTGTGTCTCTATTAGGGGCACAGGGTGAATGAAAACCCCAATATGGTCTATGATGGCCATATTCAATGCTGTACATACATTTTATCTAGATTGGGTCTGTAATATTCATCCACCATATTCCCCAGGATACCTGCAAAGAACTCTCTACTGTTTGATTATGACCTCAACAGGTTAATTGGAAAGTGACGCCTTCATGATGTTTAGACACATACTCTTAGATGCTAATATCATCACCGACAGCCCTGACTTTGTGTAATCATGGCTGTGAGGAATTAAGGTAATTTGCATTCTATTGTTCAGTATGACTTGGGAAGGTCTGGTGTGAATAGAAGTAATTAACCCTATACTTGTGTGTATTGTAAAGGCAGACTGGGATTTACAATACAAAGGGATTTAAGCTGTAAAGGGTTTAGAACCTGTTGTCGCCAGACAGACTGGCTGCCAACCCTTTGTGGGAAGATGTGTATTGGAGATCGTATATTCTATTGTGTTGGGATCTTTTGAAGCCTAGCAGACGTCAGGATGAGGTGTTGAGTTTTGGGATGTGTGGGTGGAGCTGGGCCCTTGTTCATGTTAAATCATGTGCCCTGAATTGTGTATAAAGTTACAATGTTTGTGAATAATAAATTCATTCCTACTACAGAAGAGACAGAGTGCGTCTCGTCTTCTTCCAGAGGGGTCGGCTCCTATAGGAAAGGGTCGTTTAGCTGTGGATATCGGTAGCGAGTGGATGTGTGTCTAGGAGAGGGAACATCGTAAACGGCGTTAATACCCCTTGAGATTGGGGTGCCGTTACATTGGTTGGCAGCAGCGGGATTTTCCCTCCAGTTCCTGGGACACTCCAAGCCACCACAGTGAATGACCAAGCTATGCAGCCTGCAGGAAAGTCACGCTGAAAGACTTACTTGAGAGCCGAGATGAACCAGAGGAGGGTGATGCAGGACCCCGGTCAGTTGAAGATTTGTTTCAGCAACGAGTGCGACAGCGGTTGGCATTGTATGGTGCTAACCCATCAGAGACCACCATACGGGAAGCCATTAGAGACATCGAGCGGCAGGATGAGTGGCAACATGAGCAGAGAATGGCGCAAATACGGCAATCGGGGACAACGCCTAAAGAACCAGCCGCCATGGAAGAGGAATTCAGAAGGAGGTTGCGAGAGATGCAGGGAGGAGAAGCAGGCCATCCCCCCCCCAACAGTTAACCAGAGCAGATGGTGTGGAGTCCCCAGCAGAAGTGCTGGCAACAGGGCAGAGTGATACCCACCTCTGCCCAGCACCAGAAACCACTGTGGAGTTTCAGGGAGCCGGGGCAGTTGGCCCCTCTCCCCAGCAACAAGCTGAGGCAGTAAAGCTTTTACTCCCAGCTGAATCACTGGCAGCAGGGCAGAATGCTACTGGCCGCTGCACACAACTGCCACTTGAGCAGATATCGGTGGATGGGACTGCGGTCTCCACTCACAGCAACCCAGCAGAAGAGCTGGCAACAGAGCCGAGCGCCACGGGCCTCGGCTCCCAACTAACAGAAGAGGGAGTTCCTGTGGTATTGGATGGGACTTCAGTCCTCACTGACACAACCCCAGAAAATGGTGTGACACTGAGACAGGAGGATGTCAGCCTTGCTTTGCAAGCACTGGGAGATTTTCACCTACCACAAGTGGATGGGACTTCAGTCTCCACTTGTATACCACAGGGATGCCGGGCAGTCGACCCAGATCCCCAACAGCATGACGGACTGAGCCCAGTCACCCTGTCTTCTCTCCAGCGGCAGAAAGGACTCCAGGGAGAAGGGCCAGTCCAGGCCTCTCCCCAGCGGCGGGTGTGTTCTCTGAGAGAGGCAGAGGTTGGCTGGGTAAGCGATTCTCTGTTTGGAGAAATTTATTGTGTGGATACCGGCATTAGAAGAAGGGACCTATGGACTAACTTCGGAGTCAACCCGTCTGGGGTTCCCCCCTCTGTTAGTCTCCTGCCGAAAGGGGAGAGATGTAACGGGAAGGCCCGGTGAACTCAGAATCGCTTAGGTAGTATGAAATACCCTTGCGCCAGCTTCCCCAATGGCTCGTATGTGTCAATCACCCTGTGTCTCTATTAGGGGCACAGGGTGAATGAAAACCCCAATATGGTCTATGATGGCCAATTGGCCATATTCAATGCTGTACATACATTTTATCTAGATTGGGTCTGTAATATTCATCCACCATATTCCCCAGGATACCTGCAAAGAACTCTCTACTGTTTGATTATGACCTCAACAGGTTAATTGGAAAGTGACGCCTTCATGATGTTTAAACACATACTCTTAGATGCTAATATCATCACCGACAGCCCTGACTTTGTGTAATCATGGCTGTGAGGAATTAAGGTAATTTGCATTCTATTGTTCAGTATGACTTGGGAAGGTCTGGTGTGAATAGAAGTAATTAGCCCTATACTTGTGTGTATTGTAAAGGCAGACTGGGATTTACAATACAAAGGGATTTAAGATGTAAAGGGTTTAGAACCTGTTGTCGCCAGACAGACTGGCTGCCAACCCTTTGTGGGAAGATGTGTATTGGAGATCGTATATTCTATTGTGTTGGGATCTTTTGAAGCCTAGCAGACGTCAGGATGAGGTGTTGAGTTTTGGGATGTGTGGGTGGAGCTGGGCCCTTGTTCATGTTAAATCATGTGCCCTGAATTGTGTATAAAGTTACAATGTTTGTCAATAATAAATTCATTCCTACTACAGAAGAGACAGAGTGCGTCTCGTCTTCTTCCAGAGGGGTCGGTTCCTATAGGAAAGGGTCGTTTAGCTGTGGATATCGGTAGCGAGTGGATGTGTGTCTAGGAGAGGGAACATCGTAAACAGCGTTAATACCCCTTGAGATTGGGGTGCCGTTACACAGGTTTTCCTGAATGTATTCAGACATGGCTTGTGTCTCTGGGATAGATAGAGGGTAGACTCGGCCTCGAGGAGGAGAGGTCCCTTGTAACAGATCAATGGAGCAGTCATAGTCTCTGTGAGAAGGAAGGCGATCAGCTGACTTTTTGCAGAAAACATCTTTGAAGGACTGATATTGGGAAGGCAACATGGGAGTAGTAGAGGTTTCAGCCAGAGGAATGGAAGGCGGTGGTATTACCTTGGAAACGCATTGTTGCTGACACTGAGGACCCCAAGCCAATACTTGTCCAGAGTTCCAATCAAGATGCGGGGAGTGTTTCTGCAACCATGGAAGACCCAGAATGATGGGACTGGAGGATTTAGGCAAAATTAGGATAGAGATTTCCTCACCATGCAAAACCCCAATGCGTAATGCCATAGGAGGGGTTTTAAACCGGATGGCAAGAAGGAGCCATCTACTGCAGTCACGGAGAGGGGAACAGCCAGGGCAACAAAGGAAATGCCCAACTCGGAAGCCAACGATTGTTCAATGAAATTCCCGGCTGCTCCAGAGTCCACATATGCAGAGAGTTGATAGGCATTTTGAGCCCAGTGGATAGACACGGGTAGGGTGAAACGAGAGAGGCTGACAGAATTAAAGGAACGGTCTAGATCACCTAGACCCTGGAGTCCCGGAAGGACTGGACAGGAGTTCAAGAGATGTCCTTTATCGCCGCAATAAAGGCACAAGCCCAAACCCATGCGCCGGGTACGTTCCTCTGGAGTGAGGCGAGTTCGCCCAAGCTGCATAGGTTCCACCAACGTTTGAGAGGTTGAAGACGGAGAGGGTTCCACAAGTCTTTGGAGTGCCTGTGCTGGACGGCCAGCAGGGGGATGACTGGATCTGGATCTCTCCAGGGCCCGCTCCTGGAAACGAATGTCTATTTGAACGCTTAATGCGACTAAATCATCCAATGTGGTAGGAATGGTGCGTCCAGCGAGTTCATCCTTTACACGCTCAGATAGGCCTTGCCAGAAGGTAGCGGTAAGAGCCTCATTATTCCATTTGAGTTCAGCGGCCAGCGTTCGGAATGGAACTGCGTATTGACCGACTGTCATTCCTTGCTGACGGAGACGAAGGAAGGCCCCAGCAGCAGAAGACACTCTGCCGGGCTCATCAAAAGTTTTCTGGAAAGCATCCAAAAAGGCCTGGAGGTCAGAGGTGATAGAATCGTGTTGTTCCCAGAGTGGGGAGGCCCAAGCTAGGGCATCACCAGAAAGTAGAGAGATGATATATGCGACTTTGGTGCGATCAGTTGGAAAATAGTGGCTGGAAAGTTCAAAGTGGATGGAACACTGATTAATGAAGCCACGACAAGCCTTAGGGTCGCCAGAAAAATGAGGTGGTGGTGGCAGATGCAAGCACGGATTGCCAGGTGAGGCAGGTAACACGGGAGCAGATGAGGCAGAAGCAGGAGCCGAAGGAGCTGAAGTTGCAGCGACTTGCAGGCGATCCAGGTGGGAGGCAAGGTCCTCTAGTAACAGCATTATTTGCTCTTGATTTGCTTGCTGGGAGTTAAGTCGCTGAACTAGATGTTGCATCTGGTCCTCAGTCAGTGGCCGACTCTCTGAGGAGCTCATGGCTTGAGCAAACTGTCACAATGGTACTGAAGTGAGCCCACAGGCGAGCAGGTCACATGGGATCCCCCAGGGCGTGGAATCTAAGGGCCAGCCGGTATTCCGCCAGGGACCCCCTCAAGAGGGTTTGGGCTTAGCTGCGTGCTGACCCCAGGTCACGACCCCCAGGTTCACCCTGCTCGCGAGGAGAGTACCAGAAGACACAGAGGGATGGATGGATGTATAAAGCAAAAGGAGAGCCGGATATCGAGCCAAGGTCGGGGCGGGCAGCAGACAACGTAAACAGGAGGACTAGCCGATTCGGTAAACAAGAAGTCTGGTTAAGTAGGTTACAGGCAGGGAGCTCTGAAACAGGTGTTGCTCATGCAACCAGAAACTGGTCTGAGTGCAATTTAAATATTGGGGCACATGGGAGACTGGACAGGAAGTAGCAGGAAGGAAGGATATATTAAGCCACAGGTGAAGCCGGCGACACCCATAGCTGCTGAGTGCAGCCAGAGCTGAACACAAGCTTGTGGAACAACACGTGCCAGCCGACCTACAGCAGTATAGGTAAGACACAGATCAGCTCTGCAGCTGATCTGTGACACATGGACTCTACACTAAAAGAAATGCTAGTGTCCCTTAGAGGTGCTATACATACAGACATGTTGTAGCTTGTGACCCAGTGCAAATCTGAAGTGTCTGAAGTCAGGGAAAGGGTGACCCACATAGAGAGCAAAATGGGGGGATTCTCTGAGACCTTTAACAATATGGTGGATGCACATAATGAAGATGACATTGTATGGCTCAAATCAAAGGTCGCTGATCTCGAGGACCATTCCAGAAGGAACAATGTTAAAATAAGAGGCATCCCCGAATCGGTTAAGAATTCAGAGCTGACAGCTTTCCTAAACAATATAATGAAAGAAGCCCTCCCTGACTTGCCCCTAGAGGAGATAATCATTGACCGAATACAAAGACTGCCAAAACCAAAACATATCCCTGAAAAGCTGCCCAGGGACACCATCGCTAGGATTCATTACTACAAAGTTAAAGAAAAATTGATGTATGTGACAAGGCGGGCTGATAATCATCCTGATTGCATGCAGGGTCTTTCCTTTTTTGCTGATCTGTCTGCTCATATAATGCAAAGGAGACCTAACCTCATGACCATAACCAAACCACTCAGAAATCACCAGATTTCTTACCGCTGGAATTATCCCGCCAACCTGCTTATCACCAAGGGGGAGAAAGAATTTCTGGTGACTACCTTTAGAGGATGGCATCCGGCTATTGGAAAAGTGGAAGATTCTTCCCGGTGAGTCAGAGGAAGATCAACCATGGTAAAACTCCCCTCATGCACTTACTAAAAGACCTTGAGGCAATGCAGCATATTATGCCCTATCACATTTACTTATCTCAACATACTCCGGATGTTCTACCGGCGTTGACAATTTGTTTCTTTGGACCCCAAAATCAGCAAGTTTTATCCCTGCTCAGATTTCAACAGAAATCGCAAATTTTTAAAGTGCGCTTGGTTTTGTGCACATTGTTCTTTTAAATCTACGCCTGCTTAGAATCTTTATTAACCATTAAGCCCTGTACACACAATCCAATGGACTTTTTCATCGGACAAACCGATCATGTATGGGACCCATCAGTCTTTTTTCCATCGGTTTTAAGAAATAGAACATGTTTTAAATTTTTCTGATGGATCAAAAACCAATAGCAAATTCCGATCGTCTATGGGCAAGTCTATCGGATAAAAAACTCACGCATGCTCAGAATCAAGTCGACACATGCTCAAAAGCATTAAACTTAATTTTTCTCGGCTCATCGGAGTGTTTTACGTCACCGCGTTTGGAACGGTTGTTTTTTTGACTGATGGTGTGTAGGCAAGACTGATGGAAGTCAGCTTTATCGGATTTCCGATGGAAAAAAACATTGGATTAGAATCCATAGGATATCCGATCGTGTGTATGAGGCTTTACTGTTCTTTCAGACTGTTGAGTTGTATTTCTAGTCCGAAACAATCTCTTCACCAGCAGACAAAAATCTACAGAACCGCAACAGACAGTTTGATACTCCAGCAAATCGTCAACAGCGGAAGCAAAGATCCACATTTTTACAACCAAAAATTCCCTCAACCAGCTGAACCAACTACAGGTACAAAACATCACGGGTCACACTATATTCTTTAAGAGACCATCTCTCCCATAGGCTAGATCACTCGGACCTAACGAAGGCAACAAAACCCTAAGTCTTGTCAGATAAGGTACAAACAACACTTGCTGCAGGGTAAGACTTTGTTGATTTTGTTATTGTTTTCCCGTCTCAGAAATGCCTACTTACCTAACAATGGCATTTAAACTTACATCTCTAAATGTGAATGGCTTGAACAGCACACAAAAAAGGCATATGTTATGGAAAGAAGCCCGTTCCCAGAATTGCGATATATTCTGCATCCAAGAGACTCATTTTAAAGTACAAAACCATCCAACCTTGACGCACAACCTGTACCCACATACCTATTTGGCATGTGCCCCTTCCAAAAAAGAGGTGTAGCCAAACATTCTGCAGCGTTTAAACATATTTCCAGTCAATGTGAAAAATATGGCAGGTATATTATCCTTTTTTAGGTACATGATTCAGCACCACTGAATAAATGATATTGTATATAAAATAATAAAAATAATAAAAAAGCTGCTCCCCTGCAGATGGAGTATTAGATCTCCTATCTGAGAATAGTTATTGTATGAAAAGGGGGCGCTAATCGCACTTGATTAGATTTAAATGATCTGTGACAACATCTATCTTTAAATTACTGTATTTATCGGCGTATAACACGCACTTTTTTCCCCTTAAAATTAGGGGAAAATCGTGGGTGCGTGTTATATGCCGATCCTTCACTGATCCCCTCGCTGAAATGAGCGAGAGGAGCCGAGATACACGAAGCCAAAGTACACTCGGCTTTACTCGGCTCCTCTCGCAGTCCCGCCCATCTCTGACTGCGCCGCTGACATACAGAAAGCCGAGTGTACTTCGGCTAGTCTCGGCTCCTCTCGCAGCCCCGCCCCTGACTGTGAGCAGAGCCGAGTCTAGCCGAAGTACACTCGGCTTTCTGTATGTCATCCGGCGCAGTCAGTGGAGATGGGCGGGACTGCGAGAGGAGCCGAGTCTAGCCGAAGTACACTTGGCCCCGCTCGCTCCTCTCCACACAGAAATCTGCGCCAATTTTAAAATTCGCCGAGACTGGCAAGGCTGCAAAGGCACTGGGCAAGGCTGCAAAGGCACTGGGCAAGGCTGCAGATGGACACTGGGCAAGGCTGCAATGATGGACACTGGGCAAGGCTGCAGATGGACACTGGGCAAGGCTGCAGATGGACACTGGGCAAGGCTGCAATGATGGACAAGGCTGCATTTAAATGTAAGTTTTTTTCCTTGAATTTCCCTCCTAAAAGTTTTTTTCCTTAAAATTCCCTCTTAAACTTGGGGTGCGTGTTATACGCCGGCACATGTTATACGCCAATAAATACGGTAACAAAGTGGAAAACCGTGTATAATAAAACACCACAGTGGTGTGATATTCGATATACACCTAAAAAATATTTATAACAATCACCATACAAAATTAATTGAACAATAATTCTAATTATAAAATATTCAGTCCCAATAGTGATGATTCACGTGCTCCCACACAAAAATCAATCAAAAAAGATTATATATAAAAAATTATATATAAAAAATAAGAAGAAAGTCCCCTTTAACTGTGAAAAATAAAACGGTGTTGCTTCAAATCCGAAAAGTGAAAACAACTTCAATAAAGTTCATGCTATACTGTGAGTCTTCCTTCAAAGGAGTGCACAAATGAATTCCTTCACCAAATCTTCCAATGAAGACATACACCCAAAGTACACAGGTAGTGGATTGCGCTTACCGAATGAAGTGGACCTCTTTAATTATGTACATTTATTTTCAGACCCAATAATAGCGAAAGACATTGAAGACTCATTGTTGGAATTCTTCACTAATAATGATACCGTATGGGTGAACCTATTTGTCTTGTGGAATGCCCACAAAGCTTGTATCAGAGGGTTATTAATGAAACACAGTACCTTGTTAAGGAAGAAGAGGGGGCAGCATATGGACTCAATTCTGAGAGACATATCGATCATGTAAGTTCAAAACAAAAATTCTCCCTCTATGGAGATTAGCAATAAACTGGCTAAAGCTCGAGATGACCTTCGAACCTTACTTCTTTCACAACACATACGGAATACCCACAAATTTAGGTCTAACTTTTATACAATAGGCAATAAAGCAGGTAAATTATTAGCGAACCAAATTAAGGAAAAACTTACAAAACAAAAAATCCCACACTTGTATCATCCCACAAGTGGGTCCAAAGTTATTAACCCCAAGGAAATAGCAGATGCGTTTAGCAGTTATTACGGAAGTTTATATAACTTGAAAGACGATACAGAAGTGCCCCAACCTACCCCAGAACTCATAGAGGGTTTCTTACAGGAGATTTCCCTTCCGAAACTATCCCAATCTGATATGTGCTCCCTAAATACCCCAATATCTGTCTTAGAAGTTACAGAAACTATATCTAACCTCCCAAATAACAAATCACCTGGCCCTGACGGTTACTCCTCGGAATACTACAAAAGATTTGCTAGTACACTATCACTGATATTGATGCGGGTCTTCCATGCTGCTGCCTCCTCTGCTTCATTCCCTCCAGAGATGTTGCAGGCTACAGTGGTTACATTACCTAAACCAGGGAAAGAGCCAGATAGAGCACAGAACTTTAGGCCTATATCGCTTTTAAATGTTGACCTAAAAGTATATGCCAAAATATTAGCTAAAAGGATAGCACGCCTGCTCCCCACACTGATTAAACCTGACCAGGTCGGGTTTGTGGCAGGCAGGCAAGCTACGGATGCCACAAGGCGAATATTAAATTTAATACATTCCACAACTGATTCTAAAAAGCCCTCAGTCTTCCTGTCATTGGACGCTGAGAAGGCCTTTGACATGATTCACTGGGGCTATCTATCGCAAGTCCTCACGAAATTCGGATTCTCCGGCCAAATATGCTTAGCAATTTCAGCTTTGTATTCAAACCCCTCAGCTATGGTATTTACAGATGGCATATTTTCTGACCAATTTCTTATCATGAACGGCACAAGACAGGGGTGCCCATTGTCACCCCTGATCTTTGCCCTTGTGATGGAACCATTGGCTGAGAGGATAAGAACCCATCCCCAAATTAATGGAATCCGCTTAGGAAAAGAAGATCACACAATTACGCTCTTCGCGGATGACGTAATTATGTCGCTCTCTAATCCGGCTCGGTCCCTAAAGACAGTTCATGGAATATTCGAAAAGTTTATTGCAGTGTCATATTATAAAGTAAATGCAACTAAATCTAGCATATTAAGCTTAGGAGTAGACCACAAAATGAGATCCCGCATTCAAGAGTCTTTACCATATCCCTGGGCAATTCAGTACCTAGGAATCACTTTAACTAGCTCGCTCTCACAACTATACAGCTCTAACTTTGAACCCCTGTTAAACAAGTTTGCACAGGAAATGCTTAGATTTAAAAAATATTACCTCACCTGGCCAGGTAGACTAGCGACATATAAAATGATTTTGCTTCACAAACTGCTGTATTACTTCAGAGCACTCCCGATTCAATTACCTTCCTCATTTTTTGCAAACATGCAACGAGCCTTATCCCAATTCATTTGGGAGGGAAAAAGAGCCAGCTGTCCTCACAGTATCCTCATGAAACACAGGAAATCAGGAGGAATGGGGGTCCCTAATATTAAAGATTATCATATGGCGGCAATCCTAGATCAAACCAAGTCATGGTTTAACACTTCGGATCAAATTCCTTGGTGTAGGGCAGAACAAGCTCAAATAGGACATGGTGAGATTAAAAACCTATTGCTATTCACCGACTTAGATAAACAAGCACCATTTAGGACACTCCCATCAGTAGCGGCCACAATACAAGCGTGGGAATACTTCATGGCAAATAAGAATCCCTACGTTGCTCAAAAAAGAGTACCAATCCCAGTGACAGCACTTTCATTCCTATCCTAACCTAGATATACGACACTGGGGGGGATATGGTATCACCAATATATCAGATATGTTTAGCAAGGGCCGTATCAATCAATTCTCAGAGCTACAGACTAAAAATGGTATCCCTGAGAAGGAATGTATGACATATGCAAGGATCACTAGTATCATTTCTGCTAATCAGGCACAACATATAGAAAACCCAGAAACCATTTACGGTTTATGGCATTCCATCCCCAAACCTAAAAAAGGAATAACAGAGTTTTACAACCTATTGCACAGTAAGCTTCACTTTGAAACTCCGAAGCAACTCTTAAAATGGGAATCAGATTTAAATATAACCGTTTCCCAGAAGCAGTGGAATCGCACCATTAAAACAAACTATATCCACACTAAATGTTCTAATTACAGGAAGATAGCCCAAAAGATATATTTGAGAGAACAGAACCCCATATACATTAGCAAATTTTTAAGGAAACTCATCCAACCTATGCTGAAGAGACTGTGGGCAAGTGGGCACTTTGGCTCATATGCTTTTGTTCTGTATATCCCTTCGTAGTTTCTGGGCTGCATTAGTGTGACTGATAGCAAACTTGACAGGAATACTTAACAAATTAAAAGTTGAACAAGCCCTATTAAGCATCGACATGGACATTTACCCAGCTCCTTACCGCACACTAGTAATGCATATCTTATATGCAGCTCAACTGGTGATAGCACGTAAATGGAAATCTTCAGTATCTCCCAAGGTTGGGGAGGTACTGAAATAGGTTGATGACTCTTATGCTTATGAGAAAACTATAGCTTTCAAGGAAGGTAAACAAAAATAATTCACAAATAACTGGCACCTATAGGGAAATTACATCACTAAGAGATAGATCAGGACACATAGATTTACAATGTTTGCACTTAATTATATTTAGTTACTTCTCAAGTTTTTTATTGTATAACCATAGAACGGAAAACTATTGACCGTTATTTCGGAAAAGGCATTCTCCCGTTTTATCTCTCAGGACTGATAGATATGTACTGATTTTGGGAATATTGCAACTTGATCGGCTGTATACAATTAGGCATGGTTCACTCAATCTTACTTGTATGCTTATAAGGATGAATAACAGGAAATTGATTACTGTTCTGTACATGTCATTTTGGAGAATGAAGTCTCTGGCTTTGTACTTGTACTTGATATATCTTTGAAAAACCAATAAATTTTTTTTTCAAAAAAGCATAAGAATGACTGCATAATACCTGACTTCAAAAGAGTCACACGGCTGTAAGCTAAATCTAGATGGACTTCAAAAACATGGCACATGTTTAATGAATCATTTAACATGGCCACATGGGCTGGAACATTTGGACTTCTGCTATGGCCTCTTGCAGGAAAAGGTGTGAAAATGGGCCACCTATATCAAACTGGTACAACTATAATTGAACAGGAATGGGGACTTTCAAAACAATATTATTATTATTATTATTGCATTTAATATTATTATTCAAGATTTGCTACTAAATCATTTTGTCATTGTTACAAAAAGCTCACAGTGAGCTCATAGTGCTCACAATGTGATCACAGTTAAACCTTGTCAGTAGTATACTATCTATGAAAAAAAGTTGGACTGAATGCATAGTAGATTGGCAGTTATCAGGGAACTCCTTAGAAATAAATATGCCTATTTACATGATAATACATGTAAGAAAATATTATTGTTTGCAAATTAAAAAAGACAACCACATAGTAAAAAGAGTAAAAAATGGATTCATCCTGAGCCACCTAGTTCTCCATATAATATGTTGACATGGGTCATTGACATTTACTGCATTATCAATGGGTAATAGGAATACAACTAGGTTAAAATCAATATAGCTCATTAAACTGCAGTATTATAGGCCGTGTTTGCATTTTCATAAGAGAACATCTTTTGACCCAAGACCTCTTTTTTAAAAGGGATTTGATAATGAGTGCATTCAAAAACATTTTATGTTTGCTTCAAATGTAAGATGAATGCATGTAAATAATCCTGTAATTTCAAAAATGCTATTGAAACTAGTTTGCTATAAGAAAAATAAATGTATTTTTTTGTATCTTAGTAATATTAACAACCATATCTGGAAATTAGTGGCATGACTTTACTCACTGTTGTGTGTTTAAAATCCTAGCTATCAATATAGTTAGTTGCATGTACTGTATGTCTATCCTGGGTATTGGAACTGGCTCATAGAGACTTTTTTGTGGTACACTGAAATATATATATATATATATACATACACACAGTATATATACAGTATATATAGATAGATATAGATATATCTCTCTATATAAATATATATATATATATATATATATATATATATATATATATATATATATATATATATATAGATATATAGATATATATTAGGGCTGTTACTGATTAAAATTTTCGTGTTCGATTAATCAAATTTTTTTTTTATTGATTAATCGACTAATTTTGATTAATTATAATGCACATACAGATCCAACTACTTTTAGCTGATCTCCTTGCCGGCAGATTCCCAGTGCAGCTACCGACCACTGGAAAAATGGATAGCAGGATACAAAAAACACACAAAGGCAGCGCTCAATAGGAATAGCATTAAAACTTTTATAGTCGAATAGCATTAAAACTTTTATAGTCTTCAAGTAGGTAACAAAATAAATATTGCACTGGAGATAAAATCAATGTAGCTACATAAACCGTAAAAATGGTGTGAGTAATACCAAACGGCAGCAAAAGCAGTCATAAAAACATGTAGCTAAGTATGATACTGGTAAAAATGTGTACAACGATACCACTGCTGAATCCAGATGAGGAGGGGTTAACATCAGTCCGTCGGCATGTAGATGTCCCGTGAAGGGAACTATCACATCTCCCAGTGGATGCCTGTGGAATCCCAGAGGGAAGTGTAACAGCCCTTGCATGTGGCAGATAGTAAGGTCCCGCCGGCATGCATATATGAAGGCACAGCAAAGGAGCCCTTCATATGGACACGGCAAGCCCCGCCGGTGTCCGTGACATCACCGGATCTCCGACGGAACTCCCTGATGACCCGGAAGCCGGCGGAGAGGTGAGTACCGATCAAAATAATTTTGATTGATCAAAAAAATTAACCGATTAATCGAGGAATTAATAGTTAATTTCCACAGCCCTACTATATATCTATCTATATATACAGTGGGAAGAACAAGTATTTGATACACTGCCGATTTTGCAGGTTTTCCTACTTACAAAGCATATAGAGGTCTGTAATTTTTATCATATGTACTCTTCAACTGTGAGAGACAAAAGCAAAAACAAAAATCCAGAAAATCCCATTGTATGATTTTTAAATAATTAATTTGCATTTTATTGCATGACATAAGTATTTGATCACCTACCAACCAGTAAGAATTCTGGTTCCCACAGACCTGTTATTTTTTCTTTAAGAAGCCCTCCTGTTCTCCACTCATTACCTGTATTAACTGCACCTGTTTGAACTCGTTACCTGTATAAAAGACACCTGTCCACACACTCAATCAAACAGACTCCAACCTCTCCACAATGGCCAAGACCAGAGAGCTGTGTAAGGACATCAGGGATAAAATTGTAGACCTGCACAAGGCTGGGATGGGCTACAGGACAATAGGCAAGCAGCTTTCTGAGAAGGCAACAACTGTTGGTGCAATTATTAGAAAATGGAAGAAGTTTAAGATGACGGTATATCTCCCTCGGTCTGGGGCTCCATGCAAGATCTCACCTCGTGGGGCATCAATGATCATGAGGAAGGTGAGGGATAAGCCCAGAACTACATGGCAGGACCTGGTTAATGACCTGGAGAGAGCTGGGACCACAATCTCAAAGAAAACCATGAATAACACACTATGCCGTCATGGATTAAAATCCTGCAGCGCACACCAGGTCCCCCTGCTCAAGCCAGCGCATATCCAGGCCCATCTGAAGTTTGCCAATGACCATCTGGATGATCCAGAGGAGGAATGGGAGAAGGTCATGTGGTCTGATGAGACAAAAATAGAGCTTTTTGGTCTAAACTCCACTCGCCCTGTTTGGAGGAAGAAGAAGGATGAGTACAACCCCAAGAACACCATCCCATTCAAGAAGCATGGAGGTGGAAACATCATTCTTTGGGGATGATTTTCTGCAAAGGGGACAGAACGACTGCACCGTATTGAGGGGAGGATGGATGGGGCCATGTATCATGAGATATTGGCCAACAACCTCCTTCCCTCAGTAAGAGCATTGAAGATGGGTCGTGGCTGGGTTTTCTAGCATGACAATGACCCAAAACACACAGCCAGGGCAACTAAGGAGTGGCTCCATAAGAAGCATCTCAAGGTCCTGGAGTGGCCTAGCCAGTCTCCAGACCTGAACCCAATAGAAAATCTTTGGAGGGAGCTGAAAGTCTGTATTGCCCAGCAACAGCCCCAAAACCTGAAGGATCTGAAGAAGCTCTGTATGGAGAAGTGGGCCAAAATCCCTGCTGCAGTGTGTAAAAACCTGGTCAAAAGCTACAGGAAACGTATGATCTCTGTAATTGCAAACAAAGGTTTCTGTACCAAATATTAACCACTTAACGACCGCTCACTGTATATATACGTCGGCAGAATGGCACCGACAGGCACAATCACGTAGAGTGTACGTGATTGCCTTTGTATAGTTGGGGGGTCCAAATGGACCCCCCTTCTGTACAGTGAGCAGTGGCTAAGTGTCCGGGAGCGTTCCGGGATGAGGGGGCAGCCATTCGTTTCTGGCCACCCCCTCGCGATCGCTCCCGGCGAATGGAAATGCCCCCTCTGTCTGTGTCAGACAGAGGGAGCAGGAGGAAGTGATGTCATCTCTGGTGCGGCGCTCACATATACCGAGCGCCGTACAAGAGAAGACATCAGGTCAGTGCACACAACACTACACTGACACCAGGACACATAGGGACATAAATCGCCCCCCAGGCCCCCCAGACACCCCAGATCACCCCCTAGATCACCCCCCCAGCCCCCAGTCACAGTGTCACTGATTGCAGTGACCATTTATTTAGTGATCACTGCAATCAGTGACATTTGTGACTGTAAAAGTGTCACCAAAGTTTAGTCTTAGGTCCAGTGTAGCCCCCTAACCCCCCCTAATAAAAGTTTAACCCCCTGATCACCCCCAGATAACCCTTTCACCGCCTATCACCACTGTCGCTTAGCGATCATTTTTCTGATCGCTGTCTTAGCGTCAGTGATGCCGATCGGCAGCCAGTAATTTTTTTTAGGTTCGCCGCAGGTTTTTATAGCGTCAGGTACCCCAATATATTATCTAATAAAGGTTTAACCCCCTTGATCGCCCCCCAGGTAACCCTTTCACCCCCTATCACCACTGTCACTAAGCGATCGTTTTTCTAAACGCTGTCTTAGTGTCTGTGATGCAGATCGGTAGCCGGTAATTTTTTTTAGGTTCGCCGCAGGTTTTTATAGCGTCAGGTACCCCAATATATTATCTAATAAAGGTTTAACCCCCTTGATCGCCCCCCAGGTAACCCTTTCACCCCCTATCACCACTGTCGCTAAGCAATTGTTTTTCTAAACGCTGTCATAGTGTCGGTGATGCAGATCGTAGCCAGTAATTTTTTTTAGGTTCGCCGCATGTTTTTATAGCGTCAGGTACCCCAATATATTATCTAATAAAGGTTTAACCCCCTTGATCGCCCCCCAGGTAACCCTTTCACCCCCTATCACCACTGTCACTAAGCGATCGTTTTTCTAAACGCTGTCTTAGTGTCTGTGATGCAGATCGGTAGCCGGTAATTTTTTTTAGGTTTGCCGCAGGTTTTTATAGCGTCAGGTACCCCAATATATTATCTAATAAAGGTTTAACCCCCTTGATCGCCCCCCAGGTAACCCTTTCACCCCCTATCACCACTGTCGCTAAGCAATTGTTTTTCTAAACGCTGTCTTAGTGTCTGTGATGCAGATCGTAGCCAGTAATTTTTTTTAGGTTCGCCGCATGTTTTTATAGCGTCAGGTACCCCAATATATTATCTAATAAAGGTTTAACCCCCTTGATCGCCCCCCAGGTAACCCTTTCACCCCCATCACCACTGTCGCTAAGCGATCGTTTTTCTAAACGCTGTCTTAGTGTCGGTGATGCAGATCGGTAGCTGGTAATTTTTTTTAGGTTCGCCACAGGTTTTTATAGCGTCAGGTACCCCCATATATTATCTAATAAAGGTTTTAACCCCCTGATTGCCCCTAGTTAACCCTTTCACCAGTGATCACCATATAAGTGTTACGGGTGACGCTGGTTAGTTAGTTTGCTTTTTATAGTGTCAGGGCACCCGCCGTGTATATAACCCAATAAAGGTTTAACCCCCTGATCGCCCGGCGGGTGATATCAATTAGGTTTTAGCATCAGAGAGGGTCTGAGTCACACCCCAGGCAGCGTCAGGTTAGTGCCAGTAACGCTAACACCCATGCGTGAAGCATACACCCCCCTTAGTGGTATAGTATCTGAACAGATCAATATCTGATCTGATCAGATCTATACTAGCGTCCCCAGCAGTTTAGGGTTCCCAAAAACGCAGTGTTAGCGGGATCAGCCCAGATACCTGCTGGCACCTGCGTTTTGCCCCTCCGTCCAGCCCAGGCCACCCAAGTGCAGTATCGATCGATCACTGTCACTTTCTAAACAAAAACACACATAACTGCAGCGTTCGCAGAGACAGGCCTGATCCCTGCGACTCCAGTGCTGTAGGAGGTGATTTCACCACCACAGTTAAAAAAAAAACAACAAATATGCCGAAGCATTGGGGCAGCAGGGGCGGAGGAGCGATTTTGCTCCTAATGCCGCGTACATACGGTCGAAATTCCGACGGAGGCTTGCCCGTGGAAAAGTCTGACCATGTGTGTGCGGCATAACTTTTTTGCGGGAGGATGCCCCCATGCTTTGGCATATATAAATGGTGCGTGTATGCCCATCATTGGAAGTGGGTGGATGAAGGGTGGTATTCTAATGGTGGGCATACCCACCGATCAATCTCTTTTTTCGTTCAGCCAACTGGCTGCATGAAATAAAAAGATTACAATACATGTCCAACAAGGACCAGCAACGTACTGGTATGTTGCTGGACTTTGAATGTTTATACCAGAATGATGCCTGCGGGTTTAGGTATCATCTTGGTATCTTGGTATCATTCTTTTCAGCCTGCGGCCGGCTTTCATGTAAAAGCAATCCTAGTGGCTAATTAGCTTCTGGACTGCTTTTACAAGCAGTGGAAGGGAATGCCCCCCCGGATATAAAAAGCGCCATTGGGAAATTGGGAAAGCATTTTATCACACCGATCTTGGTGTGGTCAGATGCTTTGAGGGCAGAGGAAAAATCTAGGGTCTAGAAGACCCCAGTTTTTTCAAAAAAAAGAGTACCTGTCACTACCTATTGCTATCATAGGGGATATTTACATTCCCTGAGATAACAATAAAAATGATAAAAAAAAATAATACTTGGAAGGAACAATTTAAAAATAAAATAAAAAAGCAAAATTAATAAGAAAAAAAAAAGAAAAAAAAAAAAGCACCCCTGTCCTGCCCTGCTCTTGCCCAATGGCGAACGCAAGCATCGGTCTGGCGTCATATGTTAACAGCAATTGCACCATGCATGTGAGGTATCACCGCGAAGGTCAGATCGAGGGCAATCATTTTAGCAGTAGACCTCCTCTGTAAATCTACTGGGGTAACCTGTAAAGGCTTTTAAAGGCTTTTAAAAATGTATGTAGTTTGTCGCCAATGCGCGTTTGTGCAAAATTTTAAAGCATGTCGTGTTTGGTATCTATGTACTCGGCCTAAGATCATCTTTTTTATTTCATCAAACATTTGGGCAATATAGTGTGTTTTAGTGCATTAAAATTAAAAAAAGTGTATTTTTTAACCCAAAAAATGTGTTTGAAAAATCGCTGCGCAAATACTGTGTAGAAAAAAAAATGCAACACCCACCATTTTAATCTGTAGGGCCTTTGCTTTAAAAATATATATAATGTTTGGGGGTTCAACATAATTTTCTTGCAAAAAAAAATGTTTTCATGTAAACAAAAAGTGTCAAAAAGGGCTTTGTCTTCAAGTGGTTAGAAGAGTGGATGTAAGCTTCCTAATGTTGTGTATAAAATGCCAGAACAGTTCAAAACCCCCCCAAATGACCCCATTTTGGAAAGTAGACACCCCAAGCTATATACTGAGAGGCATGTCGAGTCCATGGAATATTTTATATGTTGACACAAGTTGCGGAAAAACGACAATTTTTTTTTTTTTTTTTGCACAAAGTTGTCACTAATTGATATATTCCTCAAACATGCCATGGGCATATGTGGAATTACACCCCAAAATACATTCTGTTGCTTCTCCTGAGTACGGGGATACCACATGTGTGAGACTTTTTGGGAGCCTAGCCACGTACGGGACCCCAAAAACCAAGCACCGCCTTCAGGCTTTCTAAGGGTGTAAATTTTTGATTTCACTTCTCACTGCCTATCACAGTTTCGGAGGCCATGGAATGCCCAGATAGCACAAAACCCCCCCAAATGACCCCATTTTGGAAAGTAGACACCCCAAGCTATTTGCTGAGAGGTATTGTGAGTATTTTGCAGATCTCGCTTTTTGTCACAAAGTTTGGAAAATTGAAAAAAAAAAAATATATATATATATTTTCTTTCTTCATTTTCAAAAACAAATGAGAGCTGTAAAATACTCGCCATTCCTCTCAGCAAATAGCTTGGGGTGTCTATATTCCAAAATGGGGTCATTTGGGGGGGTTTTGTGCGATTTTGGCATTTTATGGCCTTCGAAACTGTGATAGGTAGTGAGGAGTGAAATCAAAAATTTGTGCCTAGAAATCCTGAAGGCGGTGCTTGGTTTTCGGGGTCCCGTACGCGGCTAGGCTCCTAAAAAGTCCCACACATGTGGTATCCCCGTACTCAGGAGAAGCAGAAAAATGTATTTTGGGGTGTAATTCCACATATAACCATGGCATGTGTGAGCAATATATCATTTAGTGACAACTTTTTGTAATTTTTTATTTTTTTTTCTGTCATTATTCAATCACTTGGGACAAAAAAAATATATTCAATGGGCTCAACAGGCCTCTCAGCAATTTCCTTGGGGTGTCTACTTTCTAAAATGGGGTCATTTGGGGGGGTTTTGTGCTATTTTGGCATTTTATGGCCTTCGAAACTGTGATAGGTAGTGAGGAGTGAAATCAAAAATTTGCGCCCTTAGAAATCCTGAAGGCGGTGCTTGGTTTCCGGGGTCCCGTACGCGGCTAGGCTCCCAAAAAGTCCCACACATGTGGTATCCCCGTACTCAGGAGAAGCAGCAAAATGTATTTTGGGGTGAAATTCCACATATAACCATGGCATGTGTGAGCAATATATCATTTAGTGACAACTTTTTGTATTTTTTTTTTTTTTTTTAGTCATTATTCAATCACTTGGGACAAAAAAATAAAAAATTCAATGGGCTCAACATGCCTCTCAGCAATTTCCGTGGGGTGTCTACTTTCCAAAATGGGGTCATTTGGGGGGGTTTTGTACTGCCCTGTCATTTTAGCACCTCAAGAAATGAGATAGGCAGTCATAAATTTAAAGCTGTGTAAATTTCAGAAAATGTACCCTAGTTTGTAAACTCTATAACTTTTGCGCAAACCAATAAATATACGCTTATTGACATTTTTTTTACTAAAAACATGTGGCTGAATACATTTTGGCCTAAATGTATGACTACAATTGAGTTTATTCGATTTTTCTTATAACAAAAAGTAGAAAATATCATTTTTTTTCAAAATTTTCGGTCTTTTTCCGTTTATATCGCAAAAAATAAAAATCGCAGAGGCAATCAAATACCATTAAAAGAAAGCTCTATTTGTGGGAAGAAAAGGACGCAAATTTCGTTTGGGTACAACATTGCATGTCCGCACAATTTACAGTTAAAGCAGCGCAGTGCAAAATTCTGAATTCACCTCTGGTCCTTTAGCTACCAAATGGTCCGGGGCTTAAGTGGTTAAGTTCTGCTTTTCTGATGTATCAAATACTTATGTCATACAATAAAATGCAAATTAATTACTTAAAAATCATAAAATGTGATTTTCTGGATTTTTGTTTTAGATTCCGTATCTCACAGTTGAAGAGAACATATGATAAAAATTACAGACCTCTACATGCTTTGTAAGTAGGAAAACCTGCAAAATCTGCAGTGTATCAAATACTTGTTCTCCCCACTGTGTATATATATATATATATATATATATATATAGATAGATCGATATAGCTATATATCTATAGATATATCTATCTATTAGGCTTGTGCAATTCGTTTCGTAACGAATTGAAATTCGTCCGAATTTAGCAACTTTCGGACATTCGGAAGCATTCGAATTTCCGAACAAAGCAATTACGAATAAGACCGAATCCGAAATAAATTATACCGCAAATAGCGAATGCCCGAATGTCTTCGGCATAATTCGTTATGAAAAAGTTACGAATGTACGAATCCATACGAAGCACAATAACACTCACTCTGCTCTGCTCTCTGCTTCTCCCACACCGTGCTGAACTCCCTCTCAAAATGGTGTACAGGGGCGGAGGTTATAGCCGCATGTAAAAAACGAAAGTAAAATACGAGATTTCGAATCCATTCGAAGCACAATAACACTCTGCTCTGCTCTCTGCTTCTCCCTCACCGTGCTAAACCCTCTCAAAATGGTGTACAGGGGCGGAGGCTATAGCCGCATGTAAAAAACAAAAGTAAAATACGAGATTTCGAATCGTTACAAATAACCGCAATGTATTTAGAAAAGTACAAATCCATTCGAAGCACATTAGGCATAATAGGCAGCGTCGTTGTGAGAGAGACACGGAAAATTACGAATCAACGAACCCAAAAAAAGTTACGAAAGTAGGAGTTGTGTCCAGAATCAACGAAAAACAACGTACTCTACCGAAAGTACGAACCCAAAAAAAGTTACGAAAGTAGGAGTTGTGTCCAGAATCAACGAAAAACAACGTACTCTACCGAAAGTACGAATTATAAAGCAACAAAAAATTCAACGAAAAATGTCGCTTGCAAAAATACGAATGAGTCCGAACACGAAAAATCCCGTCTAGCAAAATTACGAATGATTACGAATCAACAGGACCGGAAAGAAACGAACCGAAACGGAACGAATTTTTCCGTTGTGCACAAGTCTACTATCTATCTATATATATATATATATATATATATATATATATATATATATACAAAGGTTGGTATCCCTGGAGTGAGTTTTCTGCCCTAAACATTTACAGGAATTTTCTAAATTAATATCCTCTGCAAAAGGAATGAGCTCTTTCATTTTAGCCATTAAAGTAATTGTAAAGTCAATTATTTTTTTAGATAAAAATACTGTATTTAT
Organism: Rana muscosa; assembly: GCA_029206835.1. Classification (NCBI taxonomy): domain Eukaryota; kingdom Metazoa; phylum Chordata; class Amphibia; order Anura; family Ranidae; genus Rana; species Rana muscosa. Next base: position 34,672,646 of record CM055123.1, on the reverse strand, counting down.
TGGCGTATAACACTCACTTTTTTACCCTGAAAATAGAGGGTAAACTGTGACTGCGTGTTATACGCAGGAGACTGTGGAAATTTTTTTTCATGAAACTTCCCTCTTAAAGTTAGGGTGCGTGTTATACGCCGATAAATACGGTAACAAACATGTTATACTTACCTGCCCTGTGTAATGGTTTTACACAGAGCAGCCCAGATCCTCCTCTTCTTGGGTCCCTCTTCGGTACTCCTGGCCCCTTCCTCCTGTTGAGTGCCCCCACAGCAAGCAGCTTGCTAAGGGGGCACCCAAGCTGAGCCACAGTTCCCTGTACCCATTCAGACATGGAGCCGCAACCCGGCCCGCCCCCTTTCTCTCGCCTTGGCTGACTGACTTTGATGGTACCGTGCTGCTGTCTCAGTCAAAGAGGAGGGGAGTCCCGGCCAGCTGAGTGTCTCATGCAACATCGCTGGATCAAGAGGGGGCTCAGGTAATTATTAAGGGGGCTGAGCGGGGCTTCTGCACACAAAAGGCTTTTTATCTTAATGCATAGAATGTATTAAGATAAAAACACCGTCTACCTTTACAATCACTTTAAGTCACACAACTATCAACATAGCTCTTACTCCAAGACTACTTCTGTGTTTTGGCTTTTTTTTTTAGATTCTTTCCTTTTTCTTGTGACTTTTTCCCCAGACCCTCCCTTTCCCTATCAACTGTAATAAAACAGTTATTTATTCTTTGTCAAACTTTGAATAAAAACAGACCAGTCCATCTACCATTTAAATATTATTTCAGTAAGATATAAGAGTAAACCAAAAGTGAGCCGTGATACTACTCAGCTGTTTATTTGTAAAAAAAGTGGTATAATGGTATATGTAAAAGGAATGAATTTACAATAGAGAGCCTCTTAGGGCACCAGTGAAATCAGCGGAGCCTGATCCATTATAAATAATAGCACAGGCTATATTTTCGGGATAAGAAATCTGCATGATCTTCTAAAAAGCTTTCAAATGTAAAAGATTGAGGCTGAAGCCAAACATGTAATGTAGTGTTTACGGGTCTGTGCTTGCTTAGCATCCATTACTTTAAGTGACCAGAGACAAAGAGTCTGTGTGAGATGGCTGGACACCAAGATCCTGACAGTGACACAGAATAAAGATTTTGCATAGGACAGCGATCCAAGCCTGTAATATTTTCCAGTTTTGGAAACATGAAATGAAGAAATTATATGCTAGAAGGAAATGTGGGTATTAATTTAAAATAGATGTAATATTTATGGGGAATGTATTCAGCTGCTGCATAAAGCAATATAACACAACTTTGTTAGCCACAGAGTTATAATCATATAACTAACTATCAATTGTTGCTATTGAATGTTGTTTTTTACAACTAAAGTAAAACTAGTTTCCACATTAAGAAAATATGTTGGATGGATACAACTCCATTTGATAGTTATCTGGCTCCTTATAGTCAATGACCAGTCTAGGGGATGTTGTTTTTGTAGTTTTATTTTGTAGGAACTTGGATAGGGTAGAGGATTTTAATAGATACTCCAGAAAAAAAACTATACACAACTTGAGGACTCTAGCTGATCTAGATTTGAGCAATAGGTGAAGTCCCTTGCTGATGAGCAGATGGCAGACTTCTCCTGTGTAGCAGTGTAGATCAATAGCAGGAGCAATGTCTCTTGTAGTGTAAGACAGGTAGACAGAGCTCTTCAGGTACAAGCCAGTTACGTCAGACTGCACGGCAGTCCAAAAGTAGTATAACTGAACAAAGTTCCATGCAGTAATCACATCTGGGCAAGCTCTTCAGATCACTAGCCAGCGATCCCTTTTCGTTGAACCCTGACTGTACTAAAACAGGGGTAGCCAAAAAGAACAGGCTCCTAGATCATTGGTTTGTACTCACTGGAGTTACAAACAGATCCTTTTAGTCACAGCTCCCCGACAGTCAGCTCTTCAGAAGAACAAGTGTCACTCCTTTACTTTAGCTTCAGGCCCTCAGGTCGACAACCTGAGGCCGCATGGCAACAAGTGCCAGAGGTGGCAAGCCTGCCTCACCCCTGGCTGGTGCACTCCACCATCTGGGAAGGGAGGGACCCCAAAATCACATCCTCTGAATATATAGGCCAATCCCAGCATGCTCAGTGGAACCTCCCCTGTAATTGGCTAAGACTGCTACATACTCATGCTGCCTATTTGCCTTACTCCCACCCATGTTCCAGAAAGAGTCCTAGAAAACGTAACAGCGCCAGAACACAGGACCAGCCTAAACTGATAAACTGCAGCATTCTGTTTAGCAGACCTGCTGAAGATAGATTTGCCTCTAGCCTCACCTTTAGGCGGAAGAGCAAATTACACCAATCTAACTATTTACATCCTAGCACCTAAACTAGGAGGCTTCTACAGATGGTTTGAATATCGGACGGTTCAGCAGGAACTGGATGAGATTTGAACCATGTATGTGCAGGCTGAATATACCCAAGTTGATTGATTTATCAACTTGGGTACAACCAGCCTGCTGGATTTTACATGTGATAATCGCTAGGGGCTGTTATAGCCACTGGCAATAATCACTCTGTTCTCCCGGCGGGGGTGGCCATTGGCCAACATTGTACTGCACGTCCATAGCATAGAACAAAGCAAAACATCTATTTGCCCAAGCCAGTAATCAAAATCGTATTAGTTCCTGGCTGAAGGTGTGCCCTCCTATTATGTTGCCCAAACAAAACAGGTGTTTCTTGTACCTTTTTTTGTATTCTGTCAACAATCAGCCTTTTCACCCATCAGCAAGCTCAAACAACAGAGAGTTAGAGAGAGAGAGATCCCTGAGCATCAGTCAACTCGCATATCTAAAGGCCTGTGGACAGCTGAGACCAATCATGAGCTTAAGCTTCCAAGTAAGGTGAACCTAAGACTTTATCCCATTCCTACGCACCATCCAAAATCCTTACAATATACAGTATATATACTGTATATATATATATATATATATATGTACATACATACTGTATATATAATAACAACCAATAAAAAGAAGCAAGGTTTTCACTATATTAACATATTCTGGTAATGTCTAGTTTAAACATCTTACATTCTTGTTATATTAATATAAAAACAATTTTTTAATACGATTATTTTTTCTCTGTAAAATCTGGTGTATCTGAGCTCTTATTCTATCAGTTATGGCAATCAATACCGCTAGTTTTAAGCAGCAGGAATCTCTGATAACATGTCATATATGAAATAGCTCTGATCTGTTAAAGTGAGCCCCCTGTCATCTCTATAGAACGTGCCTTGAAGGAAATGATGTTATATTTAATAAAGCTGCCTCTGAGACTATCTTTTAATGAAGGCAATAAACTGTTCATTTCTGGTCATTGATTCTGCCTTCTTATGACAGATAAGGTCAGATGTCATTGACCAGAAGAGAATACAGCCTTCAAAGAATATAATTTTCTGATGGTCTTAGAGAAAGCTGTTGTGTTTTTTTGCTTTTGCTGTTTCTGTTTAAATGATAACCTTTGGGAAGTCAGCCCATATGCCCAGTGTACCAAGCTGTATCATTCAGGTAGAGGGGAGGTGCACAACATATTGTTTTATGTTGCACTGATGGACACTGATTGCCACTGATGGGGCTGCACTGATAATCAGGTCACTAATGATCAGCGCCCTGATTATCTGTGTAGATGTGTGCTGTCTTAGGATAGCCGGTTATCGGCTTTCCTTTCCTCACACGGTGACAGCGCTGAGAAAAGCAAATGCTGATAACCAGCTTTGGTTTACATGGGATTACCTGTGATTGGACTCAACTGATCATATGGCAAAAACCTGCTGTGATTGGCCCTTTACCTCGATCTGTGATCAGCTGTGTCTAAAGGACACAGCGATTACAGAGCATGCATAATGCGTGGCTCGGGAGGGCACAGGGGGCGGAGTTCAGAGAGGACATCAATAGACACCCTCCCATAATTGGATGACCAAGCTGTAGCTGTCTATTGGCTATAGTGTGGTTGGCAAGTGGTTAATAGAGCTGAGGAGCCTGTTATATGTACTCTTCAAGAGTGTCCACTACGCATTCTCTTTTCACCACCCTCCTCCATTCATAGAAGCTCTACAAAAGCTTCTATAAGTGAAAAATTATCTATGAATGCAGAAGACAAACCTTTAAAGCAGAGGTTCACCTAAATTACAAGTCTATTTTCTCGGCTTCCTTGTACACCTAGGATAGACAAATGACCCCTGTTTTTTTAATATGACATGTAATTACCTTTATAATTAAGACTTCCTGGGTTTCCCTCTCGTGGGAGTAGGCGTGTCCCCGGCGCCGCAGTTTGTTATGGGAGCTCACCGCAGTGTGTACTGGGAGCACAGTTTTGTGCTTCCCAAGATACACCGCAAACGCCGTCCATCGTAATCCTGTGAGATTTTCTACAAACAAGCGACGCCTGACGCCGGTCACGTGAAGGGGGCGTAGCTAAAATCGCCATTTTAGAGAAGGGCATAATCAATTATTATCTAAAAAAAACCTGCAGCAAATATAAATATCTTTAAACATACTTCATTCGATTCTTTTTTTAGATGACAGCGAGAGAAATTGGCATTACTTGCACAGCTGATGCGCTGACCCCGTTCTGAGCCATCACTGATGTTTCTCTAGTTGTGAATGCCATCACAACGGGGCGTGTACTTTCAATGACGCCACCCGTAGTGATGGTAACCAGGATGTTTATGGCGCAGGTCGCCGTAAACAGTGTGCATGCCTGGGAAAGAGCGGTGAATGCCGGGAGACGAGCATTCACCGCTTCCAGGAAGTAATTGCTTGTGGGCTTCACAATGCCCACAAGCAAAATGGGAAATGCCTAGATCAGAAATTATAAGTTTCTCTTTTCTAAGAAAACAGACAGGGGATGTTTTAAGACACCTAACAAGTGAGTACTCAATTGAGATCTATAACACCACTGATTAAACACAAAAAAAAAAAAATCGATTGGTCGTGGAACCTCCGCTTTAATTTATCCATCCATCCTCCATTTGTAGAAGCTAGGCTTTAAAGTGTATGTTCAGCCAGAACCGTATTATCTTCACTTTGGATAAAATGGCAAAGGATAAGAAATACTATCAGGTTTTTACTGTTATCTGGGGCTCTACTAGAGAGTTTCTTCCTCACATATGATCATATTGACAATGGTTTCTTCAGACATGAAGTGAGTGAAAATTGGCAATGGCAGCACAGACAGAAATATACAGTAAATATACTCTTTAGTAAAGTAGAGGAAGGCTAGAACCCCGTCAGATTTTATTTGCTATCTATGGCCCTGTTGAAGATTTTTTTCCTTAGAAAATCCAACAAGGGTTCTAAACTCTTTCCACTTCAAAAATAAAATAAAATAAAATAAAAAGTATTGGCTTGACACACATTCCAGCAAAGGAAATCCAGACATTTAAAATCCAACCCAATCTTTGATTTTTTTCTAAGTGTGGGCTTTTTAGTGAACTGAAACTAGGGCTGCACCTTTTGTGCCACCATACCATGTAGCTGAAAAAAGTCAGACTTTTTCTACTGAAAAGTAAAAGAAAGATTTGAATGCTTATTTAATAATGCAAAAAGCAATTACATGTAGAAAAGTGCAGCAAAAATTAGCAAATAATCAGTTATCACATATTTGCAAGTGTATGCAACAACAAATTGTATAAAAAAAAAAAAAAAAAAGGATAAACATTTCATATGGGTATAGTGCTGCATGACTGTGCAGTTGTTATTCAAAGTGCAATAGCACTGAAAGCTAAAAATTGGCCTGGTTAGGAAGGGGGTAAACGTGCCCAGTAGGCAAATGGTTAACCCCTGCCACAATAGAAGATTACAGTGGTGGGGGTAGGTAGAGGATCAGTTGAGGAAGATTCCAACTAAAGAAGGAGCCAGCAGCACAAGGGACAGTTTGCATTGATATTGAGTAACATCATTTATGCTGCTTTTTTTTTTTTTTTTTTACTAAACTTAAAAAAAAAAAAAAAAAAAAAACTTCTGAAAAGCATTATTTAAAATAGTGTAGCTGCATAGATTGCTTAGGAGAATCTGTAAATATGTAACCGTGTTTTTTGATATTTTCATTCAGCAAAGATGTTAATGGAATACAATGACCAGTCATGCATGCCTCACACATATTACCAGCAAGTTTGCAGCCCTGTGTGAGGTGATTTAATCACGAAGAGCATACTTGTAAGAAAAATATTATGTATGGTTTCTAAAATGACCCTAGCACGTCTTCATCATGGGATGCATCTGTATTTTAAAAGAAAACAAAAGAGCATTTAGCCATCCAGCTCCCTATAGAAAGCTTGGTTTTTTTTTTCAAACAACATTTGTACCCCCTTTTGCTGCTAGAGCTGTTTTTAGATCCTGGAGAATAAGATGGTGGTAGCTGCAATTCTTATTGTGATACAATATTATTTGCAACAATTTAACAAACCCATATTGTTAGTAAAACAAAACAAAAATGCTCAAGCCCCGTACACACGATCCGATTATCGTACGAATGATCGTCCGTTTTATTTTGCATGCTAATCTCACGTCGAATCTGATGAGTTTACTAAAGTCACGAAAATTCTCGTACGGCAGAATAAAAAATCGGAAGTGATGTCTTGTGTTGTACTGCATTTGTATTGCATTTTCAAACGACGGCTGTACTGCTTAAACGAAAATCTACGATCTGGCAAAAAATTCCGTGCATGTCCGATAGAATAATATCGGATGAACTGTCCTGATCAGCTCTCGAAAGCTCTGTACTAACAAACCGATTATCGTACGATCGATTAGAATGCGGTATTTTTCGTACGATTTTCGGATCGTGTGTACGGGGCTTTAGGCTAAATGTTATTGCATACAAACATAACATATCTCCCAATGTTTTGGCAAAAAAAGATAAGATTGCACCAAGTAAATAAATACCAAATATGTTAAGCTTTAAAATTGTGCTTGTCCTTAAAACAGTGACAAACCTTGGTGCCCAAAATTGCCCATGGGTCATCAATTTAGATTTAGTTATGAATATGGTCTTCACCTATTTTGCAATGTTATTTTGTGGCTGTATACTACCACTTTGTACTAGTGTCGTTCAAGACGTTCAAGATATATGTAACTGCATGTTGTTTTATTTTCAACAATAAAATATTTGAGACAAAAAAAAAAATGAATATGGCCCTAGAATTATCATTCTCATTCTGACATTCACGGTAACACCTACAATGTGTGATGCAATACGTTTTCCTATGTAGGCACCCCCAATACACGCTTTTACATTTGTGTGTGTGTAAACACAGTGGGCCAGGACCTTTGTTTTGTTTTTTTACTGATTTACTGTACCTTTAATTTTTTTAACTTAAAGGGGTTGTAAAGGTTATTTTTTTATTTTCTAAATAGGTTCCTCTAAGCTAGTGCCATTGTTGGTTCACTTACCTTTTCCTTAGATTTCCCTTCTAAATGTTTTTTTTTCTTTGTTTTCTTTGTCTGAATTTCTCACTTCCTGTTCCTCCTCAGTACTGAAAAGAAAAGCAAGGGGAGAGGCGCCTCTGAGTGCAGATGTTTAAAACAATTTAATAAGAGATTGCAGTACATATGTAGAAGAGGGTATCATCAGGTCAGTCATCAGCCTCCTTCTCCTGCTGGGGCGCTGTGTTGCTGGTTCTTCCTATCTGCAAGCTTGACAAAGGAGCGCGACTGCCACGTCACACGCAGCACGCCGGCTCAGGAAACACGTCGCATGCCAGTGACGTCATCGGCCCTCGCCTGCCGGAAAAACCATCATCCAGGCCGTGCTCTGCAGTATCTCCACCGCCGCCGGCTATTCCATCCATCTAAAGCGGTGCAGATAGGAAGAACCAGCAACACAGCGCCCCAGCAGGAGAAGGAGGCTGATGACTGACCTGATGATACCCTCTTCTACATATGGAAATCGTACAATGCCTGTTTTTATCCAGTAAAATGTGAGTTGCTTGTACTGCAATCTCTTATTAAATTGTTTTAAACATCTGCACTCAGAGGCGCCTCTCCCCTTGCTTTTCTTTTCAGTACTTTTGGAACACGGTTTCTGTTTCTCCTTGATGGCAGCCCTGAGACTGTATATGTGACTGTTTTTACTACTCCCCGCCCGGCTCCCTCCCCTTCATTCATTTATCCATTTTTTCTCTCTCCCCTCCACATGCCCCGAGAGCCTGGTCTCTATGTTTACCGATTGTACATGCATTGTACATACACTATCCTAAACCCCATACTCTAAGGATAACAGCGATTTGGACTCATGCGCATATTTACTTGTATAATGTTCCTCCTCAGTAACCTGTTCAGTAAGCTGTTCTGGCTGACTAAACACCACTCGGATGATGGTGTGAAGTTTACTGAGGAGAAACAGGAAGTGAGAAATTCAGACAAAGAAAAATAACATTTAGAAGGGAAATCTAAGGAAAAGGTAAGTGAACCAACAATGCACTAGCTTAAAGGAACCTATTTAGAAAATAAAAAATTAACCTTTACAACCCCTTTAAGGTTATTGCTGTCAAAAAGTGGGTTGACAAGCCCCTTATGTGATAACATAATGAACATGACATTTCTTCGTTAAGGGTGCTTTAGGGGTCTATAAGACCCCTAATGTCACCGTTTCACCCCATTAAAGCTGATCAGGCACAGATCATGCTTAATCGGCTTCTTCCCAGCAACAGCAGCTGGGCAATGACAGAAGTGGGAAATAAACAGATGCAGCGCTCTAAAAACAATAATATATATATAAGATTGGTGTATAAAACCATGTGCTCTCATCCCAAGCACAAAATCAGAGCACCTGAAGGATGCGTGTACAGTCAATGCTGGTGACATCACTTCCTCTTCTGGTTCAAGCTGGACAGCATGGAGCTGACTGCCACCTGGTTTTCCTGAATGCCCAGCTATTCAAGCACAACATCACACCAGAACCTTTCCTAGCTACCCGGATTGTGCGAGGAGCCTGTGGGACGTAGTAGAACTGCCAGGACTACTTACTTATGATGAGCATGACTCCCACTTATATCTTCTGCTTTTGCGTTTGGATTTCTGGGTTATTGTCGCTTCTGCAGTCGTGACACCACATCCTTCAACATCCATTTTGTGCGGAGGGGGACACAGGAAGTCATCCATCACGTGAATTGTATCTTGCCTGGGAGATCCAATGCTTTTCTGACTCACCGCCGCTGGCGTGTGTGTCCATGTAAAGGGGTAAGAGTATTCAATCTTCTCCCCCCCCCCCCAGTGTTGGAATCACTGCCCTGGGTGTCGTATTTGCTGAATATCTTCTCTGTTCGCATGAATGCTAACACTCTTGTGTCCCACATGGAACATTTTGGATTATTGAACATTTTTTAAATGAACTTATATGTGAGGTTCACTTCCTTTGGACTTTATGTTCAGTGCACACAGCACTATTTCACGGATTATTTACACTTTACTATTGTTATTATTTGTGTCACTGTGTTAAATATCTGGATTGACTGTACACGCATCCTTCAGGTGCTCTGATTTTGTGCTTGGGATGAGAGCACATGGTTTTATACACCAATCTTATATATATTATTGAGTTTTTAGAGCGCTGCATCTGTTTATTTTCAAATTTGTGTTCACAATATGTCTTATTGTTGATGCTAGCAGCTATCACATGTTTTTTTTTTCACTAGTACCACAACTTTTCCCTTCACTATTTAATGGCAGAAGTGACAAGAAGCTCTTTACTTCTCACTTCATTCAGGTCAAAGATTACCAGCAATGGGTGTTTGCTGATTGTCCTCTGCTCTCCCTGCCATGGCTGTTGTGGGCACCTAAGAAAAGTAGTGGAGCCGGTTATACAATGTTTACATCATGGGGGATCTGACACTTTGCAGCATGTGTGGAAGTGATTGGGTGGCTGTAAATCTCTTTCAATAGAAAGGCAACAGTCATCTGAACACATGTTAGAAGACTAGCAGCGGCTATAGCAGTCAGGAGTCACTTTACACGGCTGTGGTGTCTCGGACATAGTACTGCCAGCAAAAGGATTAGAGAGCTTTAAACTTACTGCAGGCTCTCAGACTTCTCTATACACAATTGGGAATAATTAAAGGATAAGTTCAGCTTTTTGGAACATGTTGCATGTCCCACCCATATTTAGGGTGGAACATATAACATGTTCCAGCAGCTGCAGCCTCCCCGCCCCTTCCCCAAATACAGTGGAAAAGCCTCTTCTCTGGGCGCCCGCTGTCACTGTTTGAAAAAAATGTGGCATGCAAGGCTCCACCTGCCCGCCCACAGTTCTCTGTGAATGGGAATCTACAAGTCACGGCAGGCTTTGAGGCTGTCAGATTGTAGTTTCAATGACTTACCATAAAGCTGTTGAGCACTCTGATAGTTCATTCATTCTTCCTCTCAGTGTGTATCTGTTTGCCCATACAAGATACGAGCAGACAGATACACTGAGAAGTCTGAAGGAGTCCTGCATGGCACCTGTTATTTGCTGATGGCACATGTATTGTGAAGTGCTGTGGTGTACATGCATTGCTTGCATCTGTAGTAGTTTTGCACTGCAATGCACCACACTGTCAACCATGTCTTAATTTGGATCACAGAAATGGGCAATGAAACATTTATTTTTTACTGTGTGTAAGGCCCCATGCACACGGGACGCTGTTAAACTCGCGTTCAGAGGCAGTTGGACACTTTTTTCAACTGCCCCTGAACCCATTCAATGTTATCCTATGTGACCATGCACACAGTCTCGTTTATTACCGTTTATATGCAGTTGCGTTTAACCTCGTTTTTCTGAAAGCAAAAAAATGGGTTCAGACGCAAAAATTTCCAAGTTTCAGATGCAAAACGCGGCTAAACGTGGTACCGGCGTTTTGCCGCAAGTTCGTTTATAACATTTTTAAAGGTGACCTATTTTTTTACATAAAAAATCTCAAAAATGATGGAAAATGATGAAAAACCATTAAAAAATATAAAAAAAACTGTAATTGCTTGCATTGCATTGTGGACAATCCACAACTTGTGGCAGGTGACATGGCAAGTGGACAATCCACAACTTGTGGCAAGTGGAAGATCCACAACTTGTGGCAGGTGACATGGCAAGTGGACAATCCACACCTTGTGGCAGGTGACGTGGCAGGTGACGTGGCAATTGGACAATTCACAACTTGTGGCAAGTGGACAATCCACAACTTGTGGCCAGGTGACGTGGCAGGTGACGTGGCCAGGTGACATGACAAGTGGACAATCCACAACTTTTAGCAGGTGACGTGGCCAGGTGACATCTCAAAAATGATGGAAAATTACGAAAAACCATTAAAAAATAAAAAAAAAACTGTAATTGCTTGCATTGCATTGTGGACAATCCACAACTTGTGGCAGGTGACGTGGCAAGTAGGGATGAGCCGAACACCCCCCTGTTCGGTTCCCACCAGAATCTGCAAACAGACAGAATGTTCGCGTGACCTTTAGAACCCTATTAAATACAATGGACTCGAACTTTCAAAATCTAAAGTGCTACTTATAAAGGCTAATATGCAAGTTATTGTCCTACAAAGTGTTTGGGGACCCGGGTCCTGCCCCAGGGGACATGTATCAATGCAAAAAAAAGTTTTAAAAACTGCAGTTTTTTCGGGAGCAGTGATTTTAATAATGCTTAAAATGAAAAAATAAAAGTGAAATTTTACTTTAAATTTCGTACCTGGGGGGTGTGTATAATATGCCTGTAAAGTCGCGCTTGTTTCCCGTGCTTAGAACTGTCCCTGCACAAAATGCCATTTCTGAAGGAAAAAAAGTAATTTAAAACTCACTCGCGGCTATTAATGAATTGTCAGCTCCCGGCAATACATAGAAAAGTCATTGATAAAAAAAAAAAAAAAGCGTGGGGGTCCCCCCAAATTCAATTACCAGGCCCTTCAGGTCTGGTATAGATATTAAGGGGAACCCCGCCGCAAATTTAAAAAAAAATGCGTGCGGTTCCCCCCAAATATCCATACCAGGCCCTTCAGGTCTGGCATGGATTTTAAGGGAAACTCCACCCCAAATAAAAAAAAAATGGCATGGAGTCCCCCCAAAAATCCATACCAGACCCTTATCCGAGCATGCAACCTGGCAGGCCACAGGAAAAGAGGGGGGGACGAGAGAGCGCCCCCCCCTCCTGAACCGTACCAGGCCACATGCCCTCAACATGGGAAGGATGTCCCCATGTTGATGGGGACAAGGGCCTCATCCCCACAACCCTTGCCCGGTGGTTGTGGGGGTCTTCGGGCAGGGGGCTTATCGGAATCTGGAAGACCCCTTTAACAAAGGGGACCCCCAGATCCCGCCCCCCCATGTGAATTGGTAAGGGGTACATCGTACCCCTACCATTTCACGAAGAAAGTGTATTATTCACTTTAAGCATTATTAAAATCACTGCTCCCAAAAAAACGGCCGTTTTTAAAACTTTTTTTTGCATTGATACATGTCCCCTGGCAGGACCCGGGTCCCCAAACACTTTTTATGACAATAACTTGCATATAAGCCTTTATAATTAGCACTTTAGATTTCTCCCATAGACTTTTCGAATTTGCCGCGAACACCCCAAATTGTTCGCTGTTCGGCGAACGGGCAAACAGGCAATGTTCGAGTCGAACATGAGTTCGACTCGAACTCGAAGCTCATCCCTAGTGGCAAGTGGACAATCCACAACTTGTGGCAAGTGGACGATACACAACTTGTGGCAGGTGATGTGGCAAGTGGACAATCCACAACTTGTGGCAGGTGACATGGCCAGGTGACGTGGCAGGTGACGTGGCAATTGGACAATTCACAACTTGTGGCAAGTGGACAATCCACAACTTGTGGCCAGGTGACGTGGCAGGTGACGTGGCCAGGTGACATGACAAGTAGACAATCCACAGCTTTTGGCAGGTGACGTGGCCAGGTGACCTGGCCAGTGGACAATCCACAACTTGTGGTAGGTGAAGTGGCCAGGTGACATGGCCAGGTGATGTGGCAAGTGGACAATCCACAACTTGTGGCAGGTGATATGGCCAGGTGACGTGGTCAGATGACGTGGTCAGGTGACATGGCAAGTGGACAATCCACAACTTGTGGCAGGTGACGTGGCCAGGTGACGTGGCAAGTGGACCATTCACAACTTGTGGCAGGTGACGTGGCCAGGTGACCTGGCCAGTGGACAATCCACAACTTGTGGCAGGTGAAGTGGCCAGGTGACATGGCCAGGTGATGTGGCAAGTGGACAATCCACAACTTGTGGTAGGTGACGTGGCCAGGTGACGTGGCCAGGTGACGTGGCAAGTGGACAATTCAAAACTTGTGGCAGGTGATATGGCCAGGTGACGTGGCCAGGTGATGCGACCAGTGGACAATCCACAACTTGTGGCAGGTGACGTGGCCAGGTGACGTGGCAAGTAGACAATCCACAACTTGTGGCCAGGTGACGTGGCAGGTGACGTGGCCAGGTGATGTGGCAGGTGACGTGGCAAGTGGACAATTCACAACTTGTGGCAGGTGACATGGCAGGTGTCATGGCAAGTGGACAATCCACAACTTGCGGCAGGTGACGTGGCAAGTGGACAATCCACAGCTTGTGTCAGGTGATGTGGCAAGTGACACACTAAATACAAGTACACTGCTGCTCTCTCAGCTGCTGCTACTCACTCTGGTCTCACAAAATGGCTGAAATGGTTAAATAATACTGTTTTTTGAGCTTAGGGAGGGTCTTATGATGTTTCTTAACTAAACGCTTATAGACGCAAACACAGTAAAACGCTGCTAAAATCGCGGCAACACGGGCGTTTCTAAACGCCGATTTCAGCCTTTAAAAACATGCGTTCAGCAGAGTTTGCACCGGCGTCTCGTGTGCATGGGGCCTAATTATATTGCATCGGTGTGAATGGTACTGTACCTAAAATACAGATCAGAGAATATTATTAATACAGGAAACGTGCTAGTCAAGAGGCTAAATGTAATGGTTGTATGTTTATCCAATGTTTTTGTATTATCAATGCATTATGCAGAGAGCATCAATTCATTAACACTACACAAGCAAAAACTGATTCCTGTTTACTCATTCAGAGCTATGTATTGACGTAAATCATTGCTTTTATACAATAATAAAATGTAGTTGTAGTTAGAATGTTTTCTAAGTACAAGGATAATGCAAGCATCTTACGGAGCTGTGTGATATCATTTGGTGATTTTGGTGTAAAAACATACAATGACATATTTAGCACAATCTTGCTTACGTATAAGACCTTAGGTCTCAGGCCTCATGTACACTGCTGCTGGTAAACGGATGTTTAGAAGCAGTTGGGCATTTTTTCAGCTGCCCCTGAACTCTCCTCTATGTTATCTTATCAGTACATTTACACAGGGTCATTTATAGTAGTTTCTAGGCAGTTGAGTTTAGGATAATTTTTTGGAATGCAAAAAATTGCGTTCAGGACGGATGTTCAGAGGCATTTAAAATGCCAAATGTCTGTAACAGCATGTAAACGCCTGTAAATGTGGTAACTGCCAGTGACATTTACACAGTAATCAGTGCATGTTTATAGCACTGATCACTGTATAAATGTCAATGGTCCCAAAAATGTGTTAAAAGTGTTGCAGTCCCACTAAAAATCACAGATCGCCGCCATTACTAGTAAAAAAATAAAAATAATAAAAATGACATAAATCTATCCCCTATTTTGTAGACGCTATAACTTTTGTGCAAACCAATCAATATACACTTATTGCGATTTTTTTTACCAAAAAATATGTAGAAGAATACGTATTTGCCTAAACTGATGAAGAATTTGTATTTTTTTGGGATATTTATTATAGCAAAAAGTAAAAAATATATTTGTTTTCAAAATTGTCGCTATACTTTTTTGTTTATGGTGCAAAAAATAAAAACCACAGAGGTGATCAAATACCATCACAAGAAAGCTCTATTTGTGGGGAAAAAGGGACATCAATTTTGTTTGGGTACAGTGTCGCACGACTGCGCAATTGTCAGTTAAAGCGACGCAGTGCCGCATAGCAAAAAATGGTCTGGTCATTAAGGGGGCAAATCCTTCCAGTCCTTAACCACTTAAGCCCCGGACCAATACGCAGCATAAAGACCAGGCCCCTTTTTGCGATTCGGCACTGTGTCGCTTTAACTGACAATTGCGCGGTCGCATACTAGCTCATTATGAATGACTTACCTGAGATCGAACCCCCGCAGCAGTCCTCGGTCACCTCCGCCGCCGCCGCCATCTTGCCTCGATGTCCCATCACTGCCGTCAGTGTATCGCCGCTCTGGTGCTGTGATTGGCCGGAGCGGCGATGACGTCACATGCATGCGCACTCGGGCGGCAAGATCCCATTCATAAAACCGGCCCACTAGTGCGCATGCGTGTGACGCCATCTGTCCTGTGTTTTACAGCAAATATCTCCTTAACCGTGTAGGTTAAGGAGATATTTCATGCACCTACAGGTAAGCCTTAATCTAGGCTTACCTGTAGGTGCAAGTTGTCAAAGTGGGTTTACAACCACTTTAAGTGGTTAATACAATGATTTTATATGATTGTCCACCCCATCTAGTGGCCATAATGCAGTATTTTTACTGCAATAAATACATAAGAAAAAATACTGCATTATGGCCACTACATGGAGCTGACCATCATAGATAATAATTGTATTAAAGTGGTTTTGGACTACTTCTACCTATAGGTAAGCCTAGAAAAAGGCTTACCTATAGGTAGTGGAAATATCTGCTAAACGTGTGCCGTTTAGGAAATATTTCACTTGTAGTCCACCAAAAATCCCAACGGCGCATGCGCGGGGAAGAAACAAAACTAAGTGTCATTTCTTCCCCAGTCTGTGCCGTGAATGGCGGCTCTCGTGCGCATGCGTGGGAGTGATGTCACGCGGCTCTGGCGAATCACAGAGCCGGAGTCCGCAGCCCGGAAGGAAGAGGAGACAGAAGATG
Organism: Rana muscosa; assembly: GCA_029206835.1. NCBI lineage: Eukaryota > Metazoa > Chordata > Amphibia > Anura > Ranidae > Rana > Rana muscosa. The sequence continues at coordinate 34,656,676 of CM055123.1, read as the reverse complement.
GACGCAGCCTGCACAGGGGACATTGCTGGATTTTTTTGCAGGTAAGTGTCACATAATGGGCTAGTATGCGATGCATACTAGCCCATTATGCTTTTAATTTGCAGGCTTTTCAGGTAGCAAAAGAGGAAGTAAAACCCATCAGGGTTTACTTCCTCTTTAAGCAGAATACAGTCAAAAATCTCTCAAGGATGGGTGAACACTTTTTTCTTTTTTTAAATAGACCCCTTTGTGTTATAAACCAGCCATTCTATATACAAAGTTGCCCACAATGTATAATTATATGATGTGCATGGCTTTAGGCTACTTTCACACTATTTTTAGTGCCGCTATACCATATTTTTTCCCGCGATTTGCGGGCGCTAGCGGGGGGATTTTAACCCCCACTAGCGGCCGAAAATGGGTTAAAAACGCACGCAATAACGCCTCTTTGCTGCATTTTGCGGGCGTTTTGGAGGCGCTACCCCATTGATTTCAATGAGCAGGGGCGCTATAGGAGCGGTATTTTTACCGCTCCTATTGCACCTCAAAGATGCGGCTTTGCAGGAGTTTTTTGACCCTCCTGCAAGCGCAACGCTCCAGTAATTGATCGGCTTTTTTGAGGCACATTGCAGGCGCTATTTTTAGCGCAATAGCGCCTGCAAAGCGCCTCAGTGTGAAAGGGGCCTTACTCACATTCTTAACCACTTGTCCACCGCCCACTGTCAATTGACAGCGGGCAGAGGATACTCTCGTTCTGGGAGGACGTCATATGACGTCCTCCCTTTAAAACGAGCTAGAAGGCGCGCGCGCGCCCGCCGCGTTCACAAGGCCCCAGTGCGCATGCCCGGCGGCCGCGATTGCCGCCGGGCACCCGCGATTGCCCGGGAAACGAGCAGGAAAGTGGGTCTCTGTGTGTAAACACAGAGTTCCACGTCCTGTGAGGGAGAGGAGGCTGATGGTGTGTCCCTTGTACATAGGGACAACCATCAGTCACCTCCCCCAGTCAGTCCCCTCCCCCCACAGTAAGAACACATTGAGGGAACATATTTAACCCCTTCCCGCCCCCTAGTGGTTAACCCCTTCCCTGCCAATCACATTTATACAGTAATCAATGCATTTTTATAGCAGGGATCGCTGTATAAACGTGAATGGTCCCAAAAATGTGTCAAAAGTGTCCGATGTGTCCGCCGCAATATCGCAGTCACAATAAAAAATCGCAGATCGCCGCCATTACTAATAAAAAAGTAAAAAAATAAAAATGCTATAAATCTATCCCCTATTTTGTACACGCTATAACTTTTGCGCAAACCAATCAATACGCGCTTATTGCGATTTTTTTTTTTACCAAAAATATGTAGAAGAATACGTATCGGCCTAAACTGAGGAAAATTTTATTTAAAAAAAAAATGGGTATTTATTATAGCAAAAAGTAAAAAATAGTGTTTTTTTTCCAAACTGGACGCTCTTCTTTTGTTTATAGCGCAAAAAATAAAAACCGCAGAGGTGATAAAATACCACCAAAAGAAAGCTCTATTTGTGGGAAAAAAAGGACACAAATTTTGTTTGGGAGCCACGTCGCACGACCGCGCAATTGTCATTCAAAATGTGACAGCGCTGAAAGCTGAAAAATGGCTTGGGCAGGAAGGGGGTTTTCGTGCACAGTAGGGAGGTGGTTAAACATAGAATAATATTGTGATATTGATTTATGCAATGAAAACAATTGCATGCAAATGCTTTCCGATGCATTGTTGTATAGAAATATGCTCATTAAGACTAATTTCTTTATTTATTTATTTTTTATTGCAAAGAGAAATAGTAAATATTTCCCTTGGTACCAGCAGAAAAACTCTGGAACACACTTCTATACAGCACCATTGATATGGCACTCAGTTTATTTTCTTTGAAACATTCTAAGTCTTTTTACATCTGGGATAGAAATACACACATAGCCATTATGTTCTGATTAGCCAGCAATTCTATTATAGTCTAAAAGATTTCTCCTAAGGTTACACCTGTCCAGAAATGCTTTTTATTGCTTATGTGGCACATATGAAAATGCAACAGTCTACTCCTGGGATGCAATTAGTATCTGGCTTAGAAAAATATCTGTGATGTCATTAAACTTGTATAAATAATCTAAAGTGCTAGTAGGATGGGAATCATCAGCTGGCGATAAAACAAAATCAATACCGCAGCATCAGGTGAAGGGCTGAGTTCATTCAATACGTAATTTAGGCGAAGAACAGAAATGAATGACTTATTCATCTGGCAAAGAACAAAGTGAAATAACCCATAGTAACCAAATCAGAATTCATTTATCAGTGTTCTGCCTTTAGTATATTAGAGTCATGTAGCTGTCAATTAAAGCACTTTCATTTCAGCCTTGATCCTTGCTCTGCCATATTAACCATTTGACCTCCAGAAGATTTGACCCCCTTTTATGAGCAGAACATTTTTTTTCTTTTCGACACTGTGCTACTTTAACTGCCAATTGTGCGTTCATGCAAAACTGTGCACAAATGAAATTTTAATGTAACTTTATTTCACTCAGATAGAGCTTTCTTTTGGTGGTATTTGATCACCAATGGGTTTTTTTTTTTTTTTGCGATATAAGTAAAAAAAATACAGAAAATATAAAAACAAAAAACTGTATATTTTATTTTCTTCTATAAAACATATCCAAAAAAAAACGAATTTCTTCACAAATTTAGGCCAAAATGTATTCTAATACATGTCTTTGGTGAAAATAAATCCAAATAGTTGTATATTATTTGGTTTGTGTGAAAGTTATAGCCAAGACCTTTGCACAGAGCAGGTAAGTATACAATGCTTTGGTGCATTTATGTTTCTGTAACTGAGCTGTTTTATGACTTTTTCCTATTCTGGAATACAATTTTCAACTTAAAAAGAAAAGTATACCATGTGTGTTATTTTAATAAAAAAAAGGTTTAATGTGGGGGCGTGGCTACCGAGCTACTGCATGGACGTCTGACTGCATAGCTTCGCCCCAGACACGGGAACCACTGACGAATAGCGCGACACCGGCCGCTACTTTCCCCACTACATCGCATCCGAGAGCCTCAGTACACTTGGGGAATGACCCGAAAGAGGAAAGACCACACTCAGCCCAAGAAACTGGAGGATTTCTTCCCGTCGAGAGGCCGAGGGCCTATCCAAGATGGCGCCGACGGGGGGAATATCTCACCATCCTCCTCCAGCAGCGCGCGATCTGCGGCCGCCAGCCCAGGATCACCTCTGAATCACACTCAGACACCTCCGCCGGCCTCTACCCCCCTATCTCGCAGCCCAGCGAAATCTAAGCCTCGTCTGGATGGCAACGGTCAGCAGGTGAGCAACACACACAGTCCTATGGAGGATACGAGGGAGCTGGTTGACCCTTTCACCTCATTCCCCACGACAGGTCACCCTGTATCAGACACTACTCTCAAAGACATGCTTGTCTCCCTCCGCAGCTCTATGCACGCAGACCTGATGCAATGCATGCAGAACTTTAAATCTGACATAGGAGACTTAGCAGGCAGAGTAGACCATATTGAGGGGAAAATGGGAGAGTTTGCAGCATCCCACAACACTTTGATTGATGCACACGCTGATCACTCAGAGGAACTCTCTTGGCTCAGGGCAAAGGTCACTGACCTTGAAGATAGGTCAAGGAGGAACAATGTGAAAATTAGAGGGGTACCGGAGACCATCCTTCCAACCCAACTCCAACAATATGCCCGTGACCTATTGAAACAGTTCCTGCCCTCTGTCCCAGAAGTGGAAATGCAAATTGACCGCATCCATAGATTACCCAAACCATCCCATCTCCCGGATAACATCCCCAGAGATGTCCTGATGCGGGTTCACTTCTACCAAGTGAAGGACCAACTGATGACTGCATTTCGCAAAAATCAGCAACCAACTGCTCAGTTCTCACATATTCAACTGTTCGCGGATCTGTCACAATTCACCATGCACAAGCGCAAATCCCTCCTGACAGTGACCAAAGCACTCCGCAACCACAACATCCCCTATAGGTGGGGGTACCCAGTTAAGCTCACGGTCACACATGAGGGCAAGTCCACAGTTATCACAGATATAGAGGAAGGTCTCTCCTTCCTGCGCACCTTAGATATTCTGCCAGTGAAATCTTCTGCAGGGCCTTCACCCCCACCTAAGCTTGACCCACAATATGAATGGCAAATGGTGTTGAAAAAGAAGAGCAACAAAAAACAAACATCTTAACCAACTAGCCCACACCTTAGTATGACTCAGGTACTTCAAGGTTCCTGGTATGTTCTGGAGTATGTAGCCCACTGACTCTTTCAAGTTGATACCCTCCCGTCAAGTTATGGGAAGCGAGACTTCCCTCTGGTTCTTGTTTGAACTTTCTTTTTACCTTTTGCACAATGAACTGTGTATTGCTGCTTTTTTTCTACCTCCCCCCCCCCCTCTGTCTTAATCTCTTTGTCCCCCATTATCCCACCTACTCAAGCCTGTTCCTGGTTGATCCTGCCTCAGAGAATCTGCAATCCTACTCGTCTCAAGAACAACAACATTGCATCTCCACACCATCGCCTGACCCTGAGATATTGGTCATCTCGGCTGACAGGAGGTACGTTCATCATATACGCTCCTCATTAATACATGGCGCTTAAGATAGTCTCTTTCAACGTGAATGGCCTGAATCACCCGGCCAAGAGGGCCTCAGTCTGGAGAGAGGCTCTCAAACTTCAGGCTGATGTCCTATGTATTCAAGAGACACACTTCCTCTCAGACAGTCCTCCCTATTTTCGCCACAACCGATTCCCTCATATCTTTTCTGCCTCGGCATCTTCCAAAAAGAAAGGTGTCCTTATCGCGGTTAGAGACTCAGTAGCCTTTACCTTGTTGGACTCACATGCTGACCCAGAAGGGAGGTACTTCATACTGATAGGTGAGTTCAACAACAAGCCCTTCACCCTTGTCAACCTGTATGCTCCGAACTCCCACCAACTTAGATTCCTGAAAAGGTTGTACAGCAAGGTTGCTGAGCTTAAACAAGGGTCTCTGGTCATCTGTGGGGATCACAACCTAACTGTGGATTACGTACTCGACTCTTCCTCTGAATCCAAGCGCCCAATACCCCAACTCCAAAACCTTCTCCACTCAGAAGACCTTTTTGATGTCTGGAGATGCCAACATGGTAATGAAAAAGACTATACCTTCCACTCTACTCGGCATAACTCTTATTCGAGAATAGACTTGATCCTTGTAGACAAAATACTTCTGCAGGCGGTGTCCTCCTCCAGCGTCCATGATATCACGTGGTCCGACCACGCACCTGTTTCAATCACGGTGATGGAGGGATACACCCCTAGTCCTGCTTACATATGGAGGGCCAACTCTCGTGTCTTTGGGATGCCCACACATGTCTCTACTATAACTAGCAGATTGGCTACCTTCTTTGAAGATAATGTGGGCTCGGTCTCGGACCCTGCAATGTTATGGTGTGCCCATAAGGCATTTGTTAGAGGTATAATATTACAAATTTGTGCGGGGGAAAAGAGGCGGAGGACCCACAGGCTAGAGCAACTCCTTACTACTATTCAGAAGTTGGAGGCATTAAACAAATCTTCCCCTGATACACAGATTTCCCAACAGCTATCACAGCATCGTGCTGAGCTCAGGTTGTTTCTTATTGAACAACATTCTAAGCACTTTCAGTACTTAAAGTTAAATCACTACGCCTCGGGTAACCGAGCAGGCAAATGTCTGGCCCAAAGGCTTAAAAGTACTAGGGTCAAAACAAAAATCCCGTTCCTACTACACCCAAGTAATCACCAGAAAATACTCAATCCCAAAGAAATAGCTAACTCTTTCGCCGACTACTACTCCTCTCTTTATAATTTACAGGCTGACCCTAACACCCCCCAACCCACAGGAGAGGCTATACAGAAATTCCTAGAGAAATTAAACCTTCCCTCCTTGTCTCCCGATCACCTCCACTCTCTTAATTCGCCTATTACAGAGCGTGAAATCAAGGAGGTCATAAAAACACTCCCCCTAGGCAAATCCCCGGGTCCTGATGGACTTCCTAACGACTATTATAAGGCCTTCCTAAGTAATTTAACACCAACTCTTCAAGAGGTGTTCAACGCTGCAATGTCCTCTGCCTCCTTTCCTCCAGAGATGCTTAAGGCGTATATTGTCACTATCCCTAAACCTGGGAAAGAACATACTGATCCAGCTAATTTCAGGCCTATATCCCTTCTCAACGCCGACATTAAGATATATGCTAAACTCTTAGCGCACAGATTAATGCCTATCCTCCCCCTGCTACTTGGCCCGGATCAATCCGGCTTCACCCGGGGTAGACAAACATCGGATGCCACGAGAAGGGTGTTGGGAGTGATTCAATCTGCCAATCTCTGTCGAACGCCTTCCCTGCTCCTATCCTTGGATGCGGAGAAGGCGTTCGACCGGGTACACTGGGGCTACATGAACCAAACCCTGCAGAAATTCGGATTCTCTGGGCCCATCCTCTCTGCCATACTGGCTCTATACTCCTCCCCCTGTGCCCAGGTCTACACATCTAACATGCTTTCAAATACCTTCTCTATTTCCAATGGCACAAGACAGGGGTGCCCCCTCTCCCCCTCAATCTTTAACCTTCTTATTGAGCCGCTGGCCGAGAGGATCAGGTCCCATCCAGACATTACAGGCTTTCCTATCCAAGGCAAATACCATGATATCAACCTATTTGCAGATGACATAATTCTGTTCCTGACCGCCCCTTCCGTATCCCTACGTAACGCCCACGAAACTCTCACTGAATTCAGTGCTATCTCCTTTTACAAAGTTAATTTCTCAAAATCAGTTATCTTAGATCTAGGCATCCCACCCAATCTGAAAAATCATCTCCAGAATACCTATCCTTACTCTTGGAGCAAGTCACACATTACCTACCTAGGTATTAAAATTACCTCAGACCCCTCACTGCTAGCTGAGATTAACTATTCCACTCTGATCAACAAATTAACAGTAGAACTGACACGTCTCTCCAATGTTGAACTGACTTGGTCTGGGCGCTTGGCGGCGTTTAAAATGTTAATCCTCCCTCAGATGCTCTATATATTTCGGACACTTCCCATTCCTCTATCCCCCATACATATTAAAAAGCTTAACACTCTTCTCTCTCATTTCATTTGGAAAACAAAGAGACCAAGATGCTCCAAAACCCTTCAAGTTAAACACCGCTTAGCGGGAGGGATGGGGTTGGTTGATATCCGAGACTACTATCGTGCCTCTCTCCTAACACAACTTAAGAGTTGGATTGATCCAACGACTCCTTCCATATGGAGAGACATTGAACAGTCACTCATACCATCCGCAGACCTGAAATCCCTCCTCTTTGCAGATATGTGGAGACGACTGCCTCTACGAGATCTGCCCCCTACCATCCATGCCTCCCTACAGGTCTGGAGAGACCTGAGAAATCTCCAAGTCCCACACACCGACCTGATAGATATCCCTGCACCTATTGAAACTCTATCCCAGATTGTACCTAATCTCTCCATCAAAAGCTGGAAGAATAGAGGTATTAAGACTATAGATGATCTTTACCAAGACGATGTCCTTCTCTCATTCACTGCCCTGCAAAACACATTCTCACTGCCTTCCACAGACCTATACAAGTATATACAAATCTCCCATTTTCTCAGACCACTAAGCACATGCAGGCTTCGCCTCCCGAGAGTGGTGTGGCGCTTTTATAATACTAATCCTACCCCCACTAAGGGAATCTCCCTATTCTATAATTTATTCCAACATAAAATGACGTTTATAAAATCCCAACCATTTGAGAAATGGGAGGTAGACTTGGGTCAAAATATTTCTGTTTCCCAGTGGCAACACGCATTTCGTTCACTCTATAAGGCATCTAGATGCGTTAACCATTGGGAACTATCCCAAAAGATAGCACTTCGGTGGTATCTCACTCCCTACAGGCTTTCCAAGTTCGGGTCCCAAAGCTCCCCACTATGCTGGAGGAACTGCGGTACAACAGGCAACCTACTCCATATGCTATGGGCTTGCAGACACCTGACCAGTTTCTGGAACTCCATTTTTCGTCATATTTCAGGAATTACGGGGTTTTGACCCGCCCTAATCCCGCCCTAGCCATTCTAAATGTAGGAATTGAAATTTTCCCTCCCGACTACAGAACAGTGATAACTCATATTCTCTTAGCTGCCAGGACGCTAATTGCAAGAAACTGGAAATCAGACAAAGCACCAAATGTTTCCGAAGTACTGCTTATCACCCAAACAAACTACGTCTACGAATCTCTGATGGCCAACAGACTTGGCAATCAACTTAGGTTTAACAAACACTGGGAAATCTGGTCAACCTGGCATAAAAGTCCTTCTTAAAATGCACTATACGACACACGTTTCAAATGTACCTAAATGAATAATTGTATTTCATGTTCGGTAAATTATTTCTTGTACTTGATGACCTAACATGTTCACTACAGATCAACCACTCCCTCCCTCACCCATCCCCCTTCCTCCTTCTTCCCCCCGCCCTTACTCCCCACTTCCCCCCCTCCCTCTCCTTCCCCCCCTTTTCCTTCCCCCCTTCTTATCCTCCTGTTCTTCCTTTCATAGGCCATGATGTTTTCACCTCCCACTGTTGTTATTGAATCTGTTCATTTGGGACTATTATTTTCTTTTGATATGCATGTAGTAATATAGACATGTCAAGCAGTGAAAATTACCCTTTGTTTACTTCCTTTATCTGTATCATCTTGTCTGAAATTCTTTTCAATAAAAACAATAAAAAAAAAAAAAAAAGGTTTAATGTTACATGAAGCACAGGGGAACAGTAGAGGAGGAACTAAATACCCCCCCCCGCCCCAGCACCTGGTGTAGACTTATTATTGGAATCTGCTGGCTACTGAGAGACACCTACAATCCTCCACCCAGGGAACCAAAGTATCACCAGGTCCTGATACACTCACTGCCACAAAGCTTGCATGGTGATTATACACAAGGTTCCAATAGGCAAACAGAGCAACAGAGGAGAAATGCAAAGTTATATCTCAGTGGGTGTTTTTTCAAAAGCACCTGCCACTTTTCCGGAATGGATGTCATGGCACAAGTTGTGACAAGGCAAGGGAATTAGAAGAAAAGGGCTGCCGTGTAAAGAACACAACTCTTAAGCCTCTGGCACACGACCGGTTTTCAGCCTCGTGCACACGACCAGTTTTCTCGGCAAGAAAACAGCTGGGAGAGCTTTTTGCCATGAAAACCCTTCGTGTGTATGGTTTCTCGACAGGAAAACTGCCGGGAATCTCGACGAGAAAAATAGAGAACCTGCTCTCTATTTTTCTCGTCGGGATTCTCGGTAGAGTGTTTCCTGCCGAGAAAACCGTTTGTGAGTATGCTTACCTGTCCCAGGTAAGCCCGCGCATGCTCTATGAGACTTTGACGCATGCGCGGTAGCATACAAGGGTAGGGTGTAGCAATATGGCGGCGATGGCATCGAATGTGACGAGCCCAGGCTCGTCATAGTCGATGACGTCACTGCGTTCTTGCCATTCAAAAGAACGGCAGATCTTTTGAATGGCCGTCAAGACAAGCTTGCCAAGAATCCCGTCAGGAAAACCGACGGTTTTCAAATAGATGGGATTCCCGCCCGTGTGTTCAGGGCTTTAGGAGGCAATAACTAGGCTTTAAAAACGTGTTATACAGTATGTTTAGTTTTCATAACTAGCAAGGATTATTGCAATTTAGTTTAAGCAAACAAGAATCACCATGAAAATATTATATTATATTTACCCTCCAAGTGTAAATGAATGGCTGATGATCAGACTCTCACAAGATGGCTTCCAATCAATGGGTAGAGTTGTCTCTGGATGATGAAGTGTGTTTTAGATGAGACTGTGTGATAAGATCTAAATGATGTGTGTCCCCCCCCCCCCCTGATGTCTACCTGACTTGCTATTATATTCAGCAAGGATAATACATTCATAAAAATCGCCCAGGGGGTGGCCCAGACGGTGTAACCTTATTCATTTTTGGTGGATTTGTTTTACTATGTGTTTATTCAAGTATTACCTCCCTTGGCCATCAGATGGAACTCCAAGACTAGAAATGTTTATCTTCAGTTTTGCAGGGAGATTGCATTTCCTAGAAACGAATCTGCTGTATAAAATTCATATTTTACTATAACATATTGGACTATGGGATTTTATCTAAAATTTCTAGAATGCCTTTGAGAATATGGTGGTTTCTAATTGATGATTATTACTCTTTTGGTTTAGCAACAATTGAATGGAAAATTGGCATGAGTTCATAATCAAATAAAATTCCAAGACTATAAATGATTATTTGGGTATGGCTACATTATAAAGCACACATTTTTGATAATGGATACAAACAACCAAACTAGGATAATATTAAGGCTGAGTCATTTTTAGATAAAATTTAATTGTGTTTCATAATCAAGTCTTTTTTAGGTTATTATATACATATAATATATTATTATTATTATTGTACAATATGTAATATATATATATATATATATATATATATATATATATATATATATAGACACAATTATGTTCCTTTTTGTCCCTTTTTACCAAAACGAAATGAGCCTCAATAGTATTAATTGTTTCATCTTATCAAGTGATGAACTGCAAATCTTTCTTACTGTATATGTTGCAATCATCTATAAACATAATATTAATCATGACATAGTTCTTTTATGGATCTATATACATAGGGAAGTGTTGGCATTCATAATATAATCCATGATGTTTGAATTACCTTGTCCTCATAACATTGGAATATAGAGAAACTTTTGCCCCTGTCCTTCATTACTGCCATTGTCTGGAATGTCCAAGAATGTTGATTTTGGTCAGATGTGAACACAGAAACCTATGGATTAGTATTATCTTCTCTCCAACTTTTTAATCATCCTCATTGCCATAACAATGGAATCTCAGCTAGACTAGAGGATTTGTGTAGTAGTTGTTGATTGTGTTTGTGCAGTCAACTTTCCTATTGTTCATTGCAAGGTGTCATTGCTTTAATTTGTTCTGTATACACTTCTTTTACAGAACAAACTGCCTAAGCTGAAAAAAAACAAATTATCTCTGGTGGGCACTGAGACCTGAAGAGGACCTCATATTTTGGGGCTTAAAAAAAACTCCCATTGTTCAAACTAGAGATATGATAAAATATATAAAAAAAAATTCTTCGTAGAAATTCTAACAGAAAAGTAAAAAAAAAATTCAAATGAGGCACAATGGGAATGGCTGATACAACAATTGTCATAAGGAATGGTGTACAGTACAAATGCCATAGTACAGGTATGCATCATGGAATCAGTGCGTTGTATCAATTAACAAAGAATAACTAACAGAAATACTGTAAAATTATATGACAGGTAAAGTAGCTGTGCATTTGGTAGTTTCCCTGGAGTTTAGCTTTAAAGCTGAACTTGGGATAAGCAAATATTGTCTAAATACAAGACACATGGGTGTTCTTACTTGAATCTTGGTGTGCTTTGTATATTGCTTCCTGATGTGTGCAGTAATACAGTGTGAAACTTCTCCTCTGTGCAAAATCTTCTTGTGTTAAAGACCGGCCACTGCTGTTTGCTCTTCTCGTGCAGGGTGACTGGTCTTGTATCTACCACTTTTTTTGCAGGCAGCTTGTAGTGGAATGACCTGCTGAGCCCCACGAACAGTTCTGTTCTCTGTGCAGGATAGTCGCAGCACAGCGATGATGTCACTACTACTTTTACGATGCAATAACTGTGTTAAGGCACTTGATGAACACAAAGGGGATTTATAGCTTTTGTGGCTTTTGAGGAATTTATTTCAGTGAAAGTTTCATTGCCCAGGTTTCAGCTTTAGCACATGCTTTGCTCATCACTACAGAGAATAAATGATTGTGGTTGTCAAATTTAGGTGATGCGCTTTTTTAAAATAATAGAAGGTACTTTAGAAACTGAGGTAGAATAGGAAACTACAAAAAAAGTTATTCTATCAACTAATCAAATTTTGAATTGCATTCTGTACTCAAAATAACCCTACATAAAACAAATATGAAACCTAATTATTTCTTGATGATAAATGTGTTTTTCCTCAATTTAACAGTTTTCTAACTTAAAGCTAAACTTCAGCTTTATCTTCAGCCTGGCACAGTTGTACAGGCTCCTGTACTGAAATTGTGTTCTCTGATGTTTTTTATCCTTTAATCTTTCTCTTTTCTCTTTCCTGCCTGAAGAACATCCAATATCATCTAGCCCTTTCCTCTCCAGCCTTACTGTCCCTGACCCACCACTTCCATTCATTGGATTTCTGTTCTTTCAAATATGGAGGCTTACTATAACATGTGGATGTTACCTAGGGGGTCTGCATGTCAGTCACATGTTTTTCTGCCTTTATACTGACGTCAATACATATTTTGCTATTTGCATAACTTCTCCCAAGAGCAAGCCTACTGCTTGCATCAGGGCTGAGAGCTTTGGAGAACATTATTGAGGCGGGGTGCTTTGATCTTTTTAGGAAGCTATGCCCAGGACTCTGCCAGCCTTACCATCAGCCATGATCTTTGTGCATTGCATAGAGAATTGATGACTCTAAAATGAGGCATGTTATGGAAATTGAAAGGTTTTATTTAGGGGAAAAGAAGAAAATAGGGAAAGCAAGAAGATTAAACATCAGATTAAGGAGTTGTCTCCTTAATTTTGCAGAAATTAAAGGTACTAAAGGTACATCACTAAATAATTTGCGGGGTTTAAACTATTCTGAAAAAAGTGCTAAGTAAATTGATCATGTACAGAAAGAGAGCTATTATTAGTTGGAAGGTTTTCAGGTTATTTCTTTAGATATTTGTCAATTGATTAAACAGCTTCACATGTACTGCCACTCTCGCCGCTCTCCGGTGCCCTCTGCTGCTTACCAGAGCTGCCAATAGTGGCGGAGGTGATCTGATCCTTCTCGGTGTTAGGTATGGAGACAAAGGAGGGGAAGATGGACCCCACCTGTCTCCATATCATTGCAGGGCGGAAGCGACGTCAAAACGTCATTTCCGCCCATAGCTCTTAAAGGAAATAATTTTTTTTGCCTTTTAGTGTAATTATGAGATCTGAGGTCTTTTTGACCCCAGATCTCATATTTAAGAGGTCCTGTCATGCTTCTTTTATATTACAAGGGATGTTTACATTCCTTGTAATAGGAATAAAAGTGACACAGTCTTTTTTTTTTAAAGAACAGTGTAAAAATAAAAAATAAAAAGTATTATAATAAAAAAAATAAAAAAATAACATGCCCCACAACCCCCGAGCTCGCGTGTAGAAGCGAACGCATACGTGAGTAGCGCCTGCACATGAAAACAGTATTCAAACCACACATGTAAGGGAATCACCGCGATCGTTAGAGCAAGAGCAATAATTCTAGCCCTAGACCTCCTCTGTAACTCAAAACATGCAACCTGTAGAATTTTTTAAACGTCGCCTATGGAGATGTTTAAGGGTAAAAGTTTGTCGCCATTCCACGAGTCGTCGCAATTTTGAAGTGTGACATGTTGGGTATCAATTTACTCGGTGTAACATTATCTTTCACAATATAAAAAGAAAACTGGGCTAACTTTACTTTAAAAAGTGTATTTTTCCAAAAAAGTGCACTTGTAAGACCACTGCGCAAATACAGTGTGACAGAAAGTATTGCAACGACCGCCATTTTATTCTCTACAGTGTTAGAAAAAAATAATATAATGTTTGGGGTTATAAGTAATCTTCTATCAAAGTAACCTAATTCTAACTTGTAAACACCAGAAAGAGGCTCGGTCCTTAAGTGGATAAGGACAGCAGGGGGCCCATCTGAGTGTAGAGGTTTAAAACATATTTATTGGAAAAGACAATTGGCAATTCACATATCACACATAGAAGCTTGCATGTAAATATACAATCGCCTCTGGGGATAATTCCCCTATTAATCAGAATGCAGTTCTGCTCCCCCCACCATCCAAAGGACCTGAGCAGCAGCTGCTCCTGTATATGGCAAAGAGACCAGCCCCACAATAAACTAAATGACATGCCCTCATTCTTCTACCTTTTGTGAGTAGCTTATTTACATGCCTGCTTCCTTTTAGCATATGGCTACATTTAGTCTAGTGCCTCCAGTGATTGTTCTTGGTTCCACAGCTACAGGTGCTACTACATCCATCTAAAGAACTGCATCCTGCTCCATAGAGAAACTACCCCTAGAGGTGGTTGTATATTTACATGAAAGCTACTATGTGTGGTAAAGTATATAAGTTGCAAATCGTCTTTTCCAATAAATATGTTTTAAACCACTACACTCAGATGTGTCCTCTGCTGTCCTTATTCTTTTTTATTGGTTTAAATTGTTCCTGCTGGCTTGAGCAGAAGTATTCAGGCCTCATGCCCACTGACGTTTTTACAGCTGTGTTTTTGCAGCTTAAAAACGCCTGTCCATGTTATTGTAAATATTTTTTTTAAATTTTTTTTAAAACGTCGGAGCTAAAAACGCGACCGCGCGTTAGTGCGAGTTTTTGCGCGTTTTTGCATGTTAGTGCGCGTTTTTGAGCGTTTTTTGACGCTCGCGTTTTTTTCTGCCTAATTCTGAGGCCTCATGCCCACGGGCATTTTTTCAGCCGCGTTTTTGAGCGTTTTTTACAGCTTAAAAACGCCTGTCCATGTTAGTCTATAGCTTCATGCCCACCTAGGCGTTTTTGAGCTGTAAAGAGCATAGGCGTTTGTAAGCTGTAAAAAAAAACCAGGACCAGTGCGTTCCTCAGCGTCAGAATTAGGCAGAAAAAAACGCGAGCGTCAAAAAATGCGTAAAAACGCGCACTAACGCGCAAAAAACGTGCACTAACGCGCGGTCGCGTTTTTAGCTCCGACGTTTTTTTTTTTCAAAAAAAATAAAAATATTTACAATAACATGGACAGGCGTTTTTAAGCTGCAAAAAATGAGGCCTTACGCTGAGGAACGCACTGGTCCTGGTTTTTTTTTACAGCTTAAAAACGTCTATGCTATTTGCAGCTCAAAAACGTCTAGGTGGGCATGAAGCTATAGACTAACATGGACAGGCGTTTTTAAGCTGTAAAAAACGCTCAAAAACGCGGCTGTAAAAACATCCGTGGGCATGAGGCCTCATATTTCGGTAATTTTAACTGCAAAACCAACTTTATATATTAAAAAATGCATCCTATGTGATAATACTGTACATCACTTGAATGTCAGTATAACATGCATACCACAATCATATTTATTTGTCAATAACTTATATTCTTAACGGGAATTTATTGTAAATTTGTGCATAATTGTATTTAGAATGTGTGTATGGTCATAAATAAAAAATATATTTTTTTGTTTAGGTAAATAAAAAATTTGTCATAATAATATGTTCCTTCCAATTTTGGCAAGCAGCTGGTGCTTTTGTCAATTGTTTTATTTCTACAAACTTTACAAAACTAAGAAAAGAACATCAAAAATAAAATTGATCCCAAACTAAAGTTTTCCTATAATGTACTGTAAAGGCCAAAGTGGGATAATGCACTTAAAAGTATCCAGTAGCATAATCAACCAAATATGAATAGCCTTTTTTTTACTCTATCATCAAATGATCAATACTATATTTATTCTAAAAATACTAATAATACTGCAACTAGCTCTATTATTATTTGTTTAACTATAAATTTCAAGGTCCAGTAAATCTATCTTGGTTACAACTTTCTTTTATTGTGTGCTTCATAGTTTGTTATAGTTAAATAATTTTTGGTCCTCCTAATAGTTTGAGCTACAAGTATATCTTCATAAAACAGACCATAAAATTGAAAAACAAAATACTGCCAGTTTCCAGTTAAAATTACCTTTTTTAGTAGTCATGCTAGTGCTGAAAATCTCTTCCAAAGTAATCAGAAATTAGTGAGACATGAATTGCTGACTAAGATTTAAATCAATAAAAATACAATTTAGTATTAGAGCTGTGATAATGTATATTTTCTATTGTCTTTCAAATGTATATTTACAATTGTAAAGACAAAAAGTTTAAAATTCCTAAATACTTTCATAAGGGTTACTCTTTAAACAATTTAAACAAATATTTGCCATACATCAACCTTTTGGGACAGAACCTTAATACAAGCAATTGCTGAACATTTGTGTCTTTTCTTTTGCGCAGAGGAAAATACCATGTTGCTGTGGTCTTTCTACCAATTTGTCTTCTACAAAATATTATTTATTTGAAAATGAATGAAACATTTTATCTTGGTTACTGTACAGCAGGGATGAGCCGAACACCCCCCTGTTCGGTTCGCACCAGAACCTGCGAACAGACAAAATGTTTGTGTGAACTTTAGAACCCTATTAAATACAATGGACTCGAACGTTCGAAATCTAAAGTGCTAATTATAAAGGCTTATATGCAAGTTATTGTCCTAAAAAGTGTTTGGGGACCCGGGTCCTGCCCCAGGGGACATGTATCAATGCAAAAAAAAGTTTTAAAAACTGACGTTTTTTCGGGAGCGGTGATTTTAATAATGCTTAAAATGAAAAAATAAAAGGGAAATATTCCTTTAAATTTCGTACCTGGGGGGTGTGTATGATATGCATGTAAAGTGGCGCATGTTTCCCGTGCTTAGAACTGTCCCTGCAAAAAAT
Source organism: Rana muscosa (assembly GCA_029206835.1). Lineage (NCBI taxonomy): Eukaryota > Metazoa > Chordata > Amphibia > Anura > Ranidae > Rana > Rana muscosa. The sequence continues at coordinate 34,640,007 of CM055123.1, read as the reverse complement.
GTCATTTTTGAAAGAAAAAAAGTCATTTAAAACTCACTCGCGGCTATTAATGAATTGTCGGCTCCCGGCAATACATACAAAAGTCATTGATAAAAAAAAAAAAGCGTGGGGGTTCCCCAGAATTCAGTTACCAGGCCCTTCAGGTCTGGAGTGGATATTAAGGGGAACCCCGCCGCAAATAAAAAAAAAATGATGTGGGGTTCCTCCAAATATCCATTCCAGGCCCTTCAGATCTGGCATGGATTTTAAGGGGAACTCCACCCCAAATTTAAAAAAAAATGGCGTGGAGTCCCCCTAAAAATCCATACCAGATCCCTTATCCGAGCACGCAACCTGGCCGGCCGCAGGGGAAGAGGGGGGGACGAGAGAGCGGCCCCTCCTCCCTCCTGAACCGTACCAGGCCACATGCCCTCAACATGGGGAGGATATCCCCATGTTGATGGGGACAAGGGCCTCATCCCCACAACCCTTGCCCGGTGGTTGTGGGGGTCTGCGGGCGGGGGGCTTATCGGAATCTGGAAGACCCCTTTAACAAAGGGGACCCCCAGATCCCACCCCCCCCCTATGTGAATTGGTATGGGGTACATTGTACCCCTACCATTTCACGAAGAAAGCGTAAAAAAATGTTTAAAAAAACACACAAACACCTTGAAAAAGTCCTTTATTAAAAAAAAAAAAAAACATTCCAGCGGTGAAATCCAGTGTCCCGCGGCGATCCCGATGTCCAGTGCTGTCCTTCATTGGTTGTGCCTGAGCGGACCTGATGGGGAACTCCCTCTCAGTGTTTTAAATGTATAGACCCCGCCCCTTCTAAAGTTCCCCATCAGGTCCGCTCAGCGGACCAGATGCGGAACATGAGAAGGGGCGGGTCTATACATGTATTACCAAAGTGAGAGAAGTTCCCCATCAGGTCCGCCCCCTCGGTATGTCGGACCCGCCTACATCATTGGCCTGAGCGGGGAACTTCCTTCATTGTGTAATTTAAATTTACACAGTGAAGGAAGTTGTAAAATATGGAGGTAAGAATACCACGACTTGGGAGGGTAAGGAACGGTACCTAAACTCAGTCTAGTCCTATTATAAACAGTAGGTTATGACTAAACAAGCAGTCATAAATAACACTAAAAAATTAAAACAGTTGCAATGAGTATAGGCTGTGTGCGTAGCACACTTCATGCCAGGGGTGTGTAATAAACAGAAATGGGTCAAACATATGAACAGGTTATAACACTGTGGCCCATGTTCCAGGCCTCAGATCAAGTGGGCAATGAAGAGCTAGACAGCTTGTCTGAGGGGGGAGTAGGCGGACCTTGTGATCATGAAAACTTCAGGTAGGTTTGTGGTCTCTCACAATATCTGTGTTACGTTGTTACTTGGATTACTTGAAAGTGATGAAGGTGTTAAGCCCCAGTTGTTGAGCATCTTGTAACCATCTTTAGGAGATGTGAGGGTGATTTTTTGGCTCTGATATGTGATCAGCATTTTGGTAGGGAAACCCCAGCGGTAAAAAATATTATTGTCCCTCAGAATTGCAGTAATGGGGGGTATATCCTTTTCTCATTTTTGAGGTTGCAGCATCTGCAGGTGTTCTTTGATATGATAAAAGTGAATCCGCGTTAGCACGTCTCTAGGGACTGTGTCAGGAAGTGTGTCGTGGTTTGGGGATCCTGTGTGCTCTATTCATCAGTAAATCTCTGGGCGTGAGATCTGGGATAAACTTTTGGAATAGCTGCTGCAAATAAGGTATGAGATCTTGTGGCTTAACAGCTTCAGGAATTCCTCTTACATAGTTACATACAGTAGTAGGCGAGGTTGAAAAAAGACACAAGTCCATCAAGTCCAACCTATATGTGTGATTTTATGTCAGTATTACATTGTATATACCTGTATGTTGTGGTCGTTCAGGTGCTTATCTAATCATTTTTTTTTTAATTATCGATGCTCCCCGCTGAAACCACTGCCTGTGGAAGAGAATTCCACATCCTATCTGCTCTTACAGTAAAGAACCCTCTACGCAGTTTAAGGTTAAAATGCTTTTCTTCTAGTTTTAGTCAATTTCCCCATGTCTTATTAAATTCCTTTATGCAGAAAAGTTTTATCCCTATTGTGGGGTCACCAGTACGGTATTTGTACATTGAAATCATATCCCCTTTCAAGCTTCTCCTCTCCAGAGATAACAAGTTTAGTTCTCGTAGGCTATCCTCATAACTAAGGGCCTCCAGTCCCTTTATTCATTTTGTTTTCCCTGGACTCTCTCCAGTTCCAGCACATCCTTCCTGAGGGCTGGTGTCCAGAATTGGACAGCATACTCCAGGTGCGGCCAGACCAGAGTATTGTAGAGTGGGAGAATTATTGTTTTATCTCTGGAGTTAATCCCTTTTTTAATGCATTACAATATTCTCTTTGCTTTGTTTGCAGCAGCTTGGCATTGCATGCCAATGCAGAGCCTGTCATCTACTAGGACCCCCAGGTCCTCTTCCATCCTATATTCCCCCAGAGGTTCTCCCCCTAGTGAGTAGATTGCATTCAAATTTTTGCCACCCAAATGCATTATTTTACATTTTTCTACATTAAACCTAATTTGCCATGTAGTTGTCTACCCCATTCATTTGTTCAGATCTTCTTGTAAGGTTTCCACATTGTGTGGAGAAGTTATTGCCCTTCTAACTTAGTATCGTCCACAAATACAGAGATTTAGATTTTTATCCCATCTTCCAGGTCGTTTATGAATAAAATAAATAGGATTGGTCCCAGGACAGAACCCTGGGGGACCAATACAATTTCATTTATTAATTATCCTCTTATGCTTAAATTATTGCGGCGGGAGTGATCCTCTAAGTCTGAAACTTTCAGTTGTAGTTTATGGATCGTATCCCTCTGTTCCTCATGAGCATCCACCATTTCATCATGTGCTTTTATGATCACTCCTAGTTGGGAATCTAAGTGATCTGTGCGGTCTTAAATGCCATCTATTCTGTGAGTAAGGTGGGACACTGAGGAGCGTAGCTCAGAATGCGGACCAGCTTGAAAGTACAATAACATAGCTTTAAAGTGTTTGTTAAGCCTTTTTTTTTATCTGTCAGCCATTCTATTAGAGGATGGCATATAACACTGTGTAAATACTTTCTAAAACGAGCAGTGTAAGTAGCTATTTAGAGATGCCTTCAGGCCAGTCACGTGACTCGCGGACGCTTTTCTGCTCCAATACTCGGCTACTGCAGGAGAGACCATGATCTCCCTCTGACGTCAGCTGGGGAGATCATGTGGCCGCTCGACTCCTCCCGCAGAAGCCCTGTCTCAGAGCTGTAAAGCGGCAGCAAGTCACGTGACCGGCATGAAGACAGCTCTAAATAGCTATTTACACTGCTTGTTTTTTAGAAAGGATTTACACAGTGTTGTATGCCAGCCTCTAATAGAGAGGCTGGCAGAGACAATTTTTTTTTTTTTTCAATAATAGCGGCGAAGGCGGGGCGGAGCGGAGACAGAGAGTGTGCTGACAGGCAGGAAGGAGGGGGTGAGGGGGAGAGAGGAGAGCAGAGCAGGGCAGCGTATGATGGAGGGATGCACTTTGACCACGGTGATCAGGGCTGAGTAGCCCTGGTTATCATGGTCAGTTTAGAGAGGGCATACAGAAAGTGGCAGATTCAGGGAGGATTTTTTACAGTTTAGAGGGGGGCAGATTACATAGCACAATCACTGTTCTGTTTAATTTGCTTTAACCACTCCAATACCAGGCACTTACACCCCCTTCCTGCCCAGGCCAAGTTTCAGCTTTCAGCGCGGTCATGCTACACTGTACCCAAACAAATTTGTTATCACTTTGTTCCCACAAATAGAGCTTTCTTTTGGTGGTACTTGATCACTGCTGTTTTTTTTTTTTTTTTTTTTGCAACAAATAAAAAAAGACCGAAAATTTTGTTTTTTTTTCTTTGTTTCTTTTATAAAATTTTGTAAATAAGTACGTTTTCTCCTTTACTGATGGGCACTGATAAGGCTTCACTAACGGGCACTGATATTGCGGCACTGATGGGCACTGATGAGTTGGCATCCAATGAGGTGGCACTGGTATGTAGCACTGATGGTCACTCATAGGCACTGATGGGCACTCATATGTGGCACTAATGGGCACTCATAGGTGGCACTTATGAGCACTGAAAGGCTGCACTGATGATTACTTATGGGTGGCACTGATAGGTAGCATGGATGGGCACTGATAGGTGGGCACAGATGGGCACTGATAGGTGGCACTGGTGGACACTGATGGGTGGCACTGCTGGGCATCACTGACAAGGATACATCTGGCAGGCATTCACAGTGTGTACAGACTGGCACCATTTGTGGGCACTGATTGGCATCTTTTAGGGCACTTACTGTAATCCCTGGTGGCCATGGGGGCATACCTGCTCATCCATGTGTGGCTGTTATCCCTGGTCGTCCTGGTGGCATCTCTGGTGGTCCAGTGTGGGCATCCGCGGGGGGCTGCGCTGATAAACAATCAGTGCAAACCCCCCTATCAGGAGAGCCGTCGATCGGCTCTCATCTACTCGCGTCTGACAGACGCGAGTGAGGAAAAGCCGAAAAATGTCTCTTCCTGTTTACACTGTGATCAGAGGCTCTTTATCAAGATCTGTGTAGCGGTGTGTCAGACTGACACACCGTACCACTGATCGGCGTGCTGCTCACCCCCACGGGTCGCGCGCTGGCAGTTATCCTGCTGGATGTCATATGACGCCCAGTCAGGATAACTGAACCACCGCCCGGCTGTCATTTTGCTATAAGCCGGGCGGGAAGTGGTTAAAGGACCAGGATCTGTATTTTTTTGTTTGGGTTAACAAACACTTTAATGGTATTTTCAGAGGAAGGGGCATCTGATACAGGAAAGGCAGCTAGGGGTGCTGTGTACTCTGCTGGTGTGTCTACTGATGACTCAGGTCTGTCTGCTCAGTGAGGTTTTTTTGCTGAGGGGAGCTTCTGTGGAGAGTGTGCAGGGGATTCTGAAGCTCTCTTACCTCTGTCAGAAGCTGGAGAGTTTTGTTGCTGTGAGGCGTCCTCCATATCAGAGAGATAGTCAAGGACAAGCACAGTCCTGGTGCCTGATTTCTTCTGTGAATCATAGCCTGGATGTTCCCTGGTGTTTGTGTCCATGTGTGGGGCTCTTAGCAGCCGTCTAGTGTGCTGTGAGCCATGTTGGAGATCCAGTGTGGCAGAGAGAACTAGAGCTTAGACACACCCCTTTGTTATGTTTTTAATCTATAATTTGTTTTTCAAATACAAAATAGCTCTATAGATAATTATTAATAAAACGCAGCATGTACATGGACAGAATGATCGCTGAAGGTTTCACAAACTCACAAGCTTCAGATGGACCATTGTGTGCTAGATTTGGATAACTATAATGATAATACAACCTTATCAACAAAAAAGAGAAATTTGAAATATGAAGCAGGCAGCAGGCCACATTAAGTGTGAGCTTGGTCTCCGTGATTCAATAAATAACCTCCTTGACCTTAGTCCAAAACGGTAATAGCCATTAACATTGCCACCAGATGTGTAATAAGGTACCTTTCTCTTTATTACATCTCCAGCATACTGTACGTCAGGTGACTGGGAGTACCATTTGTGTATTTTCTCCGGAGTAGCATGTCAGTGGGTTAGAACTTTATATGCTGTTTCCTGCATTCTTGTGCTGAGAGAGCATTTATGCGCCAGGATACAAGCTCTTTACCATTGGGCATCTGTGAATGTCGTTTCGAGGCTGTCTGACCATCTCTCTCTGAACCTGTCTACTTCTGAATTCTTCAGACTTTGCATCCACGCGTAGGCGGTGGAGGTGGATTTTTGAATCTGCTCCCCTTTTAGGCACACCGACTCTAACTCAGTGAGGTCTCTCGTGAATTTCTCCAACATCTTTTAGTTAATAGTCAGACTTAAAACATGTCTCAAACTTGAAATGTGAGCTGAATCTTAATCTTACTGAAGCTGAAGGCTTCGTTCAACCGTAAAGGAGAATTCTGTCATTCGCAAAAAAAGAATACATTCACTCTTTTTGCAAATAGCAAAAATATGCATTTATTATTTTTGAATTTGAGCCTGCAAATCATTGCAATCATGCTCTGGCTCCTGTGGACAATGCCCCCAGCTCAGGCCCATACTGAGAAGACAGCACAGCACTACTATCCCTCTGCTGGAGTGGCAGATGGGACTTTTAGTTTTTTATCCACAGGTCTTTGTGAATGAATGGCATGTCTCTGCCGGTGGGGCCACACACACAGTGGTGCCAAATTCAAATTTGACAGGAGCCAGTGGGGAGAATAACTGACAGATTCTGTAAGTGTGGGAGGGGGTGGTGTTGGAGGGTGGACTCTGACCAAGTGTCATGTTCCACCCTAAGTATGGGTATAACATGAATTTTGGTCAAAAAGGTTTGCTTTTAAGGTGATTGTTAATTAAATTTAAAAAAATGCCTTTACAAATATTTTTTACTTACCTGCTCTGTGCATTTGCTTTGCACTGAGCAGCCCCAATCCTACATCTCTCTCTGTGCTCTTGGCTCCCCCCCCCCACAGAGTGTTTTCATAGCAAGCCACTTTCTATTGGGACACTTGTGCATGCTTGCTCCCAAGGCCCACTCTGTGTGTCCATAAGACACACAGAGTGGGGCTTGACCCCACCTCCTTCTCCCACCTCAGTGGCTGTAATTGACAACAGAGGGAACCAATGGTTCCCTCTGCTGTATCTGAGCCAATGAGAAGGGAGAGGGTTGAGGGAGCCTTTGCTCTCATGCACATTGCTGGATTGTGATCAGGCTAAGGTATATATTATGGGAGGGCTGTGGGGGAAGCTGCATGCAGAAGGTTTTTTACCTTACTGCATAAAACCTGTGCTAAACTGGGGCTCAAATATATACTTGTTTAGTTATGACTAGGGTTGCACCAATAATGATACTAGTATTGGTGCCGATACCGAGCATTTGCATGAGTACTTGTACTCGTGCAAATGCTCCGATGCTTGACCCGATACTTGGGCAGCCTCAGGAATGATCGGTGTGGCGGTGGGGGCAGTTACAAGCACCGATCTCCCTGTATAGCTTTTCTGACAGCCGCTTCTCCTCCTCTCCCTCCCACGGCTGTCAGGGAGATCGGTGCTTGTAACTGCCCCCATCGCTGCACCAATCTCCCCCGACTGTCCCCCTTTAAACTCCCTGGGTCCTTCTCTGGGTCCCCCTCCTTGCTCCCTGTGTCCTGATTTGGATCCTGATTCGTTTCATCCTCTGGGTCCCCCTCTGTGTCATCCTTTAGGTCCCCCTCTGTGTCATCTTCTGGGTCTCCATGTGTCTTCCCTGGCTCTCAGTGTCCTGCTCCGGGTCCCAATCTATTTTGTCCTCCGGGTCCCATTCTGTGTCATCCTCTGGTTCCCCCTGCATCCTCCCCGGCTCTTCGTGTGCTCCTCTGGTCCCCCTCTGTCCTCCTCCGGTCCCCCCATGTCCCGGATCTTTAATGATGGAGAGTGGAGGAAGGAGCCTGTAAATCTGTAATTTACTGGCTCCTTCCTTTTCTGAATGGACAGAGTTACTGACTCTGTCCATTCATAACTGAAACATTGTAACCTGTGTTTTACGATGCTTCAGTTTATGAATGGAGAGAAGCCGCTGTCTACTGCCCATTATTTTTTAGTGCAGCTGAGGCTGCAGAGAAAGGTACTGGGGAATCTGTGTCCTCACCCCCTTTCCCTGTCTCAAAGAGGAGATATCAGGGGTATGTTTGGACCCCTGATATCTTACCAAAGCCCCCTCCCCAACACTGACACTGTCCACCCCCCCAAAAAAAAAGAAAGCATTGTAAAAAAAAATAACAAAAAATATAAAATTAAATAAAAATTAAAAAAATACTGACACATGTGCCACTGTCACATGACATTTTAAAATAGTATTTGTAATTGGTATCAAAGAGTACTTGAAAAAAATTAAGTTAAAAGAAGATTAAGGGGCTTCAAAGAGGTCCAAAGATTGAAAGGAAGCAGTGCAAAGATTACTATCTGTATTGCAGATGCTGAAGCTGATGATCTTTCGATACAGACAGACATTAGAGGGCTGTCATATGTGCACTCATGACTTAGCTGCCCTTTCGGTCAGAAAATCAAAGAAGTGCTGTATAATGCTGCACAAACTTGTCAGGTCTGATTTTCCAAGCTGACAAGTTGCTTCTAAATGGAGAAGGGGGACCAAAAAGTGAAAAACCCAGCTTATGCATGAACAAATGCAAAGTTCCCTGTTGTCCCTCACCTTAAACCCAATCCCTCTGTCCCTTATTCCTCCTAATGTGTCCATCTTTTTGGTGTAATATTTAGTTCACAATAAAATAAGTACTATTTTTCAAATCAAAGAACATTACTCTAACCTTTAATTAAACCTCTAATTTCATGTATTTGTTATTTTGCAAGGCAGTAAAAAATAAAAATAAATCCTATTAATCCAAAATCCTTTGGTCCACTACCTGTAGATTTGAGAATGTTAGGAAATGTGGCTGAAATTATCTGGATTGGTTGTCTGTGGATGTCAATTTAAGTCTATAAGTTTCCTAAGATTAAACAATGGCTATATTTAGGGCTTACCTATCAGTATAGAAATTATATTGGCTGTGCACATAAGCAAAATTGTTTAGTTAGGAGAGAACCCAGTTCATTTTAATTTGTTGCAAGTCTTTAGAAAGAGAGCAGAATAAAAGCTTTAAACCATAAGAATGAAGGAGTCAACTTAAGATCTTTGTATAATTCTTTTCTGTTAAGATAATTGATTGGATCAAGTGGATATGTTAATAATACGCTTATGAACAATGACACTGGGAAAATCTGTGTTTTGTTAAAACTTTTGATTTTTCTTTTATCATTCCTAATTAATTTTACATTTCTAAAGGAAAGGGGATTATGATAATCTCTGTTTTGTGGTGGGTTGATATAAGAATAAAGATGTGTTTTGTTAAAAGGTTCAAGGTTGTAAATGATTTATATTTTTCAACTTAAAAGCCCTACCATTTCTCATTGTGAAATAATACACACATGGAGGAAGAGCATACACATGCTAGACAATGGAACCATACTGATACTGTTGTATGAGGAAATTATATAGGACAATACGATTAATTTCCTATTACAACTGATGCTATCAATTACTGTGTATAGTTGTGAATGATGGAGCATAACAAAGCAAAGCAATAGGGCCATAATGTCTTTATTTGGAACATCATGCATGTAGGCTCTGGGGTCAGATTTGTATAAAAAGAAAGAGATGTAAAAACTGATAAGAACAAAGCTACATATACTGTATACTCTACTTTAAGGAAGAAGTATGGCCAAAGCCTTTTTGGCCTTACTTCTCTTATGACTTACAGGAGTGCAGTTTGTTCTTCACTCCTGTGACCTGTTTTTAGCCAACAGTGGGCTACAGCCTGCTGTCGGCTGACATCACTCAGCCAGTCCAAGCTGGGGAAAGATCTTGACTTTACAGTGGGGATCCACTCAGATGCCTGGAATGGCAGCTGGCTCAGCCTCTCAGCTGTGCCGCTGGGAGACTGAGCCAGCTGCTCCCTCCCCAGCTCAGGGCACCAGTAAGCGCTGGAGTGGCAGAGCAGAGAGTCGGTGACTGACAGAGTTGGTGAATGCTTTGTTTGTTGGAGAGTCCTTGGTGAACCATAACTCCATCATTGAATATTTGTGTAGCTAGGTTTTGTTGACTATATCTGTGAGTAGTTGTTTGGGGTCAGGTTTTAAAATGTCAAACACAGGAGCATCTTCTCCAACACTGCAATTTATCACATTGTTCTATGTTTCATTAGAACAGCCAGGACTGTCTAGATAAAAAGCAATTATGTGATTTAGGGATTATAGGTGGGAATACATTTTGTTTGTTCATAATCGTTTCTCTTAACTGTGTATAACATTTAAATATGATCATGTTATCCTTTCCATAAGTGTGTTCTTGCTGCATATCTATATTTATTGTGTGTATATATATATATATATATATATATATATATAATGTAGCACCCTCTTCTATAGTTAGTAAGTTTAGGCAGGCCTACGCTGCATGTTAGGCCTATTTGTTTTGATCTGGGGGGCAGGGAGTGGTTAGTGTAGCAGTGGGTGTGACCTCCTGTCTTTCAGTTCTTGGGCGCCTCCCCTGCTTCCAGGGAGAATGTTCTGGAAGAGGGGCAGGGCTGGGAATTGGAGTGACAGGGAGCTCATGTGAGGAGCCCTGGCCAATCCCCAACTAGGATTGGCAGGGGGAAGGCCTCCTACATAAGCTTAGGTCCAGCCCACTGGAGGGGAGTTGTCAGCTGGGTGAAGTGAAGAATGGAGTGTTAGACTGCAGCAGGAGGCCCACCCCCATCTGGGGGGGTGCACACTTCGGCAGAGGAGCTCGGGAGCTGGGAGGGAGCCTCTCCTTACATGGTCATGGAGAGGGGTCCTGGAATAGAGGAGCTGGAGAAGCAGTCAGTACGCACGGTCCCGGTAAATTCTTCACAAAGGACTCAGGGCAGGAGAAGTTCGGTGAGTGAGGCACCGTGGATATCTGGAAGAGGCATGCCAGGGGAGCTGGGTGCGAGGCCAGAGGAGAGACTGTGGGGTTTTGTTCAAATCCCTGTGGCCTGAGGGCACAGGGTTTGCAAGACAGACTAGCTGGGATCAGTAGTCCATCAACCATTTAATGCTGCTAAGTAACTAGGCCATCAAGAAGGGGTACTGGAAGCCCCTGGCCTGTCAAAATTCAGCAAGTCTAGCAACAGCCAGGGATTATTCAGAGTGATCCCTGGTGCAGTTCAAGATGATGGGGTGGAAAGACTAACGCTGTGACAGTGAAGTTTGTGCAGGAGGAGAGGAGTCCTGGGAGTAACAGTCTGCAGGAGTTGTGCAGAGGAGGAGTAACAGACTGCAGGAGTTATACAGAGGAGAAGAGTAAAGTCAAGTCTGTCAAGGTTAGAGTCCATCATTTTTCTAAGCGCTCTAGCCAAGATATGCAAAGCGTAACTGCTATAGCAATTCTTCAAGTAAATATGACAAATGTAACCTGTTCTATGGGCATCCCATACCCTTTTCCCCAACCAAGTTATATCCCCCAAATAAACAAAAACAAAACAACGCAAATGACTGTTCATTGTCTACCGGAGAGTGATGTATTGAAGTCTGGCAGCAGGGTGAATATGTGTGGATGATAGTAACTAGCAACCATCCGCTACAATAGTATTATGTGCAGCAAGAACTAAGAAATACTAATCAAATAAATAAAGTTCTGCAATGAGAGGAAGACTCTCATATGGGTACCTAATTTATGGAGTTGTCCTGTCCTGATATGATCTAAACACATTAAATGTCCGATAATACCTCCTGTAGGAGCTTTTACTGCTTGAAGTCAAACCACCCTTTGCAAACAAAGCTCCTGTATCCAGAAAACCATGAAGTTATACTTTAGTAAATACTGAAAAGTAAACCCTACATGCATACTGCATATAAAAACAACCTCCCGGTCTCCTGCCTCACTTTGTTAGCGGTTCAGTCTATTATTGCCCACTAACTGAGAGCAGGTAACTATATCTACTTTACTTGTACGTTCTGGATCAGCCTTCTGTCCCAGCTTTTATTTCAATTGTGAAAATGTATTGCTATTCCCTTGGTCAATGTGTAGGTGCCATTGTATTTCAGAGCCCCCGTTGACTTTGGAGGAAGATTGCAGCAAATAAAGATAAGGTAATTGTAATCACTGGATAGTAAACAGTTGATTGTGATTACATGGAACAAAAATTAAAATCCCTGCATTAGTACAGTAAAGTACAAAAAAACAAACGTCACCTGGTCAAGGATGGCAGGAAGTATAAGTTCAGGCCTGCATGACTGCTAGAAAAATAAACAGCAGAAACACAACCTTGTGTCAAAATATTGCATGGACTAACTGGCCTAAAAATGTTTTGCTGTTTAACTTGGCAGGCTTATTTCATATGTCATTGCAAAAAGCAATAACTTACAGCATTCAACCATACTTCAGTTTACTGATGACAGACCCATGAAAACTATATTAGTTTCTTTGGGAAGTTTGCTCATTTAATAAGGCATTTTTTGGGGGATGCATTTTTCATACAAGAGTTTGCATTTTTATTTGCATTCTTGTCAAGTCCACCCATTCTCTGCATGATCACTTTTCATTATCTGTGCTTGTTGAAGTGATCCACTTAAATTTTAATTTGAAGTACAAGTACATCTAAATCTATTATAAGTGTTTTCTTTCTTTTTTTTCCTGGTTCTCGTGTGCTTGGGGCACACATTTTACTGTGGTGCTTGTAACTGTCACTTATTAACTTATCCCCTTTTACCTAATCAGCGAAAATGTAGCTCTGCTCTATATATTGATAATAATATCCCACAGTGAATACTGATTATGTCAAGATTATGTTGAAAGCTGATCTAGTTTGTTGCACAAAGTTTAAAACAAGAAAATCTTAAACACTAGAGCAGGGGTCTCAAAAACCTTCTAAAGAAAGGGTCAGTTTTCTGTCCTTCAGAATTTAAAGGGGCCGGACTCTGCCCAGGGGGATAAAACAATGACCTATCTTTGATATTAGAGGGAGAAATAGTTGGTGTTAGTGGGAGGAAGTATGCCCCATTGTTGGTGTCAGTGGCAGAAATTATGCCCCATTCTTGGTGTCAGTGAAAGGGACAATGCCTCAAGGGCCAGATAGAAGCAAGCAAAGGGCCGCATCTGGCCCCAGGGCCACAGTTTTGAGACCACTACACTAGAGGATGGAAACATCTTTGGTTGTGTATTTATGTACAATGGGGGTAATTTCTTAAATAATTTATGAACATTGCATTTGATTGTGAATTATGAGGCAATCATGACATTATAGCCTTCTTAATAAATATTACTGTATATACTCGAGTATAAGCCAACCCGAACATAAGCTGAGGCACCTAATTTTACCACAAAAAATGGGAAAACTTATTGACTCGAGTATAAGCCTAGGGTGTCAATCTGCATGCCTCACTGTGCCTCACTTTGCCTCACTGTGTCCATGTGCATGCCTCACTGTGCCCATGCCTCACTGTGTCCATGACTGACGTTTAACATGGGAGTCTATGGAAGGGGTTCCCAGGTTTGAAGAATCAGTGCTCCCCAGGTGTAGGTCCCCCAGACAAAAAACTTTTCACACTTATAGAGGAGAAATGGGGCTACATGTGAGCTAAGTTTCGGGTCCAGGAAACCTACGAACGGCATGTACCGGGTCCCCAAATTCACAAGAGAAATGACTGTTTAACATGTGAGTCTATGGAAGGGGTGCACGGGTTTGAAAAATCGAACCTCCTTGGCCGTAGGTCCCCCGGACAAAAAACTTTGCACACTTGTAGAGGAAGAGTGAGGCTACGTGTGTGCCAAGATTGGCTGGTACCGGGTCCCCAAAGTCCGGGAGATCAGGTGCAAAAATGTGACTCGAGTATAAGCCGGGGGGGCATTTTCAGCACAAAAAAATTTGCTGAAAAACTCAGCTTATACTCGAGTATATACGGCATTTAAGCCTTTACTGCATTTGTAATCTGTTTAGGAAGATTTTGCCATTCAATTTAGTCATGGTAGGCTTTGATCTGGTTTAAGATATAAGGGTTGATGTCCGTGAGGAGTAGATCATATTTACTTTGCAATGTAAATTTTTGCTTTGCAAAGGAACTTTTTCTTAGCTTAATGAATGTGGTGAAAAATACATTTGCAAAGAATACCCAATCATAAGCAAGAGAAAAAAAAAAAAACATTTTTGCTTGCATGTGATTGGCTGATAGTCAGCAGAGCTTTTCCTCATTTATTAAGCAAAGGGAAAAATCCCTTGCAAAGTACCTTCACATTCATTGAAATTTGGCAGAAATTGCCTTTATTTCCTGATGATAACAACAGTGGATCATGCCTTGTAATGTGTGTTGAAACTTGCAGTCTCCATTGGAAGCCTGTGTGATAAGGCAACAACGCAGCAGCAAAATTGTGAGACAGGGACAAAACACTTTCACACTATACCTAGAAGGGACTTCATGGAAGAATCATCAAGTATAACCACTGATGATTTAAAATGATTTAAAAAGATTAAAAATTAAATTGTAAACTAAATTAACATAAAGCAATATTTGTGATTATGTTTGCTTGTACTTTAGGTAACTTTTTACATAGTTTCATAGTAACTAAGGTTGAATAAAGACATCAGTCCATCCAGTACAACTTGTGTGTGTGTCTGTGTGTGTATGTCTCTACCATTTTCCATATTAAATTGTGTTCACTAAGAAACACATTTAAAAGTTTTTTTAATTTATCCAAACTTCCTGTTGACACCAATTATGGAAGGGAGTTTCCACATGCTTACTGCTCTAACACCAAAGAACACACACAATTTAAGATCGGACCAACTTCCTTGTGTGGCTGTGTGTCTTCCTTAGAGACCTAAGATTGAATGTTTTCCTCTCAATGAATCACTTCCTCCCAAGAAGTCACAAACCATTTAAAGATTTTGATATAATTTTATCTCTTAAATGCCTCTGCTCCAGGAAGAATACATTTGATGTATGTAGATTTTCCTCATAACTGAGGTCCTTAAGCCCCCTTATTAGCTTTGCTGCCCATTTCTGGAATATCTCCAATTCAAGAATGTCCTTCCTCACAATTGATGAACAGAACTGGATCGCATACTCAAGATGTGGCCAAAACAGAGTTTTGTAAAGTGGAAGAATTATAGTTTCATAGGTTGAGTAAATACCCTTTTTAACCACTTGCTGAATGTGCTATAACAAAATGATGGCTACAGTGCGGTTGACCAGTTCTGGGAGGGCGTCATATGACATCCTCCCATGATCGCGCCCACTGCGATCTGTGATTGCTGTGTCATTTGGACATAGCTGATCACAGATTGGGGTAAAGAGCCAATCACAGCATTTCTTTACTACGTGATCAGCTGTGTCCAATCACAATTGATCACAATGTACACACACTTGCCAGTTATGGGCATTCCTTTCCTCATGTTGTCACAATGTGAGGAGAGGGATGGTAACCGGCTAGTGTGAAAGGGGACACCTGCACTGATAATCAAAGCACTGATTATCAGTGCAGCCCCAATAGTGCCCATCAGTGTTGCCTATCAGTGCCAATCAGTGCCCATTAGTGATGCCAATCAGTGCCCTTCAGTGCTGCCAATCAGTGCGGCATGTCAGTGCCCATCAGTGCCCATTAGTACATTTACATTGACATCTGTGTCAGATGTCTTTGTAATCACGGCTGAAATCGGGACTGCCAGCGAGAGTGAAATCGTGTGAGTTCAGCTGAACTCACACAGCCCAGTGTGAACCTGGGCTTAGCGTGTATGGGATACAATATCAAATGTCTTCTAAAAATCTAGATACACTATGTCCACAGGTCTTATATTCAGATTAAAGCTCCTGATAGAATGTTACAAGGTTGGCCTGACAAGAGCATTTTTTCAAGTCCAAGGTGATAACTACTAATGATACTATGTTCATCAGCATATTCAGCATATTCTTGGATATAGTCCCTCATCATTCCTTTCAATAGTTTGCATAGTATTGATGTTAGGCTGGCTGGTCTGTAGTTCCCAGGTATATATCTTGGTCCTTTTTTGAATACTGATACCATGTTTGCTTTTTGACAATCTGCTGGCACTATTCCAGTCAGTAAGTTGTCCTTAAAATTAGGAATAATGTGACTAAGTTCTTGAGCCTCTCACGTATAAGCCGATAAGGTCTAGCTGATTTATTCACATTAGGTGTTTATATTCTTTTTTCAAAACTGGTTTCTGTCAGCCACGAGGGTACATGTTATTAACATTACTATTGTATTTATTATACCCCTCCATTATGTTCATATAAGCTGAGAAGAAGAATGTACTTAAAGCGGAGGTCCAGCTTTAAAAAAAGTTTTTAAAAGTCAGCAGCTACAAACACTGTAGCTGCTGACTTTTAACCTCCCTGGCGGTATTCCTGAGTCTGACTCGGGGTGAAACTTCAGCACCAAAAGCGGTAACCCCGAGCCAGACTCGGGATTACATCGCAGTAATCCAGGCAGAATTACTTATCTTGTCCCTAGATCCTGTGATGTCTCCCCACTGTGTGATTGAGCTGTCTCCTCGCTCAATTCACACAGTGCCGAGTGCCGCTGAGCTCCGTTTCCTGCAACGTTACGACGCACGGGGATGTAGATCAGCGCCAAATTCAAAAAAGTTAAAACACAGTACACATACAGTACATTATTATATTATATTATTTTTTGTTATAATTATTTATAGTTATTTATTATATTATAATTTGTAATTTTGTGTTTCAAACTTTATCATACCCGGGATGTCTACTAGACTCTTGTTTGGACAGATTTAAGTGAGTTATTCCTAAGAATTACAGGCCTACAATATAAAACGCCAAATTTCCATGCTAAATAATGGTACCGCTTTCAGCACCTAAAATCTGAAAGAATCATACCGCCAGGGAGGTTAATAAGCACAATTACCTGTCCAGGTTGCCCTTGGGGCTTCACTGCCCGTTTCCTACTTTCCTACTGCGCATGCGCAAGTCGCGCAAGTCGCGCAAGTCGCGCGGCGCTTTGTGAATGGCCGGCTGACTTCTGGGAGACACACAGTTCCCAGAAGTCAGCACGCCCCATTCCCCAGAAGACAATGCGAGGAGGACAAGACCGAGGAGCACCGCGGATAAGGAAGTGGCAGATTAGGAACATCTGCCTAGTAACAGCCATTTCTGGTAAATCTAAAAAAATTATTTCTTTATTTTTTCAATTTTTTTGAGCCTTTTTTGTTTTTTTTAATACATTTGCGTTCTCCATGTCGCTAGTGACCAGCTTCACCTGAATATTGCATTTAATCCATTTGCCTTCTTCCTGTCACTTGTGGCTGACTTCCCCTGATTATCTTTTATGGGGCAAATACGCTCTTTCTAGATTTATTACTAAAAATGTATTTTATTTTTATTTTTATTTTTTTATTTTTTTCATAATCTTTTTTAGTTGCCCTGATCAGACTCTTGCATTTCTATGCATAGTCAGCATTCATGAGGTGTGCGTATGATAGATCCCCCATATAAATAGAAAAGTACAGCTGCAGGGGTAAGGGGCACACAGCAACACACTTCACATTTTTGTAAGCAGAGCCCCTTGTGTTATTTTTTTTATTTACAAACGTTTTTATTGGGGCAAGTTAGACATTTTACATGGAAGGAACATAGCACGTACATTAATCAGCAGGGAAAGTATTGTGCAGAGCTAAAGTACTTGAAAATACAAACAGTTATCAGTTGAAAGTGCTAACCGTCAATAGACAGATAGGTATCACTCGCAGCGTTCCATGTTATACCCTTGTGTTATTTTTAAATAATCATAGGCTTTTATGTGCATGGCTGGTTTTATATAGACAATTGTTTGATTAGTGTCCTAACACACATCACAACAAAGCTACATGATCCATAAACATAATGCAGAGGAAGTGAGATGAAAAGGATCTTCATTGGATGCAATCTTGTGACCATCAAAACCATAATAAATAAAGTTGCTCTTTTCAGGGATGGACACAAAGTACAGCTTTGATCCATCCTCTCATGCCATTTTGAAACACATTACAATAGATTCCGAACCCAAGCACAGCAGATATAATATGGCTTTGAATCAAGAAGCAAATTCAGAATGACAATGAGAACTGTTCAGATGTTCCCTGAAATGTTCAGCTTTTAATTGCCAGCTCATGAAATTAAGAAAATGAATTTTAACATTGTGCACAGGGAGACTAAGCCAAGCGGAGAAAGTGTCCAGCTAAACACTAAAACAATCATTCAGCTATACAGAGTAGAGAGTTTTTTTTTTGAGCTACACAATAAAAATGAAAAAATTAAATATGAAAATGGGCTCTGAAGAGCAGTAAAAAGATTGCTTAAAGCATGTTTCTGTTATAAAATGTCTCTTGCATTTTACATAATAATTTCCGAGGTGTAATGGTCACTGTATTTAAGATTCAAGCATTTATTGACTATTTCAATGCTCTGCCTTTTGTTCTAGTTTACTAATATGTCAAGGATAACAATAGTGTTTTAAAATAGGACTATTTTATAGCATAGGTAACAGTTTTCTTTAGCAAGATGAATGAAACAATGACTATGGGCACTATAGATAAGCAGATGTGTTCGTTAAGACAACCGGATCTAAGAAAGCCTGCCATAGGTGGGTCGAAATTAGACTTCTGCACAAGCAGCCTGCCAAGTGTTTTTCACTCGATCAGTGCCACTGGCTATAGTGGGCTATACTGATTATCAATCACATGTGTGTAAAATTCATGAGTGCATCAATTAATTTAAATTACTGAAACCGTGAATTGTGAAAAAAAATTATCAGTGATAATATAGTCCATAAACAGAGAAAATCCATAAACAAAAAAATCTCCTGAATATAGTGAATAAAAAATGAATAAAGAAAAATCCAAGGTGAAGTGAAGTATTCCAAGGAAAATGATAAGTGAAACTTCTTCCCAACAGTGAAATGATGATTACGATGGTGACACACAGGTGGAAAAGCTATATATCCTGCTTACCAGATATCCGTGACTGTATAAAACAGTCTCACCCAGCACAGGGAATAAGGTTTCCCCACAACCTTTTAGATCTCCATGGCGGTAACCTCCTCATCCGACCTTAAGCACTGCAATCCACAGGTGGCCTGGAGCAGACCAAACAAAAACAACTGGATGCTTCCATTCATATGGAAGCATCCGAATGAAAAAGACTCCTTTGATGGATGCATACAAAAACAAATTGTCAGAAAGAATGGAAAAATCTGACAGAACGAAAATCCGAAAGAACAAAAACCCCAAAGAACGAAAATCCGAACGAAAATACAAAAATCTGACAGAACGAGAAACAATTTTAACGAGTTTAACAAATCGATTACATTTGAATAATTTTGTTTTTCCTATTTTCTATTATAATTAAATTATTAACTATTATAGTTTTTATTATTATTATTATTATTATTACTACTATTATTTATTGTTATAAACTATTAAATTATAGGTAAAATAGCTGAAGTCAGTAATTCTTCTATTCACGTCTCTGCACCATAGCAGCTAATTTGGGATAGATTAGATTTACATTTTTATTGGAATTTCCTTTCAAATTTGGCTAAAGTAACTGTTAGTGAACGTAACGAATACGTATGCATCCGAAGTTACAAAGTATGTGAAGTAATGAATGCCGCATTTAAATAATTGGAACGGAACAAATACGAATGCATCCGAAGTTACAAATTACCTGAAGTAACAAATGTTGTACATAAACTAATGGAACGGAACGAATACTAATGCATCCAAAGTTAGGAATGATCCGAAGTAACGAATGGCGATCATAACGAATGATACAATAAATGAAAAAGAAAAGGAATGAAACTAAACAATTTTTTTAGTAGTGCACATGTCTATTATAGGTTCACACTCATACAGATATTTTCCAAGAACTTACATATTTTTAGGGTGTAATATTCATATTCGTTAAGTTCACTAACAGCCAAAGTTGAAAGGAAATTCCAATACCTATAATTTAATAGCTAGTAATACTTAAGTTATTATTAGTTTGTTATTATTTCAGATTTTCTCATTTTTGGGTTTTCGAATTTCCGAATTGGCGATTTATTTCGAATTTCTGAATTTCCATTTTTTTTCAGATTTTTTTAGAATTTACGAATTTTCGAATATTCAAATTTACGAATATTCAGAAAAGTTTGTTTAAATGGGTTTTCGTTAATTCGGATATTCCTGAATTAACTAATTTGTTGAAATTCATTAAAAAACTAATTCGGAACGAAACAAATTACACATGTCTAATAACTGGATACTAATATTGATAGGTAAAGTTGATCCAGGGGATATCCAATTGCCTCTTGGGTGATCAGGTACTGTAGGACTTTTTTCCTCTACTGTAGCAAATTGGATCATGCTTTGCTGTTTTTTTTTTTTGCCTTTGTCTGGATCAACTGTGGGTATAAGATTTTGTATAAAGGATTGTAAAATATTATTTTTTTCCCTTTTATTGGTTGAACTAGATGGACTTTTTAACCATACTATGTAACTATGTAACAGTGCCCTAAGGGTCTTGTCTAAAGCACCATCATAGCTCCTTAACCACTTCCTGCCCGCCGTATGCAGAATGACAGCCAGGAAGTGGTTCTGTTATCCTGACTGGGCATCATATGACGTCCAGCAGGACAACATGGGGGCGCGCAGCGTGACGATTGCGGGGGCACGCAGCGCGGCAATTGCAGGTGCGGCGTGTCAGTCTGACACCCCGCATCTCCGATCGTGATAAGAAGCCTCTGCCAGAGGCTTCTTACCATGTGATCAGCTGTGACCAATCCAAGCTGATCATCGCGTGAACCAGGAAATGCTGGTAAACAGTAGGCTTGTGCAATTCGTTTCGTAACGAATTGAAATTCGTCCGAATTTAGCAACTTTCGGACATTCGGAAGCATTCGAATTTCCGAACAAAGCAATTACGAATAAGACCGAATCCGAAATAAATTATACCGCAAATAGCGAATGCCCGAATGTCTTCGGCATAATTCGTTATGAAAAAGTTACGAATGTACGAATCCATACGAAGCACAATAACACTCACTCTGCTCTGCTCTCTGCTTCTCCCACACCGTGCTGAACTCCCTCTCAAAATGGTGTACAGGGGCGGAGGTTATAGCCGCATGTAAAAAACAAAAGTAAAATACGAGATTTCGAATCCATTCGAAGCACAATAACACTCTGCTCTGCTCTCTGCTTCTCCCTCACCGTGCTGAACCCTCTCAAAATGGTGTACAGGGGCGGAGCCTATAGCCGCATGTAAAAAACGAAAGTAAAATACGAGATTTTGAATCGTTACAAATAACCGCTATGTATTTAGAAAAGTACAAATCCATTCGAAGCACATTAGGCATAATAGGCAGCGTCGTTGTGAGAGAGACACGGAAAATTACGAATCAACAAACCCAAAAAAAGTTACGAAAGTAGGAGTTGTGTCCAGAATCAACGAAAAACAACGTACTCTACCGAAAGTACGAATTATAAAGCAACAAAAAATTCAACGAAAAATGTCGCTTGCAAAAATACGAATGAGTCCGAACACGAAAAATCCCGTCTAGCAAAATTACGAATGATTACGAATCAACAGGACCGGAAAGAAACGAACCGAAACGGAACGAATTTTTCCGTTGTGCACAAGTCTAGTAAACAGCATTCCTCGGTTCGCGCTGACAGGGAGAGCCGATCGGTGGCTCTCCCTGTCAGGGGGGGGTCTGTGCTTATAACCAGCACATTGATTATCAGCACAGCCCCCATCCATTGTACCAATCACCTGCCAATCTCTGTCCAGCAATATACAAACATTAAATTCTGCCAGTGCCCACCACAGTGCCAATCACTGCCCACCACAGTGCCAATCACTGCCCAGCAGTAACACCTGTCAGTACATATCAGTACCTCATCATCAGTGCTGCCCATCAGTGCCACCTGTCAGTGCCAATCAGTACCACCTATCAGTGCCAATTAGTGCCGCCTGTCAATGCCCATCACAGCCACGTTTCAGTGCCCATCACAACCGCCTGTCAGTGCCCATCACAGACACCTGTCGGTGCCCATCAGTGCTGCCTGTCAGTGCCCATCAGTGCCACCTATCAGTGCCCATCAGTGCTGCATATCAGTGCCACCTATTAGTGCCCATCAGTGCTGCATATCAGTGCCGCCTATCAGTGCCCATCAATTCTACATATCAGTGCCTCCTCATCAGTGCCCATCAGTGCCACCTCATCAGTGTCCATCAGTGCTGACTCATCAGTGCCTGTCAGTGAAGGGGAAAACAACATTTTATGACAGAAACTAAAAATTTATTTTATTTTTTTCAAAAATGTTGGTCTTTTTTAGTTTGTTTAGCAAAAAATAAAAACCGCAGAGGTGATAAAATACCACCAAAAGAAAGCTCTATTTGTGGGAAGAAAATGATAAAAATCAGTGTTGCATGACCGCGCAATTGTCATTCAAAGTGTGACAGTGCTAAAAGCTGAAAATTGTCCTGGGCAGGAAGGGGCGTGAGTGCCTGGTATTGAAGTGGTTAAAGAGGAAGTAAACCCTGATGGATATTACTTCCTCTTTCTTCCCCTGCAAAGTGAAAGCATGATGGGCTAGAATGCATCACATACTAGCCCATTATGTTGCACTTACCTGCAAACAAATGTCGATGTCCCCGAGGTCCCCACTGGTGGCCGTGTCCATCTTCACCCTTCTTCCTTCCCAGGCCATGGACTCTGGCTCTGTGACTGGCCAGAGTCATGTGATGTCACTCCTGCACATCGGTGCGGGAGCCGACAGTCACGGCACGGGCCCTATAGAAATGGCACAATCGTGCCCTTTCTTTTGTGTGCCACCGATGACGTTGGAGCAAGCGTATATATGGTAAATAGATATTTCCAGTACCTACAGGTAAGCCTTATTTACCTGTAGGTAAAAGTGGTGTGTTATGCCTTGTACACACGATCGGATTTTCCGCTGGGATAAACTCTGACTGATTTTTCAGACGGAATTCCGTTCAAGCTGTCTTGCATATACACTGTCACACCAAATTCCAACCGTCGAGAACGCAGTGACGTACAACACTACAACGTGCCGATAAAAATGAAGTTCAATGCTTCCGAGCATGTGTCGACTTGATTCTGAGCATGCGTGTTTTTTTCTCCGTCGGAGTTCCACACAGACGAATAGAATTTCCCATATAAATTTTCTCTTTTCTCTTTCTAAGTTCCGACGGAAAAAAGTCTGATGGGGCACACACACGGTCGGAATATCCGATGAAAAAATTCCGTCTGACTTTTTCCATCGGAAATTCCGATCGTGTGTACAAGGCGTAAGGGTTGTAACCACTTTAAGGCTGGCCAAACACTATACAATTTTCTTGTTCAACTTTCCTTTAGATTTACCAAAACCATTTAATATGAGGTCAAAGCTAAACCCTTTCAATGTGTATGCAGTCAAGCAGGCCCTTGCACTACATAGTTGAAGGTAAATCTAAAGGAAATTTAACAAGAAAATTGTATAGTGTATGGCCAGCTTAAATCTTGACACAATTTACCATACACTTTGCCATCATTGCTCACTAGACTTCAGCACATTCACAGCTAAATAAAAAGCATGCACATTTTTAATATGACATAATATAAACTGGATTTCAAGTATGCAAGCTTGGAAATTGTCTGTAGTGCAGCAAAGAGCTGAATAATTTCCTTTTCTTTTTTGCATAGAATCTAACTTGGCAAAGAATACAATTTAATTTTAAATCATTATTTTAAAACCAAAGCCATTTCAATTTTGTAGCATTATCTATTTAATTTCTATAACTTTTCTTCCCATCTCTGTGATGGCAACTTAAGATCTACATGAGAAAAGAAATGTGATCTTTAATACATAAAGCATGAATGTACATTCTGCAAATGCATACAGTTTTCCTAATCATTCATGCTATAAATTTTCTAAAAATAAAAATTGATCTCAGAGATCAAATAGGCAGTGGTCAGCAAATCCCAAATAAAACTTTCAATGAAGCCTTTATGGCGTGTAGCAGAATCTGCTGATATGTACATTATCGAACTCAGGCCTTATCGTTGAATGTTTCTTCTTTTCTCTACAAACCTATACTCCCTTTGCTACTAGACATAGAGGTTATAATTAGGGGGAAACCTATAGTTGAGCTGATAAAGGACACTTTTAGAATTGGGCAATACATACATAGTGTTCAAGATGTTAGTGACATTGCTTTGTTTAACCACTTGCTTACTGGGCACTTAAACCCCCTTCCTGCCCAGGCCAATTTTCAGCTTTCAGCACTGTCACAATTTGAATGACAATTGCGCGGTCATGCGACGTGGTTCCCAAACAAAATTGACATCCTTTTTTTTCCCCACAAATAGAGCTTTCTTTTGGTGGTAATTGATCATCTCTGCGGTTTTTATTTTTTGCGCTAGAAAAAAAAAAAGAGCGACGGTTTTGAAAAAAACTAAATATTTTTTACTTTTTGCTATAATAAATATCCCAATTTAAAAAAAAAATTATATATTTTTTTCTCAGTTTAGGCCGATACGTATTCTTCTACATATTTTTGGTAAAAAAAATCGCAATAAGCGTTTATTGATTGGTTTGCACAAAAGTTATAGCGTCTACAAAATAGGGCATAGTTTTATAGCATTTTTATTAATAATTTTTTTTTTACTAGTAATGGCGGCGATCAGCGATTTTTATTGCGACTGCGACATTATGGCGGACACATCGGACACTTTTGACACCATTTTGGGACCATTGTAATTTTTACAGCGATCAGTGCTATAAAAATGCACTGGTTACTGTAAAAATGACACTGGCAGTGATGGGGTTAACCACTAGGTGGCGCTGAAGGGGTTAAGTGTACCTAAGGAAGTGATTCTTACTGTGGGGGGAGGGGACTGACTGGGGGATGTGACCGATGGTTGTCCCTATGTACAAGGGACACACCATCGGTCTCCTCTCCCTGACAGGACGTGGATCTCTGTGTTTACACACAGAGATCCATGTCCCTGTCTCTGTAAATGCCGATCGCGGGTACCAGCGGACATCGTGGCCGCCAGGCACGTGCAATGGCACCGCGTGACGCGGCGGGCACAGAAGTTCCCTGATGCGCACTCGGGAGCGCGCGCGGGGAACGAGGAAAGGAGAGGACATCAATAGACGTCCTCCTGGCATTCTAGGTCCGCGCTGTAGCCGTCATTCGGCTATAGCGCGGGCCTCTACTGGTTAAAGTATATCAAGTAAATGAATCACTAAAATTTCATATGAACTTTAACATGTTAAAGCAATTTCAAAAGCAATTTTTTTTTTATATTTCTAAATCTGCACCTTTTATTAGACTAACAAGTGGCGATCCTACCATATAGGTCTTAGAGCAGGCACTATGCACCCCTCTCTCATCTTACACATGGGTCAGCGTATTTTTAGATTGTTTAAACATTAAAAAATAAAAGTTTGGAGTCAGTAATACGTACAGCTAGAGTTCAAAGGTAAATAGTAACTAACACAAAATACAGGAATCAGGAGTAACACAGAATTCGGAGATCAGTATTAAAAAATGCAGAGTTGAGCGGTCAATAGTTAGTAACACAGAGGTCAGATGTCAGTAGTAAGCAACACAGAGTTCAGAGGTAGTAGAGTGCAGGGGTCATTAGTTAGTAACACAAAGTTCAGGGTTCGGGAGTAAGTTACAGAGTTCAGTGGATAATAGTATGCAATTCAGAGTGCAGGGGTCAGTATTAAATAAGCTAGAGTTCAGAAGCCATTAGTATAGTATGGATAAAAGTCACAAGACTGCTACGTATATACTGATGAGAAAAGGTATTCAGTAGTTTATGTTTACTAAAATATTTGCATTTCTATGTTCTGTGTACTGTGGGAGACTTTAGTAACACTTTAAGTGTCAGTCACAAGGATGATGGGATACAATAGAAAGAATAGTGAATAGTGTTGCCCAACTCAAATATATGTTAATGTGCACTGTGCATATAATACTAAAGCCCTGTACACACGATCGGTTTGACTGATGAAAACCGTCTGATGGATGGTTTTCATCAGACCAACCGATCGTGTATGGTACCCATCGGTCTTTTTTCCATCGGTTGTAAAAAATAGAACTTGTTTTAAAATTTTACGATGGATAAAAAACCGATGGGAATTTCCGATCGTCTATGGGCAAGTCCATCGGTTAAAAAAACCCACGCATGCTTAGAATCAAGTCGACGCATGCTCAGAAGCATTAAACTTAATTTTTCTCGGCTCATCGGAGTGTTTTACGTCACCACGTTTGGAACGGTCGGTTTTTTGACTGATGGTGTGTGGCCAAGACTGATGAAAAACAGTTTCATCAGATTTCCGATGGACAAATCCATCGGACGAAAATCCATAGGTTATCCGATCGTGTGTACGGGGCTTAAGACATGAAAAATTCCCACTGCAAAAAATAATAATTGCAAGAAAATGTTAAATCAACAAAACATACATGGTGTAGGAATCTTCATTATACTAAAAGGCAAAAACCAAAAGAAAATAATAATAATGTGTATAATAAAAATAGTCCAGTAATAAATTTATAATTTATGAAACAGTCCCACAGTGCTTCACAGAATGCAATATCACATCAGTGCTCCACACAAAAAAATTGTTGTGCTCTACCTTAAGGCCCGGTTCACACTGCTGCGAATTCTATTGCGAATTTGAGCCGTTGCGATTTCTCAAATTCGCAAGTCATTTCAATTACATAAAATTTTAAAAAAGGCAGTATATAAAAAAACTTTATATAAAAAAGTTCAGAATAAACTGCAGCAGCGCTACGGACAAATGTTCAAATGTGCGTCTTCTATACAATCCTTATCACCAATATGTGTTTTCACCACGTGGGGGGATTAAGGGTCCCCTGATGGGGATGCGCCCATGTGGTGAAAACACATATTGGTGATAAGGAGCACAGGAACTAGGATCTAAACCAGCTATAACCACACTCTCCGTTCACTATCCACACTACCTATATGATTGGATTGTATAGAAGACGAACATTTGTCCGTAGCGCTGCTGCAGTTTATTCTGAACTTTTTTATATAACGTTTTTTTATATAATTTTTTTTTATATACTGCCTTTTTTAAAATGTTATGCCTGTTTTTAGCAGCTGCTGTTCTTTTATAACCATAGAATATTGTTTCATTGTTTTATTTTCTGATGCTTTTAGCTTTGTAGTTTCTCTATTAAGCGCAGAGTGATACTAAGAAGGGGGGCTAGATTATTTAGTATCTTTTATTTTTTATTTCAATTACATAGTTTAACATTAGTGTCGTTCACATCAATGCGTTGCGAACATAAGCTGCGGGAAAAAAGGGTCCTGTGCGAGTTTGATCCGCGTGTGATGTGAATTCAGCTCTATAGACTGACATTCCCTGAAATCACGTCCGCGAATCACAGCAAAATCGCACAATTTTGAATTCGCAGCAGTGTGAACCTAGCCTTAAACAAACTCTATAGCCGCTAGCAACAATCACTGTGGGGTTGATTTACTAAAACTGGAGAGTGCAAAATCTGGTGCAGCTGGGCATGGTAGCCAATCAGCTTCTAACTTCAGCTTTTTCAATTAAGCTTTTACAAAAGCTGATTGGTTTCTATGCAGAGCTGCACCAGATTTTGCACGCTCCAGTTTCAGTAAATAACGCCGTTGCATCCCCCCCCCCCCCCCAGGAGAAGAGAACGCAATAGCTCTGCCAGAGGGGCTCACAGCCAGTGTTGATGGGGGAATCAAGCAACTTCTTTCTTGCAACCTGTATTGCAAAAAAAATTGTTCCTTCTATGGCTGGCTTTACAATGCTTGATCTACTAATAAGGCTGGAGAAAATTGGTGTTTTCTGTGGTATTTTTGTGAACTTTTTTTACCAAAGATATCTCCAAAGATATTTGTGGAAAAGTAAATTATTACTACATATGACATATGACATATGTTCTAACAAGGGATTAGACCTTTGTGATATGCATGTACATTGTATTATGTTTAGAATGATTTATGCAGAAACTTTAAAAGCTGTTTTATGTACATTTACTGAAAGTTTTAGCTTTTTTAGGTAAATACCACCTAAAGCGGCTCTCCAAACCCCAGTTCTTCCTTATGATTCACATTCTTACAGCTGCTAAGAAAGTTTTGTCACAAGCCTGTCTAAAGTGTACTGGATACTAGTCATTGTGGTTCTTTTACAAAATACGATGCCTTAATTCCAGTTTATCTGTGACTCCTGGATTTTGGAATTCTTTTTGACCGCAGGCTACTGGATCTATGAAAATGAACTTTCAACTGTCATATGACTAAAAACTCATGCACCCTCCCAGCCGAGACAACCCACACTCCGCTACCCCTCATTTCTACTGCCTCTTTAACTTCCTCTAACATCTTAAGATATCTCCCTTTCTCCTACTTAATCTTCCAAATTTAAAACATCATATGTTTTCAGAAAGTCCATATTTTGGTACCACACTGATGTCAGCTTTATAGCTTAACCACTTGCAGACCGCCGCACGCAGATGTATGTCGACAGAGTGGCACGAGCAAGCCCATGGGCGTACAAGTACTTCCCTTTAAATTTGCTGCCCGGTGGGCACGCGCTCGCGCGCCCGCCGCGTGCCTCGCGAGCGTGTTCCCAGGCAGCCCGCGATTGCGGTCAGCAAAGGCAGAACAGGGGGATGCCTTTCTAAACAAGGCATTCCCCTATTCTGCCTAGTTACATGTCACTGATGGCTGTTCCCCGTGATCGGGAATGGTCATCAGTGACGTGTCACGTGTAGCCACGCCCCCTAACAGTAAGAATCACTCTCTAGTACTGACTTAAGCCTTACAGCGCCATCTAGTGGTTAACCCCTTCATTGCCAGTGTAATTTTTACAGTAATCAGTGCATTTTTATAGCACTGATCACTGTAAAAATTACAATGGTCCCAAAAATGTGTCAAAAGTGTCCGATGTGTCCGCCATAATGTCACAGTCATGATAAAAATTGCTGATCACCACCATTACTAGTAAAAAAAAATATTTATAAAAATGCCATAAAACTATCCCCTATATTTAGACGCTATAACTTTTGCGCAAACCGATCAATAAACGCTTATTGCAATTTTTTTTACCAAAAATATGTAGAAGAATACGTATCGGCCTAAACTGAGGAAAAAAAAAACAATTTTATATATTTTTTAGGGATATTTATTATAGCAAAAAGTAAAAAATATTGAATTTTTTTCAAAATTGTTGCTCTATTTTTGTTTAAAGCGCAAAAAATAAAAACCACAGAGGTAATCAAATACCACCAAAAGAAAGCTCTATTTGTGGGGAAAAAAATGATGTCAATTTTGTTTGGGAGCCACGTCGCACGCGCAATTGTCAGTTAAAGCTACGCTGTGCCGAATCGCAAAAAGTGGCCTGGTCCTTGACCAGTGAAATGGTCCGGGGCTTAAGTGGTTAATTTAATAATTTCCTCATTATTCTGTACATTTTCCATCACAGATGTCCTTGATACACTCCTGCTTAGGAGTTACTCATTGTCAATGGTTACCGCTTCCTTTTGTATACTCTACTGTACTCTGCTATGTATTACTGGGGTTATTTTGAAAGTTCTTTGAAAACTCAATACAAACTATTAAACAAGTAAACTGAATGTTCTTAGACCAGCAAGACTTGACTTTTGAAGATATAGAATTTTCTATGCCAATTTGTTGTTGACTTTTTGTGCATAACACCCTTATTTCAGAATTTTAGACAGATTAATTACCTGATATTCTGCTGTGGAATGCCCTGCCTAAGTCCTCTGTTTTTTTCTGCTGTCTAAGCCCTTATTGGAGTGATTTGTTCTTATTCCCTCTGTGGTTAGTTTTTCAAGAAGCAAAGAAAAATCATCACATTCAAAAATCAAACAGCAATGAAAACCTGAAAGAGGTCTGAACCTCTGTCCACTTTTAGAAGCCAGTCTTGCTTAAATCCCAAAAATTTGTTCACAAACTTTTTAGCATCTATGTATTTAAAAAAAAAAAAAAATGTTGTTTCTATATCCTAAATAAGGGAATTTAAATTTCTTGGCCTGTGTTGCACATGCATGATTTTTTGTTATATAAAAATTCATAGAAGTCTCTTTGTGCTCGATCTATAAAGATCATTTTGGTTACACTGCTTTAAAATGTGTTAATTAACAAAGAATACTTACATTTCCAGTAACCTTTGGGAACAGCACAATTAATTGAGACCTTGTGAGTAAGGGCCCTTTCACACGGAGGTCCGTTCAGGTCCGCCTGTCAGTTTTTTAGGCGGACCTGAAACGGATCCTCCATGCACCCCTATGGAGGCACGGATGTCAGTGGAGACATGTCCGCTGACATCCGCTCCGCTCCGCTCCGCCAAAGTGTGACGGAGGAAAACCCTATTTTTCCTTCTGTCGGCGGAGCGGATCGGATGACAACGGACTCTACGGTCCGTCAACATCCGATTCCCCATAGGGGAGAGCGGCGCTCTGACAGGGCGGTCCCTGCACAGTGTGCGGGGACCGCCCAGTCATCCGTCGGCTCAGCGGGGATCAACGGAGCGATCCCCGCTGAGCAAGCGGAGCTTCACGGGGCGGATCTGCACGGATCCGCCCCGTGTGAAAGAGCCCTTACTCAGTGGTGGAACCTCATTATGTAGCGTCTCTTCTGGGTTTTTGTTTAACCAATTTATGTCCAGGAAAAAACAAAACATTCATAAACAGACTAAATTTCAAAGCTTTGGTATGCAACAGTGTATCAAACATGGACTTTTGAACTGCTTTGCAACAATGTAATTCATATCATTTTTAGCAAATATCAGAACTTTATTTAGTAAACTTTTTTTATGCCTTGAATTTATATATTTTTAATAAAAATCAGAGACATGGACACAAATGCAAAAATAACACAGTTGTAGTTTATTTTCAATGTATTTTGCATCGCTAATACAATTTTGTTCATGAAATTATTTTCATCTATCACCATTATAAGGACCCTAGGTTTTGATACCTAAATCAGTACTGTTTGTCCAGAAGTCATTTGATAGAGACTCTGAGTTTAATAGTTGTATTCACAGATGACTGGCTTAAAAATCTAATAAATCAATTAAGGTGAACTGCTAAATAATATAATTAAAATAAATACTAATTGAACTTTCATGTATTACTTCTTCTGCTTCAATGTAATCAGTAACTTATTAAGTTACCATATATAATCTTATATATAATAATTATTTTTTAATAGCTTAAAAAAAAGGGTTGTTTTGTGTGTGAGAGGGAGAATGTACAAAGTAGCAGGCTCCAGAAAAGGTTTTTGATCCTGTGTATAAACCTACTCTGAGATCACTATCCACTTAGAGTGATTACTAATAAAGACCCCAAGAAATATGGAGGACCAATACTGTTACTCCACAATTTTGGATTTTAAAGGCACAACAGGATGCAACAAAAATCATAAAGGCATGTAACTTATTCATAACATAATTAAGAATCCATCTTGGATCTCAAAAGGATCTGAACACATGCAAAATAATTTAAGAACATGTAAAAGATCAATACATTACACCATCCCAGAATAGGGACAGGACACCTGCAACATTTAGGGGTTAAATACTTTAGAATTTTCAAGAATGCATGTTGTGGTAAGGAATAAGACATCCTTCCTGTATTCACCATCATTGTGTTTAATGGCAAGGCAGCTTCTTTAGGACGGGACAGCTGTTTGGTAATGGCACTAGATGTAATCAAAGCAAGCATAATTAGTTATCAATTAAATCATAAAGCATTCTTCATCAATATATGGAAAATTATGTAAATATTTTCTCACATGATCAGGCAAGAAATGTGGAGCAAGCTCCCAGGTGGACACAGGGGCCACAATGCTCATCAACCACCAGGGGGAGGTAGATCTCATGGGGGAGGGAATTAATATGATCCCCCCTACATTTAACCCATTCATAGGTTTCTAGCCCAGTACTTATGAGGGGAAACGACCAAAGGGATAAACTATGCACTAGACTATTCAGTAAGGTTTAGGCAGTCTCCCTTCCAAATTCCCTCTGAAGCTTCAAAAGACCAACATAAAATGAATTCTCCCCGTAAACCTCTTATAAACCCTAGGTATACCCAGGTGCACACAATATATTATCAAACTGCATGTACCATAATAGATATTAAGGGACCCTCATAGGGGGTACTACAAGTATGCAAGTATAATAAGTAGCCTGACATAACAAGTAAGGAAATATCACTTTAGACCATCACTATATTGGCTATACAAGAGCTTCCATTGTCCCCAAGGTCAGCTTACACCATATCCAGAATCCATGGACTGTTTTACCCTATGAAGTATATAATGGAGAGAGGAAATGTTTACTCCTATCCAGCTTACCTAGAAAAGTACATAACATGATCCATGCAAATCTCATATCCATAACATTTTAAAGTGCTGTAATAAATTACCAAAAAACCTCCCACCTGCATATGCTGACATGCTGGACTAAGGTAGGTACAGCAAGGAGATAACATCAATACATACAGTATAGAAAAACAAGAAAAAATCTGAAAATAAATACAAAAACATAGGACAATAAATTGGCTCCCAGGGGGCCACCCCCAGATAAACCTCCAGAGATTTCCACAATGGGCTAAATATAGAGACTGCAAACTGAGCTGGGGTGGATGCAAATAGTGCAAGAAAAGGCTTAATACTAAGCGTATCATCAAGTCACATAGTTACATAGTTGTTAAGGCTGAAAAAATACACCAGTCCATCCAGTTCAACCTGTGGTGTGTAAATGCGTGTGTGTTTATGTCAGTAGTACATTGTATATCCCTGTATGCTGTGATCAAAAAGGTGCCCATTTAATAGTTTTTTTAAAGTACTGGGGGGGGGGGGGGTTATCACTTTAACTTGATAAATCCTTCTTGCTAATCATTACAAGATTTTCTTATCAAAATTGCCGCCCCTCCAAAAACCTAACAAGATCCACAAAATCTAATCTCATTGGTATCATAATTATGGTAGATACCAACATGCCTTCCAATTGGTGTAGATAATTTACCATTTTTTAAAATAGTAAATGTGATCATTTATTTTGTGCCAGAAGGGATGGTTAGTCTTCCCAACACAGAAGGCACCACATTTACAAAACATTTACACCACCCCTCTAGTTTTACAGCTCACAGCATATTTTAAAGTATGTGGGACCATTTGACAAGGTAAGTGTCGAATTTTCAAAAAAACATAAACCTCACATGATCCATATCTGTGAGCACCACTAGGTGACATTTGCATACTATTCTTCCCTTTTCCCTGAAAATGACTCTTAGTGACCTCATCTGAAATAAAATGTGCCCTTCTAAATGTTATCTTGGGGTGATCCTTCACATACTTTTTGACAATGGGGTAATTTGTCAATAAATTCTAATAAATTCCAATATTTCTCCAAAATTCCATGAATGTGCATATGTTGTTTAAAAAATGTGGTAATAAGCTTTTCTGTTTCTGATTGCACTTTTTGCTTATCTTTAAACAGTAGGTCCTATATCGTCTGATTCCTTGCTCTATCAAAGGCCTTTTTTAACACTATCCGCAAATAGCCTCTATCCAGCAATCTATCACTCAACGTATCTGCTTCTTGTACAAAATGTGTCATTAGAAAACATTTATCTCAGTCTTAGATATTGACTGTAGGGAATATTAACTATCAACACCCTCGGGTGTGAACTTTCTGCATGTTTGTAAACTATAGTATTTCCAGCGCTTTGCGATCATTTCTAGTATTCCCCCATTCTGTATTAAAATGTCAATGTGCAAGATGATAATCTGCTTATAACCATTCTGCATGGCAAATTGAATGTATTCCTACCAAGGGCAGACATAAAGTCCGCAAGCTCCTGCTTTGTTCCTTTTTAGAAAATAATCACATCATCCATATATTGGTAGCAGAATAATATGAATGGCGAAAAATTTCCAAGAAGACTGTCCACTCTCACCCCCCAGGTATAGGTTGGCATTTGATGGCATCTCTACGTGGGGGTAGTGGAACCCATCAAATATGAACACATACTTTGTAAGAATGTGCTCCATCTAGGTCAACATGAGCTTACTATAAAGCCATTAGGCCTTTCCTTTCTCCATTAGGAAGCTCTGTACCACCTGAATGCCCAAAGCATGTGGAATGCTACTGTATAATGCATCGATATCTATCACCACCATTAATATCCCTGGTAACAAATAAACACATTAGTCTCTCCAGCAGCACTGTACAGCCCACTCCTGAAAATAGCAGCAATCTCTGGAGTATAAACTCCGGACAAAGGGACCTGACCTATAGAACATTAAAAAGACCCTATCCCTTGTTTCAGTGTAGGCAGAAATGATCCCATGTGCATTCAGGAAGATCATTAATATTAAAATAATTTTTGTGGTCTGATCGTCATCTGATGTTCATGGTTAACCAATCCTCAAGCTAAAGTACACCTCATCAGGGTTTTTACAAAGGATATATTGAGGGGAAGTCAGCAGAGGATGTAGTCCCAGGGGGTTGGTGTGCTAAAAAAATAAGTGCTTTTTGACAATGCAAAAAGCCAGTAGACTTTTATTTGCTCAAAATAAAAAAAATAAAAAAATTATTAAGTTGGTACACGTTTCTAAATGTACATTATTGTTGATTGCACAATATTATTAATGGGCATAATAACAAATTTAGCAACAATTCAAAAAGAGAAACATTTTAAATATTAAAATGTATATTTAATTAAGATTTCCTCTAAAAGAAAGGGGGAGTACGATTCCAGGAAACCCTTGTGCATGTATGTTTGAATGATAAATACTAGACATGTGCACACTGAAATATTTTGTTTCGGAATTTAGTTTTCCGTCCGAAAAATACATTTATTTAGTTACTCCCGAAAATCGTTTTTATTTATTTTGTTTCGTTAAAAAATGCATTTGTCCAAAAAATTAAGAAGGAATTAAGGTTGAATCTGTCATAGAAGGCTTATGGTGTCTGTCGAATGTTCTAAGAGGATTCGACGGAGCAGCTAAAAGATTTGACGCCGCAATCGTACATTTCCGTTCCAATGTTCCGCCTACAAGCTATAGAAGAATTCTAATGTTGTATGACACTAGTAATAATTATATTTATAAATTATTATTACTAGTCAACAAACATTCGAATTCCTCTATAGCCTATGGGCCGAGCATTTGACCGGAGATGTACGATTGCGGCATTGTACAGTTTAGCTGCTTGTCGAATCTTCTTTCAACTTTCGACAGACACCATAAGCCTTCAATGACAGATTCGACGTTTGTATGTTTTTTGCTGCTTCGCCGAATCTTCGTCGTTCATGCCGAATGGTCTACCCCCAACACTGTCTCTATAATGTCGAATATTTTCTCTCTATGTCGAATCTTTCCTCTCTATGTAGAATAATCTTGGACTAATAGAGTTAAGGTTAGGCACATTCGACCACAGATTCGATAGACACAGATTGCTATTGTCAGCGTCATGTCGAATCTCCTATCTATATCGAACTGTTGTAGCAACGAAAACGAAAATAAAGCATTTTTTTATGTCGGATCTGTCAGATTTCGGATTCTGCACGTTCGTTTTCGTTTGTTAAAATGATAACGAAAATACCCGAAATTCGGACGAAAATGCATTCGGACGAAAACGAATGCACATGTCTAATAAATACTTCATAATGTTTACATGCTTCACAAAGGTGTATCAATGTCTTAACAAGTAAAATATAAATTTATTTAATCCTGGTATTCTGAAACCTTTCTATTCTTATATTTTAGCTGGAATATTTCTTGTCTTGTAAGCATTTTTGTGTTTTTTCTTAGCTCTCTTTACCTGATATATAAGAAATCCAGTTTCTGCATATTGGTTTGGGATGAAACTGAACATGTCCCAGAGGTAACTGACTAGTCCATTAAGAGAAAAGCACATGTATCCCCTCAACCCTGTAAGTCTGGTGGACTTTTGATTTAGTTTCAGACAACATTAGCTCATCCTAGAGTGGTAGGAATTGATTAGCTGTGTCTGTGTGCCTACAGGCTATTTGTTTCATATCTACAATATTAAAAAGTATTGTTTTCTTTCCACGGTAATCAAAGTGTTTGTGATTGTCTGTTAAAAAGTAGAATTAGTAAACAAATAAGTTATTTTACAGTAATGTACAGTACAGGATTGTTCTTTTTTATAAATATTTGCTTTAAGTACTGTGATGTGTCTAATTACTTTTAGTCAATATGTAATGTATCAGATCCAAAGAAAGAATACATAGTCTCAGTTTCCTAACTGGCATAGCGATTTTCCCATGCAATGTTATGATTTTGCCTACCCTTAATACATTATGTTGATTGACAGCAAGGTGCTACTAGAGCATAACAAGAGCAGTTTCTATTGAATAATGAGGGTGAAAATTTTGTGGTGATTGAGACCTACTTACATGGCTTTTTTTAGGAAGTGACAATCTTGAAATTTAGATCAGTGCATGACAGAGACTTGAAAACAGTAACTTTATATTTTTAATAACTATGCTAAGGTTTTCAAAAATATTGACATGGTCATGTGATATGGCTATAATGCATACGAATGGTATTTTAAAATTATTTCTAAAAGTATGAAAAGTCTTTTGAGCGCAGTCATTTGCTAGAAACTATCAACCTGCCACTAGCTATGTTTTAACCATCCAACCGTTTACAAACCCAAAGAGCTATGGGTACCTTTGCATTACAAAAGTCAGCTAAATAATTCCATTATAACCAGTGAAAATGTTGCTCTAGAACTTATGTTATCCTTCTGCTTTTCTGAGCCACCATTACTGTTCCGGCCATTTGTAGCTCAAGGTATTGGATTACTGGCATCTGATAAATATGTATGATAAAGGTTCTAGGCGGACTGATCGCAGACTTTTTAGCCAAGGGCTGTTGTTTTTTCTATAAAGAAAAGATGGCATTTGGAGCAGTCCTACTGCCCTAGTAACTCTTTTCTTCTTTGCCTAAAATATTCACAATCAGGTGATTTAAGCA
The DNA here is from genome assembly GCA_029206835.1 of Rana muscosa. Lineage (NCBI taxonomy): Eukaryota > Metazoa > Chordata > Amphibia > Anura > Ranidae > Rana > Rana muscosa. Next base: position 34,603,301 of record CM055123.1, on the reverse strand, counting down.
TGCGTGTTTATGTAACGATTTCTCACAATAAATTCTTACCTGTCCACTCTGCTTTTTTGCCTATGGATATTTGCTCAGCAATTATTCCCATTGCAAAGTTAGTATATCCAAAACATTTGTGACTTTTTACAATAGAATATAGAATGCAACATTCCGGCTTCACTAATTACTACATGCCCACTAATTAACACTGTTGTAAGGAAGTGTCAGAAGGCTGGCTGGGGCATTGACTGAAAGTCATGCTTATGCTCTGCCTTCACTACTATATGTACAAGGTCTTTAGAGAGATGGAAATTAACCATTTGCAAGATATATATTTAATAAATAACTGAGCATTTTGTTTTTCTTTTCAAAGTCTCCAGTAAGAGCTTTAGATTTTTTTATTTTGAATTAACAATGACCTTTGCTGTCTGGCACTGTTTGACTGACAAATATAAATGTAATTTTAGAGTTGTAACCAACTAATAAAAGTCTAATGTGAAAGTAACTAAAATGTATCTGCTCATTAGCAAAAATCCTTTTTCATCAATAGTAGTACATCTCACATGCTTTGTCTGAAATTACACTACCAGAGGCGTAACTAGAAACTTCAGGGCCCCGGTGCAGGAAATCATGAAGGGCCCACCCCATTAGTGGCAGCGGTGGTGTTAAGGGGGTGGCAGCAGTAGTGTTGAGGGGGGCAGCAGTGGTATTGAGGGGGGGTGGCAGCAGTGGTATTGAAGGGGGGGTGGCAGCGGTGGTATTGAGGGGGGGTGGCAGCGGTGGTATTGAGGGGATATGGCAGCAGTGGTATTGAGGGGGGGTGGCAGCGGTGGTATTGAGGGGGGTGGCAGTGGTAGTATTGAGGGGGGGTGGCAGTGGTGGTATTGAGGGGGTATGGCAGCGGTGGTATTGAGAGGGGATGGCAGCAGTGGTATTGAGAGGGGGTGGCAGCGGTGGTATTGAGGGGGGTGGCAGCAGTGGTATTGAGGGGGGATGGCAGCGGTGGTATTGAGAGGGGATGGCAGCGGTGGTATTGAGGGGGGTGGCAGCGGTGGTATTGAGGGGGTGTGGCAGCGGTGGTATTGAGGGGGATGGCAGCAGTGGTATTGAGAGGGGATGGCAGCGGTGGTATTGAGGGGGAATGGCAGTGGTGGTGTTGAGGGGGGATGGCAGCGGTGGTGTTGAGGGTGAATGGTAGCGGTGGTATTGAGGGGGGATGGCAGTGGTGCTGTTGAGGGGGGTTGCAGCGGTGGTGTTGGGGGGGAATGGCAGCGGTGGTATTGAGGGGGGATGGCAGCAGTGGTGTTGAGGGGGGTTGCAGCGGTGGTGTTGGGGGGGATGGCAGCGGTGGTGTTGGGGGGGTGTGGCAGCAGTAGTGTTGTGGGGGGCAGCGGTGGTGGTAGCTGTGATACACGGGGGGGTGGTAGTGGTGGTGCCATCCTCTCCCACCCCCACCTCTGCCTCTTACTGATACCATCCCCCCACCACCACCACTGATCTCATCCCTACCCCCACCCATCATCACCTCTGTTGTAGTGGTGATGGGGGGTTAGGGATGAGATATGCGGTGGTGGGGGGATGGGGTCGATTGCAGTGCAAAATGTCACTTGACAGGATTTACCAGCAATCAATCGATTCCCCCTCAGAAATCCATCACTGTGCCTCCTCCAGGAATGCCTTGCCTCATGGGTACTTAGACGGGACAGGTACTCGAAGCAGACGCAGAGGGGAGAGCTCCTCCCATGCCTTCACTCAATTGGTGTTTTTCAGTGTCCGCCCCGCCTCCCTACATTCTCTCTGTCTCAGGAGGCGGGAACGGGGCGGTACACAGTCTCTCAACGCTGCGCTCCCTCTGCCTTCTCTCTCACCTCAGCGGGCGAAAGCCCCCCTCCCTGCAGCGGAACAAACCACACAGTCAGGCGGGCACCTCACGCGGGCGGACGGCGGGCACCTCACACGGGCAGACGGCGGGCCCCCCTGAAGTGGCGGAATTACAGGGTCCAGTCGCAAGTGCGACTATTACGACCTTCATAATTCCGCCACTGTACACTACACTACCTTCAGCCCCAGAAGGTCTTACCCCCTTCATGATCAGGCTGTTTCTTGCGATACAGCACTGAATTACTTTAACTGACAATTGGGCTGTCGGGCGATGCTGTACCCAAATACAATTGATGTCCTTTTTTTCCCACAAATAGTGCTTTCTTTTGGCTAACTGTTGACCTTTTAAAGATGAAATTATTATTATTACATAGCGTGGTGTTAATTTTTTCTTGTTTTCAATTCACAGTGAGGCTAACCAGCTATTTTTAACCAGCTGCTGGCGTTCTTTGTTTTTGTTTACATTTGTATTTCTTGTCACAATTGTTTTTCTTTTTTTTCACTCTTTGTGAAGATGCCAGGTTTTTAGAGGTGCTGGCCTTATTTTCTGATATGAGACCTACCCCCTTAATGACTAGAAATCTGATGATGAGGAGAAAGCACAGATCCACTGAATGAAAGAAGCAGGGGATGCTTGCACTACTGGTCCTCAGACTCAAACAAGCTTTTAAGAAGAACAATGAGCAGCACAGTACCGACTGTCACTCCCAATCTCACTAAAATAGCAGTCAGTGATAGGAGTAGACAGAGTAAAGAACACTTCAGAGTTGCTAGTCAATAGAAGTTAAAAGAGATCTAGGGCCTATGATTAATGGCAGGAGGAATCCTATCCAGTCTGTGATATCAGAGGGAGGAATGGCATGCCACTGTTGGTGTTAGAACAAGGAATAGTGACCCATCTTTGGTGTCAGTGGGAAGAATAGTGCCCCACCATTGGTGTCAGTATCAGTGAGAGGAAAAATGCCTCATTGTTAGGATCAAAGGGGGGGTGTCTCATGTTTGTGTCATTAATGGGAATGATGGCTCAAGGGCTGGTTAAAAGCAAGAAAATGGCCACAGTTTAGAGAACCGCTGCCTAATATTATCTATCGCTCTGGATATGCTGCTAGTAGGCTACAGGCACAAGAGCACTTAGGCACAGTGACATGTCAGGAAGTGCACTGCTACATCTCAAAAAGTATTCAAAATAAAAGGTACATTTTTCTGAGCGCTGCTTAGCCACAATAATCCTTTCTAGATATTTCCTATAAAGGAGCATGTTTTCATATTTTTCGTATAGATCCACTTTATATTGCATAGGCCCAGGGTCGGCAACCCGTCGATCACGATCTACTGGTCGACTGTGAGCAGGCGACAAGTAGATCGCATCTTTGCATTGTCGACCCTGGACTAAACTGTTCCTCCCCAGTGCCATCAGAGTGAGAGCTGTGAGTAACAGGGTGAGAAGTTACTGTGTAAGGAAGGAGAGAGCCAGGCGAAGCAGGGGAGGAGCGAGCCTGGTGGGAGGATCGGGTGCGGATACTTTTCCTCACATTGAGCTACCCCTGCCAATGTAGCTACAGGTATAGGTGTAGCATCAGGGGCCACAACATCCCTGTCATTAGCCTACTTCCCTAGCAAAAACCCGGAGTCCGGATTGGGTCCCGCAGTGTCAATGCATCTTTGCCACAGCCGAGTAGTGGAATGTTTGCTCCACAACTCGGCTTCCGCCTTTCCTCAGGTTCCATACTCCACCGCTCTCATTGGCTGGAAAAAGTTCTGAGCTTTCACCCACAATTTCCTGAATGGAGCAGAGAGAAGTCTGGGATGGGGAGGAAGTGTTGGTGCTGACAGCCGGGCGGGATGGACACCGAACTATCACAGGGCTGAGCAAGGCAGAGGAGAAGGAAGAGGAGACCACTGTCACTGGGTGAGGAAAGATGCTGCTCGGGTCTGTGCCACCTATGGGGAGACCCTCCACCCTGCTCACCTCACAACATTGTAGCTGGGAACAGACACATACAAACCCCTCCCCACAATACCTGCTGACAGAAAAATACCCCAAAATTACTAGGACCAGCAGATGGGGGGCTGGGCAGAGAAATCTGTCATTATCAGGAGAGGGCCTCTGTTTTTACATTAGGGGAGAGAAAGCATATCATTTGTCACTAGGGGATATTTCTCATTAGTGGGGGGGGCATGTGCCCTGGGCGCTGACATATATACAGCCTCCCTGTCACATTGGGAAACCAATCGCCTGTATTTTCCTCTTGCAGCCACCGAAAACCAGCTTCTCCTCCTCTCCCTCGCCACATTCAGCAGCCGCAGGAGGAAAATACAGCCAATCGGTTCTAGAAAATGCTGCCCCCACTGCCCCTCCTCCCCTCTATTTCTGCTTCCCCGGTCTTTCCCATGCACCCACCCCATCCTTGCAGCTCTGCTTGCTTCCCCCCTCAACTGCCGGCTGCTGATAACTGAAGCATAGTAAACTGTCTTTACTATTCTTCAGTTTGTGAATGAACAGGAAGCGATTCAGCACAGAGCACTTCCAGTGCAGCTGAGGCTGCAGAGAAAGAGACTGGGGAATCTCTGTCCTCAGCCCCTTTCTCTGTCTCAAAAGTAAGTCTGTTTCGTACCCTGATATTTCACCAAAGCCCCCCCCCCATGTGGCTCCTTTTAAAATTATAAAAAAAATAATAATACAATTGTAAAAAATAATAAAATAAAAGTAAAAAACTACTTACACCATCCACTGCTCTATTGACACCGTCCATTCCCCTACCGACTGACACTTTCCACTTTTAAAGTAGGCTAAGCTTATATTTTACAGTGATGTTTGTTTTATTATATTTTTTTATATTTTCCTTTCTATTTAATTTCCTAAAAATAATAATCTGGTGACTTTGGATCTCATTCGTGTTGTTCAGGTAGATCTCCTACCCCTGGCATAGGCCATAAATGCCATTTTGCTATGCACACTGCAAAGCACTGGAATAGGATTTGTTCCTATTTAAATACTTTGCATGGCAAATAAGTCAAGTGCACATCCACACACAGGAGATGATTTTCTAAAGGTAAATTGACTGTGTACTTTGCAAGTGCAGTTGCACTCATTTTCTCCATGGCTTAGTGAATATGTTGATGCTTTACTTTATAAATCCTTTAGTAAATCAACCCCAAACTGTACTTGCAGAGTTTGATAAAACTATAAGCAGTGTGTGGTGGCTACTCCAGCTGCTAGAAGAACAGCCACACACAGTACAAGCATGGATTAGACAGCCTTTTTCAGTTCTCTCAGTAGTTTTGTGGATATCCTGTTACACCCAGACCAATCTCTGATCAATAGAAAAATCCAGTGGTTATAACAAAATAGGGACCCCGTGCACCATAAAAAATGTCCATATAAGATGAACTTCATGTTGGTAAGAAGCACAATACAGTAGAAAAGGCATTCTACATGTATCGCCCTGCCCCCAATGATCGGGGCGCTATTGTAAATTTAGGGGGTGTCTGAGCCAATAGTTGGGCTCAGATCTATATGATTATATCTAAATTGCCTCTGTTCTGGCTATGGTGATGCCTGGTAGTGTTTTCCCTTGTTGCCTGAAGGTGGCGGTACCACCTCAGGCCCATGTTGGAATACAGGTAGACCATGGTGGATTTGGTGTCCTGTCTTGGCAGCGGTACAGTGGGAGTGGTGCCCCGCTGTGCATGCTGGGGAGGGATACTTAAGGGGCAGACGCCATTGTTTGGGGTCGGCATTCGCCTCGCTGCCCTCCTGGCGCGAGGTATGTGTGTGTGATTCTGGCCTTGGTGCCACGTTGGCCTGAGGTTGCATCACTATTTGGTAGGCCCGGCTAGTCTGGCTGGGGCCTACAATTCTAAAGGATATCCCAAGCTGTCCACCATGAGGGAGGAAGCTGCTTAATGAAGGAAACTGGGGGAGGACCTGCCCTGGAGGAGACCAGCAAAGTGCTAATGTCTCGCGAGAGGCCTGGTGACCTTGTTAAGAGGGGATTTACTACTTTAAAAGTAAATCGGCTTAAAGGTTCTTTAACTGCACGGCTGGAAGTTCGGGACTGAAATCCTGTGGCACAGGATTTCTGGCTATCCGTATTTGTTCTCAAATGGTCTGTGGCAGAGACTGTCCTGATACTGGTTCATGCATCATCCCGGCTGCTAGGCCAGGTGAGAGCAATAACCACTCAACAGTGAGAGTGGTGGATGACTTTAGACATTTTGTGTGTTCTACAGCGTGTACCTGAACCTTCCCTTACTCTTCTACTACCTTCTACTTTCTATACGAGTTACTGCAGCAAAAGCAAAACCAACAGTTGAAGGTTTTACATCTTGTGTGGACATTGCATTTACTACAGACTTTCTCACCCTGACAACGAAGCTAAAGAGGTAACGTGCAAACCCAAAACTTAAACCAGCAGCTCCTATGGGGGTAGTGCTACATACAGAATACAATAAACATAATGCTTAGCTTTTATGCATTTTCTTGTATATTATCAGATGACTGAAAGAGATATTACATTATTTGACATGCTGACATATTAATTATATTATATTATATTGATTATTATAACTTCTGATCTGACATTACTAAGCTATTTTAATAAGTTTAAAAAGCAGATGGGGTCATGCTATGTAACACTGCAGCTTTAAATTTAAGAAGCCCTCCAAGTTGAGGCAAAAGACTTACCATAATAGTAAAAGCAAGAAATAGGTAAGAAAACACTTTATGTCACATCATATTTGTTCTTCTTGCATTAACTGAGAAATAATACACAGAATTATTTAGCACACATATCTTCCCTGTAGGGTTTTCATGCCCAAAAATGTTTATTTTCTAATCAGTAATAAAGTATCTATGGTGAATAAAATCTTTATATTTTCTTTCATTGCAGACTTGTAGAAACACCTTGACATTTTCTCACGTTCAGTTCAAGGACTAAGTTGTCAGTCATGCCATAGTTGTCTTTTTGAGTGATATATTTTTCCAAGCTATCAATTTAGAAAAGAGTTTTGAGCAGCACGGTATGGGAAGCCTCCTATTTCCATGCATGTGACAGATCATTATAAACCCATATAGCATCTAAATATGAATATTAAATATATAAAAACATTATTCAAAGAAGAGGCTTGAAAGTACCCTCTGCTCTATAACAAACACGGTCCTGCTCAACAGAGAAGAGGAGAGGAAATATTGTCATACTTATTTAGCAATAAATTGCAATGAGCAATGATGGTGTGGGAAGTGTGGTATCCTATAGCCAGGGCTTTTTTTCAGTTAGGACACGGGGAACGCAGTTCTGGCACCTCCAGCATTGAGTGTATGTAAGGGCATGGGGTGGTGGCATGTCCAGGAGGGTCTATTGTTACTGGCTGCTGGGTGATCTATTGTCGTTGGGGGTACCTATTGTTGTGGGGGGGTAAATTGTTGCTTGAGGATCACTTGTTTCTGGGAGGGGTTTATTGTTGCTGGCTGTTGGAGCGCCTGTTGATGCTGACTTCTGGGATATCTATGGTTATTGCAGGGGTCTATTGTAGCTGGAGGTGATCTATTGTTGCTGGTGTATCTATTGTTGCTGGGGGGTGGGGGGGTCATTGCTGGCTGCAGGGGATTTACTTTACTAATTGTTATCATTAACAAATTCCATACAAATTACTTAGCACCACAAAATGATACTTGAATCTGTATTCAGAGGGAGGTGGGTAGGGGTGGAATCAAGGTATGGTACTCGTGGTGGGGGAGGAGGGCAATAGAAAGGGTAACATGAAAAGGGGAGTGCCTGCACCTATTTTCTTAGAAGAAAAAAAACCTGCCTAGGGCAATCAGTCAGAATTCAATTAACTGCAGGAAAATCTGTGACATTTTAAATCTGAATAATATGGGTTAGTGCTTTGTATCTTTATCATTGATTTGATGTACAACGTTTTCAGAAATAGGTTTCCATCCAATCAGAGAATCAAGCCTCGTACACACGGCCGAGATTCTCGTCAGGAAAAAAACGTTGTTTTTCCTGACGAGAATCTTGACAAGAAACTTGTCCCGGCAGAGTGTACACACGTACGATTCAAATGAACCCCCGCTCTTTTGAATGGCATGCACGCGGTGACGTCATCGACTACGACGAGCGTGCGCTCGTCACATTCGATGCCGTCGCCGCCATCTTGCTACACCCTATGCCTATGAAGCTACCGCGCATGCGTCAAAGTCATTTCAAGCATGCGCAGGTTTCCACGGCGACAGGTAAGTGTACACACGCTCGGGTTTCTCGTTGAGAAACAGGCCGACGAGATTCTCGCCGAGAAAAAAGACCGCAGGTTGTCTTTTTTCTCATCGGAGAATCTGGGCAGTTTTCTTGACGAGAAAACTGAAACCCGCGTACACACAGCCGGTTTTCTCGGCATGAAAGCTCTCCCGGCAGTTTTCTTGTTGTTTTTTGCAGAGAAAACCGGTCGTGTGTACGCGGCCTTACTTCTGACAATTAAGCAGCGTCATATCATGGTATCATATGAGATAATATCCAATACCAAGTGTAAATGCTTGCTAATTACATGCAGATATTTTTCTGGCTATAGACAGAACCCCAAAAAATCACTGATATATAAATGGTAAAAACAGTAAGGTACTTACTAGACAGAAAGAAACCAAACCTTAGGTATATATTGGCGAATAATATTTAGTAGTCAGTAAATCACAAATGCTGGTTCCTTATAGCTTCTGCTCAAAACTCTTATGCCCTGTACACACAATCGTTTTTTCAGATGAAAAAAGTCAGATGGACTTTTTTCATTGGAAAAAACGATCGTGTGTGGGCCCCATCTGACTTTTTTCCATTGGTGTAAAAAAATAGAACATGTTTTAAATTTTTCCAATGGGAAAAAAAAACTATAGGATATTCCGATCGTCTGTGTGGAACTCCATCGGAGAAAAAACCCACACATGCTCAGAATCAAGTCAACACATGCTCAGAAGCATTGAACTTCATTTTTCTCGGCTCGTCTGAGTGTTTTACATCACTGCGTTTTGGACGGTCGGAATTTTGTCTGATGGTGTGTAGGCAAGACTGATGGAAGTCAGTTTCATCGGAATTCCGACAGAAAATTCCATCGGATTTTATTCCATCGGAAATCCGATCGTGTGTACAGGGCATAAGGAATTGCAGCAGTGAGATCTTTGCACTGCTATTGCAATCTCTGATTCTGTATATCTGATATTCCCACCCAGATTTTAGTATTTCCCCTTCCTCCTGCTGAATTCTCTGTAGTACAAGATGAGTAAAAACGAAGCTATATATATACATATATATATATATATATATATATATATATATATATATATATTTTTTTTAATTCTTTATTTAGAATCAAACAAGAGCATGTACATACATGTAGAGGATGCCACAACTGCTAAGATAAGGCACAGCACATGATTTTTTTAAATCTTTTATATCAGAAAAATTATTTTACCAATGTTTCCAAAAATGATTACTTGTAAAAGAGATTTCAATGTAATCTTTTCAGAACACCAGCGATCAAACTGCTTACATTGGTATCCCCATCAGTGCCCCATCATAGGTGTCAGTGGAAGGAATATTGCCCAACTATTGGTGTCAGTGGAAGGAATATTGCCCCATTATTTGTGTCAGTGAGATGAATAGTGCCCCATTGTTAGAATCAATGGGATGAAAGTCTCATCATTTGTATCATGAAAAGGAATAATGCTCCAAGGGCTGGTTAAAAGCAAGCAAGATCGCACAGCTGTAATCCCCAAGAGTTTTAAGCAGAAGATATCAGGAACCAGCATTTGATTATACACGTGTGAATCACTGACCACTAAATATGTATCTGCCAATATATACAGTACCTGAGGTATGATTTCTTTCCATCTAGTAAGCCCCTTACTATTCATACCATTCACAGATCAGTTATTTTAATATTCTGACTTTATCCAGATTATTAAAGGTATCTCTCTGCTTTACATTCTTTTATATCAGGAAGATAATTTCACATTTTTTCCCAAAATAGATACAGTACTAATGCAATCTTTTCAAAACACTGCTGATCGAATTCTTTGCATTGGTCTCTTATGTCCTTACATTAATCCCTACTTTATTCAGTGCAACACCTTTTCCAGTATTATCTCAGTTATGCTGGAGAAATTGTGCTGTAATGAGTGATATATTATATACATTTTAAAGCTGTTTGCACCTGGAAGAGTTTTTAGGAGCTATGTTTAATTTTCAGTTGCTAATAATGTGAAATTACAGACAAATAGCTAAATATGCAGTTGAAATGCAAATCTGTTTACCTGCCAAATGATTTGTAATTCTGTACAGCTGTTCTGGTGGTTTACACATATTTTTCACACTACAAAGCCAGGCAGGTGACACAAATACTTTCCAATTAACTACTCAGTGCCAGTCTGTAATTCCCCTTTATTACCAGGCAATTTTTCCAATTTTCAGTGCTGTGATAGTTTGACTGACAGTTACTGGTCGTGAAACACTGTACCCAGATTAAATTTATATCATTTTTAGATTTTCAAATAGAACTTTATTTTGGTGGTATTTAAAAATACTAAAATACTTTTTTCTATATAAGGGAAAAAGGACCAAACACTTTGAAAAAATTAATAAAAAAAATACTGTAACTTTATGTTATACACAGGTCATACACAGAAGGAGGAAGAAGCGGAGGGGTTAATGTACATATCTCTAACAAAGGGAGGATGGAAATGAGATTTTAATGTGCAGGATAATTGAGGTGAAGTGTAATATACAGGTAACATTTAGAGACAGGATGGGGATTAGATGTTCAGCAGAGAAGGTGGGTGAAAGGATTACAAAATGATCCACTAACACCCATCACTATGAATCTGCTACTGTGTAGGATCCCTTCATTTATTAATCTTCATTCACAGATCCTCACTTCCTCCCCTTCCTCTCACAACAAAGGAGTATTGTAACTTGTAAAAACTGTTGGTCATCACAGCTATCACAAGGTGCAGAGCCACTCTGATTTGTTCTGTGCATTATGTTTGTTATCTGAGCTGTTCGATGACAGCTCAGATCACAGCCATTCATGGGCACATTGGCCATTCATGGGTGTTTTTTGAAGTACCATTTATGAATGACACTCCAAAAATACATGTCCATCACTCCACTATTTTAAAATATACAGCTGCCTTATATTGATTAACTACGTGTGGACCACCTCATGTACATCTACTGTGACAGGAAGGCCGTTGTGCACTGGATCATGTATCTGGTATATTTTCAGCGCTTCCAGGTAAGGTTCGCGCGAGAGCCTCCCTGGCTGTGCTGTGATTTGTTACAGCACAAGCCAATCAGCGGGTCTCAGCTAATGATTGATCACTGGGATCCATTGATTGGCTCCATCATTCACGGAAGAGACTTCAGTGTTGGTAAACAAAACAGAGCTCTGTACACTGACAGGTGATCTTGCTGTTTTTTTATTCCCTGCAAAGCAGTGAAAAAACAAGATAGCATAGAAAAAGCAGCACATATTACACACATTACACATTGTAGGCACACAGTTAACCCCTTGATCACCCTTAGATGTTAACCCCTTCCCAGCCAGTGCCATTAGTACAGTGACCATGTATAGCAGGGATATGCAATTAGCAGACCTACAGCTGTTGCAAAACTACAAGTCCCATCATGCCTCTGAAATAAAAAGAAAAAGTGCGCCTACTAAGTGCAGTATGTAAAACTCAGTTTTAATGGCACATAAAAATCAGCCAAATGGCTACTCAGATCTGAAGAAAATGCGGAAGCATTGAAACGCGTCATCCATCTGAGCCCGCTCTGACGTCACTTCCTGTCGCCATAGCTGTTTGCGCTCCGGCTTGACCCGCACGCTGTGGCGTGACTGCCGGATACCTACATCTGCTCCCTCCGGATCAACAATACCAGGACCAATTACCAGAGCTACACCGCGCCACGGGACCTCCACAGACCAAGGAGATATCCCCTGCAAATTACCATCACCACTTTCATGCTATGTATTTAACCACCATCTTGTGAGTAGCCATTTGGCTGATTTTTATGTACCATTAAAACTGAGTTTTACATACTGCACTTAGTAGGCGCACTTTTTCTTTTTATTTCTTATCCACAGAGCCTACTTTACTCTTAAATATGCTGCCAACAGTGCTTATGTAATATAATACATTCTTAACCAGCCCCAGTACCATTACTATTATATGGATTTATATTATTGGGACTTCATTACCTATATTTACTTGTGTTTATTATTTATCATTTGTATTTTGCCCTCTTTTATAAGGTTTACTACAGTAATATATTTCTCTCTCTTACCCTTTACATTTGGTATTTCTGTATCCACTCCTTGCGCCGTCATTTTTGTTTGTTCCCATCATGCCTCTGCCTCTGGGTGTCATTCTTGTGGCTGTCAGAGTCTTGCTATGCCTCATGGGACTTGTAGTTCTGCAACAGCTGGAGGTCTGCTAATTGTATATCCCTGCTATACATGGTCACTGTACACATATCCCTGACGTATAGTATTAGCACTGATCACTGTGTTAGTGTCACTATTGGTGTCAGTGTCAATTAGTCAGTTAGTGTACACCCTAGCCATCATTAGCTAGTATCAGACTGCTAACCACACTATCACAGTCCCACTATGAGTCACTGATCTCTGCCATTACTAGTATAAATATATATATAAATAAATAAAAATTCCAATATATGTACCATAGTTTGTACACGCTATAGCTTTCATGCAAACCAAATAATATACACATTTTTTTCTACCAAAGACATGTAACGGAATACATTTTGGCCTAATTGCATGAAGAAATTATTTTTATTTTTTTATTGTGTGAAAAAAATTATATAAATTAAATTTGCGTACAGTGTTGCATGATCACGGAATTGTCAGTTAAAGTAGCTCTGTGCCAAATAGCAAAAAAAGTCAGGTCATGAAGAGGGTAAAACCTTAAAGCGGGGGTTCCGTGAAAAAAAATATTAAAAGCCAGCAGCTACAAATACTGCAGCTGCTGACTTTTAATAAATGGACACTTACCTGTCCAGGGTGCCCGTGATGTCAGCAGCAGAAGATGAGCAAGATGCCCCGCCGCCATCCTCGGTGAGGGAATCAGGAAGTGAAACGTTGCGGCTTCACTACCCGGTTCCCTACTGCGCATGCGCGAGTAGCGCGGCGCGTTCCCAGTGGTCCCCGCTGTCTCCTGGGACCAGTGTGTTTCCCAGAAGGCAGTGGGGGGGGGGGAGTGGAGTGACTCCCGTGGGAGTCTCTCCCCGGAAGTGGGTGCAAATACCTGTATTATACGGGGGGTTCCGAAAAGCGGAAGTTCCATTTTTGGGTGGAACTCCGCTTTAAGGAGGGCAAGTAATTAAAGTATATGATGAGCTTCTTTTTTTTTAATATATATCTCTTTCATGTCTTAACAAGTACTAAAAAGAAGCATGTTGACTATGCATACATTTATGCAAATCATCTTTCTGGTTCAGCAATTAAACTTCCTATGTCATCTCTCAGCCTCCAGCCCCCTTGTTCTATAGTGATTCTGCTTCATCACCTCTGTGTAATGAGTATAAGCTAAAGAAAATGGTAAAGATAAGCCAGTAAGAAGTAATTCTAGGAAAATGTAAATACCGTATTTCCTATATATCTTTAGAAGCACCACATCCCAACATTTGTACATAGAAAAACAAGGGAAAGAAAGGCTTATTCACATGAAAATACAAAAGACCAAGGGCCTTTTGATAAACTCAATGTAATTGTATAAGCACAAACAAAAAGTGCCTTGCTTTTTGGCTTTTTTTCCCCCCGTTTTAACTACAGTAATTCTGGGAAGTAGCTATGTGACCTTACTGGCTAGCAGAGATGTGTGTATGACAAATCCTCCTGGCACGTGAAACAGCAAACCTTCAACAGTACATATAACTGTTTGCTTGGAGGTCCTTTTTAATAACTTAGCACTGTCTCTAAACCCAGCCTTTACTAGAATTGGGTTCAGATAAATTTATAACAATGTTTAGAACCATGGTTTCTGACCTGGTTGTGGCTGCTTGGTCAGCTATCGTGAGGCATAGGAAATCTCTCTAAATCCTCACCTTCAGGGAAGTGAACAACATGTTTTATTTAAATATAGTACTTTTACCATGTTTGCTTTTAAGAGTAAAGAAAAAAAAATATTGTTATTGGCAATTTTTTATTCTTAGTATATCTTGTACAGGATGTCAGGGGATGGTTCTTGGACAGCAGGTATATTTACCCAGTCTTTAGGATTTGGTCCCTTTAAGGGGGATGATTTGAAGACATTAATACTCAGGGGTTCTCACCCATGCAGGTTTAGTGGAAGTCTTGTTGGAGAGGAGAGGACTGTTTCTCAGAACTCTATGAATTGGTAAGTCCTCATTATAAACCTGGTATTTAAAGGTTTGGAGAGACCTTTAGGTGGAAAAAGAAGCTTCAAACCCTGATTATTGGGACTTTGGTCCTGAGGGGGTTAACACGTCTGCATCAGAGTCCAGAAAAGGAAGTGGGAACAGTCTGTGTGAGTCAGAGTAAAGCACAGCCGAGGGAGCATGGTGGGCTATTTTCTGGCTGAGACATAGTTGTTGAACTGTGGTGACATTCTCTTTGGGACTCCTGAGGCAGACAAAAGTTTTCAAACACCCTGTTAAGGGATGGCTATAAGTGGTGGTGAGCCGATCCTTTATTTTGTTGCACTAACAACAGATGGACTATTTTCCTTTGCTGAAGATAAGCAATTTTTTTTGTTAGCCTATTTTTGTAAGTAAAAAGGGCTGTTTGCTTTTACCAAAGTGCTTGGCTGATGACCTTGGTGCCTTAAGGTTACAGTATAAAATCCAAAAATATATGCTTAAAGTTACCCCCTGCCCCAAAGCCCCTTGTCCCCATCAACACCGTATAGGAATCTTGAAGCCCCCTTTGACAAGGGGGCCCCCAGATGTCCCCCCCTTGTGAATGAGATGGGGTACATAGTACTCCTACCCATTCACCACAAAAGTGTAGAAAGTGAATAAGACACTACATGAGTTTTTGTCAATTCCTTTATTTGAAAAACAAAAAAACAATCCATCCTCAATCACGCCGCCCACCTACACCGCCATACCGAAAAAAATCTCCGGCCTCATCAGAGGCTCCGTGCCGATTGTCTGCTCCTCCGTTTGACATTACATTAATAGCTAAGGGGCGGAGTCACCCGATGATGTCAGTGGGTGACCCCATCCTCTTGTGACGTCATGAGCTCAGCATGCCCCCCACCCCAATGCGCATGCTCATCCCTCCCCTTTCCTGGCCTACCAAGCTGCATGTTCAGATAAGAGTCTTGTATGGATGTTGGGCGGACCCCATGTCTTTTTATTTTTATTTTGTTGTGGGTTCCCCTTAAAATTCATACCAGACCTGAAGGTATTGCCTGCATTCTTTTGTGTACATTTTAGCTCTCAGCAGGGAAGCCCGCTGACAGTTGATAAATCATTGGTTGTTAAGGACACAGCGGCCAGCTTCCCAGCTCGCTCCTTTAAAACCAGCTATTCTTTACACAGAATTCAAATTGGTCGATCAATTGTTCCGAAAATTTGGAATTTGTTAGAAAACTAATAGATGAAACTAAATTAAACTAAACAAAATGAACCTAAGCGAATTCTGAAACAAACTTAGTAATACAATGAATCTACCTGAAACAAAACACATTTTTCAGTTCTGCACATAAATCTAAAAGGGACAAAACTCTTTTTTACCACTATAGTACAACTTATTCATTGTTTGTAAAGACATTTATAATTTGCTCTAATTGTTTCCTGTTTATTAATAAAATGATTGTCCCAGCTCCTGAAGTTGAGCTAGACCTGCACCCTTGTCTGCCTCACTGTTGCTCAAACTTGGCTTCGGGAGCTGAAGCTGAAGTATACATAACAGAGTATCCAAGTATAGTTCTGAAGATTTCTAAAGGTAAGCAGGCACCTCTAGGGACAAGTGTTTATTTCTTGATATCAGTTTAATTATTTTACCATAAGGATGGGTACACTTTATGATCCCTCGGTTTTCAATAATTATTCATTTTTTGACCTCCGAGACATTACTAGATAGCTTACACATAAAATTGGATTATTTTCACCTTTTTGTATGTTTAGTTCAGCTTTATTTTTTGGCAATATTTTATGCTTAAATGGAGCACACTAATGTCTCCTATCCGCAGAATAAGGTGCATAATTATTTTTATTGTTATTTTTCATTTATATGGGCATCATTATATCTGCAGCAAGGTCTCTGAGGACAAGCTGTAAAACTTATTTTTGAAATGGCCAAATAAACAACACTTAGAATGCAGTTCAAGCAAAATATCCACAAGCATAACTTGCATATGCAACAGCACTACTACAGCAATGACAAATTTAATAGCTAGTCATTCTGCAAAAAGCACTACCTTCCCTGCTTAGATTTGTTGGTGTGGATCTCATTTTTAATGGCAAGCGTCATTACTATGGTGCCTTTTAACAGTCAAATAATTCTTTTTTATACCTTATTTTGTAACCGCTTGCAGTCCAGGCTTGCTGCTCAGTTTCTCAAACTGAGTAAGCGACATTTTTAAAAATAGGACTTTACATTTTAAAGGTTCATTTGTGATGGTTTCACTTTCCAAACTGCTGTAATCATAAACAGTGCTCAGGTTCCTTCCTTACTAGATAATAAAAATGATAATGAGCAATCTGCTTCTTCTCTTTCTCATCTTTTGACCTTGCTGTGCTTTTTATAAGATGATTAGTCTTCCAATTTAGAAAAAATACTATTTTAAATTGTGAGCAACACTGATAGGCTTCATAGGAAAAGGGACATTGCTATTATTATGCAGCACATTTAAATGTTCTATGTATTACAAATATTGTATCTTGTCCCTTCATGAACATCTAAAAATATTCAGGTAAACAACTTTTGGTTGAAGGAGTCTCTAACAAAAATAAAAATACAATTTTAAAACGACCTTTAATTCTTATGATAAAACGTATGCAACTTTGCAATGCCAAAAACACTGATTTGAATTTAATCCTTCCAAGATAAGGAAAAAACATTAGTACTATTGCTACATGCTGTATTTCAAACATATACATGTACCTGATATCTTCTGCCCTTTTCCTTCTGTTTTCTTTCCCCCATTGCGTACAAAAAATGGGTTTGTTTTTAACAGTCAAAGTAAAAAAATAAAAATAAAAAATCCTAAAAAGTAAAGTATTTGTATTACAATTAATCCACACTACTCACAGAATTAACCTGAAAGAGATTCATAACAGACTGTCACACTGTAAATTAAAAGCACAGGTTCTAATAGCAGAAGGTAATAGAATAAGATAGTGTATTACCTTTACCCAGGCTAAGATTTTACTTATATATGTAGTACTGAGGTGGGAAAAAACATGCTAGGGTGTAAAGTTTTTTTTAGTAGAAGAGATTATGCATGTCTCTGACACCAAAAGATATTTCTTCTAGCAATGTTCCATTTGTCATAGGTTTAATCTAAGATATAACATTAGCAGCGCTTAAACAAAATGTATCATGTGTATTAGTATGTTGCAAATGTCCATTATTCAATCATAGAACATCAATAGTCCATCCAGGTGGTTCACATACAGCATAAATCCAGTCAGGGTTCCCGTCACCACACCTCGTAAGACCTCTCCCCTATGGTAAAAGGAAGCAAATATGCAAAAATGGGACTTTGAGTTGAAGCATGCTCCCCAGGAGATAACACGGATCAATTGAATAAGGCATGTATCCAGTTTATTGGAACCAAAGACATTACATGAGAGCATTGCATAGCAATTGACAGTCAGTATTTTAATCGTATACATAATAACAAGGACAATAATGACATAGCACACCTAATGTACTAGTCCACAGTTGAATGGTATAAAAATTACAGCAATCAATGGTAGTAAAATATAGTAACACATTGGTTCATAAAAATCCCGGTGACAACATAGGGAGAAAAGGGGGGCCCAATTCAATGAAGCGTGTCTCCATGGTAAAAATTATGTAGATTAAGTGCGCTGGCACAGTCCACTGAGTATAGAGACTGGTAGATAATAATGATATTGACATACATACAAGAAAGAGCATCTAATTAGCTCACAGTGGGCATATTGGTACATTGTATGAAAAATATACATAACCAGTTTCATTAAAATTTATCTCCATGGTAGTTATAACCGTAGTTGATTGGTGAATACCAATCGTTGTATAAGGTGATGGATGGTGCAGTAGCAATATGTATAGATGGGGGCATCTTATTGGCTCTACGCGTTTTGTGGCTACTGCCACTCTTCAGGAGCAGGTATGGGGTGGAGGTCTATAAATGACAAGGCAATAAAATTTAAGATAAAGATTGTATAATATATAGAAGGTATATAGAATCATGGGGCAGGAAATGGAGGTGGAGCAATAACAATACCCTGGGTTACTTACATGTATGTCAATGGTGGTGGGTAAAGGCGTAAGGGGGTGGGCCCGGCCAGAGAAACAACAGTTCCCAGGAGCTGGGGTGGATGAACCCCTCTCCCCTATGGTAATGAACTCTCCAAAAATTACCAGAAATTGCACCTGTATTGCAATCTGTGCTTTGCATCAGGGGGCGTGTTTTCATCTATATGTCTCTCACAACAAAAAATGTGTGCACATAGCGTAATTTCATTTAAAATAATTTATTAAAACACAGATCCCCCCTTACAATTATGCACTTACGAAATCCGCAATATTAAAAGCATATGATCACAATCCTGCACTTAGCTTGTCAATCTCTCACCGCTCTGCCGATCCCTCAGAGAGCCCTTTGGGTCTGGTTTGGATGTTAAGGGGAACTCCACACTAAAATGTAAAAAAAAAAACAACAACGTGGGGTCCCCCCAAAATCCATACTAGGCCCTTTGGGTTTGCATTGATTTTAAGGGGACCTCCACACCAAATTTATTTTTAAAAATTGGCCCCCCAAAATCCATACCAGACCCTTATCTGAACAAGCAGCCTGGCAGGCCAGTATTGGGGTAGGAGCGAGCGCCCCCCCCTTCCTGAATCATACCAGTCCACTTGCCCTCAACATGTTGATGGGGACAAGGGCCTAGTCACCCCAACCCTTGCCCAGTGGTTGTGGCGGTCTGTGGGCAGGGGGCTTTTTGGAATCTGCAAACCCCCTTTAACCCCCAAATCCCATCCCCTGCCTATGTGAATGGGTATGGGGTACCCATTCACCCAAAAAAGTGTCAAAAAGTAAAAACCACAATACACTGTTTTTGACAATTACTTTAATAATAAAAAAAAGGTGTCCCGCGATGTCCTCAATCATGCCCACCCGACGGACCCCGAAAAATTGAAAAAAAAGCTCTGCCTCGATGGGAGGTGTCCTGCCAACTGCTGCCTCTTGGCTGTGACAGTTTTTTTATATATAGGCAAGGGCGCGGGGCCACCCACCACCTGGTGATGTAACCAAGGGACCCTGCCCTTTCTGACATCATGTGCCATCAGAGGGGGCGGGGTCATCCGGTTACGTCAGTGAGTGGCCCCGCCCTTGCCCTTGCCTATATAACAGGTGTCACAGCGAAAAGACAGCAGTCGCTGGGAGGCCTCCCATTGAGGCAGAGTATTTTCGTTTTTTCTTCTATTTTTCTTGTCCATCGGGCGGCGTGATTGAAGATGGATGGACATCGCGGGACACTTTTTTTTTTTGGTACTCAGATATGCAGGCATGATCTGAGCACCTCAGGTAAAGCCTTCTATTGTTGGCAACACAAAAATTTGCACCTGTGCTGACAATTGCACATCTTTCTTTGGGAAAAGGAAGAGGGGAACAAGCAAGCAAAAACATTTGGCAAAGCTTATCTCAGGAGGAGTAACAGTGATTGGACAATGTTTTCAAACCTATTCAGTTAACCTTTCCATCCTTAATTTTGGTAAGGCTGAGCTGTCTCCTTTCATCGTATCTGCAGTTACTGTACATGACCCAGCCAAAAATGGTTGGATCTGGAGATGCTCTTCTCCTATCTGTAGCCAGCTTAAGTCTTGTCATTGGCTGATTAGCGTTGAGAGAAAATAGAAAAATGTAATCTGATATTTCCTGCAGTTTTATCCCTAGCCTGCACTTGAGTTTTGTGATAAAGCTGTCAATAAAAAGCTTTGATCCCAGAGAAGCAGCCAGACACCATGCAGGGAGACAGTTGAAATGCTTGCACACAAAGTCACAGAACAACTGTAAGAAAGAGCAAGATGGGGCTAGAGCTTACACATTACTATAAAAAGACACTACTATGCAAGTGTCAGAATGTCTTTTGGTGCAGCAAAGAGTAGGAATAGGGCAAACGTATCTGAGTTTGGTTTGAGGCAGATTCAGCAAACTTTACTTATGTTCAGGGGCTGAATGAAGATGAAAATGGGAGCGCAATGTTATAAAAAAGTAATGTCCATTTTCTCGGCTAATAGGCAATGGGTTGTCAAACAAATGTCATGGGAGGCTGAGCATTGACCCAGGAAACGTACTAAAACCAAAACAATTCAAAAATAACATTAAAAATGCAAAATTCCTTTAAATAACATGCCTAAGGGATGTCCTTAAATTGGATGTAAACCCACTCTCATCCTTTCTAAACTACTGCCATAGTGCTGATCTATAAGGATATACATGCCTCCTGCATGTATCCTTACCTGTCAAATGTCTCCCCTCTGTCTGTTATGAGACCTGAAAAACTGCAGATTCTGTGGGTGGATCTGTTGTCTGGAGCTCAGTGGGTGGAGTCATGATGTCAGTAGACTCCCCGCCCCCCTCTACACTCCCCTTGTCAACATGCATTTTCTCATGTGTATTTCTTACACTGAACTTCTGCTATGATCACTAACATCCAGTCAAAATCCAGAAGTAACCACATGACTTCAGAAAAAGAGTGGGGGTGGGAATTAAAAAATAATGCCTGTCTCAGGCTTAGTGCATGAGATATGTAAATAACCTGTTATTCACAGTTCACAGCAAGGGGGCGGAATGGACATAAGTTATCCTGTTTGTCCGTTTATCTCACTGAAAAACGAAAAGAGGATTGCTCAGAGCTGGCTTAACTCTTTGTGACAAGACTGGGCACATATGATAGGAAATCTTATACTCTACATTGTGACAGCAAAAAAAAAAAAAAAAATGGGTTTACATCCACTTTAACCTGCCAGTGAAGTGGTGCATCAGCACAATATATACAAGCAATAATCACATTTACAAAGTAAACAAAATATATTAAATTGCCAGTAAATGACAGCTTTAACCACTTACTTATGTTTGTAAACAAAGCAGCTGGGGATTCCCTGTGGGGAATGTGGGGTGCCCCTTGAATCCATACGAAACCCATATCTGAGCATGCAGCCTGGCTTCCTGAACCATACTGAGCTACATGCCCTCAACATCTGGCCATATGTTTGATGGGGTATGTGGACAGGGGAACTTATCAGAATCTGGAAGCCTTCTTTAACAATAAGGGGCCCCACAGGTACCACTATTCATTCACAAAAAATATAAACAGTAAATAAACACACTGTCAGTCATTACCAGTGTGCAAAAGTGTAATTGCTTTGGAAGAATAAACCACCTCTAATGTTGGGTGTCTTATAAGTGTAGATGTTGCTGCAATATGTAAAACTATTGGTTTAGTTTTTTTACATTTTAAAATGGGGTGTCCCAAGATTGTGCAGAATTTTAAAGAATGCCTTGGCTGAAAAAGGGTTGAGAAACCATTATGCCCTTGTGCATTTGCTCATATTGGCTTCTCTCTGAAAACGTTGTGGTGGATTTCCTAAAGGCAAATAGACTGCAACTTGGAAGTGCAATTGCATTCTGCAAGTGCAATTGCTCTCATTTTCCCCAGAGCTTGGACCCCTTTCACACTGAGGAGTTTTTCAGGCGGTTTAGCACTAAAAATAGTGCCTAAATACCGCCTGAAAACTCCTGCCCCTGCTCCTGCCCCTGCAGGGCTTTCACACTGAGGCGGTGCACTAGCAGGACCGCTCCAAAAGTCTTGCTAGCAGCATCTTTGGAGCGGTGAGAGGAGCGGTGTGTTTACCGCTCCTTCACCGCTCCTTCCTATTGAAAGTAATGTAAAATCGTGGTAATACCGCTGGCAATGCGCCTCTGCAGAGGAGCATTGCCAGCGGTATTAACCCTTTTTCGGCTGCTAGCGGGGGTTAATACCGCACCGCTAGCGGCTGAATACCACTGCAATTCCGCGGCAATTCCGACGGTATAGCGCAGATAAAAATAGCGGCGCTATACCGCCACTGCACCCACCGCCCCAGTGTGAAAGGGGCCTAAGTGAATGTGGTAGAGCTCTGCTAGTTTCCATCATCAGGTGCAAGCAAAACTGCTTTTTTTTCTTGGGTATTCTTTGCAAAGTAAAGCTTCTCCACAATCACTAAGTTCTGGGGAAAATTAGTGCAACTGCACAGTCCATGGGCGTCCGCTCCATAGGGCAAGGGGGGTCGTTTGCCCCCCTGGAATCAAGAAGGTGTTGGCCAAATTGGCAGTGTTCTACACCCTCCGCCGCCCTTACACCCACTTCCAGCCCCGCTGGACCTGCTGAAGGTGAGAAGGAAGGAGAGCCGGGCTGTGTGTGTGGTATGGAGGGAGGAGGAAATGTCCTACAACACGTGTGTGTGTGTGTGTGACTGCAGAGACATGACGTCATAGGACACGTCAAACATATGGTCAGTGTGGTCAGTGTGCAGTGTAGTGGTCAGTGTGTAGTGTGTGTAGTGTCCAGAGGTGCAGGGTGCTGCTGTGTAATGTAAAGGGGTCCAGTGATGCAGGGTGCTGTGTAATGTAAAGGGGTGCAGGGTGCTGTGTAATGTAAAGGGGTCCAGTGATGCAGGATGCTGTGTAATGTAAAGGGGTCCAGTGATGCAGGGTGCTGTGTAATGTAAAGGGGTCCAGTGATGCAGGGTGCTGTGTAATGTAAAGGGGTCCAGTGATGCAGGGTGCTGTGTAATGTAAAGGGGTCCAGAGCTGTGGGGTGCTGTGTAATGAAAAGGGGTCCAGAGGTGCAGTTGTGGAGAGGGGGTACACAGTAGTGACAAAGAGATATTTAAAGATGCAGGGGGCACAGTGGGTGTTTTTACATTTTAACGTGGCGGGGGTCGCTTTTAACCTCTGCTAGTGGTCGAAGAAAGGGTAAAATGCGACTGTGTATCGCCGCTGCTGAAGCGCCCCCCCGAAAACATTTCAGCGGACGCCCATGGCACAGTCTATTTGCCTTTAGTAAACCCACCTCTTTATTTTGGGGGTTCTGGTTTCCTGCATGAATTTTTAAAATCTAGCATAGAACATTTCTGAACCAGTGGAGAATCACCAGGAAAATCTGTTTGTCAAGGTGAAGCAAGTTCAATTAAGCTTCATAAAGTAAATTAGCAACCAAGGGAAGAGCTCATTTAGAAAATGAACAGTTGTGTGCAGTTCAGAAATAGAACTAAAAAGTAAATTTGCAAACATCAGTTACTTTGGAAATGTCTGTTTTGCATGAAAACATTCTTTGTTCTGAGTGATGTATTTTAATGTAGTTTTAATGTAACATTGACATTTATTTCATTACCTTGAAAGAAAAAAGTCCAAATAAAAAATGATATAAAGATCCAGATCTGACCAATGGCTGTGCTCATTGGGACCTTTAAATTTAAATTTAAAAAGTTAATGTAAAGTACAGTGTTTGTCATCAGCCTCCAGTAGAAAAGGCTAGACTATGGTTTGGTATCTGCTGTAAAAACAAATACGTACTGTATGTGATAAAACTGCTTTGTATTCTATTTGTATTGGAATGCCATTCATTAATTACCATGGGAAATCATTTTGAATTACATTGAGTCATCTTCATAAAAATGTATATATGCACATTCTCTGATCTGCTGTGGTTTGCCTACCTGGTGTCCTGCAGTTTTCACTGTGCCAATTAAAGAGAATTCTAAAATACTGTTAGGGTAATTTAAAAAGTGTTAATAATGCTAATTCCTTTATTGTGTAGCTGTATGCTTGTTTAGCTGTGTAGTTGAATACTTGATTCTAAGCAAAAACACATTCTACGGGGGGCGTGTCCGACTTCCGGTATGTGAGGATCGTTTCCTTGTGAGCTCCGGACCGCGCTGAGATCCTGAACTAATCCTACACGGCCTAAGGCTATTATTTTCACCCCTGGGTATCTGGGACGGCTGCGGAACACTTCGGGTACATGACAATGGTAAATAAGTACGGCCCGAAGGCCGGCAGCACGCCCGCGGATCGTCTGGCCCGCTTTGCACACAAGGCCAGCCAAGATGGCGCCCAGAATACTGACAAGCAGCGCGGTGCTCCTAAGGACGGACGCCAGTGGACCGAGGGGGACACGGAATGGATTGATCCAACAGACCCACTAGCCGTTCCCCTGCCCTCTCCTTCATCGGATGTGGAGGAGGGAGGCTCCGGTTTACAGGTAAGCGAACCGACATTAGCTCAAATCATGGACACTATTAAGAGCTGCCATGTGGCGCTGACCACACAGATAGAAACTATCAGAGTGGATTTTGCAATAATGAAGGATGATGTCAAAAAGATTAGGCATCGGGTCACTAATGCGGAGCAAAGAATTGGAGCGGTGGAGGATGATCTTAACCCGCTCATGTTACAAGTGAGAGATGTTGCGGTGGACCACAAGTCCCAGGAGACCAAACTCGGGGAAATTGAAGATAGGCTCAGGAGAAACAATTTACGGTTCCTGGGATTCCCCGAGGGGTCGGAGGGCAAAAATCCAGAGGAATTCCTCCTGTCATGGCTCCAGCAGACCTTTGGAGCAGATAGCTTCTCCCACTTATTTGCCATTGAACGGGCTCATAGAGTCCCCCTGCGGGCTCCACAGCCTGGCAGATACCCCAGACCCATGATGGCCCGCTTTCTCTATTTTAGAGATAAAGAAACCATTCTCCGCAAGGCCCGCACTATGCCGGAACTGATGAGTGGGAACCAGCGAATTACCATCTTTCCTGATTTTTCAGCTGCGACACAGAAGCAGAGAGCGGCATTCCAAAGTGTAAAGCAGCGCCTGAGGGACCGCAGTCTCCCATACAGTATGTTGTATCCTGCACGACTGCGGGTGGTGCATAATGGAAAGACCCAGTTTTTTACCTCTCCAAAGGAAGCAAATCAGTGGCTGGAAACACTGGATGCAGGAAGATGAATCCTCCTTAACCCACTGCACAGATCCGGTTTACAAAAAACAAAAAAAAAACAAAAAAAAAATAATAAAATTTTGAACGCTTTGCAGTACTCCTTGATGACACATCTCAGTAATGACCACGGGGACTGTTGAAAATCCTTATAGACTTCAGAGGCAACAGGGCCTAAAGATTATACGCAGTTATCGGCGCGGTTCGTAAGTTGCTCAATAGACTTCCAAGTACTCACCCTTGTACCTCCGATCCGGCTGGATTGGAGGAATTACCCCCCTAGGGTAACTCTTCTTGGTTACATTCAATGTTTGGGGACAAAGTCCGTGGGAGGTTTGGGGCTGCGGGCAGGGAGGGGGGAAGGGATGTTATGATCCTACGTTGTGGATCACAGTTTTACGGGTATAATCTGGATAATTTCACAGAAAAACGGCATGGGGTACAGGGGCAGGTAGGGGATGTAATGAGTTCAGCAATATGTGTGCACTCTTGTGACTGTTATTTGCAAATTGCGTGGGTGGTGCAGAATGGAGTGCCTTGGAAATGGCTGGGGGACCGGAGTCTTTGCAGACCCAGGCCTATAGAACCCACAGTGAAAATTATTATGCTCTCCCACCATGCAGGCTCTTAAAGTAATATCCTGGAATGTGCGAGGTCTTAATTCCAGGATTAAGAGAGCTTTGGTATTTAAACACATACAGAAATGTAGACCCAGTATTGTTTTCAAACAGGAAACGCATCTGGTGGGATCTAGAACACTTGCCCTCCACAGAGCTTTTGTAAACAGGGCATTCCATTCTACATATTCTAACTATGCGAGAGGGGTCTCAGTATTAGTGTATAAAACATTGCTATGCACAACCAAGCTGGTCAAGACAGACTCACTTGGAAGATATGTAATTTTAATTTTGATCATAAACAGCAAGCCATATACCTTTGTGGCAGTATACATCCCTCCCCCATTTGTGGTGGGGACGTGGGAAGACCTAATGTCAACGGTTGTTGGGGTGGCGGAAGGACCCATAATTTTGGCAGGGGATCTGAACATGGTGTTGTCACCTGTAATGGATAGATTTGGCATGGCGGCTATGGACAGCTCCCCATTGGCGGCTGGTGTGAAACCGTATAATTTAACGGAGGCGTGGAGGTGGAAACATCCAAACACCAAAGCGTATTCATGCTACTCTGCCACGTTCAATACCCTTTCTAGAATAGATATGTGCTTTGTATCTACAGAACTGTTACCCAAAGTAGTGGATGTCCAATATCTCCCCAGGGCTGTCTCAGACCATTCACCACTAATGATTTCTATAGATGTAGAGAGGCCGCGAGGGTTCAGTTTATGGAGACTGAGCCCCCTGTGGCTTAAGGAAGAAATTTTTGAGAGAGCCACGCAAAAATCTATTAACACATTTTGGATAGAGAATAGAGGGGAAGTACCAGTGGGAACCACATGGGATGCGTTTAAGGCTACCCTTAGAGGCTCTACAGGAGATCTTATTAAACAGCTCAGGTCAGATCGTGAATGGAAACTGAGGGACTCTGAACAACAGGCCACGAGTGCAGAGGTGGAATATATTAAGAATCCCACGGTAAATAACTATAAAATTTGGAGGGAAGGGGTTAGGCAACTTGACTTAGTCCTAGTGGAAAAAACACAAAAAAAGCTTCTGTACCAGTCCCAGCGGATGTTTGAATTTGGTAATAAAAATAGCAGACTGTTAGCATATCTAGCCCATTCGCAGCAACCACCCGCTTCTATCCCACGTATATTTGACAGATGTAATCATCTGTGCACATCACAAATGGATATAGCTAATGCATTCATCACATTCTATTCTGACTTATACTCTTCCAGAGTGACCTATGAGCAAGAAGAGGTACAGAACTACCTGGCCCATGTCCCACTTCTGGAGTTGTCAAGGGAGGCATCAAGGGAGCTAGAACTCCCAATATCCACAGAGGAGATATCAGGGCCATTGGCTCCCTGACACCGAACAGGACACCAGGTTTAGATGGATACCCTGTGGAGTGGTATGCTACCTATAGGGAAAGTCTGACACCAAAGTTACTTGAGGTGTTTACCAAGGCTAGGGAGCTGGGGAGACTTCCAGATTCCCTCAGGGAGGCATTGATCGTGCTAATACCTAAGCCGCACAAGGACCATGAACAGTGTGAATCATATAGGCCCATTTCATTAATTAATGTGGATGCCAAGATCCTCGCCAAACTCCTTGCCGCCCGTCTGAATAAAGTTATAGCATCAATTATTCATCCTGACCAAACGGGCTTCATACCGACGCGCTCAACGGCCATAAACCTGAGCCGTCTCTTTACTATTTTACAAACTGCGGGCCCAACACCGGACACTAGGATTGTGGTGTCCTTGGACACCCACAAGGCTTTTGATTCTATTGAATGGCCATATCTGGTGGCGGTCCTTGGGCGGCTCGGGTTTGGACCTAGATTTATAGCCTGGGTGAGGTTATTATATGCAGAACCGGTGGCACGATTAAGGGTGAATAACACCATTACAGACCAATTTAAAATAGCTAGGGGCACTAGGCAGGGGTGTCCTTTATCGCCCCTGCTGTTTGCCCTGGCCATCGAACCCCTGGCAGCTCTGCTGAGGGTGGATGGGGAGATTAGGGGCTGTATGGTAAATGAAAGGGAAGAAAATACATCACTTTACGCTGATGACATGCTCTTGTACCTAGCGGAAGCGGAGGGATCCTTGACAGCAGCCCTAGACAGAATATCCAGGTTTGGAACATACTCTGGCTTTAAAGTAAATTGGAACAAGTCAGTGATTTTTCCGTTCTGCTCCACATGCACACCTGTTCTCCCTCCGGAGATCCCATTGCAGGTGGTGTCTCGCTTCGATATCTGGGGGTCGAGATACAGCTGCCGCTGAATACATTCATAGCTAATAATCTACTACCCTTGATAGCACGTCTTAAGGACAGTCTTTAGGTATGGGGCAAGTTGCCCCTCAACCTCCTTGGTAAAGTAAACATATATAAAATGATTTATCTCCCAAGATTCCTATATCTGTTGTGGCACGCTCCGATATACATACCCAAAAAATTGTTTTCAGAGATTACTAAACTGCTTTTGCCCTTCCTGTGGGGAGCTAAACCGGCCAGAGTGTCATTGGAAACATTGTACTTACCAATAAAATCGGGCAGATTGGCACTACCCGATCTCCAGTGTTACTATCTGGCTGCCCAGCTGACACATATACACTGGTGGGGCTTCCCCGAAACGGAGAATGCCTCGGTTGCCACCCAGGCGGCCCAGGTATGCTCATATGAGGCTCTGAATAATGTTGTGTATCGGGACGGGCCGTATCCGGAGCGGGGAGCAGGGATATTAAAACTATCATACAAGATATTTCACATGTGTAATGATCGAATGAAAGGCACTAGCCTAACGAGATCCCCGTACGCCCCTTTGTGGCGTAATCCGCAACTACAAGAGATATATAAAATCCCGGATGGGGAATGCTGGGCAGAATATGGGGTTAAGTATGCCCACCAACTATTTAGGGATGGGATGGTTAGAACATTTGCAGATCTCAAGACGGAATACAGCTTGCCTAATACCTTCTTCTTCCGTTACTTGCAACTGCGTCACGCAGCTAGAGCACAGTATGGGGGAGAGGAGGTGGCACTTCTCCCTTCATGTACGGAAAAACTGATAGCGGAGGAGGATCACTCTAAATTGATATCTAGGTACTATTTCGGCCTGCTGGCACCCTCCTCTGCTGGTCTGGAGAGGGTGGCAGCACAATGGAAAAGAGATATACCAACTATGTCAGAGGAGTCGTGGACTAAGGCCCTGGACTCACTCGTGCCGGCAATGGTATCAGCCAGAGACAAATTAATACAGTTCAACTATCTCCACAGGACTTATTACACTCCGCATAGGTTGTATAGAATGGGAAGACGGGACACGTCAGAATGTCCTAGATGTAGAAATGAAATGGGAGATTTCTTTCATATGGTATGGTTATGCCCTAAAGTGATGTTATTTTGGAAAACAATCCTCCACTATTTGGAGCAGGCTATGGACGTTCCTAACATCTATTCCCCGGCCAGATGCTTATTAGGCGATCTGGAGGAGGAAGGGATATCTGATTCTCAGAAAAAACTCCTCAGAATTCTCTTTTGCTACGCAAAGAAGGCTATAGCTCTAAGATGGAGGGAGCCGACCCCTCCCGCATTACAGAATTGGATAGACATGGTGAACCAAGCGCTACCATTATATAAGCTGACATATGTATCCAGGGGATGCCCAAAGAAATTCGATAAAATCTGGGCGGGATGGTTAAAAGATGAATTTATCGATCAGTGAAGTAACAGATGTGCAATAAGACAGTCAATATGTGATGTCTGAAGTATTGGGACACCCGCTGTAGTGAGAACGTGAACATACTTATACCTACCTTGTGCCATATGTAACATGTTTGAGTTCGAAAAGAGGGGGGAGGGGGGGAATTTGTTGCTAGTATTAGTACTGTTTAAAAAAACAGGGGGGGGGGGGAGTTTAATAAAAAAAAAAAAAAAAAAAAATGTGTGTGTATGTAGGTATGTGTATATGTATGTATATGTATGTATATGTATATATATATATATATATAAAATATATTAACTGACAGAATACATAAAAGATGGAAGTGCAGCAAATGTTGCTTGGATGTTCAATAAAGTGTAATGTATAACATAGATAAAGGAAAGATGTGAGACATGCACAAGATACAGATATGTTGATTATAGACTCTTTAATATTGTACCGCATATGTATAACCTTTCTACACAATGTATGTGAATTGCACTGTATAAGGTTCTGTGTATTGTGTCAAAATTTCAATAAATTTACCCTTTAAAAAAAAAACAAAAAAAAAAACACATTCTACTCATATCTACTCATGTTCGACTCGAACATTGCCTGTTCGCCCGTTCGCCGAACAGCGAACAATTTGGGGTGTTCGCGGCAAATTCGAAAAGTCTATGGGAGAAATCTAAAGTGCTAATTTTAAAGGCTTATATGCAAGTTTTTGTCCTAAAAAGTGTTTGGGGACCCGGGTCCTGCCCCAGGGGACATGTATCAATGCAAAAAAAAGTTTTAAAAACTGACGTTTTTTCGGAAGCAGTGATTTTAATAATGCTTAAAGTGAAACAATAAAAGTGAAATATTCCTTTAAATTTCGTACCTAGGGTGTGTGTATAGTATGCATGTAAAGTCGCGCTTGTTTCCCGTGCTTAGAACTGTCCCTGCACAAAGTGTAATTTCTGAAGGAAAAAAAGTCATTTAAAACTCACTCGCGGCTACAGTATAATGAATTGTCGGCTCCCGGCAATACATAGAAAAGTCATTGATAAAAATAAAAAAAAAGCGTGGGGGTCCCCCCAAATTCAATTACCAGGCCCTTCAGGTCTGGTATGGATATTAAGGGGAATCCTACGGCAAATAAAAAAAAAATGCGTGCGGTTCCCCCAAATATCCATACCAGGCCCTTCAGGTCTGGTATGGATTTTAAGGGGAACTCCACTCCAATTTTTTTTAAAAAATGGCGTGGAGTTCCCCCCAAAATCCATACCAGACCCTTTATCCGAGCACGCAACCTGGCAGGCCGCAGGAAAAGAGGGGGGACGAGAGAGCGCCCCCCCTCCTGAACCGTACTAGGCCACATGCCCTCAACATGGGGAGGATGTCCCCATGTTGATAGGGACAAGGGCCTCATCCCCACAACCCTTGCCCAGTGGTTGTGGGGATCTGCGGGCAGGGGGCTTATCGAAATCTGGAAGTCCCCTTCAACAAAGGGGACCCCCAGATCCCGCCCCCCCCTATGTGAATTGGTAAGGGGTACATTGTACCCATACCATTTCATGAAGTAAGTGTAAAAAAAATGTAAAAAAACACACACCGACACCTTGGAAATGTCCTTTATTAAAAATAAATAAAATAA